>OW119931.1:72976658-73606072 GCA_933210815.1 Meta bourneti
TTGTCTAAACCAAATTCATTGTAAATATTCATAAATCTCATCATTAAATTCAGTTATTCTTCAAAAGTTTCATAATGTTGCCAATCGCCCACAAACAAGCACCTCCACATCTATGTATATATATCTATGTATATATACATATAACATCTCTTTAATGTATTAAAACCTCAACATTTCCCCCTTCAGTATCTGCACGTTGTCTGATTATTCTTAAATTCAACATTGCCAACTATAAAGTTAGTCGGTATAAATTCATTCCTGTCATAAAATTCTTACATTGTAACCTCAACATTCCCAGCTTTGGAGACAAGCTACTTAGTTTATTATAATTAGCATCCGTGTCTTAGACTTGTCTATAGAATTCGGTTCTGTTATATATATAAGACCACATTTCCCAATCCTTGAAGATAATCTCTAATGCCTCCAACCCTAATACTCAAAAAGCTGTTATTAGATAAATTCGTAAATTAGAGACATTCGGAATCCCGGAGGAATTTGAAACAACCTTATTATGAATTGTGCGACGGTTTTCGTAGCCAAATGTTCAGCTTATGGTTTCGGAATAAGGTATTTTAAATCTTCAATTGGTGTTACGAGAAATGGAATTGCCGCCATTGGCAACTTGTATTTGTAAAGTAATGGTTAGATCGGGTAGTTAACGTCGCACTTCAACAACACAGTGATCTATTGGATTGGATTGGACGCCGTAGACGGACACTGTTACACCTATGTGGCTTTCAGCTATATAGTCCGACTTACAGAGGAGTTTCGGGGATTATGGGAGCCGAGCAATCCACTATACACACAAAGCATTCAAGATAGTACACAAAAAAGGAAGGCAAGTGAAGGGCCAAACATGCAAGCACAGAAAAACAATATTACGTAAGACAGGGTTACAAAATTTATTAAATTTACAGAGAACCAAATACCATAAAAGTAATACTGATAAAAATAATATAATGCAAATAATACTAATAACATTAAAAACAATCTATATATAAAAAACGGTGGCAACACACAATGAACAAGGATACGTATTAAGAACAAACAATAAAAAGAAAAAATTTCAGAGAGCAAAACCATTAAGACAACTAAAAAATACAGATATACTAATTTCGTAAGAAAATCTAGGTTATATCGAGAACTTTCGACTTCTCAGCTCTCACAGATATAATCCATGTTGGAGCTTGTGGCGGTCCGGGATCCATCCCGAAGGTCAGACGACGAGATCAACACCTGAGCTGGCACACCATTCTCCAAACTTCCACACCACGCCAACGTGCGAACATTTGAGGCCACGACAGATTTAACTTGCACCAGCCTCCTGATTCTCAGAGGGTTTAAACCTCGAACAACCGTTTCAGCCACAAGTCTTAAATAATAAACTTTAGATTATTTTTAAAAATTTCGTTTAGACGAGATGTTGATAGATTTTCAATGCTATACTATGCTGTCTTACAATGGAAGACAATGATTACGTTGTAATTCCCATTATTCCTTTCAAGTATAGTCATCGTCTTTTTATGATTGGGGCCGAGGTATCCCAATTCTTCTTCTAGACCCGCCTCCTCCCAACTCGCCGATAAGTTTTGAGTTTTTATATGGGAGGAGGGGGAGGACTTTAACCATAGGCACAAAAGGAGCACGCCGGGAAAACCAGCCCCCCCACACACACACAGAGAGAGAGAGGACACACCGAGACTCCGGCGCGTCCGCACCGAAGCCCAGTACACCACCATTTTTTTTCTTTAAAAATATACATAGAAAAAGGACCAACAGGGTCCAAAAACATTAACTAAGAATCGACGACCTGCTCACTGCCGGTTTACAAGGACAATATCGGCGCCACATAGGCCATCCTGGAGCACCTGCAAATTACCCACAGATTTGTAACATTTAAAGAAATGTTTTAATTCATTACGTGCAGCTTATATTACTGCCAGTGGGCAGTTTATAGTAGGCGCTACAAATAGGTGGTATAATAGTAGTATATAAGAGGATGGCTCATATGAGGCGCCAATATAAGAACAAAGAAGAGATTATTTATGATATGATATTTTACAATGAGATTTACAATTATGATATGATATTTAATAATTACTATATTTTAAGACAAACTAATATAAATTACAATTATAAAACTGGACTATATTCAAAAATAGTTGTTAGTCCAAGACCTGTTAATCCAGAGAACCAAAAGACTTAAAACCCTAAAATTCTAAAATTTTTAAGAAAAGTAAAACCATAGGATCTAAAATATGAAAGTTTAAAATTGAGTAAAATTGGACCTAGTTCTTGACTCACTAATTACCAAGGGAAACAGGGTAGAGTGTCGGGGAAGAACCATACGAGGGCTGTCTAAAAAGTATCCGACCTTTGGCCAGGAAAAATATATTACTTAAGTGACGAAATTGGGACCTTAATCCCTTTCACAGTAGGCCCCTTGCGCCTTCACACACTTAGCCCACCGATCCTTCTACTGCCGAAAACACTCCTGGAAGGCTTCTTTTGGAATGGTGTTCATCTCCGTTGTCGCGTTCTGCATTATCTCTTCTCTACTCTCAAAATGGGATCCTTTCAACGGCATCTTCAATTTCGGAAAAAAACAGAAGTCGCAAGGAGCCATATCTGGAGAGTAGGGAGGTTGGGAGACGACTGGAATTCCGTGTTTCGCCAAGAAAGTCTGGATCAGGTGTGATGAATGAGCCGGAGCATTGTCATGATGCAACTGCCAGTGTTTCGTCGTCCAGATGTGTGGTCTTTTGCGCCGAACTGCATCTCTGAGTCGGCGTAGAACTTGTTGATAGTACTCTTTTGTCACTGTTTGTCCTTCCGGTGCGTATTCGTGATGCACAATTTCACAGATATCAGAGAACACAGTTAGCATCACCTTGATTTTGCTTCGCACCTGTCGCGCTTTTTTCGGCCTTGGAGACTCGGGATGCTTCCATTGCGACGACTGTGCTTTTGTTTCTGGGTCGTACCCGTATACCTATGACTCATCCCCAGTAATCACGGTGTTCAGAAACTGAGGATCAGTGTTGGTAGTGTCCAGAAGGTCCTGTGCAATCTCAAGACGGAGTTCTTTTTGTTGTGCCGACAGCAGCTTGGGCACAAATTTTGCAGCCACTCTGCGCATGTTCAAATCATCACGCAAAATTGCTTGTGCGGAATCTTTACTGATCCCAACCTCTTCGGCAATCTCTCGTACGGTCAAACGACGATCTCCCTTTACCAGACTTTCCACCTTCTCAACAACAGCTGCATTCCGAGCGGTTTGAGGCCTCCCAGGACGCTGATCACTCTCCACCCATGTGCGGCCATTTTTGAATCGGTTAAACCACTCCTTCACTTGTGTTACCCCCATAGTATCGTCTCCAAAAACTTGCTGAATCTTGCGAATTGTTTCGCTTTGAGAATCACCAAGCTTTTGACAAAATTTGATGCAGTATCTTTGCTCAACTCGTTCAGTCATCTTGAGAGAAATCAAAAATCCGACGAACACTTATAACAGCACCTTACTCAGCGGCCAGCAGGCAGCGACTGACACACTCGAACACAGAGAAAAAATTCAAGCTTGCGCATTAAATTGTCTTCTTCCACTGTGCACAGTGGCGCCGCTCTAGCATCCGTCATCCGCCGCTCTAGGATTTTCCGTACGCAGGAAAATTCAAGGTCGGATACTTTTTAGACAAACCTCGTATACAATTCAAGATTTTTGAGATTTTTAAACTTAGGGGAGGGCGTCCGCGGCCACCCCTCCGGCCGCCAGCACACACATCCTGATTTTATATTTTGAGATCTTATGAGGTATCCCAATTGGAAGAGCAACCGATTAGGTACGAACACGTGGTTCAAAATTACGTGGTTGGGATCTTTTCCTTCGGGATTGATCCCGGACCGTCGCCGATAGCCCGCTGTGTTGCTCCAGTGCGACGTTAATTAAATACCTACTTATCTATCCTCTGAGAATCGAGATTTCAGGGACCGTCGTGGTTCTGTGGTAGACCCATTGCGCTAGCAACCTGCGAGTTGCGGCGTAAGTACACGATTTCTATCAGATTCGATTTATCTTTGGTTGTATTTCTCTCTTCTGAGTCAGTAAAATTCTCATTGAGTGTGTTTGTCTATTACTCGATATGGCATGTCTTGTGTCTAGCGCAGCATCGTCAAATATATGGCCCTTACGCCATAATAAACCCAACCAATCAACCATGAGATTTGAGAGTAGATTACGAGGCGTTGTCCTTGGATCTTTTTCCCTTTGGGATTGAGAGCCGCCGTAGCCTGGTTGGAAGAGTAACGGATTAGCAACCGGAGGGCTGAGTGTTCGATTCCAACCAAAGATCGTCGTGTACAAGGGGAGCTGGTGCGCGTTAAATCTGTAGTGACTTTAAATGCAATCACGTTGGCGCCGGGTGGAAGGTTGGAAAGTGGGGTGACAGCTCAGGTGTTGACCTCGTCATCTGACCGTGGTTCAAAATGACGAATTTGTCCTCCGATCTTTCCTTTCAGGATCGATCGCGGTCCGTCGCCAATAGCCCGTTGTGCCGCTACATTGCAACGTAAATTCAACTACCTACCTATGTCTACGACTTTAAATCCGTCGAGACCTCAAATGTCCTCACGTTAGCGTAGTGAAAGTTTGGAGTGTGTGATGCTGACCTCGTCTTCTGACCGTTGTTCAAAGTTACGATGTTTGCGAAATTAATACGTTGTCCTCAATCTTTCTCTTCGGGATTGATTCCGGACCGTCGCCAACAGCCCACTGTGTTGCTTCAGTGCGACGTTAATTCAACTACCTACCTATTGTTTCAGAAAGTACAGTGAACTCATAATTTTGCATCATGATACCCTGAATATACTTTATCACCTAGTCATACATTAGACCAAGCGACTTTTCTATCGAGTTCATGCTTATTAGGCTCATAACTTCGCATACGAATGTAAAATTTCGCTGACTTCCCTTAATATATATTTCTAGGAGTAACTACCACTCGAAATATATATGCATTGAAATTCAAATTATTTCGCCTAACTAAATAACAATCCTCTATAGAATTCGCAGATCGAATTCTAGTTTAATGTATTGTAGTTAAGGTCCCATTTCGTTCTAAGCTTATGCAAAGGAATCCTGCTTATTATTCATCTTTGCGACAGAATATTCATGAGCGGACTTAATGAAAGGTGATTTTCTGCAATTAAGGCGTGGATTTTTAGAATTCATTAATTCGCCCGAGGGATTGTTAACTCGCATTTTTGCACGGAGTGGTTGAGTAATCGTAAAAAGATAAAAAATGGAACAGTGGAAGGCTGGAATTTATGCTGGGAATCCTTGCTCTTTTTAAGTGAAATTTTCAAGGATCGAAATTTCTTTTCACTTGAGGGAAGTAGCAAAGGGTGTACGCTAGGGAGTTTTGGAATGTGCTTCGATGAACCATGCTAATGCAGTCTTCTCTTTTATATATATATGTGTGTGTGTATATAAATTTTCGTATAATAATGTGTTGATATCGTTTTCTGTTTCTAACATTTGGGTAGAAATTTGTCATGATTTACAGTTTGTTTTAAAGTGGCATAGTTTTGAAAGCTGATATAATTTTATCAAAAATCAGAGATTCCCTCTCAAGAAAAATTACAGTAAAGAAAGTAAGTATGCTTGTAACGAAGTCATTGGGGTCTTTTACCTTTGAAACGCTACCTACAACCTTCTCTACCCACTTAAAACAGCCTTCTCTACTTTAAACAGCCTTCTCTACCCACTTAAAACAGCCTTCTCTACCCACTTAAAACAGCCTTCTCTACTTTAAACAGCCTTCTCTATCCAATTAAAACAACCTTCTCTACTTAAAACAACCTTTTTCACATTAAAACAGTGGTTCTGAATTACGCTTCGTAATCTTTGGGTCTTTCCTTTCGGGATCGATCCCGGACCATCGCTAATAGCCCATTGTGTTGGTCTAGTGCTTTAATTAACTACTTACCTCACTTTAAAAGTTTTCTCTACCATTTTAAAACAACCTTCTCGACTTACTTAAAACAACCTTCTCTACCATTTAAGACAACTTTCTCTGCTTACTTAAAACAGCCTTCTTTAAACAGTCTTCTCTATCTACTTAAAATAGCCTTCTCTACCATTTAAGACAACCTTCTCTATTTAAAACAGCCTTCTTTATTTTTAACAGCTTTCTCTATCTAATTAAAACAAAGTTCTCTAATTAAAACAACTTTCTCTAAATAAAACAACCTTCTCTACCTACTTAAAACAACCTCTACCATTTAAGACAACTTTCTCTACTTCTTCTCTACCTACTTAAAACAGCCTTTTTTTACTTTAAATATCTTTTCTATCTAATTAAAAGAATGTTTTCTACTTATAAAACAGCCCTCTCTACTAACTTTAAACAATCCGTCCCGCGCTCCGTGCGCCTGCGCACTCGGTCCGAAGGTCATTTCAGATACGGACATCTTTTGTCTATTCGACGCTATATTTATTTTCTAAAAGTTCCCTCTGAATCATAAGACAAAACAGTTGTAATGATATTTTGTAACGCTCAACTTTTCATGCATGTCCTCAGTAATGTCCCGATTGATAACCCCTCCAAATGGTTTCAATGAGGTATGTGGTCCAAAATGTAGTCCTCAAGTCTATCTCGTCTGTCAAGATCAGGTCATTTTTGCGAATGACGAGATATCTCGTCGAGACAACTGCCCTATTTCTCCAAAGGAAATGAAGTTCAAAGTAGACAAAGCAAATTGTTCCTTGCCTAGAACTGGTGACAATTTTGGAACAGGTCTTTGCATCAGAGGCTGGTCATTAACCCTCCAAGTGGTTTCTTCCATGAAGATCTGACCAATTTTGATAATGACGAGATATCTCGTCATCAAGATATTGCCGATTTTTTATGATGAGATCAAAATCAGTTTTCTTCTAATGACGAGAGCTTGATGGACGAGATACCTCGTCCATCAAGATCTCGTCAGTGTTTTGCTAATGGCGAGATACCTTATCGAGAAAACCACTAGGAGGGTTAAAGGATAGTTTCGACTCAAAAATAAACCACTAGGAGGGTTAAAGACGTATTAACGTCAAAAGTTTGAGGAACTATGGAAGCCTATCTTCAGGTATCGTATTGTACTAGGGTTACCCGCATTCACAGTCGTATGTTTTTGCTTTCAGAGTGGAAAGCGAGCCAGTTGTCGCCGACCGGTGCCAGCCTGGATGCCCTCAGCGACGGGAACGGCGAGCTGCCCCGTCTGTTGCTGGTCGTCGTGTCCGTGGTAGGATCTCTCCTCCTGGTTCTCAACATTGTCCTGGTCATCTGCTTCATTAAGAGGCGCAAGAACAGGCAGAGTCACGCAAGAGGTGAGTCTTATGTAGTGCACTTCTGGATAGGCTGAGTGTGGGCTGCAGTCTAGAGAAGCCCATTGAAGGGCCGCAGAATTATGGAAAATTTGTTTGCCGAAATTTATTAAAACTGAAATTTTTCAACGGCAAATAAATAGTGTGTCCCATAAATTTGTTAACATTTCAACAATTTATAAAAATCGCAAAAATTGGGGGGGGGGGTTAGTGCGGTTTACTCGTAAAAGAATCTCAAGAAGAGGGAAAGTTTTATTTGTATTGTTCACCGATAGAGGGCACTGCCTCATTTGAAAATTGAAAACCCTATAAAACGGAAGGTATGTGTCCTGGACAAAACACAAAACAATAGGTAAAATATATGGAATTACAAACAAATTAAGACCCCTAATAAGCACAGTCAAATTTAGATCTTAAAAACAAAAAACTCATCTACACTGCCATGTCATCAGGCTTTTAGTTACTTATGCGTCCAGCATCAACAAAAATTACATCAGAAGACACAAAAATTCAATCTGACAAAATGAAATTATATCGAAAATTTTAAAGGTTCCATACTGCATAAGAAATTAGCAAAACATAAAGACCTTAATATAGACACCATTCAAATCTATATTACAAAAATGAACAAAAATTGTTTTAATATAGTAATTCGCAAGCAACACAGCAAGCTTCTATCGAACACTTCAATATGAAATCCTGAAAGAAGACTCCAATATCAGACCATTTGCTCATTTATCTTGAGCAGCATCTCCTAGGCTCTAGCCTAAGGTTTTTTTTATTTATCTTTTATCTTATTTAACTACCAGTTCTGATAAATCTATACTGCTGGCAACGGCATTATATTCGATGAATATGCAATAGATTCCTACGAAGCTTAAACATAGATACATAAAAGATCCAAGGCAGGTCAAATGAACACATGCATTTCCAGTCGTTGGTGCAAGGGACTTGCACGATTTGTTGCTGTCATGCTGAATTGGTGAATAAGTTAATTTTTGTGAAGTCCAATTCTAAGACTAATAGAACTGTCTAAATTGCTTAAACGTGATCATAATTTAATGTCGCGTTATTTTTTAACCGGTATTGGAATTCCGATTTGAAAGAGCGATAAAATTCAATCAGAACACAGTTAAAAGGTCGGCGTCGTGTAATTAGGCAGTTCTCACTAAGCCGTCAACTCTGATGTTTTATGCATAATCAGTATCCCTTTGTATTTTAAGGTAAAGAATAAGTTCCTTTTCGTATATGTTTTAATTCACTGAAACAGCAATTGACGACGAGGATAGGATTTTTATCGTTCTTCCACATCAGAATTCCAATTTCGGTTAAAGAACCACGCGACATTCAATTTCGACGGTTTTACTTGTAGATTAAATTCAGTGAATAGTCTTGGAATTGAACTTCTATTACGCAACCAGGCAATCGGCAATAGAAGCTATACGAAAGTTTTTAATGCAGTAAAAAGATGTAGAAACGTCGAGATCCTATAACTTCTGAGTGGGGTGCCAGCTTAGTTGTTATCTGTTAGTGGTTAAAAATTACGAGGTGTTGTCCTCGTATCTTTCCCTGCGGGATCGATCCCGGACCGGCGGCAATAGCCCGATGTGTTGCTCCAGTGCGGCCATTTTTAACTACCTACCTATAACTTCTGCTGGACTATAGTCCCGGATATTTGGAGGAAACTGGAAGTTTGTCAGATCGCCCTAGACAAGTGTTTTCAGACACCCTTACGCCCTCTATTGGTGAAACTTTCAACTAAATTTTTCTCCTGCTAAAACAAATCTCTCATTGAGATTTCTTTTCTTACAAACCGCACACCAATTTTTGTTATGTTTGTGAAATTGTTATCGTTTGAAATGTTAACAAACATGTGGATTACCCTGTTCACTCCTACTGTCCCAAAATTTGTGTCATATTTAATAATTGAACTGTGTTCCGAAATTTGCGCCATGAAACACCCAAACAAACAACCTAGAGTGGACTTTGCTCTATGTCCAATGAATAACATTTTAACTGAAATATTTTAATTTATTATTCACGTAAGAAGGATTAAAATACTATGGGGAAAGATCGGTTCCATAATTCATAAATCTTATGGAATTTAACAGCATTTTTTTTCTTGGCATAACCTTTTCATCGAACAAATTACCTGTGACATCCTCAAAATACTTCATTCTGTCACATTACATGAAAATAAAGTTGGAAATATATTTATATAACTTACATATCCAGCTATTTGCAACATGCAATGCTTGGGAACAGAAAGTTTGTCAAAAATAATAGTTGTGATCTGAGTAAAATAGATACCAACTAAAACATTTCCGCTTTTTGACATCAATGTTAATGAGTCTAATTTAAAGTGATTGATACCCATTTAAAAAAAGTTATTCGTTAGTCAAATATGTTGCTATAATTCACGGAATTTCTGTAATTTGAAGAGTAATTTCTGTAAAAAGAAAACTTTCCTACACAAAAACAAGTAGTTAATTTATTTAAAAAGGTAGTCAAGAATTCTGTTGAGTTTGTTCCATTCTTTTTTGAGAAATTAAATAGCGCTTATTGAAAGTCGTTTCTCGAAAATTACACTATAATTTTGTAACTTATTAACAATTTTTCCGGGAAGAGTTAAAAAATTGTAGTTGAAGAATTTTTTCGTCCTGATCTGAAATCGTTCATATCTTAAAATTTTATTTCCTAACTAAACACCTCACTGAAACGCGTTTTTTTCTTTCTTGACTCTTTATAATACAAATCACAATTGTTATGTTTTTCATCGCTTTCAATTTATGTACTAGCTCTAGCATTTATGTGTGGTGGAAAACTAAAGCTCTTTAAATGTAATTCTTTGTCACTTTTGAACCAAATGGGGGAAAAAGTAACATTTAAATATTAACATGGTAATTAAATCTTTAAGAATTTTTTTACTTGTTTTCCTAGTTCGTCTTTTGTTTCTAGTGTGAGAATTGATTCATAGCATCACAGAGATTGGTTTCAGTTTTGACATTTATGATCGTGTGCCTTAAAACCCCAAAGCGATCGAGTATAGTGCTGCCATCTATCGAATTATACTGAAAACAGATTAGTTGTTTCATTTAATTTGTGTATCTATTCTAAGCAATCATACATGCATAAACATTTTGTATTGAAATTTAAGTTTTCATTCCCCAAATGTTTTAGTTAATTTAAAGCTTTTTAGCATTTGCGAATTTGATAGCATTTTTTATTGTATACTTTATATGATTTATTAAAAATTAATAGTATCTACTCTTAAAAAATAAGAAAAAATCGTTTTAATGAAGTATAGTTTCGTATTATCGTTTTAATGAAGTATAGTTTCATATTTAGCACAAACCCGTGACAACCATCTCACAAACAAGTGCTTGTTTCATTTGAACGAATTCGACAGATAAAGTTTATTTCTTTATACGATTGTTAAAGATATCAGAAAGAATTATACTTTGTATTTGTTTCGTTGTATTGTTGACTAAAACTCAATATTTCCGTTTTACAGCCATACTACAAAAAATTATACTTAATAATTTGTCTCGTTCTTCCTTTCACCAGTGAAATCTACATTTGCTTTCATAAATGCTAAAAATAGCATCAACATTCCAAACTGTTAAACCATAAAATAAATTGTATTTGATTTTTCTCCACCTTTCTTTTCAAAAACAAAGTTCGTTTCATTCTAATTTCAAGTTAGCGTCATATCAGTTCTATGAGTGACAGGTGGTTAACGTTGAGTGATTTTTATAGGGAGTCCTAAGACACTGACGCAGACCACGACGCCGGACTCTCTGATGTACACCCCCAGCAAGTATCAACAGTCCATCAACGGAGAGGCCATCTGCCAGGTGGACGACAAAGACAGCTACCAAGAAGAGATACTCATGAAAGAACTCTTTGTAAGAACCATTTGACTGTTACAAAAAATAGCGAGTATTACCCATAGAGGAAGCATAAAAGTGGAGTAAATTAGAGTATTAAATTTTGGCGACTTTTTTTTAAATTCACCAAAGGTCAACTAAAATTAAGTCCCTTTTTTAACTTTTAGAGGATGGAAAAATATTTTTTGCATTTTTCATCAGGGAAAAGTTTTTCTAGGGACGCCAATTTCGAAGTTTTGGCGCCAAGTCGGGGCGGCCATGAAAGAAAACATCGGAATCTGTGATTGCTAGATTGTTATGAAACCCCTTTTAGAAAATACTTAGTTTTTAAATACTAAAATTTAAATTTCTTGGCGAGATCATCAATGTTTCATGCTTCATTAGCACATTTTGTTTTAAGCGGTTCATTTTGTATCTGAGCAAATATGCCACTAAATAGGGTTTAGGGGGAGACTTTTGCTGCTATTTTTCAGAATTTATACACTAATGCTACTATTCCACAAGTGCTTTGGCTGTGGCAGTCCTGTATTTCGGACTTCAAAGAGGAAAACAAGAAACAGAGCACCAAAATTTCTGGGATCAAAACGTTTGTGTACCAATCCTCAACCTAGTTATAAAGTACACTTCCTACCTATTAGATACTTAGGCTACTGTTTAATGATATTTTCAGTGATAATTTATTAAGGTTTGGTCGAAAGGAGTAGAATGCATTGCCGAATTAGCAGTAAAAGAAAGGTGTAATATATACTATTCCAAAAATAATTTTAATATAGGAGATGTTTATAATACCTCAGGAGAAAAGGTATTCCGTAGCACCCATAGGCGTCATATATAAGTAGGCTGAACATTGGTATTGAGAGGAGCTTCAAAAAGTACGATCAACATGTCGACTAGTAGTCACGTGACTGCTCTGTGAAAAATTGACTTGGTTGGTCTATTTAGCATTTTATCACCTTGTTTGGCGATTTTACATCTTATGACAGGGTAGGCGTGTGAATGTGCATTTCTAGTGCCGACAAAAGTGATGAAATTGCCAAAGTCTACTACTATCAGATGATCAATCAATGGACCAATTAGATGATGAATGAACAGATGGGCGTCTTCTCCCGTTCCATGGACCAATCATATGATGAATGTTAGGTTCCACCCAGTAAACGAAAGTAGTCTAAAGGTCACGTTACTATTAGTTTTGTCACATGATACTGGGCACTTAAAAAGGTTACCATTGTTCACTATTTTCATATTTCTTCTATGGGGGAGAGGGGGGGAATTTCAATTAACGTCACACTGGAGCAACACAATGGGCTATTGGTGACGGTCCGGGATCAATCCCAAAGGGAAAGATCCGAGGACAACACCACGTAATTTTGAACCACGGTCAGATGACGAGGCAACACCTGAGCTGGCACCCCACTCTCCAAACTTCCACACCACGCCAACGTGAGGACATTTGAGGCCACGACAGATTTAACGTGCACCAGCCCCCTTTGTACACGGCGGTGTTTGGCTGGATTTGAACTCGCAACCCTTCGGTTGCTAGTCCGTTGCTCTTCCAACCGGGCCACCGCGGCCCTATATTTCTTCTATGGTAGCACCCCGCACTGACAGTTCTCACAACAAAAATGCCATTTTTTTAAATATGAATGCCTTTATTTCAGTTCGTTTGCTTCATAAGTAAGTAAATAGTAATTGCTTTGAGGAAATAAAAGTGCTTTCTTTTCCTTCAGGAGGCCAAGAAACAGGTGGCCGAAAAGTGCATTCCCGGCTACCAAACTGCGAAACCTTATGGTAAGTTGTTTTCGGAACTCCAGTGTACAAGTACAGTGGAAAATGGCAACACCTCCTGATGCGGAAGAAACAAATGAACAAAGAGTTGAGTTGTCGAAGTTAATTTTTATATTCGGAAGTTTTTAGAGTTTCAATATAATCAGTGATGTTGCTATGCATGATAAAATTTAAAAAAAAAATGTTTAGAAATTTACTCCGTAAAAGTTTCTTGATGCTTTGCGACTTATTTTAAAGCTTGTTTCTCAGCAAAAATGTTTTGACTTAAAGATCAGGATCGCTTGTTATGCCACACGAACGTGCATGTATTTCCGCATTTTTCAGAAATCCTCTCCCTCGAAGTCTTAGAGATTGCTTCCCTAATTTTAGCTACATAAGATTAATAAATGTCACTATTTCCAAAATTTACTAAAATAGTGCTAATGCAACAGTCCCTTTTTTGACGGAACATATATATACTAGAAATGCCATCGGAGGCAGTGAAGTTCTTTCTGTTCAATTCAAAAAAACAGATATTTTCAAGTTTAGCCACTTTGTGTTGACTAAACCCATACGAGCAGCACTGTCGAGGTACGAAATTCCACCTTCAGAGAGAAATAAGTACAAGTATACCCATATTTTAGAAGGTATTGGTATCTCTGTAAGACATCTTCTGGTTGTTCAGGAGTTGGTCGCTATGCTACTTATATATGGTCTTTTGAATTTGGTCTAGGTTATGCCTTGTCCAAGGAGATTAGTAACAACAAGCTGACATTCATAGACTCCCCAAAATTACCAAACTTCGAGATACTGCCCTCTTGCGAAGTACGGTAGAGTATTTGCCATGAACTTAATTGTAGTCAGACGACTTAGGCAAATTTCTTGTCAGACATAATCGAGACTTCGTTAAATATAAATTACGTCGTAGGAAACACTTAAGGTTTATTAAACATTGAGTTCATGTGGTAGTGGAGTCTAGACATCTTTAAGTATAACGAAATTCCGCTGTATTAGGAGGTAAACAAATTATATTTTTAATCTAATATCTTTAATATAAAATCTTCTCTTACAGAACAGTCTCAAATATTGATATTGAAAATTTATATGAAAGACAACCAGTGGCGCCAACAGGATAATTATTGGGATGGGGGAGACACAGATCCCAGTTCTTTCATATAATGTGTGTTTTCGGAATAATTTATTGACGCGAATACGTCTTACCTCTTTCTCTCGGAACAGTACTGGGGGCATGCATTAAAATCCTAGCGTTACTAAAAAAGCTTTACAACTGTTTTTTCTCGCGATTTGAGAACTAGAAGAAATAACCAGAAGATAATTATAGCGTCGTGTAAGCAAAGGACGTCCGTACCTGACATGACCTTCGGACCGAGTGCGCAGTCCGCACTGAGAGGGGGTCCGCAATATGTGTTCTACGATGCTGGGCGAACTTTGGGCCAATGTAGCTTTGGATTGCTTGGAGCCAGGACTGCATAGGTTGTGTCATTCGAAAGCTACCAAACTACTACAATTTACATTGGACAACAACATTAAATATCAAACTGCACTTTAGTCGTTCAAACTGTATATTAATTGTTGAAAATATTCACAGTAAACAGGCGTTCAAACTTCCTATATCTGCTTAGGCCCGATTACTCACGTCAAAACTAGTCTGTGCCCTCAACACCAACCTAGCAATCTTTTTTATCCACTTCAATACATATATTATTTATTTATTTATCGTTATCTCTCATGTTTGGGGACCCAAAGGATTCGGACCCCTAGAAGTTGAGATCCCCATCAACTGATATAACGGTCACATTAGCCAATCAGGGATATAAAGTATCGTGCATGTTTGTCTGCCCATATTTTCTGTATATTTGTTATACTTATCCCTTCTGATTGGAACATGTGCCCTAACACTATGAAATATTGGGGATAGGAGTTAAGGTTTTCTAACTTTAAAACATTAAGACCCTAAGGATTTGACTCCCTAAGAGGAGTGTTTAGTTAAGTTTAGTTAAGTGTTTACTTATTGGTAATACTTCATATTTACCATTCCCATTTAAGGGAGGGGCTATCCCTTGAATAAAATTATTGAGGGGAGGACTAGGTAGTTCAGGTCCCTAAAAGTTGGCACCACTGGACAGAATTATCTGAATAAAGGATGAATGTTTTAGTGTTGGAAATAACTAGTTTTTCTTCCTATGGGATGACTTCAAACATTTTCACTATAAAGAGGCTGTTATTAATCAAAAGTTTCTATAGATACTTTAATGCATGTTTTGTTTTATTTTTATTTAAATTTTAATAACATGCTATTTAATCTTTTTAGTTTTATTAAACTTTTTTTGCATCTCCAACACGCAATTTCAGTCAAAAAAGTTGTATTGTAGAAGTAGAATAATCCTAATTCTGTCGATGATAATGAAAAATTACACTATTATTTATAGCAAATTTACTGTCCTTCAGAATGACGCATTTTTAGCTTTTGATAAATTGTACCATAATTTAAAATTAGAATATGAAAAGCTTTTTGGTAAACTAAATTAAAAGACTATTTCAATATGAAAAGGCTGGCATTGAGAGAACCTCAAATATGGAATAGTGCAATTTAAAGCTTTCGTTGCTTTTGTTTCCGCCACTTCATTTCCTTCCTTTCTATTAATATCTCATATACGTTGTATAAAAACTTATGTTGTAGAATTTCGTTCTGTTCTTTCTTTGACAGATTTATCCCAGTCAAGAAAAAAAGACAATTGTCCGGATATATTGAAGAATCGAGGAATGGTAAGCCCCTGCATTTTATTCATATAGCAAAAAATGGTCATAGAGCGAAAAACCAAACCCAAATCAGCCCTGAATTAAAATAAAATTGTCTGTGCTTTTCTTTAAAGTCCAATTGAAACAATTTACAGGGTCGAGTCCATAGACATGAAATATGAGTAGAATGAGCATTGCTATTGAGAGGACCTTCAAAAGATGTACCCAATATGTTGACCAGTTGTCACGTGGATGCTCTTTGAAAAATTGATTTGGTTGACCGATTCGGCATCTTATCGCCTCATTTAGCGAAGTAACATCTTATGACAGGGTAGGTGTATGTATGTGCATTTCGATAGAACAGTGACAAAAAGGATGAAGTCGCCAGTTTACTAATATGGACCAATCAGATGATGAATTAATGGATGGGCGTCTTCTCCCGTTCCGTGGAACAATCAGATGATGAATGTTCGTTTCCACCCGGCAGGCGAAAGTAGTCTAACGGTCACGTTACTGTTAGTTTTGGTCACATGATCCTGCACACATAAAAAAGTTATCATTGCTCACTCTACTTTTATATTTCCTTTATGGTCGAGACACGTAATTTGATTATCCACCACAACTCTAACTAAGGACTTTGAGCTGTATTGCAGGCAGTTTTCATTGTCCCATTGAAATATGTTGGTCTAATTTTTCAGTGGCATTCTTAAAATAGTGAAAATGCGTAAATCGCATGCTGCTCCAGTGTGGCAGGGCTAAGACCCATAATATATTAGAGTATTCCAAGACCCGTAGTATTTTAGATAGTTCCAAGACTCATAATACATTAGAGCATAATACCCATAATATATCAAAATGTTCAAAAACCCATAATACATTAGTATGTTTCAAGACCCATAAAATATCACTGTTCCAAGACCCATAAACATTAGTTTTCAATATCAGTGTTCCAAGACCCATGATATATTAAATTGTTTCAAGACCCATACTACATAAGAGTGTTTTTCAAGACCCATACTATATGAGAATATTCCAAGATCCATAATTTATCAGTGTTCCAAGACCCATAATTTATCAGTGTTCCAAGACCCATACTAAATAAAGTGTTTTGAGACCCATAATTTATTAGTGTTCCAAAACTCGTAAATTATGAGTGTTCCAAGACCCATAAATATTACTGTTCCAAGACCTATAGTGTATTAAATTGTTCCAAGACCCATATTGGTACTAACATAGTCAAGCGTCGGCGGTGAGTCTTCATCCTTGAACATAGCCTCACTTTTCTGGCACTTCTCCTAAAATAACCCTATTTTACCAACATGGTCAGAATAATTCCAAGAAGTGAATAATATGCTTTTGACCTACACTCATGTCCAAAAGTTAAGCATAATTACTGTTATGTGAATATTTCAGAAAATCTACATCGGAATGGAAGGAAGCGCGGTATGCGGGGTTATAGAAGATATAGGGTTATAGAAGAAAACAATGCAAAACAAGGATAGTAATGACTTTTATTATTCAAAGAAAAGGGTTGAAAGTAAAAGGTTCACAATACGAGTGTCAACTTTAGTGAAACAGAATTATTAAAACAATGTGATGCTAAAGTTTAAAACGGTGTGTGGGAACCTCTGGTAGTCAAGCATGCTGTACAACGATTTCCCATACTTTCGAAGAGGGTATGGATGAGTTGTGTGCTCAAAGAGTTCCAAGCCTCACGGAGAGCAGTTTTTAATTCCGGAATGGAGCTTAGTGGGTGGCGGAGTGCTGCAATATGTCTCCCGAGCACATCGTGTATAAGATTCAGATCAGGAGAGTTGGCAGGCCACTGATGCGGTGGATATCTTCATTTTGAAGGAAGGCGTCGACCAGGGCTGCACGGTGAGGAGGCGCGTTATCATCCATGAATATGAAACCAGGACCTACAGCACCTCGAAACAGGCGAACGGTAGGCTCAAGAACTTTGTCTCTGTATATTTGACCGGTAACATATCCCGTGTCAAAGATGCGACCGTCCAGCATGATGCCTGCCCAGACCATGACTCCCTCTGAACGAAAACGATGTCTTTCCGTAATGTTTTCCCGGGTGAAAACGCGTTCCACGTTCTCCAGATCATGGTACGACGAGAATCAGTTTGCAGACTAAATCTGGACTCGTCACTGAACATGACATTACCCCACTGTTGTCGACTCCACTGCCACTGTTCCAAATTCCACTGTAAACGGAAGCGTTTCTGTGCAGACGTCAATTGGATGCAAACTGCTGTCTGTCTGGCATAGAGACCAACGTGTCTGAATCTCCTGTAAACAGTTTGTCTCAAAGCTGACTCCTGTGGCGGATGTCAGGATTGAACCCAGTTGTCTGGCAGAATGGTTCCTCTGACGTCGCGCAGTTATCGGTCTTGCCGAGCGGTTGTTACCCTTGACCGGCGTGGTACTGGTCGTCGGGTGGTTTGAAACCTCTGCCATTCTGGAGATCACATATTGAGGCACATTCAGAATTCGGAACGCTTCGGTTTGGGATCGACCGGATTCCAGCATTCTAATAATTCGTCCCTTCACAAACATGTCCAGTTGGCATCTTTGTGACATCTTTCGTCCTTATTGATTTTAAACAACGCTCCGTACCACAGAAATTGCGAAATTTCTATCTAAACTGGCCATGCCGCTCGAGGCCGTTTTATACTCGTTCCGACGAGCGCTGTCGTCATCTGACCGTGGTTCAAAATTACGTGGTGTTGTCCTCGGATCTTTCCCTTTGGGATTGATCCCGGACCGTCACCAATAGCCCATTGTGTTGCTCCAGTGTGACGTTAATTGAAATACCCCCCCCCCCGACGAGCGCTGGTGCTTTTGCGAATGTCGACATCGCCTGAACTCTTTTGCATATGCACATTGTTTTACCTTCGTCCCACGATTCTCCACAATTAATTTTGAACCATTGTATCCATATTTACTCCGAGTTTTTCGCAGTTTGCGAATTATGCTTAACTTTTGGACATGAGTGTAGATCATTATTGAATAATTGCCATGTTACTAGAAGTTGCCAATGAAAGTATTTGGTTTTTGTATTAGGCGATATTGGTTTTACTTTCGGCGATTTTACAATTATGTTACACGGATTTTAATCAGTTGCTGGGAATTTTATTGCATCAACCCTTTGATTGCGTAGGTCGTAGTTAATTAATGTCGCACTGGCGCAACGCAACGGGCTATTGTCGACGATCCGGGATCAATCCCGAAGGGAGAGATCAAGGACAACGCCTCGTCATTTTGAATCACGGTCAGATGACGAGAACAACACTTGAGCGAGAACAACCCCACTCTCCAAACTTCCTTATCACGCCAACGTGAGGCCACGACAGATTTAAAATGCACCAACTCCCGTGTACACGACGGTCTTTGGCTGGTCGGAGTTTCGAACTTCTAACCCTCCGGTTGCTAATCCGTTGCTCTTCCAACTGGGCTACCGCGGCCCAAAAATCCTTTGATGGGTATTATGATAAAACAGTTTTTTGTGAAGCACATTTTTTTACCTATCGCGCACCTTATGTTGTATGGTATACCAAACACAGCCCTCTGTTTCTTTTTCAGGACCACGTGAGCTTACAATCAGTTCCTCTGAGCACAACCCTGTCTTCGAGTGACGTGATCACCACCCTCTCAGACGACTCCAGGTACTCGCGGAGGGTGCTCCTGCCGGACGACCCCTCGGCGCTCTGCCACTCCCGACAGACTGACAGTCCCCCCGGCAGCTGCGTGCTGGGCACCGTGGGCAGCCACCTGGTGTGATACCTGCCTTCCTTGTGGCACACTGCAGCACAGGCGGAAGGAACGGTGATACAGTGACCCTTCGATATATCGCACGTCTTGGGGTGCGCGATACACAAATGGAAACGATATACTGTGATCGACTTACTTTCTAGAGATAGAGGAAGCAAATAGAAAATTAAATTACGCGTTTTTTATTTAAAATTGGATAAAATGGCAGGTTAAACAAAACAAATGGGTGATAAAACCTTTTTAACCCTCGGGGTTATCGTCTCGACGAGGTACTTCGTCATTAGCAAAGCTGGCCAGATCTTGATGGACGAGATATCTCGCCATTAGGGAAATTGATCTCGTCATCAGTAAAATTGGCCGGATCTTGGTTGACTAGATATCTCGTCGAAACCACTTGCAGTGTTAAATAAAGCTAAACATGATAAAATATTTTAAAAACAGAAATTCCACACCTTTGAGAATTAATCTTTTATACAAAACAGTTTATTGAACGGCCGACGCGTGATGAGATTTGGCTCCTCCTACATCAAGTGATACCGAACAATTCGATTATGAGTGGCTTTTAACACACGCTAAATGTAGGTTGTAGTAGTGTTTCTGCTGCGATACGTATTCCGGACGGGACGTCACTTGGCTTGTTTTTCGAATACAATTTCGGACGTCACCAATAAAATTCCAAAGAATAAATTCCGAATTGATAGTTGATTGGTCAACGCCAGTTAGACTAAATTCCAAAACGGCGATAAATTACATTTTAAGGGAACCCCGATATATATCATGCGAGAGTATTTGGACAGCAGAAGTAAAATTTTCGCAAACCGTCTGACTTTGTTTCATTCTGAAAATCCGATACGATTATACCCGAACGATCTACTAAGATTTTACTACCATTGCCCAAATGCTTTTACATGATACAATTCACAATTACGTTAAAATGTAGTTTTTAGCCATTTTGGTGAAGTTTGGCGTTAAATTTAATTGGCGTTGACCAATCAACTATCATTTCAATTTGGAAAACAGGAATTTTTATTGTGTGCCGAAATCTCGTAATCGGGAACCAAGCCAAGTGACGTCACGTTCGAAATACGCACAGGAAACACGTTCCGCAGCAGAAATACTACCGCCACCTATATTTAATTTGACAGAAAATGCCTCTCAGTATGGCCGCCACGAGAGGAGACTTGTCTACTCCGACGTCACGAGGTGCCAGACGATCCTATTACAAGGAAATAGGTTAGGCGTCAATTGAACCTAAACGGTTTGGTATTATTGATAAGACGTAAACTTGGTGATCCTTGGCGACCGCACGAGTAAATACTATTGAGCCTTCTCGTCACATGATATAGGATTCGATTACAAGGAAATAGGTAAGACCACAAAAGAATTTAAGCGGTTTAGTATAGCTAAGACGTTAACTTGGTGATCGTTGGCGACAGTACCATTTACTAGGATTAAGCCCAATCGGCGTCTAACGGACGATTGGCGACAGGAAAGGAAAAGTTTGGCAGGATTTTCCCATTTGCAAGTTCAAAGGGATATTCTGTTTCCATCTCCAGTGAAATGAACTCGCTCTGTGAGGAAGCGTGCCGAAGTCTCATCTTGTGATAGCCGCACAAAGCAGCTTGACCAAGGGACCTATACTCCCAATTCAAAGATTCCCTTTGCTGTTTAGGGTACAAATAAAAAAATGCGATGTAAACGAATGGGCGATATATCGACTGGTTACTGTATTTCAACATTGAGTGTGTCTTCGCTAATGTTTGTGTCAGAAACATTTTTCACGGGATTTCTAGTTTTTTAAAATCGCAGAATTTACTAACCAGGTTATGATTTTGTGTTCGACGGAATCAATTACATTTTTCCAGAAAGTGGTGACAAATAAAAACATTGCGTAACACACAATTTTCAAAAGAACTTACGTAGGATCAGCTCAGTTTTTGAAGCGCGTTACCAAAAATACACAGGTATGACATTTCAAAAAGGCGTTTCATTTGTAATTTTGTAGAGCTTTTAGTATACATTTACACAAGCATCCTTCAGTAACAATACTTACATACATTAACTTTAAAATTTTAGAAATGGAGCTATCGAAAAACAGTAGCAAAAAAATACTTAATCAATTACCAAATTAAATATAAATTCAATAAAGTTAAGTTTTTTCAGAATCGATATATTCATTGAGCATTGGTCATAAACATTAAGCATTTCAAATGCATAAACCGAAGGCGCAGTATCTGGTTAACCCTCCAAGTGGTTTCAACGAGATATCTCGTCCATCAAGAACTGGCCAATTTTGTTAATGATGAGATATTTCGTCATCAAGATATTGTCGACTTTTTCATGATGACGAGATCGTTTCAGGTTTTTATGATGACGAGATTAAGGGTTAGTTTTCTTCTAATGACGGAGATATCTCGTCCATCAAGATCTGATTAGTTTTGCTAAGGACGAGGTACCTCGTCGAGACAGGTTTAACCCAGGAGGGTTAAATCGTTTAACCCAGGAGGGTTAAATCTCTTTATAATAATTTATCATGTTCTAAAACGAAATATTTTCATTAAAAAATTAAACTTGTAACTATTGATTATTTTGGTAGAAAAAGAAAAAGGGCAGTGTCAGTAAAAAATCGAATAGGTGGGTGGATCTCACCCCCTTAACCCCTCCCTAGTTGCGCCGCTGCTACTGCGCTTGGGCTTAACTCTAAACATGTCATTCTCATGCAGACATTTTAAATCATTTCATTTTTAGGTCTACGTTTCTTTACTACAACTTTCTGGACTCATTTTAATTCATTACGAATCATAAGCAAGAACTTCATCCAAAATATTTTGAGACATCTTCTAATTTGTTTTAGAATATCTGCTTTTTAAAGCTGCTCTAAAACCCGCAGATTTGATAGTAAAGCTGGCATTGTTAACAAAGTTCCAACTACCTCTACTTTGAACGACACTGCGCTAATATTAAGTTCTTTTTTACACGAATAATGCCGCAGACGACTGGTTTCTCAGTTTTATTGAGGTAAATGCTTAGAAATGGTACTTAAAAGCTAACACTAAAGTCAAACCTATAGTATACGTATCATGCAATCGCTAACAAATTTGTAAAATGACCAGCTAAATTAAATGATCAATGAATTCTAGTCTTCCAATTTTTGACTTTTTAAAGTAATCATTGAAGCTTTGGAAAAGAAGCTGGTTTATATTTTCACAATTAAACTGCTTAGATTAACGTCACAACAAAAATTTCTCAATAACTTGATTCAATTAACTTTATTTTAATTAGCATTTAAGCCATAAAGAAATCGATTTGAATTTCGCCTTTTACCCATAAAAGCCATTTTCATAATTTGTTTCCATCAAAATATCGTTAAATAAAGCATTATATTTGAGCATTTGATTTCAAGTTGTAATTCTCTTACAACTTGCGAAATTTTCGAGATAGGTAAAAAAAGCACAGTAACAATAGCCTACTTTTTATATTTATTTTATCAGTTAAGTTTGTATTATTTTATTGGTGGTTTTTATCGTTCTAAATTAAAGGAATACTTGAGGTTTAAATTCTTTACATTTTTAATGTTTTTAAATCATTCATAGAAAAATTCCATACAGATTTTTAAAATGATACATAAAATTCAACTTTAATTAACATAAAAGCCAAATATAGATGGAACTAGGTTTTTCAAACCTTAGCGAAACCTGACCTCAGCTTTTTTGCAATAAGTCTCCTGCAGCTCAATACAGTCTTGAAACAGAAATAAAATATGGAATTCTATCAGTAGTATTTTTCACTGCGAAGTCAGTAAAATCAGGGCAATTATTGAGGTTGATTCCTGGTCATCTCTGAATAGTCAATTCGATAGAGATGATTTTATAGGTAGTCGTATCCATTGAGAACACGAAAACAAGATACTCCTATAGCTCTCCGTATATCATATGGACCTTACTAGTAAGGAGTTCCAGTCTTTCTCTTTATAACTAAAGATCTACCAAGATAGCTATGAGTCTTGTTTTCGTGTTCTGACTGGACACAACTACTTGCAAAATCATCTCTACGAATCGGTTTGTCAGACTCTTCAACTTGTCCTCTGCGTGACCTTTCAGTTATAACAGTATCGTCTGTTGAATCAGTTTTTAACAAAATAGGTTTACATTTTATTCAACTTTTTGTATTGTAATTTTTTCATTTTATAAGAAATGAATTGGAACATTTAATTTTATCTGGAAACTATCGTCTGCAGGCATCGAGCGCCATCTTTAAAAAGAACTATTTTCGATGTATCTCGCGAGGAAAAAGAAAATATTCTCCGTTGCTTTTTAGAATTTTGTTACAATGGATTCCGCCTTTTTAGACAGCAATTTTCATATTCTTTGTGTGTGTGTAATTGTTGAAATTGCGAGGCTGAGATGTGCAATATACATCAGAAGAATAGTGTGCTTAGTGTTCATGGAACGCATGATGTGCAGAAAAACTGTGTCACAACGTGTATTATATATCACTTCCCTTTGAAGGTAAGATTTTCAGAAGAAAAATATTGTCTTGTATACGTCATGTAAAATATGTAACGCATAGCGAGAAGCTTTCTCTTGTAATTAAAAGAGATCGACACATTCGAAATGCATACCTGTTCATGTATTTTCTCATGTATGGTGAATATCATGCTTTATTTTCATTGAACCACGCGGATATTATTACTTTATTCTTTGTCATCTTCCATCATATTTGTCACGATCCGAATTTGAGATGGTATCTAGTTCCCGGTTACTGAAGTCATAGAAGTTTGATATTGTCAGTTGTGTATAAATCACGATGAGAGAATAAAAAAAGTTATTGTATAAAGTCTTTAATATGAGATTTACAGCTAAACCATTTGTTAGTCATGGAATATGTAATAAAATATTGCGTTTTTCTGACTTGTTTATTATTTCACAGTAGATTTATAGAACCTACAATAAATCTATGAAGATAGTGAATTTGGGAAAGCACAGCTCTGTTGAGGTTATCCTCATTGAATTCCTAACATTAAAAAAGTAGTAAGGAAATTTTATTATATTATGTTCAGTACTACTAAATGATACATTAATTTGATTGAATATAAAGTATCTTTATTTTATATAAAATGCAGTTTAAGGTAAGTTCCCTATTTACATGAAGCGTTATCAAACACGCGTTTATCAACAAAATACGGGGGTAGTAAAGTACATAAGTTCTACTGGAGCGCACACATGCAGAAATCGCGAGAAGTATCGCCTTTGATAGCTTCTGCGATTCGAGATCCTAAGTTCGTCGTGGCGTTTGGACGGCGTCTCGAGATGCATAGGAAGGAACTGCGGTGTTCACATGATACCCCTTTTGAACTTTTTATTCCCGCCCGAAATCCAATTTCTATCTTCGCAATCGTTAAAGATACGAGTGAAAATTTCAACGGATTTCAAATCTGGAAAATTTTACATCAGATCGATAACTAAAATGTGATTATCTTTAAATAAATTTTCAATTATATCTAATATTTTTGCTATTCACATTTGACGAGATATTCATTACATGACAACAAAAAATTTATTTCGTTTAAACAAATATATGTACAAGAGAAACAGAAATTCTGTAATCTTTTGATTTTCGAAATGGTACTGTTTCTTGGTCATTTTCACAAATTTCTCGTTTTGTCCAGGGTTTTAATCAAATTTTAGTTCAAAAATTCCCCAATTGTTTTTCCATTCGCGGTTTCATTTGGTACTACAGAATGGACTCCACAAAGAGGGTAAACTGGAGGATTAGTTTTCGTTTTGGATAGTCGGAACTCCGCGAAAATAGTTTAAAAATTTAAAAACCTAATTATGTGTGTTCCTTGTTGCTTATACCGATCAAAATGTTCCATCACAAAATGTGTTAGAGATAGATTTTTAAAAATATTCAAATATCTCGATTTAAAGGAAGATTAAATAAAATTTAGCTATAGATCGAAGAAAACACGATAAAACCTCCAAAAATAACAGAAAGAAAGGTTATCACCAGTGCCGAATTTTGTTCGAATATTTTTTAATAGTACTACTTCTGTAATGGTCAACAAGATGAAATTGGTTTTTCTATTTATTTACAAAACTTAACAAAAATGCTCCAATGAACTGGTACAATTAGTAAAACGAAAGTACGTTATGGGCCATATACGGATACAACAAAGAAGTTCGTTATGTATCATATCACGAGCGGGAACAAGAAAGTACTCAGTTCATATCGAATGCGTCGGGCACATCCTCTCAACGAACTAAGAAATTCGCCAAACCACCAAATCGCTGCTAGTTCACAACATTCCTCCTGACGTTGAAATATTCATATTTCAAAGTACAAAATGCAATTCCTCAAAATACAAACTAAAGAAATATAAATACAAAGAAATATAAAATTGATTTTTTCTTTAATTGTATAATATAAACAATAATTTCATTTAATTCGCATTAATTGGTAATAAACATATTTTGGAAATGGGCCTTTTAAAATTCACCCAGTGCTGTTTTCACTACTACTCTAACTTTTCCATCAGAACAAGGTATAATGTCCTGAATTCTGCAAATAGACCACTTTAAAGGGGGAAATTATCGTCCTTTAATAGTGCCAAAGCACCCTGAAGTAACATTCTCTTTTCCGAATTGCCACTTGGCTCTGCTGAAGATTTAAATAGCTAGACTCCACTTTTTCCATGCCTGTTGCACAATTTTTGTTTTTTGCCAACGCTATAATCTGCTTTCGCTAATATCTATAAGTTCAGGTTCGGGAATTTGATTTAATGGACGTCCAATAAGGAAATGTCCGGATATTAAAACCTCGAAATCGTCAGGATCTGATGATAAGGGAGTAAGGTCTAGAATTTAGGGCACCTTCAATTTGATTTGAGACAATCAAAAATTCTTCTAAGGTTGGTTTAGAATCCACGATAGTTCTTTTCAAATGAAATTTGAATATACAAGCTTCCCAGAGTCCACCAAATTTTGGGGATCCCGGAGATATAAATTTCCAATTAGTATTTTCAGATGACAAATAATCCTCGAGTTCGGTCTATTTGTTTTTTATCAAACCTTGCACCCTACGAATTTTTGACCAAGGACAAAAGAAATTGTTGCATTATCAGAAAAGATTGAATGCTTGCCACGACGTGCAAAAATCTCTTAAGAGTTTCAGTTAGTGCTCTTCAGATGTTAGGTCACTTATAAATTCAAAATGTTTTGTTGATAGCCATGCCAATTTTGTGGAAAATTCCTTTTCTCTGTCCTCTGTATTTACTTAAAAATGGTCTCCACAAGTCCAACCCAGTGTTGTAAAATGGAGGACTAGGAGACATTCGTTCGAGAGGAAGTTCCCCATTAACTGATGTTCAAATTTTGGTTTCAATCTGTAGGAGGGATGGGAGAGCTAATGTTTTCAAAATTCGATATCTGTTTCAAGTATCATAGGTCGAACATATTCATAAATCCAGAGTCAAGATTCATTAAATCCAGCTTTAATAAATTCACTGAGAATAAAACTAAACAAAAAATTTAATAAGGTGGCATCTAAAATTGCAATACAATTCCGCTTCATTTCGCAGCCAAGATTTTTAGCGTCATTACGCTTCAATTCCTACAGTTAAACTGATTGGCGCAAGAGCGCCATCTATCGTCATTACGGAACATACTCCGCCACGAAATAATATAGAGATAATATCAAATCTTCAAATTTAAGCTTTAAACAAAATATAAATAAAAATTTCATCAAAATATAAGCTTATAAAAGTAAACTGTTGACGACAAAATATTACAAAATTAAATTCAAATATTATCAAATACTAAATTTAAAACATGAGAAATAACATGCAAAATATACTTATAAATCTTCAGAATTAAAAGAAAAATATACCTGCTTGAAAATTCACAAATCTGAAGAATTAGCAAATTTACACTTTAAATCTCAAAAACACAATACAATATTAATAAAAAGTAAAATGGAAAATTTTAAAGAAAACAAGAAATAATTAATGTTTCTAAAAGTCTTTAGATAAGAGCAAGAGTGAAAGTTTATGGATAGGGCGTATCAGTTCTAATAAAGTTTTTAATTTCACCACACGCACTTTTCATCAGCACCAGGGTACAGTTCTACTATTCGCCGAAATCACCACTTTAGGGGAGGCAAATTGTCTTTAATTATATATTCCCAATTTGATATTCAAATTGGGCTTATCCCTCAACCATTTAGCACGTCCTTTCAGCTGTGAGAGATAGTCCGTGGACCAACGTTTCCAGAAGCTTTGGAAAAGCTGTTGAGTCAATTTCCATCTTTCTCTTGGGGTCAGTTTGTTTATAGTAAAATCAGGTTCAAGGATAACAGTCATCAGGATCCGAAGAGATGGAAACTATATCGGCCTGGAATTCAAAAATGCTTCGATTTGTGCAATTACTATGTGAAACTCTTCATGCGTAAGAACTTGTGTTCCAACAGTTCGCTGTAAGTGAACTTTCATTTGTTTTACACCAAAAACTTTTTCATAAGTCGCAAAGAGAGCCACATAACGTCATTACGGAACATACACATACTTCGCCACGATGAACCTTGGTTCATTATAAAAAAATAATATATAGATAATATCAAATCTTCAAATTTAAGCTTTAAACAAAATGTAAGCTTATAAAAGTAAACTGTTGACAACAAAATACTACAAAATTAAATTCAAATATTATCAAACACTGAATTTAAAGCATGAGAAATAACATGCAAAATATACTTATAAATCTTCAGAATTAAAAAGAAAAAATACCTGCTTAAAAATTCACAAATCTGAAGAATTAGCAAATTTACACTTTAAATCTGAAAACACAATACTTGACATATTAATAAAAAGTAAAATGGAAAATTTTAAAGAAAACAAGAAGAAATAATTAATGTTTCTAAAAGTCTATTTAGATAAGGGCAAGAGTGAAAGTTTATGGATAGGGCGTATCAGTTCTCCAAATAAAGTTTTTAATTTCACTTTTCCATCTGCACCAGGGTACAGTTCCACTATTAGCCCAAGTCGCCACTTTAGTGGAGGCAAATTGTCGTCATTAATTAAGATTAAGTCATCAATGTTCAAATTGGGCTTATCCCTCAATCATTTAGCACGTCCTTGCAACTGTGAGAGATAGTCCATGGACCAACGTTTCCAGAAGCTTTGGAAAAGCTGTTGGGTCAATTTCCATCTTTCTGTTGGGGTCAGTTTGTTTATAGTAAAATCAGGTTCAGGATAGCAGTCAATGCAGTTCCAATTTTTAAATGCACAGGTGTTAAGGGACTTAGGTCATCAAGATCAGAAGAGATGGAAACTATCGGCCTAGAATTCAAACATGCTTCGATTTGTGCAATTAATGTGTGAAACTCTTCATGCGTTAGAACTTGTGTTCAAACAGTTCGCTTTAAGTGAACGTTCATTTGTTTTACACCAGCCTTCCAAAGGCAACCAAAGTGAGGTGCAGCTGGAGGGTTGAAAGTCCACTGAATATTTTCTTCTTAAATCGTTCTGAGTTTTTTCAGCAGAAGGAAGTGTGGGCATGATTCTTTTTAATTCTCGGTCAGCTCCAACAAAATTAGTACTCTGTCTGAAAATATTTATTTTGGTTTCCCTCTACGTGCAGCAAATCTTTTCAGCGATGCTGTGAATGCTTCTGTAGTGAGATTGATAACTACTTATATATGAATGGCTTTGGTAGAGAAGCATACATAGAGACAAACATAGTATTTAAATGGTTTCACACCTCTTCCCTTTCGAGTCTTAATTAAGAAGGGTCCTGCAAAATCCAGTCCAATTTTGGAAAATACTCTGGCACAACACGAACAGCTGGAAGGTCTGTCATTATCTGAGTGGCAGTATAGCTGTTCGATTTCTAAAACACTTCATACATTTCCAAATTATTTTTCTAACTTCTCGGCAGTTAATGATCCAAAACCTTTGTCGGAGAGTTGACACTGTTAACGTAGGACCACCATAGAGGTTCACCGTGAAAATGTTTGATTATCAAATTTGTAACAAATCTGAATGATTTGATGCTTCTGGTCTTTTGAAAGGTTTGAATTTCTAAGTCTTCCACCAACTCTGAGGATTTCCTCTTTGTCAAGAAATGGATTCAATGCCAAGATTTTACTATTGAGAGTTAAATTCTTCCCAGCTTTCAAAGGCTTAATTTCTTCTCTCAATTCATGTCAATCTGCAATCGACTGACTAATGAGATTTAAGGAAACATCTGTAAACCTGCCTTCTTTCTTTAACTTGTGTCTTTTCTGATCGGAATACTATTTAAAACATTCGGCGGACACATGTTCATTAGATCTGCAGAATATGCAAAACGTTTTTATTGATGTATTAAAAGCAGAGGCTGACGGCTTAGAATTATAATGAGTGCTTTTATTTCTAAATGACGACTGATTTCGATTAAATGTTTCTGTTGTTTTTACACTTCGTGAGTTATTTATTAAAGTGGCTTCGCGACACTCAATTTCATTTTTGATTAATTCAATTAGTTCAGTTATTTCAAAGTTTTCTTTGGAAGTGCGTTTTCTATGAAACTCTAGTGCTAAATCTTGTATAAGTTATTTAAGAATAATTGGATTCAATAAATGTCCGTAACTACCATTTGTTACATCAAGTTAATTTAAATTTCTTATACTGGTTTCTAGTTGATCATAAAGCTTTCGTATTCCATACACATTATTTGAATATTTAACAGGTTCTAAATTCAATAACTTATTCATATTTCTTTTGTTATTAAATCCTTTCGCCCATATCTCTTTCAACAATTATAGTTATCTACAGTAAGACAGAAACCAGACACAATTAAATGCTTCTCCAAGAAGTAAAGATTTTAAATATGTAAACTTTTTCACTTTAGATAGAGTTGGATTGCTATGAATTGAATTTTCATATGCATTAAAGAATTCAGGCCACATGTTAGAATCAACAGAAAACTTTTCTAGAATTAATTTAGGAGGTCTAATAGAAATATTTGGCGAATTCGAAATTCACACTGAGAGAAATTATTTTGAGTATTCGTATCAACTTGTGTATTAGAACTTCTAATTCCTATATCATATTTCTTAAGACAATTAGTTATTTTCAATTTAAAATAAGTTTTTGAGTTCATCAGTGTTTTTCTCAATCACAGATTCAGGTATAACTCAGAAACGAAATTCCGACAAAAAATGCAGAATTCTAAAAAACGAATGATGCGCAGTGTCGAATTTCGACTGCCTGAGTGTATTCTGAAACAGAGCAATTCGAAAAAAGATATTTGAAAATATTGATAAAGACGATAATGAAATTTAGTAATGCTCAAATATGACTGCAACATTTCGCTGTGTTAACTCAAATAGACAAACACGGGATTCTAAATCAAATTTATAAAATAATAAAAATTAATTCTGGTTTCCCAAATCTAAAATAACAAAATTACGCTTTTATGATTAATGAGTTGAAGTTTTTCGTGTTTCATTACAAAATGTAAATTATGAATAATGAAATATTTTAAATATCCTTTTTTTATCAAACAAATATTCATGTAAAAATATAAAATTCATATAGAAATAAAATAATAAACTTTAATTCAATAATGTACATTACACCTGTCAAATAAAGTAGGAAATACTTATACAATCAACTAAAAGTTAGATTTAGTAATGCTCAAACATGACGGCAACATAGCTTTGCCCGGGTATTTATCCCAATCTTCTATTGGACAGGAAAAGGAATGAAATCAATGTATAGTGTAAAATCAAAGTAATTATATTAACAGGTTCTAAAAGTATAAGTACAGTACACGCATTATAAAGTAAAATATTTTACAAATTCACTGCAATATAAATTTAACACAAAACTTGATTATACACAACATTTTTAGTTTCACCTCCGGGAGCAAGAATAAATAAATTCTTGGGTGAACCCACCCTCGAGCAACCAACATAAAGTTGTCCGTGGGAGAAACACGGCGATCTCAAATCCACTCCGCAGTACTTGATAGACTGCCCCTGCGACTTGTTGATCGTGATCGAGAACGCAAGTCTTACTGGAAACTGCAATCTCTTAAAGTCGAAAGGGAGATCCGTCGGAATGAGTGGTATCCGTGGGATAAAAACTGTTGCATCCTCTCCCTTTCCTGTCAAGATAGTCGCTTCCATTACATTGCCCAGCAGCTTCTTGACACACAGCCTCGTGCCGTTGCAAAGTTTTGGCGGGTCGAGGTTCCGCAGTAAAATAACCGGAGATCCCACTTTAAGTAAAAGACGATGTGGTGGCAATCCAGCCGGATCAAGCGAGTTCAGGAACTCTGGCGGGAAATTGACGACCTCATCGGCATCTACTACGGTATCGATGGACTTGTATTCAGTGACCACGCCTGGTAACATGACAAGTATTTGATTGTTTATGTCGTGGACGTCTTCATTTTTAGCAGAAAGAATGGCCCTCTCTCCAACCAGTTCAAATCGTGATAGTTTTGGGAAACAGACGGATAGACTGCATCTATCAGCTCTGAGACGGACGACACCAGCCCATATCTCTTTCAACAATTATAGTTATCTACAGTAAGACAGAAACCAGACACAATTAAATGCTTCTCCAAGAAGTAAAGATTTTAAATATGTAAACTTTTTCACTTTAGATAGAGTTGGATTGCTATGAATTGAATTTTCATATGCATTAAAGAATTCAGGCCACATGTTAGAATCAACAGAAAACTTTTCTAGAATTAATTTAGGAGGTCTAATAGAAATATTTGGCGAATTCGAAATTCACACTGAGAGAAATTATTTTGAGTATTCGTATCAACTTGTGTATTAGAACTTCTAATTCCTATATCATATTTCTTAAGACAATTAGTTATTTTCAATTTAAAATAAGTTTTTGAGTTCATCAGTGTTTTTCTCAATCACAGATTCAGGTATAACTCTAATAGGGTACTCATCTTCCCTTAGGAAGTCAGGTCCATCCCACCACAATTCACTTGGTAGAAGTTTCCTCTGGATATAAGGTCAGATGGATTTTCTTCAGATAAAACGTAATGCCATTGTTCAATTTTGGTAAGATCCTGCAACTTTGAAATTCGGTTAGCAACAAATGTCTTTATAGACGAGGCTCTTTCTTAATCCATGACAGCACAATCATAGAATCACTCCAAAGGTGAATAGCCGTCACTTCGAGTTTCAATAATGACTTCACTCGATGCATTAATTTCGCTAGAATTGCCGCTTAGAGCTCGTCACGGTATTGTAGTCTTCTTTAAAGGAGAGACACGGAATTTACTGCATACCAATCTCACTGACGTATGGCCTGATGCTGTTGTGGCTTTAGTAAATTACTGCTCCATAAGCTGCTTCCGAGGCATCTGAGAAGCCATGTAACTCTATCTCGTTAGCATCCTCAACTAAGATGAATCGTGGAATGGTCATGTTAGGAACCTTCTGCAGGGACTCGATAAGTTCATGCCATTCTCGATTTTCTCTCTCCGGTAGTGGTTCACTCCAGTCTATTTTTAGCAGCCATAATTTTCGCATAAAAATTTTAGCCTTTGTCACAAGAGGACCCAAAAGTCCAAGTGGATCGTATATCCTTGCTATTTGTGACAGAACTTCTCATTTAGTCTGGTTTAGCCTTTATATCTGGTTTAAAACTGAAGCAAAAACGATCAGTTTGAGGTTTCCATAAAATACCTAAAGTTTTAGTATTAGGAGTAAAAGATTATTCTACAGATGCATCAGCTTCATTTTTCAAAAGAGATGTATGATTAGCAGACCATTTATGCAGAGCCATGCCACCTCGATCCAAAAGCGAAATAAGTTGCCGTTGAAGTTCCTGAGCTTGGATTAACTGATTAGCTCCAGTAAGCAAGTGAACGACGATAACAACGTGATTGACAGATGGTGGGATTACGCAAGCCTTTGCGTTGCGTTCAAAAGGGACTTCGGAGACATCCAACTTTCGACGCAACCGCAAGCGTCACATGACCTATTTTGACGAATCAAAATGCAACGTCTACTGTTTGGATTCGACTTCGAGAAAATGTCGGATATGTTTTCGACAATCGTGAAAAATCCAAGCAAAAACACTTGGCTAGCAATTTCCAAAGCTGTATGAATTACTGGTGAGTACATGTCTTCCACTATTATAATTGGTACAGCTGCAGTCTGCCGCTCGGAGTGGCAACGCGTTTTGTTTGGCGCGATTTTTTGGCACACTTTTTATGTTGCCAAGGAAATCTTCCAAAATAGAAAATATACTGCATACATATGGATTAAATATATGAATCTCGATAAAAAAAACATTTTGACTAGTAAAACACTGCAAATCTGGATTAAATATACCAAAAAAAAATTTTTAACGGAATTAAATATATAAATCTTGATGTCCCGTGTCTGATCGATTTGTAGCTACGACATGGCTTATTGTCCCGACGATTCCTACAAATCCAAGTGTATCCATCTCTAACTGAATTCCTCACAGAAAGCGTCATTTCCCCGCTGCATTTATCGCAAGAAAATTTTGATTTAATTAATCCCGATTCCTTTAAAAAAGTAAAAAAAATTCTTTATCGCGACATAACTCGTAACAAAATAAACGATTAGCAACTCCCATAAGTTTGTCTACCACCAGAGAAAGTAAACTTTTAAGAGTTTCGAGAAAAATTCTCTGGAACCTTATCAACTACAAAAACAGAAGGCATCTTAAGAAATAATAAGATAATGGTATACCAAGATAACTAATAACACAAAATCGACCGTGTCAGAACTGAAAAGAACAATCTATGCGAGAGCACTTGACAGTGTCGGAAATAAATAGTACAATCCAGAAAAAAAAGAAGGATCTGGACGTTGGCAAGGTTGCCATAAAAAGCAGGAGAATCCTAACCATAAAACCAGAGAAAAATTCGAGATAAAAATGGGTTACCGTCAGCCGGCATTAGTCGCTTAAAAGTGATCCAAGAGTCGTTGCACTCCGCGCGGCACAGACTGCAGCTGTACCTTATAATCTATGTATTGCGTGTTTGTATTCTGTCTTTGTTATATCTATCTATATTTACTTCGGGTCCAACGATAATGTTCTCTAGGTATTAGAAACAAAAACATGTATTTACTGTTGATAAACTTTTTAAAACAATCGAATTCATATTGTGCGCCGCTGATTTCAACGATTCTGAGACAGAATTTCCGTTTGTTTTCAAAATCAAAGTTCGTCCGGTTTATTATTGGTGTGCATTTATAGGCACTTTATTCTTTACACCTACACTTTATTACCAAGTCCTGAATGCATACATTACGATCTAATGCACTCGTTGCACATGAGAAAATCCCTTTTTATTTCTGCATACAATAAAAATCAGTGTTGGCAAATGCTGAGCACTTGTCTATGATGGCTTTAACTCATGGCTCTAGTACTTTTACATAAGTCCACTACAGCCTTTAATTGCTGTGTGCTTACTGAAAATGTGAACACATGCAGTGTTCTCATCCAACTGATCAGCAGTGAAAGCAACTTGTCTGGAGTCACATAAAACAACAGAAGGGAGAGAGAATCCGTCAAGCCAATCTAAAAGATTGGCAGGAGACTCAGTTAAGCCAATCTAAAAGATTGGCAGATGAACAGTTATGGATGTTAAGTCTCGAAAAATCCAAGTAATTTATCTTTGAATCATTAATCTTCTGTTATGCATACATGAAACGACAAGACACTTGAGGTCTATTTAGTACATTAACTTGCCAACAAATGTTACTGTATTTTTTCAACAATTCAATTAACAAATTCTTCAAAAATAATGTCATTGAAGGATTTCATAGTGAAGTAAAATTTATTTCCCACCAAAAAACTGGCTTCACCTAAGTGATATTGGTACTTCTAGACCCACCGAGACAAAGCACGGTTAACGGAATGCCAGTAGTTAGTGTACACCAAATGTGGTAACGTGTTTATTTTACGTGACTTAAATTGTGCACCAAATATTGGCATGAAATTTAGCTAGACAAGAATGATAGGAATGGCAACCTTAACGATATAAACAGCTTCTTGAAAAGAATGACTATTTTATTAAAAGGGTGGTGCCGTGCTGACGTTTATTCCCTTTCAACTGTTTGCATATGCCATCCGGTACCAGGATCAATAAAGTTGTATTTATGATCAGCTTACAGGATCTGACATTTCCTATTTCATCCGCTTGCCAACAGTCAGAGTAAATTATACTTCCTTCTGCCACGTTTTCTTTTATGACTGCAACCAAAGTTTTCGTTCAACAGTCTGGCACAGCCACTGAAAACATTCTTTCAATTCACAGCAAATACCCACTGCGGTGGAAGAATACGACCATAACGAATATAAATAAGTTACCACATTTGGAAGCTTTGGCACACAATTACGACTGGTGCCCCTTTAACCGAAAAGTACTGTTTGAGTTAAACGTATTATTGTTTTTCTTGTGGCAGATTTGAATCAGTTAAAATGGTGACAACAGGTATTTTCTTTGTCAGAATTAATAAAATCCAACAAAATGATAACTCTACAAACTACCAAAGGCCATGGGCTCACTTCAAATGCGCTACCTTTAGAAGGCCTAAGAAAGTACATATTTATAACCTTAAAAAAATTTCAAAATTCTGAATTTTATTTCCTGTGTCAACTAATTGGTTGTAATTTTTTGCAGAACAATATCCAACTTCATTTAAGTTAAAAGTCATGAAAAGTTATGCCAATTAAAGAGTGGAATCAACAACTCATGGAGATATGGGACGCGAACAATAAGTTTTTGTAAGAAGTAATAACACTATGGGTAAAATAATCATTTAAAACCCCTAACATCTTTATAATAGTTATGCTTGTGAATTTAAAACTAGTGTCATATTATATTGATGCTAAGTCGCAATGCATTTAATGAACATCAGTTGGTGAGAAAACATTTCTATGCTTACAAGATTAATTACTGTAATGCTTCCTTCAATACATTTAATGTTTTACCATAGGTGACAAATAGATATTGCGAGTATGCAGTATCAAAATTTTTCATCTACTCCTGCATGACCTGTGATTATGTAATTTGCATTTTGTTTACTTCATTTTATATTTCAGACTCTATTCTCTAGAGAAGATAAGGAAGCTGAACTTCTGGAAGATATCAGTTACCCAGTCAATGGCGAAAGAACACCCTGAACCACCTGATATTAGTTTTGCAAACTGCATGAGCATAATTCTAGTGTGCAATATTTTTGCACCCTTCCTAACATTAATATATTTATAATTAAATAAATTTAATGAAAAGAATTTCTTGTGTGTGTATTCATTTTATTTTTCATCATTTTATCAGTACTAATTTCATGATAAAATTTACATGAAAACTTTCATAAATAAGGTTGTGTTTAATATAATTGAAAGTCAAATGCAGAAAAGGAACGAAAAATTTTTTTGAAACACTTAAATTAAATAAAGTGAATTTATTAAATAACTAATTTTCTCTTAATGTCTCAGGTAAATATTTAAAAAAGCACATTACATGCAGCATTTTACAAATATATTTATTTTAGGGTCTCTGTGGCCCAGTTGGAAGAGTAACGAATTAGCAACCAGAGGGTTGCGAGTACGAATCCAACCAAGGACCGTCGTGTATAGAGGGGGCTGATGCACATTAAATCTGTCGTGGCCCCAAATGTCCTCACGTTAGCGTGGTGTGGAAGTTTGGAGAGTGGGGTGCCAGCTCAGGTGTTGCCTCGTCATCTGACCGTGGTTCAAAATTACCTGGTGTTCTCGGGTCTTTCCCTTTGGGATTGATCCTGGACCGTCACCAATAGCCAGTAATGTTGCTCCAGTGTGACGTTAATTGAAATGCCTACCTACATTTATTTTAAATTAATTATTCTCATCTGCTTTCACTTGTATTTTTTCCACCTATCCATTTTCAAAAATTTAAATATTTGCTCAGTGAAAGGCATTCAATCTAAGTATTAAACATAGTTACATAAATTTTTATGGAATATTTTAATTGAAAGTTTATATGAAACACATTTAAATTTTTACACCCATTTTAGGGGGCATCTGTCGCCATTCTTGTACCTATTATCTTGTATATTTAATTATACCTATATCTTGAAATTATATGACATTTCTGGTATCTGTCTTATAAGTATTGGACAATACTTATAAGGCATAATTAAAAATGCAAGATACAAAAATCATAAAATAAAGGACAATAGCGATATCTTGGTCAAACTAAATCTAAAGGAATGAATGATAAAATAAAAAGGACATAGTTACCATATACATGTGTAATATATAGATTAATTTCTCTAAATATAAAAGCACTCATAAATAGCATTTTTCCTAGTGTAGTGAGTTGACACGAGGAAACAGCTATTCTCAATTTTATGTAAGATTTAAATCCTCAGTACAAAACAACATTTGTGCTGAAAACAAATGACTTATTTATTATACCATTGGAAAATTTTAACAAATGTTTCGATAACAATAAAAATTTACTACTTCCCAAACAATCCAGATGTGTTTGTTCATTGATGAAATTGAAACATTAACAGAATTTGTTAACAAAAATTCAAAGATGAAAATTAGGTTGCATCAATAGAAAAATAATTACTCGAGTTTAAAAAATCTTTTAGGCAGAAATGGATCATTCCTAGCTACTGATAAGTTGAATTTATTGTACCAAACCAAATGAAAAAATGTGCAGTGACTCCAATTCATGAAAGCTTAATTTATTCTGTTTAATGTGAAAATAAATTAATATTCAAATTTTTTCTTCATATATATGCAAGGCAAAATAAATTTGACCATGTGTGGTATTTTACAAAGGTTCTGATATGAGTTTTTAGTGAAACATTGGTTAGTGGCTGGCTGGATTAAAATGAGTATACATCGGAGTTATATTTAGATTTCAAAAACTAGGAAACCCCATCAGATACCAGACTTCGTATTTTGATTCAATATTACATAAGCTCAGAAACTAAAGATTTTAAAACAAATTATTCATCTAATAACAGAATTTCATGTTGGTTTTTAATGCTCTGATTAAATTTATCCTAAAGTTTTAATTAAAAGTAGACATTTTTTAAAATAGTTGAAATTTTGAATTATTTGAGTGTTCACAAACGGTTCAATATTTTTGAGAAATCCAGATTTTCTTGTTTATTCTATTTTTGGTTAGGTTTGGAGTTAATAATTTCCAAAGTGATTTTATTTTCGTAACGCTCTCCAATAACGTCTATCCCGTGAAAAGTAAACAAAATACGTAGCGACATCTAGTGTGCGTTATAAAAAGCTGGTTATCGCGTTACTATGGGAGCTCTCAGCGCAAGACTCTGGACGACTACCGTTTTCGTAGAGGCGGAGACACGCAACTCGCCCTAATTCAAAATACAGTGCCTTGCACAGAAGTCTAACTGTGTTTAAAGATCAAAATGACTTAAAATATGACCTCAATTTCGAAGATTAGCTCATATCATTACCTTTTTGAAGAAATCATAATTTTTTTTCATAAAATCCATTGAAAATCTGCCTTCAAGCAGAATAGAATGAAGTTGGTTTCGCTTCGAACACATACCTGGTGCTAACTTACAAGACAAAATGCAAAAATAAAGCCTTATAGGCATTGATGTTCACATTTTTGTTTGCCATTTGAGCTTTTTAGTTACAGTAGGTGGCCGAATACTTTTATAAATAGGTATAAAGCCCATCCGTCCCCGTTTAAAGACACCAATTAGGATTCAAGTAAGGATCACCCGATGGACACTTACCTCCAGCTGTATGTGTACGCTGCAAAAAACTTGCCAGCCTGCTGTGGGCAAGTGATGACTAATTTTCGTTTTCACGACGACCACGAAACGATTTTCGCCAATAACTGTCGAGACCTCCCCAATTCAAACATTTCTCTGGGCTTTCTCCAAATCTGTAGTGACTTCTGCTAATCGGAGCAGAGGGGCTGTGCCCCAACTAAGAATACTTTTATGTGCCTGATTTTGAATACTTTTTAGCAAAACGAAAAAATTATTTTTTTTATGGAAGACTAAAAGAAAAGGTCAGATTTCATGTAAAATTAAAAATCGTTCCTTATACATGAGTATTGTTGGAAATGTGAGGTTGCCGAATACGTTTGACTCACTTTTTATTTTTAATTATATTTGTGTGTGCTTATTTTCCAAATATCAATTGCTTGAAAAATAGTTCAGATTCGACAGCAACACCAAACGATAAAAGCTTGTGTTCTGATTTAATCATTCTGTTTTTCTTTTTATATTTCGTTCTCGTTTATTCCTTGAATTAATTTCTGCCAATGTGATCAAAAATGTAAATGTTTAAGGTTTGCGCAAAGCTAAAGACAATGAAAAATTTTGTAAAAACAAGAGAAGTGTGAGAACAAAATTTATTTCAACATAGAGAACAAAAGAAATAAATCTAAGAAAGATACAGAAATTAATCGTTTTATACAATTCGTCGTTTGGATGAGTAATAAACACAACCTTTTTCTATTTCGTCTTCATTCTATTGAATTGTAGCATAGCAATAATTTAAAAAGAAAATAGCAGTCAGTTCCGTTTTCTTCATTTTCTGTAAAATTCTTCACGTTCTCATTGGTCAAGCATCTGGCTAGTTTTCAATAATTCCAAGAATATATGTTCCGAGTGCTATGGACGAATGGAATCCAAAAAACCTTCGATTGATGCGAAACTTTTTGTTTAGGAAATATATCATCATATATCGTTAACCTATCACGAAGAAGCAGACGATTCTACTTTCGGGAAAGGGGGAGAGGAATCCTCATTTTCCATTCCCCTAGTATTGTGATCTGTTTGTGCAAACGAAAACTGCCAATCGTTTATTTTGATTGCGTTGTGGAAAGGATGCGAAGCGAACGTAGGAGGCTATTTTATCTTTATCCACATGTATAAATTACCTCTCTACGTTCTATATCTGGAGAATAAGAAGGCGAACCTCGTGTAAGTTTTCCATTTTTTAAAATATTCCATTGAAATATCTTTGTTACTAGGACCGTTCCTTAGGTTTTGAGTTGCCCCACGTGCAAACCGTCCTAGATCATAATTTTTAACTTCTTGGATCTTATATTGGTACTCTTCGTTATAGCCATACCACTATTTCCGTTAAAGCCACACCGCTCATTTCCGAAGGCTACATAACCATTTCGGCTTCTAGTCACATTTTAATTTTATTAGGTGGTTATTCGAACACAGTCTTTCTTGTGAAGACTATGTTCTTTCTTGAAGAAAGTAATGCCGCTTGTTCATCTTTTGGCAAATACCAAATCATTAAATCCGTTGTCCTAACAAAGGTATGTTAAAATAGCGCCAAAAACAGAAAGGTGGTATGGAAACAAATAGCACCAAGAAATAAGCAAAAAGCGCCAAATTTGCGCCGGAGTTTATTGGTATGGCTATAATGGAAAAATACCCTTATATTTACCTACGTATGTGCAGTTTCCATGGGAAGCTATTACATATTCATCGGATATTATGCCTTTTGCAACAAGATATAAATGTATCAGAAATGGCAGTTAAATAATAAGATAAAAGAAACATAAAAATAAAGCAATTTAGGCCAAGCCTAAATTGTTTTATTATTTTTAGGGGATGGCGGGGCTCAAGATAAATGAGACAAATGATTTGATATTAGTCTTCTTTCAGTATTTCATATTGGTAGAGTTTGATTGAAGTTTGCTTTTTGTAAAAGTTTTGAGTTCATTCTTGTAATATACTTTTGAAGGTAACTATGTAAAGATCATTGTGTATTTGAATCCGAGACATGTTTGTTGCTAAATCAAGATGGCGTCCTAAGCCAGTATGTTCGTTAAAAAAAAACGTTGACTTTCCTACGCGAAACACCTTTTGCATAGGGTTGCCATAAAGCTGGATCAAAGCAACAAGGTTACCATGTTTGGCGATAAATCGCCACAGTCTCGGATTTGACATCTCACCCTGTATTTGTTTATTTCTTATGTAATATGGAGCATAAAAAATTTTCTCGTAGAATTTTTATTTTGGCAGATTTTAATTTTTTTTCTTTTGGTTGGTTGTTGACCAGGCTGGATTTGTATAAGTAACTAAAGGCCAATATTTTTAACTTAAAATTCTCCCACCCTTAAGTAATATTCTGTATTTAAAAACTTATTTCTCTTTCTTACGTGGAGATGAGCTGTTTGAAGCCCGTGCTCCGAAAGTGATATATCCTGTCCTCCCTCTTAAAACGGTGCACGTTAAATTTATCGTTGCCTCAAATGTCCTCACATTGGCGTGGTGTGGAAATTTGTAGAGAAGGGTATCAATTCAGATGTTGATGTCGTCATCTGACCGGGGCTCAAAATTACGAGGTATTGTCCTCAGATCTTTTCTTTCCGGATTTCTCCTGAACCGTCTGACAAACCCACTGAACTACTTTTATTCGAACGATTCTCCAAAAAAATCAAGCAGTGAGTAGTTTTGAATTTACGTCGTACTGCAGCAGAGCATAACTGTCAATTGGCGACGGTGTGGGACCAATTCAGAAGAGAAAGATTCGAGGACAATACCTCGTAATTTTGAGCCACGGTCAGATGACGTGGTCAACACCTAAGCCGGCACCCCACTCTCCAAACTTCCATACCACGCTAATGTGAGGACATATCCAAGGAAAGTTTTACTGATACAAGAGAGAAATACACCCAGGGTAGTACAGGAATCGAATCTGCGCCGTCTACAGCTCACACGCTGTTAGCGCAGTGGTAAACCCACTGAGCCAACTATACTGGTTGGTTGGGTTTTGTGCACAAAGACGCCATATTTGGCCAAACTGCGCCACTCACAAGACAACGTCAATTAAAACTGTCTGGAAAGTTGGATTTCATGACAGATCTGGGCAAGCAATGTTATTTCGGTCAAGCAAATGGACATACATACACGCAAGGGAAGTTTTACTGATACTGAAGAGAGAAATAAACCTAGGCTCTGTTCTGAAAAAGGATACTATGATAGTAACATGACCAACTGTGTAAACACTCCGTTATCTCGAAATGTTCACAAGTGTTTCAGCCGATCACATTTCTCTTAGGTTTACAGATTACTATGCAGTCTTTAGATAACATAGTTACCCTACTCATTATCACGAAGCGAACGAACAGCAAGTAAGTACCTATTCGTTTTGCTTTCAGTGTTGTTCTCCAACTTTACTATATTCTCGCTTAAGCACGAAAATCTCGCGTTTTCCTAAAACCTGGCGTTGTGAAAGTTCTAAAATATGTCTATGCCACATGTGGATGAAATTTTTCCTCTCTGGAAAGTCTACGATACGTTATTTTTCGCTTCAACTTTTTATTTTAGAATTTTTACCCTTTGAGGACCGGGCCGCCGTAGCCCAGTTGGAAGAGCAACCGGAGGGTTGCGAGTTCGAAATTAGGTCCAGCCAAAGCCCGTCGTGTACGCGGGGACTGGTGCACGTTAAATCTGTCGTGGCCTCAAATGTCCTCACGTTTGCGTGTTGTGGAAATTAGGAGAATGGGGTGCCAGCTCTGGTGTTAACCTCGTCATTTGACCGTGGTTCAAAATTATGCGGTGTTGTCCACGGATCTTTCCCTTCGGGAATGATCCCGGACCGTCGCCAATATCCCGCTGTGTTGCTCCAGTTTTTCTTTCGTCCAGAACAACCGAGATATATTTTACATTTTTAAATTTAGCCAAATACAATACCACTCAATAAACCTACAATTTAAACTGAATTAAACATTTTTATTCCGCCGATGAGCCGTTTTTTATATTATTAAGCCCGTTATTTCTTTCCCTAAAGATACTTTTTCACCTCAATAAACTCATGCAGACACATTCCTGACAGTGATGGATCGTCATTTTGAGCTACTAGCCGCAGGTAACTTAACCCTTGCTCATAACTGGTTTTTGCAGATTAAAATATATCGACATTTTTATTTCATATAAATTAAATTTTATAATTAATCAAACATTAAAATCAAGATATATGCATTAGAATACTTGTTACTAATTTGCTTCTAATTGAATGTAAATTATTGAATTTTAATTATATTAAATAAATAATTCACATACCTATTTTACTCGTAAAGTGTGTGTGTATCGTTGAAATCAATTAAATTACTCTTATCCGAAATATTGGTTAGTTGAAGAAAAAAATTTTACACCGTATGTCTAACAAGACAATTTCATTGGTGCCCGTCTCTCTGTTCCCTGCATTTATTGAAAAAATAAATGAAATAGTAAAAAGATAAAAATAGTATTTTGCTACCCTCAAAAGGTTTTTGCAATTACATCGAAATGTATTTTTTATCAAAAGGTCTCGCTAGCCATTTGTAGTAAATTGTTCGTCGGCCATGGCCATGCACAAATTAATTAAAAAGAGCAACATGAAACAGCATAAAGTAATGAACTAAGGAAATATCTGAAAATATACATAAATGGAAATTACCGAATATAAAATATTATGGCAATTTTTACATTAGTCTCATTGTGGAGGTGTTTATTCAACATATGAAAGAAATTACTAGTAAGCCATAAATAAGAGGAGTAAATTTTCTCTCTTGATTTAACAAAATTTTCATACTTTTGGTCTTAATAAATGGTCTCGTTTACCCTTGTTTTTCTTCCTGACATTCTCTTCCGTCCTTCAGATTTAACATTTGCAATCTCCATGCAAGTCATACAACCCTTCGATCTTGAAGTGGGAATTGGTTTCAAATCGTATCCAACTACGTACTACGTATTATTTTATCTGGTTTCCCACTTATTCTTAAGTTATTTTCAGTTTTTTTATATTTTCCAAAATTGTTATAAACAAGTCAAGCCTTACTGTGAACAATCCAGTAACTTTTGACTTGTTTCAACATTTTCTGTCCCATAGATTAATTCATAAATAATACAATTTTTATAAACTATTAATTAAAATGTGGAGGGTAGGTAGTTAATTTACGTTGCACTGGAGCAACACAACGAACTATTGGCGACGGTCCGGGATCAATCTCAAAGACAACGGAGGGAGATATTCTCTTAAGTACTCTAAAATTGATAAGCTGAGTGAAATTAGATTATTTATTTCTAAAACAAACAGGAAATATTCTAACGAGTAACATTTATATTTGTTTTCAAAACACATAGTCTGACAGGAATTCCAGAGAATCAATTTTATAATCGAAACAATAAATTATAAACTTTAAAAATCAAACATTCAGTCATACTTTTTTGTACTTGCATTACAATAATTCAGAATGCATTCACACACATTGTGTTGATCCTTCCTCTGAAACTGTTTCGTCTTAAGAGACGAACTTTAAAGAATGCAGAAACTCATAAAACGATAAAGAAATGCACAGTAAAAAATTACGTATTCAAGAAATAAATGCCAAAACGCAGCTTCGGATTCAGAATATAAAAGGGGCAAATGAGACAGCAAATTGCTCATTAGAGCTCTCTTAAATAATTATGTTACCATGGAAAGCATATTTATTCATATGAAAAATGACGAATTTTTAAAATTGTTATGATTGCATTTCAGTCACATTACCTTCACGCACTTTTAAAACTCTTTCTTCCCTTTGTTAATACCCATAATTCATCTTTGAATTCTAAAGCAACGCTATGTAGGTATAACGGAAGAAAGTGAAATTGTCTTACAGAATAAAAGAAATTTCTCAGTGTAAGAAATCAGCATGCAGCCATGTTCTATTCACTAGCGAAATCAAATAAGCATCTTCTGCCCACCCTGATTTAGACCCATTCAATTTATAAAGGCTTTCAGAGGCACCATTCCCTTTGGGATTGATCCCGGACCGTCACCAATAGCCCATTGTGTTGCTCCAGTGTGACGTTAATTGAAATACCCCCCCCCCCCTTCAGAGGCACCTACTTTTACACACATAATTCATTTTTTTTAATTAAAAACAATTTACAAGAGGTTGAAAAGAAAATTTTTATGCTTTAACGAAACCAAAAAATTGAATAAAAATTCTAGCAGTATTTAAAATATCGAATTTTAAAAACATTTCCTTCTGAACTATCCTTTAAACCGTCGAGCTTATTTATTTAGCCAAATGCGCGGCAACCTGGTGTGTCATAGAACCTCCTTTAACATCGGTTGAAAATCCTAATCATCCTCTAGAACAGAGGTTCTTAAACTTATGTAGTCCGAGGTAGAGGTTCTTAAACTTATGTCCCCTCTTGAACAACATTTTTTTCGGACCCCTTCCCAACTCTAGGCATTTTACGTCGTTCTTGAGACTTAATTTCTGGCTCAATAATCTCATAGGCACTACGTTATAATAAATATTGATAAAAATGTATCGCTGGTTAATTTAATAAATGGTCTTGCGCATTTATAGAGATGAACATTTTTATTAGGATATAGAATAAAAAACATAAAATGAATAAAAATAGTAGTAAAAAGAATTAAAAAAGTTACAAATCATATACATTAAACTCATACAAACATTTCTTGGTCAAAATAGATCTTATTATAATGTTTTCTATAAATAATTTTTACATAATGAGATGGGTGCAGTTGTTTTCTTGAAACCAGAACCGCAATGTCACAGGCTCTATGTTGCAAATGCAGGGTAATCAGATCTGAGAAGTAACCAAAAGTTTTGTTGAATTGTAGTTTCAAAGACGTATCGCATGATAATTCCACGAGAATATCTTGTTCAAGTGTAGATAAATGTTTAGCATTAGTAACTTCTATGTTGAATGGATCTCTAATCCAGTTGTTGCCAGAATCAGGACTGGGAAAATAATTCCTAAAGCTGCTTTTTAAAGCCATTAAATGTTCAACAAAAATCTGCCGTGTTTCATTAGGGAGCTCTTTATTCGAAGTTTCTATAAAATCGTTGAGTGTTGGAAAAGACTCATACACACAGTTGTGAATGCGTTTCGACCACAAGTCGATTTTTTTAATAATCGCTTCTATTTTATCTTCAACTTTAAATATATTTGCAGCTGCACCTTGTAGGCTCAAATTCAGTTCATTCAAATAAGTAAAAATATCAGCCAAGTAAGCAACCTTAGCTAACCAGGAAAAATCGTTAAAACATCCGTTCAGTTCAAATTGCGTATCCATTAAAAATAATCGTATTTCATCATGAAGCTCAAAAAGGCGATTGATTACTCTCCCACGTGACAACCAACGTACTTCTGTGTGTAATAATAGATATGTATGTTGACTCCCATCTCCTCGCACAAAACTTTAAAAACTCGGGAATTAAGTGGACGAGCCCAAATGAAATTGACAACTTTAACAACTTCAACCAATGTTTTTTCAAATCTGTTGACATATTTTTGGATCCTAATGATTCCCTGTGTATGCAGCAATGGTTCCAAACGACCTGAGGTGTGCTACACCTTTCATAAGAGCAATCAATCCAGTTCTTGTTCCTGATATTGCACGAGCCCCATCAGTGCAAATTCCAACACATTTTGACCACTCTATTTCATTTTTGGTTATAAAATGATTCAAACTGTTAGCTGTAGTACACGAAGGTAGTGAATTGCAAAATAACAAATCTTCTTGTATTTTATATTCAAATTCATATCTAATAAATGCTAACAAATTAGCATTATTAGAGACGTCGGTACTCTCATCCAATTGTAGTGAGTAATATTGACTTTTGAGCACTCTTGAAATTAACTGCTCTTTTATATTACACTAGCTGAATTACCCGGCGTTGCTCGGGTTGAAATGGTTAAATGTTGCTTGAAAAGTGAATTAGAATAATCACTTTTCTTTCACAGAAAAATGCAATCATTTAAGTTGTACGGAAAATACGTTTTAACTTTTTCATAACTTCTACTATATACTTCGGACGCAAATATATGCATTTAATTCCTGAATATATTGCAATATCTAAAAGATTAAGACATAAATACGAACAGAAACGAAATTCCGACGAAAAAATGCAGAATTCTAAAAAACGAATGATGCGCAGTGTCGAATTTCGACTGCCTGAGTGTATTCTGAAACAGAGCAATTCGAAAAAAGATATTTGAAAATATTGATAAAGACGATAATGAAATTTAGTAATGCTCAAATATGACTGCAACATTTCGCTGTGTTAACTCAAATAGACAAACACGGGATTCTAAATCAAATTTATAAAATAATAAAAATTAATTCTGGTTTCCCAAATCTAAAATAACAAAATTACGCTTTTATGATTAATGAGTTGAAGTTTTTCGTGTTTCATTACAAAATGTAAATTATGAATAATGAAATATTTTAAATATCCTTTTTTTATCAAACAAATATTCATGTAAAAATATAAAATTCATATAGAAATAAAATAATAAACTTTAATTCAATAATGTACATTACACCTGTCAAATAAAGTAGGAAATACTTATACAATCAACTAAAAGTTAGATTTAGTAATGCTCAAACATGACGGCAACATAGCTTTGCCCGGGTATTTATCCCAATCTTCTATTGGACAGGAAAAGGAATGAAATCAATGTATAGTGTAAAATCAAAGTAATTATATTAACAGGTTCTAAAAGTATAAGTACAGTACACGCATTATAAAGTAAAATATTTTACAAATTCACTGCAATATAAATTTAACACAAAACTTGATTATACACAACATTTTTAGTTTCACCTCCGGGAGCAAGAATAAATAAATTCTTGGGTGAACCCACCCTCGAGCAACCAACATAAAGTTGTCCGTGGGAGAAACACGGCGATCTCAAATCCACTCCGCAGTACTTGATAGACTGCCCCTGCGACTTGTTGATCGTGATCGAGAACGCAAGTCTTACTGGAAACTGCAATCTCTTAAAGTCGAAAGGGAGATCCGTCGGAATGAGTGGTATCCGTGGGATAAAAACTGTTGCATCCTCTCCCTTTCCTGTCAAGATAGTCGCTTCCATTACATTGCCCAGCAGCTTCTTGACACACAGCCTCGTGCCGTTGCAAAGTTTTGGCGGGTCGAGGTTCCGCAGTAAAATAACCGGAGATCCCACTTTAAGTAAAAGACGATGTGGTGGCAATCCAGCCGGATCAAGCGAGTTCAGGAACTCTGGCGGGAAATTGACGACCTCATCGGCATCTACTACGGTATCGATGGACTTGTATTCAGTGACCACGCCTGGTAACATGACAAGTATTTGATTGTTTATGTCGTGGACGTCTTCATTTTTAGCAGAAAGAATGGCCCTCTCTCGCAACCAGTTCAAATCGTGATAGTTTTGGGAAACAGACGGATAGACTGCATCTATCAGCTCTGAGACGGACGACACCAGATTACAAAAATCGGATGGGAATTTAATCTTGCCAGAAGACTCGACTGCCAATCTGCCTTCTCCGATCTCCAGGAGTTTGTCTGAGAAAATTTGAGCACTCTCATCCCCCAGATGTACTCTCATGTTTTGCTTCAAAGTTATCTTTCGCACATGTCTCCACAAAAACGAATGTTTCAAACATGCATGGATCTCATCGGCCGGCGTCGACTTCGGGATGACGGGCAGAGTTTGACGAAAGTCTCCACAGAGGAGTACCAGAGCTCCTCCCATCAGGTTGTCGTTTCCTCTCAGATCTCTCAGAGTGACGTCGAGGGCCTCGAGAGCTTTCTTATGAGCCATGGTGCATTCGTCCCACACGATTAATTTGCAAGTCTCGAGCACCTGCGCCCGACCACTTGCCTTGCTTATGTTGCAGGTAGGATTTTCCTGCCTGGCGATGTCAAGTGGCAACTTAAGTGCAGAATGGGCCGTCCTCCCTCCTTCCATTAACGTCGCCGCAATTCCCGAAGAGGCGATGGCAAGAGCAACTTCTCCCCGAGTCCTGATTTCGGCCAGTATTATATTAATCAAGAATGTTTTCCCTGTGCCCCCAGAAGCATCAAGAAAAATTATACCACCTTGTTGTTTTGCTGCCTGATCCATGATAATTTGGTATGCGTTTTTCTGATCTCGATTCAGAAGTGGCTTCTTGTCCGCGACGTATGCACTCAGCTCTTCGACGTCGTAGTTCGTTTCTCGCACGTAATCCGCGCGAAGTACGTCTCGTCGATCTCTTACTGGTGCAGGCAGGCCCAATTGCAGTAATGTTTTATTTGTCATGGCCACACATTTGTCCTCAAGAATAACCAAAGCCTCGTTGAAAATGTCCGGACCAAACGCGATTTCTAATGTCGGGGTTTCCCTCCGGACTTTGGCGAGTATATCCTCACTCAGGGCCTCCTTATACTTTTCCCATAAAGTGTTTGGATTCGATGGACTGCATGTAGTCAATATTATAGCAAACAGGTTTCTGATTTGCTCTGGTAGGGAGATCAATTCGGCTTCTCGCAACGTGTCATCACAGTGCTGGTCTCCTTCCAGCAAACCCAACTTCTGACAGGCCTCTCGAAATGTCTGGCATACTTCGTCGTTTACCGTTCTCATCTCTGCGAAAGATCTAGGTCCTCGTACCGAGTGAAGAAGCATCCTAAGGAAATAGCATTCGGCGTTGTTGGGGTGAACAGTGTACACTCGACCCAAGGCGTCACTCGCGACTGCATCATGTCCAGGGACGGGCTGGCCAACTTTTCTCCTACAGAAAATTTTCCTCGACGCATTCCACGTGTAATATCGAGGTATCTCAGGATACAACAAAGTCCTCGCAAAAGGATCCTGCTGACACAGTTGAAAGAATGCCGTCAAAGTCGTGTTTGGTGGCTGATCAATCACTCTAGGGGCGCTCTCTGTTGTGAAATAAACTCTCTGACCATTTTCTAAATGGACGCTGAGGTGAACAACAGTAGGGTGTCTTTCGTGAATCGAAAAACCCAGTATTCGCCAAACTGCCTCGTTACTGCTGAGGTATCTTCCCAATTGATACCGCGTCACTTCATCGTTCGATCTCTCGTCGCTGATACCGAAAACAGCCATATCACTACCTTTGTTGACATACTTGCACACATATTTAATCGATTTCACACTGTTGCAGTACTCCACGTTGATGTGTGCCCGAAACATTTTCGACAGCAGCGGCGAAAAGGGCACAACCCACCTATTGTCGATTTCTATTTCCGTGTTGCTGCGTATCGTTAGTTTCGCCGTGAACCCTCCATCTTCCTGAGCCCGCCGTCTGTACAGGGGATAGCCGTCATTTCCGGTTTGTGTCTCTTTAATTAATTTTCTAGGGTATTTCTTGGTACACTTTCCGTCCTTCATACACGGAGAGATGGGATTGAGATTTCCACACGGTCCGTGGATCATGTTTTTCGTTACCACTTCAAAAAGTTCGGGATCTTGTTCCGGGTCTGGCAACTCGGCAGATATAACGTCATCGATTTGAGTGGGCTGAATTTTGTCCGCTAACCAGATCAAATTGTGCGAGTGTGGCAGCCCTCTTTTTTGCCATTCAATCGTATACATCCAGCATCTCGGCACTCCAAATACATGGCCCTTTGTTATAACGTCAATCAGTTTCAACTGCTTCTGTTTAAATACTCTCGCAATCAAGTCGTGGCGCTCACTGGGTAATTGACCATTGGTAAGAACCTCCTTGATCTCCGTCCAAGTGGGATTGCAGGTGAAGGTGATAAATAAGTCTGGTCTCCCGTACGTCCTCACTTACGTCATAGCATCTTGAGTGTATTCGTGCATGTGTCTGGGACTGCCTGTAAATGTAGCTGGTAGTATGACTAAGGCACCGAGGTTTTCAACGTTCCCGTCATTTGCCACAGCATCTCTCAGGTGAATATATTCGTCAACTCTCAATTTATGTTGATTTAGACGAATGTAAAGGAGACGTTCACTCTCGACTTTAGCGTACATATCGACGATGAACTGATGAAACAATTGCCTGCAGTTCAATACGTGGTTCTGCTCAGTATCTCGAACCATTAATCTGTACGCATAGAAATCCATCGCTGAAACTTTCTTGCTCATTGTTTCACCTGTTCTTGGGTTGATCTGCCTCAGATTAAATTGATATCCATCTTCACCATGGGGGAATATTACTGGGTACTGCAGAGCATCGTAAGATCGATGTGTTTCCGAAATACGCTGCAATGATTCACCTCGTCGTTGAATAACGATATCCCGTTGATGAAACTCATCTCCTGATATAACCACCGCGACTTCATCTGCTTGAGGAGAGTTAAAGCGCCGCTCGTGTTCGCCTGCTGGTCTTCGGTCTGCTCTTATGACTACTTTATATTCATCTGTTGGCATATGTTCCAATGCTGTTTCAAACGTTTTAATAAGATTATTGTGCTCATGAAACATCCTCTGTAAGTTTAACACAATCTGACGTCTTGTTCCCGAGATGTAGGCGCACCTCTGACCAGTTTCCATTTGTTCGTTTTGAATAAAATATAGTTGTAGAAATTTTGGTGGTTGATCTGGCAGCGGAAGCAACGATCCCGCTCTATGGTAAACCTGCCCTTGCACCTTGAATGTCGACGGAAATCCGGGCTGTCCAACAACTGATGTGGCGCCGAATGATGTCATTTGGAAACATGAGTTGTATTTTCTGATGTTACTTAGAAAATGCTTCGACTCTGACGTATCTCCTGATGTGTAAGTCTAAAGGTCTTGTGGTGGTGGTTCCAGTTGGCAAAGTTTAACTTTTCCATTTTTGCAGCAAATACCAGTAGACTCTGATTTAAACTTTTTGGCTTGACAGTAAGTACAAACCATTTCCATTTTCCCGATCGTAACACTTGAATGCATCGAGTAGTCTTTATGTGAATCTTAGTGAAATCCTTCCAATGCTAAGCTAAAATGGTTCGCAGTCCGTGATCGTTTGGCTCTATCTCTCTTATCCTGTAGTCGGGCCTCTCGCTGCTGTGCCGTCTCTGTTGCTCTAGATGTAGTAGCTCTATCTCTCTTATCCTGTAGTAGGATCTCACGCTGCTGTGCCGTCTTTGTTGCTCTAGATGTAGTAACTCTCTCTCTCGCAATCGCAAGTCTTCTATTCCTCTCCTCGGAAGTTTCTTGACTACGCTCATTTTTCATCATCTTAGCCGTTGACTGCACTTGGCCGATTGCCTTCCGCTTCCTTGGAGGCATTGCTACAGCAAAGAAATCTGTAAAAGAATACAAAAAGCTATTTCATAAAATAAGCAAAAGGCACACTCTCACTGAGCAATGAAATCTATTATAGAATACAAAGAAAAGCTATTTCATAAAATTAGCAAAAGGCACACTCTCACAGAGCAGTGAAATCTGTCATTAAAAAGTTATTTCATAAAATAAGCAAAGGGCACACTCACTGAACAATGAAATCTATTATAGAATACAATAAAAAGCTAATATAAACTGAATGGTAAAACAAATTTAAAATTGTGTACTTACATCAGTTTAGGAATATCAAACTTTTAACACAAATAAAAAAAAATTAATGCCTTATTTAAAAGCTGTCAATCAAAATACTCAAACACAGAATTCTAAATCATGCTAAAACTAAACTTTTATTCTGGTGTAAAAAAAGCATTAATTCTGATCCCATTAAACTTATTTAAAAAATTAAGCAAAAGGCACATCTCACTGAGCAATGAAATCTATTATAGAATACAATAAAAAGCTAAAATTAACGAAAAAACGAATTTAAAATTATGTAGTACTTACATCCGTTTAGAAATATAAATCCAAAATGTACACTATCACTGTCGAATAAAGTAGGAAACACTTATACAATCAAAAGAGCGAAATAAAACTGCCAGATTCACTGAAAGATGATAAACTGGAAGACTTACCGAGTTAGCTTCCTTTAAATACGACCAGCTAAGAATCGAGTGGGTGCTGGAATGTTCTCCACCATGAGTCCAATTAAATTTCCGTTTCCCCAACTTTCTAGAAAGTTCTACAAAGTTTTATAAAAAAGTAAACATTAATTCTGGTGCTGCCAGATACCGAGTAGCAAAATTACGCTTTTATGATCAATGAGTTTTTCGTTTGTGCTTTTCGGAATAACGGTGCTTGGTTTAGAAATAAATATAATCGGTGTAGACAAATTAAACTGAATAGATAAAAATTTTTCAAAAAGCAGAAGGTCGATTTTACAGAATTTTTCAGAAAGAAAATCACTGCTTTCAACGGAGGATTCACATGTATCTATTCCGGACATTTTAAAATAAGTTACACGCCTTACCTAAAAAGCTTGTGAAACAGAATTCTACAAATCATTACGTATTCAATAAATTATTTAAGGAAAGTTGGTCGAAATATACACCAACTTTCCTTGAACTCCTGAAAACCTTTCCTTGAATTTCCTTGCAAACATAAATATTTTAAAATATTCTTTCTTCTTCAATATAATATCTATAATTTATTTAAATCATGGGAAGAACTAAAAAGTCAGTTCAAACATAAATATTGTAATTTAATTTGTTTCGGAAAAAATTGTTTTTCGATCAACAGTGGTAAAGCAACCATCGCTGCCTAAAGCAATCAATCTATGCTCAATGTTATTTCTATTGAGATTTCGAATAGTTTTTAGGCCCCCAGGGCCAATAGAACGGGGGTTAAGAGTTAGCCTATGCTGACCGCAGTGTTCTAAAATATAAGTGTACCAAATTTGATGTGGATTGGTCAAACGGTGTTGATTTGTATAGAAAATATACCCACACACACATCCTATTTTATATATATAGACTAGCTGACCCGACATTGTCCTGTCTTAACTATGAATATTGAATTTGAATTGGTATAATTAATAAAAAAAATAATTATTCCAAAAACATATTGTTTATTATTCTAATGCTTTATGATACACAACATTCTTTGTTTTATTTTCTGGCGCGTATATGAATAGTTTTGTTGGTATTCCGAAACGGGAACAGGCGACATACAACTAGCCATGTGAAAAACATGGATTTTCAAGATTGATGCCACAAACACTTAGCGACTGCCCTTGCGATTTATTTATCGACATTGCAAATGCTAGCCGCACTGGAAATTGTAACCGTTTAAAGTCGAATGGCATGTCGTTCGGAATCCGTGGAATCAAAACGTCTTCGCCTTTGTACTTCCCTTTAAAAATTGTGGCTTCGATGACGTTGTTCATTAATTTCTTCACCGCAAGTCGGGTGTCATTACAAAGACGTGGCTGGTTTATATTCTGCAACATAATTATTACCGATCCGATTTTTAATTGCAGATTATGAGGTGGTAATCCGGGCAATTCCAGCGAATTTAAGAATTCCGTTGGATAGTTGACAACATCATCTTGGTTAGTGACGGAATCAATCGATTTGTATGTCATCAATTCGCCAGCTATCTTATTTTGAATTTGAAAATTCATCTCGTTGACATCAACGTTTTTTGCAGCCAATATAACTCGTTCGCTCAACCAAACATGATTTTTGTAATTTTGAGCAATGTTTGGAAAAACCTTCTCGATGAGTTCGGTCTTTGATTCAGTAAAGTGACAAAAATTGATAGGTAATGTAATGTATCCAGACGATGAGTCAACAGGTATTTTGCCATTACCAATATCGAGCAATTGTTTGGAAAAAACTTCTCCAGATTGGTCGTTCTGCAATTCGACTCTCATGTTCATATTTAATTTGAGCGTTTTAACGTATTTCCATAAAATGGACGACTTTAAACATGCGTTAATTTCGTCGGCTGGCGTTGATCGTGGTATTACTGGTAATGTTTGGCGAAAATCACCTGCCAATAAAATCATTGCACCACCAAACCGGTTTTTGTTCTTTCGTAAATCTTGCAACGTGCGGTCTAATGCTTCCAAAGATTTTTTGTGTGCCATCGTGCACTCATCCCAAACTATTAATCTGCTTTGCTGCAACACTTTGGCCATCGCGGAATTTCTCGAAAGGTTGCAAGTTGGAGTTTCATTTATTTGCATGTTCAATGGCAACTTGAGTGCGGAATGAGCTGTTCGACCGCCTTCCAACAACGTAGCTGCAATACCTGATGAAGCAAGTGCAAGTGCGATACCATTTTGCGATCTAATCGTTGCCAAAATCAATGATATCAAAAACGTTTTCCCAGTTCCACCGGGAGCATCTAAGAAAAAAAATCCGCCAGTTCCATCGTTTACTACTTTCATGAGCGTATCGTAGGAATATTTTTGTTGCTCATTTAAAAGGGGAACGTTTCTTAGAACGGTTTCTTTTAATGCCTCGGAATCATATTGGGTTTCGCGTCTCAACTCTTGATTAAATGCGTCGTGCATTGGGCGATTGGGCGTTGTCGTTCCTAATTGTATTAATCCTTTGTTGGTAAGCATCAAGCACATGTCTTCAATTAAAATTAATGCTTCATTGTGAATTTCTTCATTAATGTGCAAATCTGCATTCGATGTTCTAAGTCGCTTCTGATGTAATATATCTTCGGCCATGTGATCTTTATATTTGTTCCATAAATCAATCGGTGTTGATGGGAAGCATGTAGACAAAATTACGGAAAACAATGTTCGTATTTGTTTAGCATTTGACGAAATCACAGCATCTTCGAGAGTGTGGTCCCAATGAGTGTCATTCTCTAGCAATCCCAAACGTTGACAGGCTTCTCTGTATGTGCCGCACAATACACCATTAACAGTTCGCAGATGTTGGAATGATGTTGGGCCACGAACATTGACTAATAGTAAACGCAAATAAAAACACTCGTCATGGCTGGGATGGACTGTAAAGACGTCCTAGTGCATCGGTGGAAAATACTTGTGGGTAACCTGGAACTGGCTGTCCTTGTTTCCGTCGTTGAAATTTCTTTGATGATTGATTCCAGGTATAATATCTTGGCATCTCGGAATAAAGCAGTGTTCTGGCAAAGTCGCGGACTTCCGACGTATGTTACTGGGAGAATAGTTGTTCTGCCTACATTCTGTGCATTTCCGTCAGCATTGATGGCATCCCGAAGATGAATGTATTCCTCAGAACGGAGTTTTGCCTGGTTCAACCTGATAAATGTCAATCGCTCAGTTTCTACTTTCACGTACATATCCACAGCATATTGGTGAAAGAGACGCCGACATTTTAAGATGTGATTGTCCTCATTTTCCCGAACCACCAGTCTGTATGAATAATAATTCATTGAACTAACTTTTTTGTTAGTTTCGGAACCTATAAACAAATTTTTGTGTTATAATAACATAAATTAACGTTGTGTTAAAGGTAGTAAACTTAGATTGTTTATTTACCTGTAACTGGATTTATCATCTTCATTGAAAAATGATACCCATCTTCACCTTGCCAAAATAAGATAGGATATTGTAACGCATCATATGATCGATGTGTTTCGGACACACGCTGCAGTTGACCGTTACGCCGGTGTAAAACAATATCTCGGTTTTCTAAATTTTCACCCACGACGACAATAGCGACTTCATCAATTGTTGGCGCATTAAAACGTCTTGCGTGTTGTCCTGCAGGCGTCTTATCGGCTTTGATGACAATTTTGTGGTTATCAGATGGCATGCGGTCTAATTCGGTCGTGAATAATGCAACCAATTCGTTGTGTTGATGGAAAAACATTTGGAGTTGTTCCACAATTGGTCTTTTCACCGAATTGTTGTGTGCACAACGCTGATCGACTTGCCTTGCTGAATCGCCCATAAAATAAATTTGCAAAACTTTGTAGTCACTATCCGGCGTTGGCAATAAGGAACCTGTTAGATGATATATTTGACCCTGAATCTGCAAAGGTAAACAGATAATAAATAGATGTAATATAGGATATTGTATAGCGAATTGTTTGTACCACGATGTGGCTCTGCCATGTGGCTCTCAAAATACTTTGTCAGCACTGCTATTCCCCCATCAACTTTTTTAAACACACTCACTTCTGGCTGCTTTTGGCAATTTACCGAGCTACAAACGTACTTTAAGCCATTTCAATTGATACACCATTTCAATTGAAAGCTGCCAACGTATTTTGCATCAGGCACGTGGTGGTAAAAGTTTATTGTTTTTCAATATACTTACCTTGAAAGTTGGCATAAAATTTTCTCGAATAACTTTTGTTGCGCCAAATGACGTCATTTGAAAGCAATTATTGTATTGCTGGATATGAGTCAAAAAATGTTTAGAATCTGGCCCATTTCCGGAAACCAATGAATGTAGTGGTTCTGGTGGCGGTACCAATGGCGTCAATTTGACTTGACCGCTCGCGCAACACAATCCAGGGGCTTCATTTTTAAACTTAAATGCCTTGCAATATTGACACACAACGTTCATTGGTCCAATAGCAACGATTTGCTGTGAACTGTAATCGATTTCCACGTTATAATTAAATGCAGCTCGATAGGGGTTAAACGCAACATTTCTATGTTGTTGATTTCGATTCCGTTCAACTTCGTTTCGCATTGCTCGTCAGTTTGGCTTGCTCTTGTATATCTTTGATTTGTAGCATTGCGAGTTCTGCGACTTACGTTTGTACGTCTAATTGCTGGCATTTTAAAAACAAAAATTCAACTGAAAATAAAAAAAATATTCTATTGTATTCTTCTTTATAACCATGTATACCTTGTGTTAGTCTATCAAAACTTACCAAAACTCCATATTAAATTGAACTTTTAATATTACGCGTGATTGCTCTGAACTAACCGTGATGAACAAACACTTCTCAAAAAACTCACTGTACAATTGAATCGACTGTGAAATGTGCACTAAGAAATGATATATTAATTATTTTATCAATATAATTCCGACCGATGCATCTGTTTTAAACGATATTTGCAGCGCGCATTCTGTCAATCGCGCCAACTGTCAAACAACTGACAGTTATGTCAAACGCCATAAGGTTACATTAGAAAAGTTTATATTTTCAAAAGTACTAAGAAGGTTACATTAGAAAATTTAATATGGTCGTTAAGTTTTCTTAAATTTTCTAATGTTCCGCGCAACTTTCTTAATTTTTTCTTTCATAAGAACCTTCTCCTGATAATAACAAACACAACAAAAAAAAGAATTAGCGAAATTGGTCCAGCCGTTCACGAGTGATGCCGTGACCAAGGGAAATAGGGATTCATTTTTATATATATATAGATGACATGTCTTCAATCCTATTCTTGACCGTATCGTTCGATAATGAAATCAAATTAATATCTTTTGTTGCTTTAGTCCCCAACATTGTATTCGTTATTACTTTTGTAGCAGGAAGAATTAGTTGCTCTGCTTATATTATGGGGGTTTCCAGCTTTTGCTATAGTAGGGATAATTCATATAATGCTTTTACTGCTTTTTTATTGATACCACCAGTTGAGGTCTTTTGCATCAGATTTTGAAGCAAGTTCTCGTTTTTTGATTTCAAAAAAATCGATTGACTTACTAATGTGTTCACTGTGTTTTGTTTGCAAATGACGTCGGAGTTTGGCGGGTTTCATACATTCGTTTGATAAACTTTCGCGACATAGAACACAGACAGGTCTTTCCACATCTTTATTGCATATATAAGTGAATCCAAATGATAAATACTCATCACAATATTTTCTAATTTTACGTTTCTTTATGGATTTCAAGGTTGATGCTCCATCATCTGAGTCGCTTTCATTTATATTTTGTTTCAGTGGAGATCCAGTTTTTAGACAACGATCCATTTTATGGGTCAAATAATTAATGTAGAACTACAATAATATAAAAAATAACGAATTATTATTGTAAAATATATATAATATACAATAGAGCTGGGTAAAATACTTTATAAAAGGATTTAATGGTGTTTTATGTTTAGCTGTCAAAATCAAGCAGCGAAAGCTGGGTGTAGCAGATGCAACCAGGATGATTGAACACGATGTAGCTGAAAGCAGTAAACAATCACAACTAAAGGCACGACCGAAAGACGTGTGTAACACACAAAGCACACAGGAATAACATGGAGGGGATAAGCGCAGTGTTGCCACCTAGTCAGTGACCGAAACCCGGACACTAAAAAAAAAAATTTTCATACAATGTTTATTAGTTATATAAAATATAGAAACATGAAAAAAAGTCAATTTCTGACAAAATTACAAATAATAATGTAAATATTAAATAATTTTTAAGCAATATGATATAAAAATTAAAAAATACATAAAAATCACAAAAATTATATAATAATAATAGGTTCGTGTTTTATTTATTGCCTTAAAAATATATTTTTATTGCTCCGCGCTTCTTGCCTTTTCATCGTCTTGAACTGTTTGCAACCATTTTTTATAATTTCGCGGACCCCCGGTAATGGCTACGTGGATCCCCAGGGGTCCGCGGACCACAGTTTAAGAACCTATGTTCTAGAACAGAGGTTCTCAAACTTTTTCAGTCACGGAGCACCTTTGAAACTGGAAATTCAACGCGGAGCACTAAATTTTATCTCGCAGCTATATACTGTATTTAGTAAATAGAACGACAAAATAGCATTGACGATACAAGGTAGTTTCATCATTTAAGCTTGCAGGGCATTAGATTTCACCGTTTAATTTTTTTCTGCACTAATTCCCCATTGCAGACGGAAAACACACACATGAAAAAAAAAAACATTTGAAAATAAATTCAGGGCAAATATTGCAGATCCACAATTTGTTATTTTATTAAATTGGCATTATTACATTTGTTACAAATTTTTACTTGGTTTCGTGAAACAGAAATTTAATGAGAAGGATGAGGCTGTTTTTATTTGCACAATGAGAATATATGGGGCTGGATTTCGGATAGTTGCAACTGAATATCTTGCTCTGCACTGAGACGTGATCTGTATTTTGTTTTAGTAGCGGCGTATGCGGAGAATCCTGTTTCGCATAAATAAGTGGTTGCGAAGGGCATGAGACTAAGTTTAGCTTATCTGATAGGATTTTAAATCCATCTTTTAGCGTACACCAAAAATCTGAGATTGATTTCTCAGTTTCAAACTTTAATCTTATCGCTGTATCTGATGTCAAATCAAGCAAGGATTCATATTCCTGTGATGGCAGAGAGGATGGTTTTTTTGGATATAGAGTATGGTGTTACAACTCAAACGTTTTTTTTTTCATGAAATCCTTTTGGAAAATAAGAGATCAAAGTATCAATCAAACGCAAGAGATGAACTTCAAACTCGTTTAAGATATCCGCAGGAATGTCTGATTCGAGTTCTTCTCCAAATCCTTTTGTTAATGGAAAACAATCCAGGCTTCCGTTTTTGATTGACTCTACCCAATACTTCAGGTTCTTTTTAAATCCTTCCACTTTATCAGTAGCATCAAAGACAGCTACTGATTTTCCTTGAAGTGAGAGACATAAATCATTAATTTTTGTAAAAATATCTGCCAAATACGCCAATTTCATTAGACAACGGTCATCACACAACTTCTCTCTCAAAGCAAAATCATTGTCACTCATGAAGATTCTGACTTCATTCCTTAGTTCAAAGAGGCGCATTAAACTTTTACCACGGGAGAGCCACCTTATTTCTGTGTGAAGAAGTAAAGACGTATGCAGACTCCCCTTGTCCATCACATAAGATTTTGAACAACCTGGTATTCTTAGGTCGTGATTTTGTAAAATTTATTATTTTAACAGTTTCATCCAGCACTTCTTTTATAAAAGGTGGCATTTTCTTCATTGCTAGAGCATGTCGGTGAAGTACGCAGTGGCTACTGCTGCACCTCTTGGTTTTTTCTTTTATTTTTGCGATTGCACCAGACACCTTACCAGCCATAGCTTTCGCTCCATCTGTGCACACACAACAGTTATTCCATAGGATGCTATTCTCCGCGAAAAATTCATCTAATAATTTAAATATTTCACTGCCACTTGTAGTCGGTGATGGCTTGCAGAGAAGTAAATCCTCTTGAAAAGAGTCCAAATATGGATAGCGCACAAATACCATAAGAATTGCCAAACCAGCTACATCGGTTGAATCATCCATTTGAAGCGAAAATTTAGTGTATTTTATACGAGAAATTAAAGTAGCTTTCACATTCTCTGCTAAGTCCCCGATTCGTCGTGAGATTGTGTCTATCACTTTTGCAGCCTTTACGTCAAACATGCATTGGATAATGTCTTTTACGCAAGGCTTGATAAGGTTTTCAGCAACAGTATGGGCTTCGCCAGCTTGAGCAATTCGGTAACTAAGTAATATGCCATCAAAGCCTTTTCGTTGTCAGTTTTTGAATGATACGATATACATTTCTGGACTTTCCTGAGTTCAATATACTTCCTTCTGATAAAAACCAATTGCGTTATCCTTGCATTCTGGATGTAACCCCTCAAAATGACGACGCATTTTTCCTGGAAACATTGAACTCTTCGGCAAGACTTTGCCACAAATTACGCACTGAGGTTTATTATCGGTGGTCTCAGCGAACCCAATATCCAAATAAGAATCGTTTTAAAGTTTTTTAATTGTGGAACTTGTATCCGAAGAAGTAGAGCTATGCAACTTGTTCGATAGTTCAAGAAGTTCTGTTGCATCCGCAATCAATGATTCATCCGAAAAACCAGCTTGTACAGCAGCAGTAACACGTCTTTCTTCCTCACTGCAATTAGAAAGTAATATGAACATTAGCTGTATATAACAACAGCATAAATTCAGTAAAAAGTTTAAATAAGATATGGCATCTAAAAAAGATTGATTATGGGGTTTTTAAAAGAAAATACTGTAAAAAATCCTATAATGCAAAATCTTATACGTGAATAGTAAAATTTTATTTCTAGGCATTCTAATTTTTCAAGATTTTAAAATATCGTAATGAGTTTAACCATTTTGATACAGGAACGACAGAGTCAACAGATTGCAGGACTAGATGTACGAAAATGGACAGGGCATATAGTTTCCATGTGCTTGAGAAGAAGCAAAACAACGAATTGTAAACAATTCTCAACATTTTTTTGTTTATTTTACAATTTATGGTATTTTAAATTATATAATTGAAATTTCATCTACAAGCAAAAATTACTGTTTTCGGCATTAAATCTTAAAGTGCAAAATAAATTTTTACTTTTTTAAGATTACTTAATTTAAAGATTTATTTTTTCTTTATTATAAAAAAATGAAAAACTTTTTAAACTGAAGTGCAAATAAATAATAAAAATTTTGTTTATTTCTCTTACTTTCTCGATTATGGAATATTTGTTTTAGTCTACAGACATGACTTTATATTTTTTAATTTAATACAGTTCATTTTTTAAAAAAATAAAAGAACTAAATATCTTAATATATTTGAGGTGCTGTATCCCCTCAAACATGGAATAAAAATAAAACGAGTACATACCTCTTGGATGTTGATGCTTCCACGTCTATTCCAATTGGCTTTGCAAAAGTTTTGATGTTTTTTTAAGGACCCCGTCTCCATCCAGCGGTCCATTGAAAGAAAATCGACGTTATTCCCCGTATCACTAATTTAGTATTTGAAGAAAATTCCACAAGTCAGATATTTTGTCATCAAAATGAAAAATCTGAGAAGCTACAGAAAATTGATTTTTAAAAATAATAAATTACATATAATGAACTTTATAATTTGTCGGTTCTCGACTGAATGTTGACTAAAATGCAATTGATTTGAGAAGTGAGTAAACCACCAGTTTTATGTGCAATAAAAAATGTTCGGATAATTCTGGAAAGGTGTCGAATCTTCTAATTGTTTCTGCAAACGCGGAGACAGTGAGTCCAGCCTCTGTCTGGCTCTGTGTTGTCTGGTGTTGCCTTTTGACGTAAATTTGTTTTGTCGACTGGCAGACCAGAAACTGACACATGGAATGCCGACTACCTTTTTATATAGTCAATGTTTCACCTGATTGGTGATAAATGATTTATACTCGATTTTTTTTCTTACACACCGAGAGAGCAAAAGGTCATAATATTCAAATATTTTTGTCTCATTTTTTTCGTAAAAGATATTTTTAATTTTAAACTTTAAACTATGTTTAATAAAAATATTTTTAATTTTAAACATGTCCTACCTTTTCGCGGAGCACAGATTGAGAAACGCTGCTCTACACCATTCCTTTCCATTCTGTCAAAAAAAGGCAGAGGTATTGGGTTGTGCATCATCAGTACGCTTGCGTTTCTGGCATGAAAAGAACACATTTTATTTGTTGTTTTGCCGCAAGTTACGAAAGAGGATACCAAAACAATAAGGCACTCTGAATTCATCTTTGCAGATGCACTCTCGTTGCCGATTTTGGATCAGTTATAAAACAACGGGCATTTTTAAGTTTGTTATTGTTTTTTCTGAATCACGAAAAATTAAGGGGACGTTGTGGCTCAGTGGATATGCCCACTGTACCAGCAAACTGCGAGTTATAGGCGAATTCCAGATGTTACTTACAGAATAAATACACCTGTTTCGTTTCTTCCCTCGGGTGTATTTCTCTTTTCTGGAGGCCTTCGTAGCTCAGTGTGCATGCCCACTGCGCTAGCATCCTTCGAGTTGTAGGCGGCTCAGGTTAGATTCCGTCAGGTGCATTCCTCCTTGGGTGTATTTCTTCTGTGTCAGTAAAACTTTCATTGTGTGTCATTTGTTTTTGTATGTCTTGTGTCTGGCGCATCCTGGTCAAATATGGTACTTGCGCCATAAAACACCCAAACCAACCAACATTCCCATTTCTGTATCAGTAAAACTTTACTTGTGTGTGTATGTCCATTTGATGTAGTTTGTCTTGTACTTGGCGTAACATTGCCAAATATGACCCTTGCGTCGTGAAAAAATCAACCAACCAAAACCAAAAGATTTAAATTGATGTTTATTTTACATTGAATAGAAATTTAGCTGAAGAATATGGCAACAAAGTTATCGAGTTCTGAATGTTTAACGGTAACTAAACCGCGCGGGTTGTATGTGTTGTGATAATTTGAAAATTACCTGATGTATAAATAAATCTATTATTGAATAGTTTGGACTCATGGATTGATTAAAACTGATTTCATAGCAAGGAAGATCATTTAAATCGGAAAAAAAAATCATGTAAGCTTGTTAGACTGATTTGATACAAAACCTGACAATCGGTCTTGCTTTTGTTGACAATTAAATATCTTTTTTTTAACTGTTTATTCTGCCATAGTTTAATGAAAAGAAAATATGTTTGCCATTTGCATTTCTAGCCTTTACGACCCTAACTAACTTTTGATTAATATAAATTTCGGGTTCCGTTATTTTTTATTTTAAGTATTACTTCGATACAATATTGTTTCTTATAGAGTTAAATTAATTCAGAATTAATTTTCGGATTTTTCGTATAGTTTTAACACCTTAAAACTTTGTAACTTACTTGTACACACACAATCGTACAGAAATTTATTTCCTTGGAAAAATTGAAATGTACTGTTGATATTTTCTGGGATATAAAGTTCTGGACCTTATGATTTCTAGACCCAAAAGCTAATTAGATACAAATGTGCATTTGGTCTCATGTTTATATAAGTACTTAATTTATAGTTACAAAAATGCTGCCATAATGAATTTCACATTTTTGATACATTTTCCTAAAAGGACTGCAGCCAAAGCAACTTCTAAAATATAGATTGTCTTTCACAAATTTGCTTAAACATAAAAAATTAATTAGGTACAGATGTATCCTATGCCGCGCTGCATGATACACTTTTTATGTCGCCAAGGAAATCTTCCAAAATTGAATATATACTGCATACGTATGGGTTAAAGAATAAATCTTGATAAAACAACATTTTGACTAGTAAAACACTGCAAATCTGGATTAAATATAATTGCGAAACCATGACCCATGTCTGATCGATTTGTAGCTACGACATGGGTTATCATCCCGACAATTCCTACAAATCCAATTGTAACCATCGCTAACCAAATTCCTCACAGAAAACGTCATTGCCCCGTTGCATTTATCGCAAGAAATTTCTGATTTAATTAATTCTGATTCCTTTATAAAACTTAAAGGAAGCTCTTTATCGCGACACAACTCGTAACAAAATAAACGATTAGGAACTCCCTCACTCCCATAAGTTAGTCTAGATGGGTTACCATCACCTGGCATTAGTCGCTTAAAAGTGCGCCAAGAGTCATTGCCACACCGTGCGCACTCTTCTAAAATATTCAACTATTTTCCAATCTTCCTATCCAATTTAGAAATAGCTAAATCTTGTGATTTGTCATGGTAATATTTTGACAATAAAGAAATAATATTGTCTCAAAATAAATGTCACTTTTGCATATTTTTGTTTTGTATATTAGTCTTTCTTCACTTTTAAAGTGAACTGTACTGGACATGGCAACCAAAGAATGCCACTCAATCGTCTTTTTTATGTATTGTAAACAAGGGATGGTGTTGGAGTGTAAGATGGATGCTTCAATTTATTTTAATTTTATAGTGCATGCAACTTTTCCCCCGCATATTTTTTGGTGCTTTGGTTTTATCATTAACTGGAATTATACTTTTTATTGGGAAGAACGATAAAAGTTAGTTTCCAAACAGAATTCTAACAGTCGGTACCATGTAAATATACAATCTTAATAAATGTCTCGATTTGGTAGTTGTGGTTGGTTGATTTGGGTTTTATGGTGTAAGATCAAATCTCTGGTGCAGGATCTTATTCCATAGATAGCTTATCGAAAGATGGATAAGCTGCACCAAACACAACACAAGACAATAAAATTCAATAGATTAGGTTAAACATAATGAGGGAGGAAACAAGCAGAAGGGCAGGCGAGGGTAAAAATGAAAGTGAAGAAAGATCACTCAGGTAACTTGGGGTTGTGATACCTGAACATACCTTAAGATGTGCCCCTGAGGGCTTTTAGTAGTTGTGAATTCTAGTGTAGCTCCTACATGCATCATTCAGAATGCTGTCCGTTTTAGAAATTGTAGGGCACTTGGGTCCTATCATAGAAACAACGATGGTAATGAATCGAAAAAGAGTAACTTTTTTTAAAAGAGCACCTGCTGGAAAAGGGGAAAATTAGAAAAGATTTTCTTTGCATTGCTTGTATGGAAAGTACAATGTCACTGGAAGTAATGTCTACAAAATTGTACACATTAAGAAAGAAAAACTAAGCCATGAAAATCGCCTCCCAAGTAATGTTAATTATGATTCTGAAGCTTTGAAAGATGTTTCACCATGTTATAAAAATTAACCTATTAATTTACAATTAAATCTTTCTTTTCCATGTATTTTACAAATGTGACAATTATTTTGGAATAAAATGCAAGTGTTAAATGTGACACTTATTTTGGGATACAGGTCACTAACAGAACTATGTTATTGTCAAAATTTTGAAATAATGAATGCACAGAAAATATTTACATCAGTTTTTTATTACCATCAATGGAATTGAAGAAAAGCATTTATTAGGTACTTCCCAATAAAATAAAGCAAGTGAAGAAACTTTCAAAAAAATTAATTATTGCATCTTTATCTACTTAATTTGAATGTCAACTATAATAGAATGTAAAAATTGAAAACTACAGCATTAAAAGAAAAGAACTACAATTAACTGAATAATTAAGATTGGAGTGACGAGCTCTTCCGAGTATTACAATATAAAAAGTTCAATTCAAGCACATTTAAATGCATCGGCAAAATTAGTAATGGTTGATTTTATATGATTTATATCCGTTTGTCGCCACACACACACTCACCCATTTTTAAATGTCAAATAGCCTTGAAAAAGTCATAATTTTTCTTAAAAAGTGGAAACCCTATTCATGGAATCAGGGTTTTGACTCTGAATCTCATTGAAACTTCATTAAATTGGGGCTTCACTGTATTTCTATTTTCTAAACTTCTCCTAGGCTCTGATGTTAGTAAAACTAAGTGCTAACTATATATATATCAATCCTGCAAAAATCCCATTTGTCATTTAACCTGGAATCTCATATTTATTTAGATGATCTGGATGCAAGATTTTTCTCGTAATTGTTTTCTGAATCTAAATCTGTTTTTGGATTCATTCTAATTTCTAAAACAATTGAAGATGAGATAATTGTTTTGATTGACCCAAATAAATTTTCTGCCTCCAAATGCAACAACTGTGAATTTACGAATTTAGTAAAAAATTTGGAAACGTTAGAAATATCTATGTCCTTGGATTCCAAATGGAATAGAGAAGAGAAATAAAAGTGGTTTATTTACAAACACATCACATAGATTCGAAGCAGATTAAGTTTGTAATCAGTCAAGTGGTTATCAGGCCTTTTAGGACATCAGATCTCTGAATTCAACCAAATGATATCTTTGTAAAGCAAATAGGGCCATTACTTTACAGCAGGATGTGATTGACAAATTATAAACCGTTTGATATTCTAACATGAAAAATTCGTAAACTGACATCTGCAATATATTTAATTTAAATAATGCATCTAATGATGTTTACTATGTATTTAATGTATTACTTAAACTTGATATTAAAATATGTGCATTTTTAAGATTTTTAGACTTATTTTTTCTTTCTATAGAATGACTGAACCTGTGGAAGTGCAATATAGGGATCTTTTGAATCCCATTAAAGATCCAGAAAAATCATTTGCTGTCAACATTTCAGAATTGCTTCAAAGCTACATCACAAATGTAACTTATTCCTCTTATTATTTTAAATATGCATATATCCATTTTTCATCAAGTACCAAAACAACCCTTTTTTAAATGAATGTATGTATTTTATGTGTAAATTTTTAATTTCTTGTGATCATGTTTAACATATATGTTGGAACCCCCTCAGCATGCAACAGAAAATCATAGAATTTCATTTAAAGTTTTGAGTGTTATTCACAATCTGTTAGACATACACATGATGTTGATCATGTAAAATAAGTGACATTTGGTAAAGTTATATTACACATCATTAAGCTTCAATTAAACCAACCATTTATTAACTGTCTGCGATTAATGCATTCTTTTTCTCTAGTGTATAGCTCAAATGGCTTCCAGACTATAGAGAAATTACAACTGTTTTATGTATTCATACATATGTTATCAAAAATAAATGCATATTCCTTCAAGTACAGATTTAAAGGGTTTGGAACAGAACAGACCTAACAGGAACAGAGTTATCAGTTAATATTACTCTTAAAAGCAGCGTATGCTGATTAAAATCAGCTTGATTTAAATCAAGTGATTTATTATTAACAAAATCATTGACTTAAATCAAAATTTTGAATTTTATTTTTCTTCCTGTTATGTTCAATGATATTGAGAATGAAATACTCAACAAGATGCATGTTATTTTATTCAAATAAGTTAAGAACTTCGCTCGTACTGAGTTCACCCCAAAATTATATTGAAAATCATCCTCCCTGAAGACACTAGTATTTGCTGATTGTGATCATAATTACTAGACAAGTATTTTCATCTTGGGCCATTGACCAATAGGTGTCACTTACAAGCCTGCTCGTCAGTGTTGGTTTTGTTTTAAACATTCCATGTGACTATAAATCGCATATTGCCAATTTTAAAGCATTCACCATGTGATGAGTGAAGATGCTTAAAATATATTCACTCAAATTAAAATTGTGGTAACTTGCTTTCTTTTTTAATATTTTCTCATTATTTTTTTAGTATTGTAGTTCATAAAAAATATAAAGACACAACAAAAAGATTTTCTGCAGTATCACAAAAGCATTCCAATTTTGCACATAAATCTTTATAATTGGCAATTTTAAGTTTGATTTTGTTTCGTGTAGATATTGGTTAATTTTTATTTAAATTTATTGGGAAATTTTATGCATTGTTCCTTTATGCATTGAATTCTTAACACTGCTAGAATAACTATTCCATATTTATGGTATTGAAATTTGGAATGTAAAAGTTAATTCATTCATTTGATAATTGAGTATGTTGAGAAAAGATTATGGGTTGAAGCAGAAAGCTATTGGAATTCATAATTTTTTATTGCAAGCTCAAAATTACACTGTATTGGCATGTTTTCGGGGAGGATGCTATTAGACTTGTTCTATGCTCTTCATAGAGAAAAGCCTCATTTTTTGTTTTACATATAAACCCTTTTTGTGTGCTTCGAATATACCTATAAAATACTTGTCAATGCTCAAAGAATTCGAAAAATAGACACTTGATTTCAAATTTATGTATTTTCATGTCGTCTCACTTTTTACTGTTAACTTACAAAAAATAATTTTTTCACCAAAATAAGTTATTTTTGCAATCTTAAAAGTAATGAGAAGTAAGAATTTTTTCAAGATGCAAGTCTTGAACCAATTAATTATTTTATATCAAAATAATTGAAGTAATTCAAAACATTTTATTCATATATGATAAATATACAGGGTGAGTCTAAATTGTTTTTACAAAATAAGAGGGGTGATAGTACCCATCCAGACGAGCAATAATTACCATGGAACATAGGGTCGCATTCCACTGAGAGGCAGAAGAGAGTAAAGTTGAAACGCATCGAGCATGAACAAGTCATCGCCTCTGATGTCGTTTTGTACCTGCCTACGTAGCATATCTCTTAAACAAGATGGCCTGGTCGATGGATCGGACCTGTGGCTTGGCCTCCTCGCTCACTGGACTTTTTCTTCTGGGGGCACATGAAATCTTTAATATACCAGACGCCTCTGGACTCGGCTGAAGATCTCGTAGCAAGAATCGGTGTTGCCGCAGACAAAATTAACACAACACCAGGAATCTTCGAGAGGGTGCGCCAGTCATTCCTTCGCTGGTGTGAACTGTGCAACAACACGCGTGGCCGCCACTTTGAGCACTTGCTGTGAGTTTTTCTCTGATCAATAAATTAGATTGTGCAACTTTTGGTATCATTCATTCGCTTTCCCAACACTTGTAAGTTCATGTTGAAATTTTAATTTTACTCTTTTTTGCCTCTCGTGGAATGCGACTCTATGTTCCATGATAATTATTGCTCGTCTGGATGGGTACTATCACCCCTCTTATTTTGTAAAAACAATTTAGACTCGCCCTGTATAATGCAAAAAAATTCTGAAATTTGTATGATTGAAAAAAAAATCATATTATGGTGTACATGAGATCTGGCAACCTTTATTTATCTGGGTCCAAAAAATTCATGTCACTGGTTATGAGTTAAACTCAAAGTAATCTAAACTGCTTGAGAACAAGATGGAAAAACATTGCTCATCTTGGCATTTGGAGTCTATTTACTCTATCATGTGATTTACTTTGCTAATTTCTGTGTTGCATTTTAATCTTTCAAAACTTTACCTGGCTATATTTCTTAATACATTAATGTTTTACATAAAAATATTAATGTTTAGATAATTCAAAACTATCTAGAAACTACACTGTAATTTGTGTGTCCCATGTGCAACAAATTTAAACTTATAACAGGCAAGGAATTCATTAAAATCATAAAAATCCAATTTAAATAAAAAAAAAAAGTCTGATTTAAATCAAATCTGATGTTTTTGATTTTTTTTAAATCCTGATTTTTTTCATACCCTGCTTAAAAGTACCTAAATACTCTTTTAATCACTGAGATGGAAACACCTGTCCATATTTCACCAAAAGCTGCATATCACAATTTGCCCATATTATCAGATTTAATAGTCAATGATATGGCAATAGTGTTTACAATAACAAACTTTTTAAAGAAAAATTAAACTTACTACAGAAGCAACCTTTTTACCTGAGAAATAATCGAGGAAGAAAAATGTACTCTTAAAAAATAAACGTCTAACTGGAGGAAAACTACTATCACTGAAGCTGAACTCAATTAGGAGACTCCCAATATTATACTTATGGGAGAGTTTAGATAATCTATAAGATAATCCCTTTTTGTGTGAAGGGGAATCCTTTGAGGTTCAATTCATGTTTTTCTGTACTGATAAAGCACAATTAGTTGATCAATCTCAGTAAATTAAATAATTACAATAATTTAGATTTTTAGTTTGAAGTGTAATAATTATTACTATCCCCTTTTAAACCCAATTCTACATTTTACTAAGTACCATCCTTGCACCGATGGGGTTACATTACTGTGTCAACTAACAGTAAGAATCTTAGGATAATTTTGTTAATCAATCTTCCAATCTCAGATTGAAGTATTTAGGATATTCCTGTAGCCTGTTCCTATCTAGCATGTCCTTTGAATCCCTATTCGGCTCCAAAAAGGAGCCTCTGGCAAGTTAGAAAAATGAAACATAATGGAGAGTTGTTCCTGTGAACATTTCCTCTAACAAATTTTCCTTCTCTTCCTCTGAAATCAGAAGAGATGAAACATTTTTGTAAGAGAAACACGACTTTAATATTTCAGAAATGCTGCCCTTTTAGGCATCGCCCCTTCCTAGCTATACCACTGCAGATTTGGAGAATGTTCAATGGCAAAATGTAAAAAATACTTTGATTGAGACCATTAAAAAAACCATTCAGTTATGAACTATGAATCTTGTAAATGCTAATGACATCAATAAATAATTTAAATATAAATTTCTTACATTTACATCTACAACGTAAATGTAGCTTATTTGTAGATCTTAGCAAAGAAAAATTAATTATTTTATATCAAATTAATTGAAGTAATTCAAAACATTTTATTCATATATAATAAATATATAATGCAAAAAAACTTCTGAAATTTGTAAGATTTAAAAAATTCATGATATGGTGTCAGTGGGATCCGGCAACCTTATTTTTATTAATCTGGATCCAAAAAATTTGCATCGCTGGTTATAGGTTAAACTCAATTAATCTAAATCGCTTGAGAACCAGATGGAAAACATTGCTCATGCTTGGCATTTGAGGTACTGTTCTGTTTATTCTATCATGTGATTTACTTTGCTAATTGCTACGTCGGTTTTTAATCTTTCAAAAATTTACCCGGCTATATTTTCTATTACATAAAAAATATTAAGTTAAACAAATCAAAACTATCTAGAAACTACACTGTAATTTGTGTGTGTCATGTCCAACAATTTTAAACTTGTATGGGCAAGGAATTAATTAAAATCATAAAAATCCAATTTAAAAAATCTGATTTAAATCAAATAATTTTTGTCAAAAAAATCAAATTGTTTTTGATTTTTGAAAAAAATCACGATTTTTCATACCCTGTTAACTGAGTTATATATGTTTCTTAACAGCAATATTATTGATTTGCAAAAAAAATTGAAAACAAATTCCGTGAAAGAACTGATTGTTTTGAAATATGCTTTTTTATTCCAGTTTGTTCAAGGAAAAGTGCCACCCAATTTTAATTCAGCTGCTCTGTTGCTTCAGGGAAGCAGTAGCATTTATGGCAAAAAGGTAATGAGTTTTATTTTATGCCTTGAAGGTGAATGAATTGGTTACATCAATTTTGTTCAATGCAGTTAAATTCTAATAAATGTATTAAACAGGGAAGAAAATCTTTCCAAAGCAAAGCTTTTAAAACAGTGAATTTCCACCTGCAAGCTGTAGGTAGATCCTAAATTACAATGGGTGTATTTCGCTCTTCTGTGTCAGTAAAAAAATTTCTTGTGTGTATCCACTACTTAATGTCTGCCTTGCGTTTGTCACAGCTTGGCAAAATATGTGCTGCAAAACCCTATCCAGCTGTGAATTTCCCATTGTGTTTTTCAGATTTATTTTCCCAAAAATTTGCTTGAAAGCTTCCATTTTCTCTGATGCTTTCTATAAAGGGATAACAGATTTTTACATTTTCGGGTAGTCAGAATTCTTATTTTCGGGATTTCTGAATCGATTAAATTACCCATCAAAATGAGCTAATAAATTTTACAAATAAAAGCAAAAATAATTTTCCTTGTTATAAAGTGGTTGAGAATTACTAAATTTTGGTTTATGTACAAAATATTTGATATCAGCAAAATTTATCAAAATTAATTTGAATCTCCTCTGAATTAACAAAATATAGACTAATAATGTTTGCTAATAAATAACACCAATTGTATTAAATAACATTTGCTCCACATTAGCAAAATGGCTGCTGTATTTACAAAATTATTCCAAATAGTAAAATAAATGCTTCTAAAGTTATTCCAAACTATACCCTAACAGTTGACAGCCTTATGAATGCTTGTCATAAATAATTGCATGTGTGCTCATAGAATAATTAATTATATCAATTCTTTGAACATAAATATTTTTATTGAACCATTTTTGCAATTTAGTGTAGTTCAAAATAGTCCTATTTGTTTATATCTTTTTTGCCTTCTAGCTGTTATCCCTGATTAAGGAAAGTAAAATAATGAAATTTGAATTCAAATTCCTTTCCCCCCTTGGAAAATAAGGTTTTTAATAGAAAATTCTTTGGTATTCTCCAAATTTCAAAGAGAATATTCCCGTTCTCAGAAAATGTTTACTGACTTCTCTAATTTTTGTGTAACCCAAGTTCAAACTTTTAATCTTTATCTAAATGATAATTTGAAAGATATTTTGGAATTAAAATCATTTTCATAAGTCAAAACAAATTGTGCTTCTTGACCTCTTGTATCCTTTGAAATTTAAAATGACATAAAGAAATTGGTAGGAGTGTTAAATTTGCATTGTTCAACTACAATACACACTTTGCAGACAAATATCACTAATTTCAGTCCTGACCAGAGGCTAGTTTTTGGCAAAAGTGGAATAAAACGGTAAGAAGCAAGTCAAACAAAAATTAATTTGTCTCGAATGCAGAAAAAATTACAAAACCAGTTCTTCCACAGTGTAAAAGAGCAGTTCTAAACCTATTTGCCTCTTGTAAAGTCAGAATAGTAGGAAAAGATTAATTCAAATACCAGGCTGCTATTCAACCCATTTGCTTTTTACAAGGTCAAAGGGTCATTTTCCCTGAAGGGAAGAACAATAGAATTACTTAGAAGGAATGTAAATTGAGGTATTTTATATATGTTATCTAATATGTATTGTAAGCAAATCAAACCTTTGCTAGCTTAAATAAATTTTTCATGTGTATGAAGCTTACACAATATTACCGATTGTATTATGATCTGATAAGAGACCAACTATGTTTATCCCTGGTAATTTATATTGTAGTGAATGTTGAACATTTATTTGTAAATATTTTATTTTAGGTGGAATACTTACACAACTTAGCTACACAGTTATACCAAAGTTTGCTGAAAAATAAGTGAGTAAAATTTTTAAATTTTGCCTATTGTATATTAGTAGGATAGTTGCTGTCAATAATAGCTTTATATTTATAAAAATTCAAGCCAAACCTTCTAAAATAGTTGCAAATACACTGCTGTTATCTCTCAGATTTCCTGTAGACATTTTATTAACTTACAAAATTAGTATTGCTTATTTTAAATTCTTAAAAGCACTAGTATTTTTACATGCTACCAGAAAATGAATCATTGATGAAAATGTTTCCATGATCCCTTGTCAATAAAATGTATTTACTATGATATATATTATATTCTAATTCAAAATTTATGTTTGGTAAATTATTCTTTTAACTTATTCAGTCCTGAAAAACCTCTAATTTTTTATATAGGAAGGATGAATTAATCAAAAAAGATACTAAAGAAAGGGAAAGAAACAACAGAGAAAAAGAAAACAAACTCAATGATGTAAGTTAATGTATTAATGCTGATCATAAGTGAAATAATTTATTGATAAATAAAATGAGATAAAGATAATGTTATGTCAGTTTCTTTGTACAAAACATATGTAGCATAATTTATCCAAAATGTTCCACAAATTTAAACTTTGTATTTTATAATGCATTCAATATGTGCTAAATGGTTATAATTTTTAGGTATGCAAATATTTTGTGATTTTGAAATCAATATTTAGATTTACTATTCCAAATGAAGTATTTAGTTTTCTCAACTTCTACAAATCAGTAAAAAATTGAAAGGTCACGTGATATTTTTGTGCAGGTCAATTGAAACACTGGCATGCAGAGTGTTCAGTGAAGGCTAAAATTTTAGTCTTGCAAAATTCAATAAAAGATGACGTATTCATATTGATGTATTTTGTTCCGAAAGGTTAATTTTACGCTCCTAAGTTCCCTGGATAAATAATTGTTTGTCTTCCTGTTTCTGAGGAAATCATTAAATAAACAAAAAAACATGGAAACATTACATGAAAGGAAACGATGTTCATTCTTGGATTTTGCGTGTTAAGATTTGTTTGAAACAAAGGGTTGTGTCACTTGGGAAACCTGTTATTCTAAAAGATGGCACATATAACAAAAATTCTGGATTTTTTTTTAATTTATAAAATTAGGAAAAAAAGAATATATTCCTTACCTTTTATTCCAATGGCTGTAGTCAAGGCCAAAAATAGAAGGCCTATTTCCCTCTTCCATGATCTCATAGTTAGTACCTGTGTTCGCCAACAGAGATTTATTTCATTATGTAAGATACATCATTTTGTCTCCCTGAAAATCTGCTTTTGATAAAAACACATTTTCCCCCTATTTTATTCACTGGCTGCTATAGTCCAGTTAAAAGATTAGCTGATTAGAAACAGGAGCATTGCTAGTTCAAAACTAGATTCAACCAAAGACTTGTGTACATGTGGGCTGGTGCATGTTGAATCTGTTGTAGCCCCAAATGCTCTCATGTTGGTATGGTGTGGGAGTTTGTAGAGTGGAGTGCCAGCTGCGGTGTTGACTTCGTCATCTCATTTTGGTTCAAAATTACAAGGTACTGTCCTCTGATCTTTCCCTTCTGTGTTGATCCCAGCCAGTTGCCAATAGCCCGTTGTGTTGCTGCTCCAGTGTGACATTAATTACCTAGCCATTTTATTCTCAAATAGGATTAATAAGATGTATAAAGGTTGAGACACAGGTAACTAATTCTATCAGGAACTAATATTTTTTAATAATGTGGTTAATTTTGGGCATATCCTTCAAAATATGGAATTTAACTTTTAATTGTTTCTTCTAAAGCGTCATAAATAAAAAGTATCCAATATACATTTAAATAAAGACCAATTTTTACACTTCGTGTCATCCCCAGATGATTCCTTTTGAATTTGAGAACGATCTACAATTTTGCCTCAATTTAACAAACCTATTTCAATCGTGAAAGGATTTGATATGTCATCAATTTTCACAAACAATACACTTACTATTTTGCTTAACAATCCACTCAGATGTTCCTGTTTTGTCCCTATGTGGCATTTGAAAATTGACAATGAGGACAAGTTAAGAAATCGTCAAACCCCTGTTGATCACAAATATTCTAATTTTTTTACCTAAACGAAACGAAAATCAGTAGTAGACCAGTTAATTACAGCAAGTAAACTACTGAACTACAATGCTTATCTTATCAACATTCTGCCTCTTGTTGTGACATAGACTAGGATCAGGAATAGCCCTTCTCTTGTTGGCTTTTCTTTTGTAGTATTGGTGGCTCACCCATTGGGTGTTCTTTCACAAATAGCCGTCAGTTCCCCTTGGCAGTGCCGAAGGCCTTAGGTCAGTGGTCAGACCTGGGAAGAAAAAAGAATACTGTGAAAAAATGTCTTTAAGGGCTAATTGTTTTGAGAAGCTTGTAATTTCTGTAAAGATTAATTTCATTCTGATTTATATTTTATTTTGATTTTTTTTTTTAATTTAGTATGATTAATGTACTCGGATGTTTTATATAATCTTGGAAGAGCAATAGAATCATAAGAAATACTCTTGAGTGAATTTTGAGCAATGCACTTGTTTCTAATTCCTCATTTCTCTCCACTTTTAGCCCTTTTTCTCTATTGAAATTAAGCCTGGGAAAAATCTTAGCTGTCTGAGAAGAAAGAAAAATGTTCCTAACAAAAAAGCCAGCAAAAAATTGGAAGATAGCAAGAAATACACCTTTATACCTGTTGATTTATTGCCTTTGGAAGGTGAAGAGAAAGGAGATATTTTTTATGAGTAAGTAGTGCCAGGTCATTATGTCTTGGTATGTATTGTACTCACCATGCCTGTATATAACAGGGTTACCACTGTTAGCCATGCAAAGTAAATTGCAGGTTTTTGTGTGGAATAAGTCTTTTTCACTGTGCGTGTCCGTTACTTGATATTGTATGTCTTGTGTCAATTACTTGATATTTTTGTGTCTGGCGCAGCATAGCCAAATATGGCCCTTGTGCATAAAACCCCCCAAAATCAACCAACTTAAATACTCTGTGGTCATATTTTGCTATAAGAGTGTTATAATAACACAAGAAAATAAAAAGTAAAGGGGCATAAATTGGGATAAAATGATTCATTAAATTGCTACTGTTTCTTTGTTAGCTCAGTCTTGATAGTAATTTTCACAGGAACTTAGATAAAAATTAATATCAAGACTAATAAAAATTGTCTAGAGACCTCGGGGATTGAGATTCTGCAATGGATCCCATCTCACTGTGATATTTATGTACGTGAAATTGCAGACCAACTGGCCTTGGACACATCCTTCAAACCTGTTAACAAGTTACACCCTTGGAATCTGCAGTTTGACATAAAGAATAAATTAAGACATGTATAAATCCAGATTTTTGCTGGCCTTCACTATATAGCGATGACAGTATTTTGATTTTTGACCGGACATGATTGCCTAGCCTAGCATTTACATCGTTTTGGCATCTATAGTAGCCTGAAATGTTTCCTATACAGTAGAATGGGTGACATGGACTGACTACTTTTGGAATGTTCAGCATCAAGAAGGGAGGTGTCCATGCATACTATTGGAAGGATCGAGCAACAGCATTTTGAAGTAGCTGGATTCTGATCTTTTTTCTTACTATTTTGTTCTATGCTGTAACTTCATGTGTCACACAGTGAAACATGAAGTTAGAGCTTATGAAGTTAACCTTATGGGAGTTAATGGATGTGTTTGTCTAAGTACCTTTGCAATAAAAAAGGGTCCTGATGTAGTTGTCCTTAGCAATTTGTGCATTGCTATATTTTTCTGTTCCCATAAGAATATTTATAACTTTCTCTCATCAGTGTAAGGGGAGATGCAATTGGAAATAAAGGCGACTACACACTGAACAAATGCCGAGTGACAGAATTGGGTTGGTTGCTCCTGCCAACCATAAGCCCAGAGGCGATACCTTCCACAGACTCCCCACCCGATTACTCCCTGGAAGAGGAATCAGTCGAAGATTCTTTCTGCATCGGAAGTGAAGACATGCCGGATTCGTCTCCCATAGATGAAGGCTACCCTCCATCTTCTGGCTGCTCGAGTTCTCCTCCTTCCGCCCCCTGCTCACAAACACCCTCTTCACAACCGACAGATGACGAGGGTCTGGGATCTCAGTCCCAAACTCCAGTGGAGAGCTGCACTCAGTTGGTATCTCACTCGGAACAACCCATGGAAGGAGTTTCTGATTTGGGTGAGTACTATGGTTTGAGAATTACCAGTGGAAATTCTAATTACCGGTTTTCATCACTTCTTGGCTCCACTTAGTTTGTTACTGTTTTGAATGGTGTTCGAATTTCCCAGACACAATGAGGAAGTGGCGATGTTATAATCATGGGAACATATTGTAGATATGCCATGGTATAATTAAGATTTCTCAGTTGCCTAAATTTTTATTGACAGCTTTTCCTTGCGTGTATGTCAACTACTTGACGTTGTCTGTATTGTGCTTGGCACAGTATGGCCAAATGTGTGCACCATAAAACCTAACCAACCTTAACCCTAAAAGTAAACATACTGAGAAGACTTAGTTAGCTAAACTTCATTCAATATTCCTGCATTGTAAGGACAAGATTGTACACATTGCACAGCTGTTTCACCCTGAGCCCAAATCGTGAATTGGTTTTGTTTACTGATGAAAGTGATGTTATAGTTGAAAGTGTGTTGTGCAAAAGGATTGTTGATGTGTACTTACCTTTATCCTTTCCAAAAACTAAAATTTTGCAGTTTTCTATTTATTATAAAGAATTGCTAGCTAGCTATACACTACTGGATTATTCACTTTCGTTATATGTTAGAGGGTAGGCATGTTTCTGTTTTAACAAATCACAAACCTCTAATGTATGCATTTACTCTTGGTTTTGAAAAATGTTCCTCTAGATGTTTGGCCCTCAGGGACACATCTTTAGGTGTGTACAGGCTACACGAACCCCCAAGGTACTTTGATCTTTTCTTTCCCATAGGGTTCACTGTCTTTAGTAAACACGAGAGTTACTCTCCCGGATATCCAAGTGATCTTTCTGCTTTCATCTCACTATATTCCCCAGATCACTCTTTATCTCCCTTGCATGACAATTTTTACTTGATGCCTTTTGTTTGGCACAGCTTGCCAAATATAGCCCTTGTGCTGTAAAACCTATGAACAAACAAACCCCTTGATAATTTAAAATTCATATCACAGTTCTCTACTGATATGCATTACATTGCAGGTTCTAAAAATCCCTTGGCTGATGCTTTGTCTAGAGATGATGATATTTCCTTCCCTATTGGTTTAAATTTAATGATTAGGCAGAGTAGTAATTAAAAGATCTAGAAGTGGAATAATTTCTTAAGGATCTCGAGTGAACTAGTCTGCAGCTGAAATTGATTGATTTTGCCCATCTTAATTGTAAAACATACGGTGATATTTCTCAGGCTGTTACCTTAGTATATATACCTGTTACATTTAGATGTAAGAGATTTGATTAAAACTAGTAAATATGGGATTTCCAACAATGCAAAAACGAAATTGATGAAAAGTGCTTTGGCATCTCATTTGAAGAGAAAAATTGGTTCATACGAATGCACACCAAGACAATCGCGCAATTATAGATTGGTGCATTACATTGCCTTTTATTTCATACCCTTAGGATGTTTTCCCATGAATTCTCTCCCTCAGAGGCACATCTCTTTCAGGTGTGTACGGACTTCATGGAGCCAAGGTTCTAGTGATCTTTTCTTTTTCCACGGGGATACCGTCTTTAATAAACACAGGTGTCACGATCTTTTTCTGCTTTCATCCCTTGGGTTATATTCTGTCTTGTGTTTGGCGCAGCTTGTCCGCTGTTGGACCTTGTGCCATAAAACCCTAACATCCAATCCAACTTTCATCTCATTATTCTATTCCTCAATCCCCCTCTTTTTCCTATTCTTCACATTTTTACTTGAAGTTGTACGTCTTGTGTTTAACGCAGCTTGTCCAAAAAAGGCCGTTGTGCCATGAAACCCAAAACTAACCCATGAATTTTCCCTTTAGAACTTGTGGGCCACCTGAAATTGTCAGGCAAATCAGTTGTATTGAATATTTTAAAGAAATATGAGGTTTTAGTCTTCCTCCAAATTGTGGAAAGTCGTTTACAGCAGCCCAATTTACATGCAGACCATACACCTTTACAGAATAGTCTGTTACATCACTGTTACTGTTGTATATAACTACCACACTGATGGCCTAAGAAGGATCAGAATGTATGTTGCTCCTGTAAATAAATCTTGTTAGTTCCTGATGTGTGTGTTGATTGACTTACTACCAATCGCAATTACCATATTTGGAAAAGCTACATTTTTTATCTAATTTATAATTAGAAGATATGATTTTGTAGTGTATTTGGAAAATCATTGATTTTATGTTACTTTATTAATTTCCTCTCTTGTGGATTTTCGTGGGCATATTTCTAGAAAACTCAAGGAATTTTTTTTAATATTAAATATGAACAGTTGTATCCATTAATTTGTTTATGAAACATGAAAAAATGCTTGAAACTAACATATACTATTTTTCTTGTAGATCATCCTTCAGAGGGAATAGAGAATGTTCCGATGGAAGGTCTAGAAAATGATTTAGACCTCGCGCCAAGACCTGTACGTCGATCGATGCGACAAGCACTTAAACTTTGTCAACTTGAACAAGAAGGATCCCATAACCACCAAGAAGAAAATGTAACTATGAATTCTATTTAAACCTGCATGCCTTTAGTTTGAGTTTAAAATTATGGAACCTACCAAAAATGAGTGGAACATGATTGTCAATTTTCAAAAGAATAATATTCAGGAACACTATGAACTGAATTTTGCTCAAATCACTCAGTACTACAGGAGCAATTAGATACGAGACAGTATTCTTCTGGGCATTGATTTAGGGATTTTTTTAAATAATGACCATGAAATTTGGCATAACTTTATCCTACACCAGGATGCCCCAAGCCATATTTCTCCTGCTTCCCATTTTCCTTTCTTTTCACAATTACTCAGCATTTTAAACTTGCGTTTGGCACATCTTGGCCAAGTAAGGCCCTTGCACTATAAAATCCAACCAACCGTAACTTTTTCCTTTGATAAACCACTTACAAAATTTAATAATTTCGAGATGCATTAGCAGAAGAAATTTAAAACTAGAAATGATGGCTTGATATATACAATAACAATCATAGCAATGCTATCTGTTTAGGATAGATCTTATAACTTTTGTTTCATTGTAGTCAACTGGAGTGACTTCAAAATTTATACCAACTTAAATTCTATGTGGTCATGCAACTTTGTACACAAGTGTTGCATGCTAATTTTTTATGTGACTTAGAAATGTGTGATTGCTTTCAAAAAGTCCAATTTACATACTTGTGATTTTTATTTCCAGAATTATTTTTGGCATTTTTTCTGACAGTTATGCATTGCTTTTTATATTGCAAATATCTCCCAATTTCATTTTTTGGGATTAGCAAGTATGGCATTATGTCTAGAATTATTAATTTTTAAAGTTAGATATTTGATCTAAATGTATTTTTATTTTAAATTCAAATGCACACACAATTGTTTTTTACAATGTGTACATCATGCTCTAATATTGCTGACATTTTTTTTACATTTTCAGCCTGTAGCAATACAAAAAAGAGAAGAAGAAATTCTTGTAGTGAAGAAAGCCATACAGAAGAAAAACACATGTAATTTGCCCTCTAAACTACGAGCACTAGGCGATGATGAAGACAATTGTATTCAACCTGCTTCTGGATACTGTGCCCGAACTTGTTAGTAATTCCTTAGAAGCATCTATATTGATATTAAAGCAGATATATTTTTCTTTATGTAATCTTTTTATATCTGAAATCTATTATATAGGCTAATACGTATATTAAAGGCAAACGTGTGATGATGTACATGGATCTCTTTTTATCTTTGTTCTACCATTGGTTCAAAGTTCTTTAAATACATTCACAATAAATTGATAACACGCAATAAATTAATATTAAATCATGACTAAGCCCTGTATGTTTAGGTCTTAAATTAAGTTTTTCAACTTGTTTTTAAGAAAATTATTACTTTAATAATAGGTTTATAGAAATTTTTATAATGATACTTAGATATCTACCGCTGCAAAAATTTATGCTTAAATATAGTACTGTTTTAAACAGAAATAGTACCAATTAATAAATTATTTTATAGGTAGAAATTCTCTGTTACATATTATTAGCCTCCTTAAAGCAATAAGTACCCAAAGAGCGTCAGAAAACCATCCACTGGTTTTGTTAATTTAGAAATCAATGGATTTATTTGAACTTAATGTCTAACAATGCCAGATGAACTGACAATTGCATCAGATAGCACTCTTCACAATAGGTTGAAAGTTAATTTTTCAGTGTTAACCATTGTCACAATGCAAAGGCTTCTATCAAATTGCAATTTTACTGACAAAAACTCAGATTTTACCATAAGAAATTGGAAATTGATGCTCTATTTATTATAAATGGATTGTAATAATATATGAAATGTGAGTAATGACACTTTGCGGTCAATAGGCATAAGCAATTAAGATAGTTTAGTACAGATGCTATGCTGCGAGTTATAAATTATTGCAAGAATAAAAAGAGCACAATTTGCTTTACTTAGCACTTTGAGGAATGTATTTTAATTTTAAAATTTCAGGCAAATTAAACCAATTGTTTTGAAATAAATGCTAGTGAATAAACGAACACTCCTTAGCTATTCATTATGTAATAGTTAATTAGTGTTTTATGTTCGATTTGTATTAGGCCTCAAGCACTAAGAAAAAGTTTAAAACATCCTTTGCTTTTAACAAATATATGAAATAAATTAGTGGGCATACTCTTTGCAATTTCACGTTTACAGAAATTGTGCATGGCCCAATAATAATTTAATGTATATTGTTTATTTTATTTCTTTTTAGTTTTCTCTATGGACAATCAAATCCTCAAAGGTACACTTCTCAGGTGTGGAGTGTCTGCATTTGGAATCAACTCTAAACTTTGTAAACGAATTGCAGATCATTACGAGTTCATGAATAAAAAGAATCGCACCAAAAAGGTATTGTTTGAAAACATTTTCTTTCAAATTTTTAATTAATGGTTGTAAGTAAACCAGAATTCCATTTTTTACTATTGTGTAAGAGATTTGGTAGGTAAACAAGCTTAGGATGACGAGGATGTTACTTCTGGTATCCAATGCTCTTGCTCAGTGGATAACGGAGTTACCTTAAAAGGTAGCCAAGTAACATCATTTTCTGAATGCACACAGGAAACATGTTCCACAAAACACTAGTGCTATCTTCATTTAGCTGTACAGAAAAAACCTCCCAATGTTAAAAAAATATTTCATATATAGTGTATATATTACACAAAATATATGTATATTATTTCATATTTAATCATTATTTTATTACAATTGCCCCAATATACTCCTCAAAACAAAGTTCTACCTTATTTATATTATTTAGAAATTTTTAAAATAACTTATTCTATCCTTTTGGATGACTTTCATTTTTGGATGTCAAAGCAAACAATCTGGGCAATTTTTCTGTTTCTATATTTGTTATACAGTAAAATCTTGATAAGTTGTCACTCAAGGGACCAAGAAATTTCAAAAACGAAGGGGGAGTAACCACATATGGTACTTAATATGCATTATTGTAACGATCATGTTTTTTCAATTCATTTCAGTTTTCATAATCTACATATAATGCAGAGTTGGTATGTCTGTTCTCTATTCAAATCTACACCAAATTTGGTACACTTGTTCTTTGGAACCCTGCAAGTAATGTAGGCTACATATTAACCCGTTCTATTTGTCTTGGGTGTGCAGAGGGTTGTAACGTCCATCCTGGACTGAACTAAATTTGGCTAACTAAACTTGGTACATTCATCCTGTAGAATTCTGCGGACACATAGGCTATGTATTAACTTTTAACTCCGTTCGATATGTCCTGGGTCTGCAAGAGGTTTAAAACAATTAGAAATTTCCATAGGAATAATACAGGGTCTCCTCGACTTACGACCACAAAGGATAGTAAATAAAGATAACTACATTGGTAGGGTCAAAAGATACAATAGAGTACAAATTATGCATTTTTCACATTATGTACAATAATTATACATACATAGATTGAATTTTTGCGTTTTATGTACAATTTTTATAACCCGTTGAATGAAAATAGTGTTGAAAAATATAAATCCAACTTACGACTTATCAGTCGGAACAGAACTCGGTCGTTGTATTGAGTAGTTGAATTTGTACGATGAATTATCCAAGATTTAACACTACATATTATAATACCACTCATCTAATTTTGACTGAAATGAACACTTTCAGAATAATTAACTTTCTAACAGTTAGTGCTTTGAATAGTGAACTCATTTACATTTTCAAATAAATTAAGTAGTCATGCATCCTCATATTTGACTTCATTTTGTTTGTCATCAGATACAAAGCCTGCATATCCAAAGATCTCTCAGAATTCTCGAAATATCTCATCTAGCTTTGTATCTGAATATAATATTTTTATGTTCATTTCAAGGAAGTATTGCTAAATGTTTTGCATCTGATTAAATGCACTGTAATCAACCTTTGAAAACTACTCTAATGTTCTATTTTGTGAGTTTCTTTTTCATACTAATTGATTGATTGTATTATTTAACAAAACTAATTATTTTAGCTTTTTACATTTCTCTAGATTTTTACCTCATATACAATTCTTCCCTGTTAAATTCAAATTCATGAAGGTTTTTTTTTTAATTAACTGAGATATGGTTACTTTCATCTTAGGCATGTCTTTTGAGATGAGTTAGCTTTCGCAATTTTTTTCAAGGGTAACCTACATGGTTTTTATTTATTTCATCTTTTTATGTCTTTTAAACTGCATCACTTCATCTCTTTTAAGTCATTTATCAATGCATTATAATTCTGCATTTTCTTTTTATGTGGATGACATGATAATATATATTTACTTTTTCATACTCTGGCTTAAAGTTCCTATTTTATTTTCAAACTACTTAAAATATTTTATCATGATGTTGGTGTAGTTACTCTTTTGATGTCTTTTAAATCTATTTTCATTGAATTTTATTATCTTGCATTTGGCACAGCTAATCCATATTTGGATCTTGTGCCATAAAACTCAACCAATTTTTAACCAACCTTCATTATTTTTCAGAAAACTGATGATGGTACTGATCCTGCCGAAGACGACATGATAGATGTGGAAACTGGTGTAGGAGCTTTGCATGGTACATGTAAAAAGCTTGTTTCCTCCATTTGTGAAAAATAAATTGTATTTAAATTGCTACCACAACAACCGTAATTTTAATGTTAAATGGATAAAATTCAATTAAAATCATGTTTCAGTTTATCATTTTGTTATCTTCCTGCACCCTTTATACTAGTTTATCAATCAACGAACCCTTACCAAATCATGGCATCGGTTATAGCGGGCCGTGAGAGAATCTCTTGAAATCTCATTTTTGTTTCGTAAGCATTTTTATGAATAAATATTTTTGGTTGAAATATGAATGTGTTCAAAAGCCAAGACCAGAACGTCTAATTAAGTCCTGTGTGACTAATATCAGTAGCCAATCAGCAAGGAAGTTTAAAGAAAGTTTTCCCACTGTATCCGGTTTTTAAGTACTGAATTCTATTTCCTTGCAAGTTCGCATTGCTGTGTGTAAATGCAGTTCAAAACTTGAGTGACAGGATTTTTTAAAAGTAATAGAACTACATATTTAAATTTTAATGTGAATAAGAGATACAGGACTTCGTTTGATTTTGGTATTAAGAAATCTCGTATTGAAGGTATTTGATGCAACAAATATAAATTTCCACAAATTAAATTAATGATGTTGACCTGAGGAAACAACAATGCGTTACAAGATTTCATTTGTTCAGGTAGATAGGCAGTTAATTAATGTCATACTGGAGCAACACAGTGGGCTATTGGTGACGTTTCTGGATCAATCCCCAAGGGAGAACCGAGAACAACGCCTCATAATTTTTAACCACTGTCAGATGACAAGATCAACACCTGAGCTGGCACCCCACTCTCCAAATTTCATTTGTTCTGAGATAGATAACTAATTTATTAAATGTAATTTTATACTTGTCACCATGCCACACTGTATGGATAAATATACTAATACTCTATGATTATGCCATACTTATGTTCGTTTAATGTATGAACTTTAAAAAATTGGTAAGGTATTTACTAGTAAATTTGTTGGAACTGGTCCTTTGCTTATGTAAAAATTTACCATGCCATTATCTCACAATGGTTGATAACCACTTCTTTATACTATATCTTTTTTATATAGGTGCTGAGTCAGGTGATGTCTTACTGTCTTCCCCTCTTGAAGATGAAGACATAGTGATTGATAATGATCCAATAATTTCTCTTCCTGATGAACCTGATTTTGTGCCAGGTAACTTCAATGCATACCATTAGCTGATTGATCATTTACTTTTAGGTAATTGAGTTGGATCCATCTGTTTCATTGTAGCAAGCTGTCCCTTTTAGTGATATCAAGATGTCCACATAGGAGTTCATTTACTTGTGACAACAGGGCTGCCAAAGCAACTATGTCATATTTAAGAACTTGAGGGAAATCATAATTTATCCAAATCGTTAGTAAATTACTTAAAATTTGGTTTGCAGACAAAATATTTATACAGTCAAACCTCATTAAGATGAATTTAACAGGACCTTAAAAAAATTTGTATTAACAGTAGTTCGTGTTATCCGAATTTAGAAAAAAGCATTATTTCAACTATGAAATAGCATCAAAGATTTTTATACAGATGATTCTTGAGTACACAGATACTTTCTGAATACGCAATTTTTGTCTGGAAATAGTTCTGTTGCCGATTTTTTTTTTTTTTTTTGTGGCATTCTTTAAGAAAATCTTTGGATGATGCTGTTTAATTGAGCAGATGAATTTTCACTTCCTAACAAAAACTGAACGATTTCTAAGCCAGCAATAGCTTTTAAATAATGCTTTTATTCCTTCATCTTCATTGGAACATTCACTTATTCTTTCTTCACTTCCACAAATCTATTATAATTTCAAAGTCAGCGTTTCTGATAGTACGATTGAAAAGAATCTGTTTTCCCTTTAGTTTCAAAAATGTGTTCGTCTTGACCGGAGATTAGTGTAATTTGAATTCTTAAATGAATCAGTTAACATTGTTTGAATATACATTTTGACGGGATTGGAATTTAGTTTGTACTATCAGTAATTTGTATTAAGTGAGTTCGTCTTAATGACGTTTGACTGTATCGCCGAAATTTCACCAAAAATTAATTTGTATAATCTGAATTGCTACAAAAGTATTGCGGAATGATGAGTTATCCAGTTGATGACTTGCTGAGGTTTTACTGTATGTTTCACTGGTATATGTGGGACAGAAATCGGCATTATTTGTATTTTGGTGAATGTCAATAAACAAATGTAAACAACACAAAATAAACTTTTACAGGATTCATTCATCAATTTTGCAGTTTAATTCTATTAAGCTTGATTTTTAGCTTTGGAACTGCTAAAACTACACTGATGAGTTCACTGCTCTAATAAAATTCTTTAACAGTCTGATTACAGGTTTCAGTGAGAAATCTGTATGATAGAAATCAAAGCAGAAAAGAAAATTCTAGCAAACATGAAAATAGTTTTGACATTAAAAATATTAAATTTGCTCTGGATAAGGCAATGAGATGCAATTGAAGTGGGTGGTCAGAAGCTAATTGTGGTAACATGAATGAGGTTGCATTCTATTAGAAATAAAAAGTCCACAAAAAGCTGCTTTTTATATTTCTGATATATATTTTTAATTTGGAATATGAAATGTGCATATTGATCCTTATATTTATTATAAATATATTCAAATGAAGCATTAAATGTGTGTAACAACTGCCATTAGTAGATATTAAAACATAGAAACCTCAGTGCAGATGCTACCCAACATGTGGATCTTATAATATTGGTATGATTTTTAAAGTTTTGTCTCCAAATTGTAATATTCTCCCTTATTTTTTTAGCTACTGAAGAAATGCTACCTCTTCCTTCAACTTCCGAAGAAATCCCTGAACTTAATGATGACATGCTCATTGAAAGTTTCAATGCACATTCTCATCATGTGATTACTAATGCCCTGAAGGGTGTGGACAAGAACGCAGACATGTCTAGAAAAGTTCATGAGTGGGAGCAATCTATCAAACCATTTTTAGATCAGTTGGTATGTCTTGAAGTTTTGTTTTAGTTTTTCTTTCTCATATCAGCTGAAAAATATTTCTTTGTGTAATTCAGTAATCGTATACCATTTTGAATTGTCTTGAACATTTAACTGAATTACACAATTTTTTATGAAAATTAAAGCTCTGAGGGAAAAACACCTTAAAAAATTATATAAAATAGCTTATGGAAAATCTATCTTTGTTGTGAAAAGTATTTTGTATACTTTTAAATTAGTAGTCATGCCCCATTAACTAAAATGACCCAAAATTTTAATTTAGAAACTAATAAGTACCTCGAATTTCATCAAAATCACTAAAAACTTGGTAGTTACATTTCTGGTTTGTTGCATGAACAATGTTTTCCTATTTTCTGCAAATGCCAAACTGGAGGTATGGAAATGTATATTAAAGCTTTGCATTCGAGGATTTAAAAATGTGATATACATCCCCCATCCATTCTATTAAAACCACATTTCTTTTTATTTTCATGAAAATAAAATCTGGTTTGAATTTTAAGTATTTGATAGCAAATATTTTTTAAAAGATTCCATTTACGAATACCTACATTGTTCAGAGTTTCAGAACATAATCATTAAATGCAGCTTGTCATTAATGTCTCATCTGGTGAGAAAAAATAGCAAATTAAAATGCATGATGTAAATATATTAACATTTAAAGCTTGTAAGTCTACAAGTAATTTATCAAATGTTTAATTTCTATTTTTTGAATTAAAGCACTCAAAAATATTACTGATACAAAGCTCCTTAAGAGTTCCTTTTTTCGCTTCTGTAAATCTATGAGAATTCATACGAATATCGTAACATACTTTTCAGTGGGTTAAGTTACGCAATGATGATTTTCAAAGAACATATTTTTTTTGTATACCAGTGGTCTCCAAACTTTTTCACTTGAGGGCCAGATTGAAAAATCCTGGAAGTCAGGCGGGCCAACAACACACATACATACATATATATGTATATTGCATGCTGCATCGGCAGGGTTTCTGCTGGCCGGAGAATGACCCTTCACAGGCCGTAGTTTGGAGACCCCTGTTGTATACTATACTTGTAATCTTCATGGATATAAATGAAACTAAAAAAGTGGAATAGTATAAAATTGTTTAAACTCCTTTTTTGTTTACATAATATCCAGAATATTCTTAAAATGTTATGTATGTTTTTGATATTGAAATTGTGCAAATAAATGTTACCGAATTCCTATTGCTAATACTTACACTTCTCTGTATCACATTTCTGTTTAGGATCAAAGAGAAGCTTTTGATATAAATCTGTATGGATCTCGCATACTGAATTCATTTGAAGATAGCAACAGAAAGCAGACAACCACGTTTCGAAATTTTTGTAAAGGCAAGGAAAAGTGGGAAATCCACAGATACTTCATGGCTCTCCTTCCACTTGTAAGTCCACTTTCAGTACCTCGAAATTGCATTATTGTGTGTACCATGAGAAAGTCTGTTGCCATAGAAACAATACTGCCCATTTTCTATAGGAGATACTTGAAGCATTTGAGTTGCTTACAATATGCTCTTCATGTATTTGTGGAATAAGGATGCATGATAGCAAGGGTTACATTCAAAACCTCACACCCACTCAAAATATACAAGACCTGTTTCTATTGTGTCTGAAGCAGTTCTCTTTATTGATAGGCAGTGCATTAGTTTTAATATACTAACATATTGATGATTTTACCCTGAATTATTTGAAATTTGTTTCATTTTCATCAGATCTCATGTTTGCTGATGTCAGGTTTTTTTTTTTTGCGAAAGGTGACTTTTTGCTACTATTTTTTCAACCTTAAGGACTAGGGGAGTCCTGAAGCAAAAACTCCTATTTTCAAAGTTTTGGAGACTTGAAAATTTTGGCTACTTTTTTTAAAGTTCACCCCCTGGTTTTTAACCAATAGCATGAATCTGTTTATGTGTCGAATTTTCACCATTGATTACGGTGAAAAATCCCACTTGATCCTAAAATGGTGTGTTCGCCAGGTTGCCAACTGAGCGTCTTTTTCACAAAAGGTCGCCAAGTTTACACTTTATAACAATCCAGATTTAATAATGAAGCTAGAAAGAAATGAGATATGCTGATTGCTTCAACAAAAGTGAAAACTAAAATTAAATAAATAAGAAAAAACAGGTTAATGTGATATAAATTTAATTTTGAGTTCTAGGTATAAGGCAACTTCACGTCTTTGTAGTGTTAAAAGTCAGTCATCCACTCCAGTATTGGGTGTATAAATACTTCTCAATACTGGAGCATTATTGGGAGGTATTTATACACTTTGGGACATGTGCAGAAACACCATTGCAAACATAAAATAAACTTCTACTTTGAGATGCAAACTTAGATGTAGAAATTATAATAACTATGATCCAAGATGTTGTCAACTAGTTGCTGCACCTATATCAGGGCCATTGTCCTGACGCAATCCTCGAGTTAGCTGGGGACTAGGCAGATCAGACCACCTTTTCAAGATTCAGAAGCTGGCATTCTTAAGATCATAAAGTTTATATGGGGAGAAAATAATTTTGCACCAAGTGCAGAGACGTTCTGCCATCATGTGAATATCTTTTCTGTATTGAAAACGCTAGGGTGATTTCTTTATAAATAAAATCCAGTGCTGAAACTCATGGTAAATAGTCTTTTGGACCTGGTCTAGCTCAGACTAGTCCAAGTGGATTAAGTAAGAAGGACCCTCTGGTTTCCCCTTAGCACATTCTTTCCTGTAAGAGTCATTAGGAAGGATTTCTTAATAAGGTCTGATGTTGGCTTTCAATAAACTCATGACTAATGGTCCTTACAACCTGGTCTATCTCAGACTGGGCCAAAGGGGGTAAGAAAAAGTAAACAAAATTATTGAGCCAAAATAAATTAACTACAGTGTTATCTAATAATTTTTCAACTGTTTCAGGTAAATATTGGAAATGTCAGTATCGAAACCGATAATGATAAGGATGGCGAAGAAGACATTTTCTTAACTCTTTTGTCACGCAAGATGCATCACAAAGAGTTAGAAGAGTTTGGGCATAACGATGGAGGTCATTCATAACTCCTTGCCATCCAAGCCAATCATTCTGTAATTATGCATCACAAAATGTATATTTGTTGTCTCAATTTCTGTATAAATGTCTTTAAGGAATCTTCATCAGATGACTCTATGTGCAAAGAAACATCTTGCATATTGTATCTATATCTGAATTTTGGACAGCTGAACCGATTGCTTTAATTTCCATTCAAAATGTAATTATTTAATAAGCATTTATCACTACATTTCATTGTGTGTCTGCATTAGGTGCAGTTTCTTAATCAGGTTAATGGTGGTTTTCAAATTATTTACTGTGTATTAAAATGTTCATAATGTGCTAGAAAGAAGTACTTTGTCATCTCTTTTCTATAAAATGTTTTCTTTATATTTCCTACCTGAACAAAAGCTTCGTTTAGTAAGGGTGCTCATTTTATTTAGATCCTTTAATATCTATTTAATATGAATTATACTTTTCAGCTTCATTAAATTTCAAATTACAATCTTAAGTTCTATGTACATTTTCTTCAAAACTGTTTTTCTCCCTCAGTTTTCCCACAGACCTTATGAAAACATGATTTTTCATTTTGGTTTTTAATGGTCCTTAACCAGCCTTAATATTTGCTGCAAGTTCTTAAAAAAAATTTACAAGAACACTACATGTTTTATTTTGTGTTTCATTACATGTTTCCCCTGCATTTGAAACCCATGGTCAGTAATACTTGTCTATGTGTCATGAAAAGTTGATAGCATAGTATTTATCGGTTAGCTAAAAAATTGGTTTCAAAACTGGATCTGAGAGACCCACGAAAAATTAAAACTAACTTTAAAAGGGTGTAATTTTTCTTTAGCTCGATGTAGATTTTCTTTATTCCAAATTCTTTAGCTTTTGACATGTACATCTGTCATACAAGAAATAAAGCTTTGAGAAAGTATCTGAATCATTATCTAAAACCTCTCTTAGTTAAAACATAAATCCTACAATAGAAAGTCCTCAAATTATTAGTTCATTATTTAGCAGGGTAAATTTCATACAAATGGGTTGCAAACATACTAGACCCATATTAAGTTTGGACAAATATGCTTGAGTCTACTGAGACCTTGCTAGGACCCCATGCCCACTTTCGAGAAACTGTTAATTTACCAGTTCTGATTAGACGGCTTTAACTGTAAAATAGAGGTGCAGGTATATAGAACTAAGTGAAACAATTTTTGTGTGCATTTTCTACTGTACATAAATCAAGAGTTGAATTTTTTTTACCTTCTGTTTATATTGATTGAATTTGAAGAATTGGTCAAAAATATATACTGATAGTATTCTATTTGTAAGTAAATGTTTGGGAAAACTACCTTTTTATCTCAAACCATCTTGGGATATAAATTTGGGTGTATGACTGGTATTCGAATTTTTTTAACTTTTACCAGTATACTTCAATGAGACTTAATCTAAATTCATAAACTAATCTTATCCATCTTCATTTTTAATGTGGAAACTGAGCAAATTATTCCTGGGAACTGTTTATTTACTTTTAATTGATATAGAAAATTGTCCATTAAGGGACTAAGAATTGTCAGAACTTAAGTTTGTGTAAAATTAAGAAAAATGCTGAATTTGCTCAAAAAAGGAAATGTCCAAAATAATGTTGGATACCTGTTGGGATTAAATCGTTGCCTTACAAGTTTATTGCGTTTAGTCAAAAATTTCAAGATATGAGATTTTGTACCGCATTCTTGACCTGAATGAGGTGAAATCAACAAGGTCCTTTTTCTTTGCATGGAGATTACATTTCTTGAAACACACAGTGAGTTTTTATCGAGTTCTATTCACTATGTAATGGTAGTAGCTATATTTTTTGACTTAGTATGTTTCAATTGTAATCCAAGGAAATATTAAAATAAAAATATCTTTATTACAACCAAGAAAATATTCATGTCTGAAATTCAGTTCTTAGAATCAGCTGAATTTTAAATTATCCTTTTCTAGGAGTGTTTAAATTTTATAAAAAAATTTGGTTCAATATTGGTGAATTTTTAGTTCCACTGCTATTTGGTAAAGTATCCATAAAACATTTGATAAGTGTAATAGAGTACAAAGTGTGTATCATTCTATCTTATTTAATGGTTAATATTTTGTCTTAAGGGTATGTTGTTACAATTAAGGCTTATTTTTATATTTGTTTTGTTAAGCATATAATTTTATTTTTAGGTATATTGTTGTAATATTCACTCTTGTCTGTGTTGTGTTTTAATTACTACTTATGTCATTTTCATGCCTATTTAAATTCACTAAAATTGACTTAAGTTTACTTTTTCTTACAGCTCTTGATAGATGTAAAATTTGCTAATTGCAATAGTTGTTTTAAATTTAGCACTGGTATTTTCTGATTTTCACTATTTTTGCTTCAAATATACTATCTAAACATCTTTTAGTCAACATAAAGCATTGTGACTTTTGGATCGATTGTACAATTATAAGAAAATCAATCTAAAATATAAATGGGGATAAAAATTACTATGTAATGTTAAATTAAAAATACTCACATTTAAGTGCTCATGCTCTGCTTCCAGAACTACTTTTCTAGTGTATGATTATTTTTAAGATTTTCACACAATTGCTGTAGAAATTAAAATTTATATTCATTTGAAATTAAAGTAATTGTTTTCTTTTAAATGTTGCAACAATATTTTATTTTAAAATAATTAGAATGTCCATTTTTTATTTCATATGTTATGTATCCATTTATTGTTTTTTTACGAAATGTAATATTGATATCATTCCTGTTTACTATTGTATTATTTATAATGTTTATAAAACATTTTCATTCAGGTGTCAGATTTCTTTTGTATTCAGATTTTGCACAATTGGTAACTAGATTCTTAATTTTATTCAATGGATGAGCAGTAAAATGCACTCACTACACACTTAAATGAAATCGTTTTCACCTGGCTGACATCAAGATGTGCCTTATTTGCCTTGATGGGAAGATACTTTGGACATCTTGTTTGACTCCACCGGAGAGAACATTTTTAGAATTCTTTAAAGAAAATTTGTGATTCATCTTCTATTATAACTGTATTTTCTAATGTTCATTTTATGTGTATTGCTTCGCTGGTTTGTGGAAGACGTGAAATCGATGTTTATACACCAAATTCTTGTATCAAGGTGTAATGTATTCTTAAATGAAACCCATGAACTTCAAGTAGTCATAGAATCTGTCAGTAGCATGAGCCCCCAGTTGGAAGGTGTTAGCAATAGGAGGGTTGCTAGTTCGAATCCAACCAAAAACCATCTTGTTCAAAGGGGCTAGTGCACATTAAATCTGTCATAGCCTCAAATGTCCTTGTGTTGACATGGTGTGGAAGTTTGGAGAGTGGGGTACCGGCTCAGGTGTGACCTCGTCATCTGACCATGGTTCAAAATTTTGTGATGTCCTCGTATCTATCACTTTGGGTTTAATCCCGGACCATCAGCAATAGCCCATGTGTTGCTCCAGTGCAACATTAATTAAATACCTACCTGTCAGTAGCGTATATAACATTTACCTCTGGAAATTCTGAGATTGAATTTTCTCTACTATGAAAACTATGCACAAATAAAGGGAATGCTTCAATTTCTGCTCTGCAGCTGTATGTCTAGTCAGTCAAGGGTACCTTTAGTACCATAATAGAAATGTTGGTATTTTTAGCAAACGCAATACTTCAAATTATAATTGGGGTACAAATATCGCCATATCTCAAAAATTTCCATCCAGTATCAAAATATCACTCATAAACGTACAACACTAACAAAATACTCGATAAATGCAACAATGTACAACAAAAGTGTGGATTCTATCTTGGAATTCCAAGCACAGACGATAGTGAGCTGTCTTGAAATATAGTGAGCTGCTGTAGCCCATTTGGAAGAGCAACTGGAGGGTTGCGAGTTCGAAACTCGATCAATCCAAAGACCATCGTGTACATGGGCTGCTGCATGTTAAATCTGTCGTAGTCAAATGTCCTCATGGTGGAAGTTTGGAGAGTGGGGTGCCAGCTCAGGTGTTCTCGTCATGTGACCATGATTCAAAATTACAAAGCGTTGTCCTTAGATTTTCCCTTCGGGTTGGATCCAGGACTACCGCCTAGTACCTACCTTGAAACATTGTTCGGTGACAAGGAGACTGCATAGATCATGCAAACATCAGTTGGACTGAGGCCAGCATCAATGCGTTGGGATGGTGCAAGGAGTATCTGTTTTACATGACAAATACCACACTGACCAATCATACAGAAATCACCGAATCAAGGGGACTGCATAGAAGCAGATATTCGTCTACTTGAAATGGTTAAGGCTAGGTTTTTAAATATTCTATTAGAGTGGTTCTCAAAGAGTGGGGTCAGCGGATCCTGAAAACATTAAACACTTCTCTAGCTCTGAATAAGTTTAAAAAAGTTCAATTATTTTTGCAGTTTTTATTATGTCCCAAAATTGATTATTAAAAATGTCAGGTATTCTAAAAATCAGCAGTTGAATTTATAGCTAAGGGAGTATTTTACAGTGACATGATCGTTATTCTTAAATTTTAACGTTTTATAATTTTCTTAACATATCTAAATATTCTTATATTATGCACCTGCCCTCTTAACGCAGCTCAAAGACCTGAGCTTCAGGAATATACATTTATAAGATTAACCCAGGACTATTAGAGGAAAAAATTTTCAAAATCTAAATATCAATGGTTAAGTATATTTCGGAAATGCTGTACAAAGTAAGTGCACAACAGAATGCAAATTCGAAAACTTTATTGAAATGAGGGAGATATACAAAAAAGAAAAATTATCTGAAGATACTTTTTTATACTTCAAAATAACGACGATTTGGAGAGTGGTTATGTGCCTGGAGGATCCATAAAGAATAGACGTCTGAAAATAGATGTGTCCCACTTGAAGATGATCAAATACTTCAGTGTACTTAAAATATATTCAAATAAAAAATATTGGCAAATTTGTTACCTTATTTGAAACTTTCCATCACGTTTCTGTCTGCTATTGTATCCAATTCCTACTTCAGAAAGATTTAAAAATTTATGGGAGATTGTGTGTGTAGAGTAGACCAAACTGACAAATCGTCATACTCGAAATTTGTAGTAAAAATGTTTCAGTTCCGATTGCATAAATATTGTTACCCGTTCTGCTTTGACAGTTTGTGGATCTGACGAACTTGAAACCAGAAGAAATACACTACTCACAAAGCCCCCTCACCTACAATGAAGTTTTCAATATAGAAAAATAGTTTTAGTAAAGTATGATTAATGTCATTGTGGGACTGGACACTGGATCTACTGAAACATAATTTGAACTATTAACATTTTAACTTAATGACTCTCCTTCCTCATGCATGCACTCAAGTACCAGAAAATCTAGTACAAACTAGCCCATACAAAATACAAAGCAACGCCACATTACAAAATGCACTCGTATCTGAAAGGGAGATGTACAGATTGAGAAGTCGAAGCAGGTAGGTATTTTAATCACTGGAGCAACACAAAAGACTTGGTGACGATCCGGGATTAATCCCAAAGGGAAAGATCCGAGGACGATGAAGTCGAAACTAGGTCCAGCCAAAGACCGTCGTGTAAACGGGGGCTGGTGCACGTCAAATCTGTTGTGGACTCGAATGTCCTCGCGTTGGCGTGGTGTGGCAGTCTGGATAGTGGGGTGTCAGCTCAGGCGTTGACCTCGTCATCTGGTTCAAAATTTCGAAGTATTGTCCTCAGATTTTTTCCTTCTGGATTAATCCCAGACCGTCGGCAATAGCCCGTTGTGTTGCTCCAGTGCGAAGTTAATTAACTGCTTACCTAAGGAAAGGAATTTCGAATGAATCCAGAAGGGGTGTTGCGTTTTCGCAGATCATCAGCTCTATCTCCGGTTGGAAACTCGGACTGAAAAGGTTTTCCTTGAGATTACTGAGCGTTGAGGTGGTAAGGATGTCTTCTGGAGATCCAATCTACTGCAGGAGATATGGTCAAGTGATGAACCTACTTATATGAGCCAAGGAGGGGTAGCAAATAAGGGGCGAATGCATCAGAAAAATATGGGCAGAGTTACAGATAGAGTTGAAAATTAGAGTTTGTAGTTAGGAATTAATGATTTAAAATGGCTCTTGGCGGTTTGCGATTAATTCTTCGGCGAAAGTCAAATCTGAGTATTTGCTGTACCGTGGTATTGTCAATTCTTCCATATTGCAGAAAAATTTTAGGGCTAAATTAGTGAATTTACTGAGTTCAGACACACTCAGGTCTTCGAATTTGAAGGTTCCTATAGAACCATGGGCGTTTAAAATTATCCTGAGTGGAATTTTGAAGAGATTCAAGGTTTTGTTTGTGGTTCTTTGATGCATATCCCCAGACATGACTGGCATAGCTGACTACTGGTCTTAGCATGGTTTTGTAGAGGAGCACTTGGTTTTCAATAGATAACTTTGAGTTTCTATTAATTAAGGGATATAGGGTTGTTCTAGCCGCTAGAAACTTCCTAAGGGAGCTAATATGCAAATTCCAAGTTAGTCGCGAATCCATCGTGACACCGAGGTAGATAAAATTAGGGGACCATGGAATAATGTTTCCATAGAGTTGAAGGGGGAGGAATTTTCCTTTTTCTAGTAAAGAGTACTGCTTGGCATTTATCCACATTAATTTTAATTTTCCAGGCCGTAAGCCATTACTCAAGTGCTTGGAGGTAGTTTGTTAGTGAGAACATGATTTCATAGTTATCGTGATTTCTTGCTTGTATAGCCGTGTCGTCTGGAAACATACAGAGCATAGTGCTGAAGCCTTTAGTTCTCTGCCAAGTCTTTCGGGCTTGGTTTTTAATTTTACTTGGTTCTTTGATTTGGGAGGGTAGTGAGCTGCCGGGCTTTTCGTGCACGACTCTTCCGGTCTCTTGATATGCACTAGCGATTGTGTGATCTCTTCGGCATAGCAGTTAAGCTCCTGCCCTGAACAGATGTGAGGCATTGCGTATGGAATATTGAAAAGGGTGTCAGAAAATTTCTTCTAATTTGGTCGAAAGACATCTTCGTTACTCGAGGAGTGTACTTGCGTGTAGAAAAACAATATCACTGGGTTGTGGTCGCTGGACTGGTCTGAGAGCGAGTCCATGGTGCGATGGTATGGGAAATTTCTAATTAACGCCAGATCAATCGTCGACGCGCTCATGAGGCCATAACCATAGGTTTATCGGGTGCAGCAATCTAAACCTGCGTTAGTTGTAAAAGAATAGAGTTGTGTCCCTTGTCTATTAGTATTGTTGCAGTTCCAGTGTCGGTTGTATGCGTTTGTGTCTCCATCTATGACGATGGAACTACACTGCTGGCCACCCAAATTGCAACACCAAGAAAGACAAGAGATATCACAACAAAATTTATTTTGTAGATAACATGTTGACCAAGTATCAAATGATTAAATTTATAGACTTCTGTGAAGTGTGATTCCTGCCAAAATCAGTAGCCAGAGTAGCCGCCATTGTTGGAGATCACCGCTGCCACACGCCTCGGCATTGATTCAAAGAGACTTTGGATGTGTTCTTGTGGTACAGCAGACCAAGCAGCTTCCACACGTTGCCAAAGTTGATCTGGTGTGGCAGCTGGGGATGTATTCTGGGTCAATCGTTGAGCAACCATGGCCCACATGTTTTCTATCGGCGAAAGATCCGGAGAGCGAGCTGGCCAGGGAAGCAATTCAATCTGGCGATTGACGAAGAACCCTTGGACAATGCGTGCCACGTGTGGTCGCGCATTATCCTGTTGAAATATGGCTGTGGGCAAGCCCTGAACGTAAGGAAGGACAACTGGCTCCAACACCTCGGAGATGTAGCGCTGGCTGTTTAAAGTACCGGCAATGCGTACTAGAGGAGTGCGAGAGTGATATCCAATACCGCCCCATACCATAATACCCGGTGCAGGACCAGTGTGGCGGTGCATAGCGCAGCTGTTCAGCATCCTCTCTCCACGGTGTCTCCAGACTCGAATCCGACCATCGTGGTGTTGCAGACAGAAGCGTGACTCGTCAGTAAAGAAAATTTCATTCCTTTCTGCCGTCCACATCCTTCTTTCATCGCACCATTGGCGGCGGAAACGTCTGTGGTTCTGCGTCAAGGGTAGACGAAGCAATGGACGTCTTGCGGACAGACCACTCTGCTGTAAACGGCGTCGAATGGTACGTGCAGACACTGGATGATGCGGTACAGACTGAATGTGCTGTGCTATGGTTCGTGATGTGGCTGAGCGATCCGTCACTGCCATACGCACATTATGCCTGTCATCACGTGAAGTGATGCACTGAGGTGGATGCGATCGAACACGTCGGTCCGTCGTACCCTCCTGCATCCAACGATCACATATCCGCATTACAGTTGTTTGGTTTCGTCCAACACGACTACCGATTTCCCTGAAAGATATCCACAATCTCGGTAGGCCACTATCCTTCCTCTGTCGAACTCGGATACTTGATCAAAAGATGATCGCTGTTTTCTACGAGGCATAATTGATCGCTTTTTTGAAAAAACCACAAGAAAAACACAATTGCCGTACTTGAAATCGTCGAAATCTCCAAGCCTTAAATAGCGCTTTGAAGTGGCGCCACAGGCGCGCGTGATGTGCGTCTGCGCTGAAATTCTAATCATTTGCATATCTCACCTCCGCTAATGCATGTTGTAAATTTCATATTATTTGCATGCTTCCTTCAGGGTGTTGCATTTACGGTGGCCAGCAGTGTATTAAGGCCAAGTAGGGATTCAAGATCCCATGTATATGTGCATGGTGCTTTGTTTTTAATATAGATGGAGACTAGTGTTAGGGGGTGTAGTTTCGAATGAAAGCTGGCGACGCAGTTAACAGATTATGTACAGGTAGGTTCGTAAGTATTTTAATCAACATCGCAGTAGAGCAATACAACTGGCTATTGACGAAGGTCCGGGATCAATCCCCAAGGGAAAGATCCGACAGATCATGTACAGAATCGAGAGTTTGAAAACAAAAGTTCAGCAAAGTTCGTTTCACAAATTGTTTTGAAAGTTTTCGATGGCCAATTTTTTGGAAAAACTATTTCTAGAACCTACTAAGCGCTTCTAACAGGAAACGAAGCAGTGCGAAAATTTTTTTAGTTACAAACTTTAGAATGGATCACGCTATCAGAAAGATTTAGAGTGGACTCTCTGATTTTGTTTTATCTCCATTTGTTTATGTTTTCATCTTAAAATTAACTGCATTCGTATTCTTTATTTTGAAATTTTGAAGCAGACGACTAAGATGAGATATACATGTGAAATCAACCAAAATATATCGCTAGTTTTGTTATGGAATGCATAAGACCAGCTGTTTTAAGCAAAATTGGATAATTTTCTCTTCTCGGAAAAGGAAATATTTGCTCTTTGCAGGATTCTCTTTTTCTTTTAAGTTTTCTGTATATGTTCTCAAATTATGTCTGACATCAAGAAAGTGCATCATGATATTGACCTAGCCAGACGAGAATTAAAAAACATTCGGTTTGTTAACAATATTTGCTTTGATTTCTTTCTTGATGATTCTTTTTGATTTCTTTCTATTCTTGACCATTTCAAGAATATAAGCATTGCTACTTTTAAATTATGACTGACATGATGTTTGAATTTGACATACATAAGCTTTCCCTTTGGGATTGATCCCGGACCGTCAGCAATAGCCCGTTGTGTTGTTCCATACCATACCATTGACGTATATGTTTCAATACTAATATACGAAAAACATTCATTAAAAATTTTTATTCTGGTACAGCTGCAGTCTCTGCCGCTCGCGGTGGCAACGCGTTTTTTTTTGGCGCCGTGTTTGGCGCACTTTTTATGTCGCCACGGAAATCTTCCAACATTCAATATATACTGCATACGTACGGATGAAATATGTAAATCTGAATTAAACAACATTTTGACTAGAAAAACACTGCAAATATGGATTAAATATATGGACTTTTGGCGTAGTTATAAGCGACTCATGCCGGTGAGGGTAACCCATTTTTTCTCGAATTTCCAACAGTGAATCTATACTGTACATATGGATGAAATGAATCAAAAAATGTACATAAGTAGAATATAAGTTATTTTTAAAAATACCCGCTCTCCACCGTGTCCAAACTAAAAAGAACAACCAATGCTGGATGCCGGCAAGGTTGCCATAAAAACAGGTTAACCCTAACCAGGAGAAAATATGAGAAAAAAATGGGTTACCATCACCCGGCATGAGTCGCTTATAACTACGCCAAAAGCCGCGCCAAGAGTCGTTGCCACCGCGCGCGGCAGAGACTGCAGCTGTACCGCTTTAATTAAAAATATGAAGGGTTATAGATTATAGAATGAAACATCAGAATGACAGTCGAGTGGAAACCGAAAATTTTAATTCAAACTAAAAAAAAGCATGTCATCTGCATTACACATATTGCGTCTCATGACAAAACTTTGTTCATATTTTCAACAGCTTGTGCTATCTTGGTCTTGAACTTCACAACCTCCATGTCATTTTGTATTACATTTCCCTTTGAGTGTGATAATTATTTATTGTAATTGGACCCCCTAATAATTATAGCATAAATGTAAGCAAAATTCTATTGATATATAAACTGTCATTGACTTTCATCATCCAAAACTTCATGGTTTGATTTAGCAGTTTGGCATGGTTTGTTTAAATTGAAATCAAATCCATTTCCAATTTGTTTTGTGGAAACATTCCAATGTTTATTTCTGCAGTAAGAAAAAAAAAATAAACTGCTAAAATAATTTAATTCTTTTGCAGTCAAGAATTGATGAAGCAGAAAGCAAATTTGAATCTAGAAGTGTCGAAGATTAGAGATTTTATTTCACTAAATGCTACAGAAACTGGAAATAATCAATGCTGCAATAAAATAGGTATGTTTTTCATTTGAAGATTCTGATTCCTCCCTAGGAATTTAGATATGTTGATTTATTTAAATGAAATATTTTCCTTCATATATCGGGCACAGCTTGTCCATTTTTGAACCTTGTGCCATGAAACACAAAGCTCAACCAGCCCGGGTCATCCGGAAAGTTCTGCTTTTTTTTTTATGATAAATAGCAATGAAGCAGTACAAAAACTTAAGAAAATGTTATTGAATCATATAAGCACCATTTTGTTCAATGACTTTTTGCCATCTTTCTGGCAGCTGGAAAATTCCTGTTATAAAAGTTATTCGGCTTATTTGTAAAGAAGTTATCGATGTGCTGTTTGACAGTCTCCAAAGAATTGAACTCCAGGCCGTTCAAAGAATTTTGCAGTGACCTGAAGAAGTGAAAATCTGAGGGGGCAAGGTCTGGTGTATATGGGGATTGACACAAAACATCCCAGCCATACTCAATAAGTCTTTGTATGACATTCATTGTCATGCTGGAAGACACCTTGACGATTGGTCAGTTCTGGCCGCTTTGCTTCGATTTCTGCTTTTAATACTGCCATTTGAGAACAGTATTTTTCCGAATTTATTGTGTGATTTTGTGGCAACAATTCATAATGAACAATTCCTTTATAGTCCCACCATACACAAAGCATTACTTTTTTGGGATGCAGCCCCCCTCTCGTTAGTTGGGGAGGTTCATTTGGCTTACCCCATGATCTTTTTCTTGTAACATTATTGTATAGTATCCACTTCTCATCTCCAGTAATGAGCCTTTTCAAAGAAGGAGCTTCTTCATTTTGTTTCAGCAAAGAATCATGCCGAAATTCGAGCAAGCATATTCTGTTGTGTTAAAGTATGAGGTACCCATACATCGTAGCGGCTTAAATATACCCAATCTTCAAATGATCATGAACTGTACTTTTTGGAATATTTAGTCTGATAGTTTCTGAATTGTGTAACGTGGATTTTCAGCGATGGCATCTTTTAATAGGTCCTCGTTTACAGAGGATGGTCGTCCAGAGCAGGCACATCTTCGAGGCTGAAATTTCCGCGCTTAAATTTTTCAAACCACCTTCGAACTGTGTCATCAAAAACAGCACTTTGTCCATATACAGCACAAATTTTACGAGCAGTCTGACAAACATTTTTCCTTTCTTAAAATAAAAGAGCATAATATGACGAAAATGAACTTTTTGGTTCTCCATTCTTAGCACTGCAGTGAAAGAAAAATTGTGCTACAACATAAGCTAGAATTATGCAGTGAAAGCAGAAAAGACCGAATTTACACATCTGCTTCAACCAAGGTCACTCCTCATCAGCAGTAGCAAAATAGTAATAAGAAAGCGCGCTTCGATTTGAAAAACTGCAGAACTTTCCGGAAGACCCAATATAATCTTCCATTATACTTACACTATTTTGTATTATATTTACACCAAGTTTTGTTCTTTAATTAGGAACAGAAAATGGCTTACACATTAACCTGTTCTTTATTTTGCATACATTTTGTGTAATCTATTTCTGTGAGGGCCACGTCAGCAGGATTGGACGAGTAGTGGATTAGCAGCTGGAGGGCTACTAGTTTGAAATGCAATTCAGGATGTGTGAGGGAGAGGCTGATAATAAGCTGCACTTTGTACAGGCGGGAAAAGATTTCTGGCCATCAAAGAATATCTTTCTCAAATGGCCAGATCGAAGCCTGGCAAACATAGAGAAAGTTTTCTGGGCAAATCGAAGGCAAGCAGCTCTCCTTGTGTTTTATTGAGGTAGCAGTGATAAGGTACTGGAGATCATTACCTTTGCGCACTTTTTAAGTACGGACAGGTGATCGTCGTCTTGTACAAGTCCATGACATGGGTAGGGCGCATCTGCTATTGATCATAAGATCTTTGAGCCATCTCTGTAGCAGTCTGACTTAGTCACCCATTCATCTTCCTATGTTAGCTGCGTAAAATCAAAAGTGTTGTTTCTAACTCCATTTCATGAAACAATCAATTGATACATTTGTGGTAGTGTAATAAATATAATCTCCAAAACTTTATATATATATATATATATATATATATATATATATAATCATGATACATTCTTAAATCATAATAAATCCATTTCCCAATTCTTAGTTTGCATTTCATAAAAGGCCTACTACCAAATGCAAACTGGCTGATGAGAAAATATACTCTAAAAACTGGAAAAAGGTTTTATTCCTTTTCTTTGCTAAAATCTAAAAATAAGCTACATTTACGTTGTAGATGTAAATGTAAGATATTTATATTTAAATTATTTATTGATGTCATTAGCATTTACAAAATTCATAGTTCATAGCTGAATGGGTTTTTTAATGACCTCACTCAAAGTATTTTTACATTTTGCCATTGAACATTCTCCAAATCTGCAGTGGTGTAGCTAGGAAGGGGCAATGTCTAAAAGGGCAGCATTTCTGAAATATTAAAGTCATGTTTCTCGTACAAAAATGTTTCATGTCTTCTCTTCTGATTTCAGAGGAAGAGGAGAGAAGGAAAATTTGTTAGAGGAAATGTTCATAGGAACAACTCTCCACTATGTTTCATTTTTCTAACTTGCCAGAGGCTCCTTTTTGGAGCCGAATAGGGATTCAAACGGACATGCTAGATAGGAACAGGCTACAGGAAGATCCTAAATACTTCAATCTGAGATAGGATAATTTTGTTAATCAATCTTCCAAAGATTCTTACTGTTAGTCGACACAGTAACGTAATCATACCAGTGCAAAGATGGTACCTAGTAAAAATATTTTGTAAAATGTAGAATTGGGTTTAAAAGGGATAATAATAATTATTACACTTCAAATTAAAAAGCTAAATTATTGTACTGATTTAATTTATTGAGATTGATAAACTAATTGTGCTTTATCAGAACAGAAAAACATGAAATGAACCTCAAAGGATTCCCCTTCAAACAAAAAGGGATTATCCTGTAGATTATCTAAACTCTCCCATAAGTATAATATTGGGAGTCTTCTAATTGAGTTCAGCTTCAGTGATAGTAATTTTCCTCAGTTAGACGTTTATTTTTTAAGAGTACATTTTCTTCCTCGATTATTTCTCAGGTAAAAAGGTTGCTTCTGTAGTAAGTTTAATTTTTCTTTAAAAAGTTTGTTTTTGTAAACACTATTGCCATATCATTGACTATTAAATCTGATAATATGGTCAAATTGTGATATGCAGATTTTGGTGAAATATGGACAGGTGTTTTCATCTGTGTGATTAAAGGAATATTTAGGTACTTTTAAGAAGGGTATGAAAACATGTTTTTTAAATCAAAAACATTGGATTTATTTGATTTAAATCAGACTTTTTATTTTCGGATTTTTATGATTTTAATTAATTCCTTGCCTGTACAAGTTTAAATTTGTTGGACATGAGACACGCAAATTAGTGTAGTTTCTAGATAGTTTTGATTTATTTAAACATTAATATTTTTATGTAAAACATTAATATATTAAGAAATATAGCCAGGTAAATTTTCGAAAGATTAAAACGCAACACAGGAATTAGCAAAGTGAATCACATGATAAGAGTAAATAGACTCCAAATACCAAGATGAGCAATGTTTTTCCATCTAGTTCTTGAGCAGTATAGATTACTTTGAGTTTAACTCATAACCAGTGACATGAATTTTTTGGACCCAGATAATTATATATTTATCATATGAATAAAATATTTTGAATTACTTCAATTATTTTGATATGAAATAATTAATTGGTTCAAGACTTGAATCTTGAAAAAATTCCTACTTCTCATTAATTTTTAGCTTGCAAAAGTAACTTATTGGTGAAATTTTTAAAATTTTTTGTAAGTTCAGTAAAAGAAATTTGACATGAAAATATGTAAATTTGAAATCAAATGTCTATTTTCCAAATTCATTGAGCATTGACAAGTATTTCATAGGTATATTCGAAGCACACAAAAAAGGGTTTATATATAAAACAAAAAATGATGCTTTTCTCTATGAACAGCATAGAACAAGTGTAATAGCATTCCCCAGAACATGCCAATTCAATGGAGCTTTGAGCTTGCAATAAAAAATTTATCAATTCCAATAGTTTTCTGCTTCAATCCATAATCTTTTCTCAATATACTCACTCAATCATCAGATGAGTGAATTAACTTTTACGTTCCATAAACATTGAATAGTTATTACAACAGGGTAAAGAATTCTGAGGGATCAATGCATAAAATTTCCCAATAAATTGAAATAAAAATTAACCAATATATACACGAAACAAAATGAAACTATCAAAATTGCCAATTATAAAGATTTACGTGCAAAATTGGAATGCTTTTGTGATACTGCAGGAAATCGTTTTGTTGTAAGTGTCTTTATATTTTTTATGAGCTACAATACTAAAAAAGTAACGAGAAAATATTAAAAAAGAAAGCAAGTTACCACAATTTTAATAATTTGAGTGAATATATTTCAGCATCTTCACTCATCACATGGTGAATGCTTTAAAATTGGCAATATGCGATTTATAGTCACATGGAATGTTTAAAACAAAACCAACACTGGCAAGCAGGCTTGTAAGTGACACCTATTGGTCAATGGCCCAAGATGAAAATACTTGTCTAGTAATTATGATCCCAATCAGCAAATACTAGTGTCTTCAGGGAGGATGATTTTCAATATAATTTTGGGGTGAACTCGGTATGAGCGAAGTTCTTAACTTATTTGAATAAAATAACATGCATCTTGTTGAGTATTTCATTCTCAATATCATTGAACATAACAGGAAGAAAAATGAAATTTAAAATTTTGATTTAAGTCAATGATTTTGTTAATAAAAAGTCACTTGATTTATATAAATCAAGCTGATTTTAATCAGCATACGCTGCTTTTAAGAGTAATATTTACTGATAACTCTGTTCCTGTTATGTCTGTTCTCTTCCAAACCCTTTAAATCTGTACTTGAAGGAATATGCATTTATTTTTGAAAACAACACTTAATTGTAACGAGGTGAATCGAAAAAGTCAAAGCTATAAATTACTTAAACAGTCAAAAATAAATTGTATTTCAATTGGATTAAATTTTGGTTTTAACTATGTGACCATAAAACTTGTTAGTAATAAATTATGATAGTAGTTCTTTTGAAGGAACTTATGGTATTTCTTTCTCTCTCGAAACAACTCAAACCAATTTTAACAAGGTATAAGATTTGTATACTGTTATTTAAATACAAATTTCCCACTTAGACATTCTATCATGAAATTAAAATTATATTTGAATCATTCTGTTGTGAGTTACAGAAAGTATTTATTATTAGTATTGGTGATTTTACTGTTATGTGTAGTTTTATTCGCACTTGTTTTTTCCCAAAAGGACATTCTACCATAATTAGTGTTTGATCATCTGATTTTTTTCGGAGTTATTGAGAGTGAAAACTATATTATATCATTTTTTGTATAAATGATATAAACGTAATTGAAATAAGTTATTGAATTAATTAAAGTAAGTTTTTTTTACTGCAGCAATGTGGTAAAATTTATATATTTCATTTTTTTTGTTTGTGATGTGACTATTTATGCACAAGGTAACTAGTACCATTGCTGAAATGCTAACTAAATAATTGCACAAGGCATTTCCTATTAAGACAGGAACTACAAAAAAAAATAAAATGTTTTGGCCTCAGGAAAATTCCTTTAAACTCACAATATTTTACATTATGCTGTACATTAAGTCATACAATTTTTTAAAACTTGACTAGCCAAGTACAATTGATCTGCTGACAAATTTGTTGCTGAACTCAACGATAAATTCTGTATAAATTTTATAGTTCTCTATCATGTACAGTAATAAATTGTGAATTCTTTCAGAAAACAGAGCATAAAATCAATTTCCACCATTGACAATATCAAACTTATTAAAATAATTAGGACATCATTCTTGAAAAATTAATTTAATTATTTTGATTTAGAAATGAGCTTCATTTGTACACGAGCTTTCAGCAGAATAAATTAGATTGCACGTTAAATATTTATGCTGAATTTCCCTTTTTTCAATTTAGAATAAGGCAAGAAATTTAGCACAATAGTAGTTGAAATTGCTTAATGTTCAGCTATTTTAGTCAGGTGAATATAAATTCATTTCATTGAACATAATGTACTGGTAAATAAAATATAAAAAATTACTAAGGTACAATTATTTGTAATCAATAATTAACATGGATAACGATTAGTTAATGAAAATTAATATTGCACTAATTTGGATAATTTATCTGTATTGTTTTACTAGATTACTTTTTACATTTTTAATACATAAATTTTGTTTCAGGAAGGGCAGCATCAGTATCATTTTCCCTAGTCTCAAAAAGTCTAGTTAAACCTCTGCAAATTTGTGCATTTAAACTTCTCTTGTTAATTTAGCATGTTCGCTCCTTTAGCACTTTTTTAAGAGTTGTTCAACTTAACCCAGAACCTGCTACTGTTGCATTTTCGCTACATTAATAATCTTTTTATTGCCAAATCTACATATAAATTTTTATTTGAAATTTGAATTATATTAACAAAAACATTTAATCAACTATTGTGAATTTGACATGGCATACTGAAAGTTTTTTCATCAGTTTAAAATTGGAAAGCTATGTACTAATTTTCAAAAGGGAATGATTTTCTATGGTCTGTTAACGAAGTTTTAATTGTGAATTAAAACTTTGTCATTGAGAGAATTGAAAAGCTATTTCACACTTCTACTGAAACTGAATTGTTCAGTCTCTTGAAATTCCACCAAAAGCTTTTCCATGACAGTAGTATAAAATGGGGTTTTAGGAAAATTTATCCCAAATGCCCCAATGCATAAAAATCAGAATTTGAGAACAAAGACACATATCAGCTTTGTTTTTTTAGGAAACATCTCTTTCATTTGAATATTGAATGAAATCAAATGAAGACCAAAAATGAGATACAAAGTCATTAAAATCTTATCCTAGTTATAATACTTTAAATTTGGTAATTACTGTATATTAATATCTTCTGTCCTAGCAAGAATTCTGTATTGTTGTATTTAAAGCCATCCCTAATAAAAATGTGTGAATTAATTCTTAAGGGAAAGAAGAAACAATGTTTCCGATGCTGCCTATAGGCTTTATTCATTCATGCTTCAATAATAAAAATGGAATTCCTCGGCAGCCTTCATTGTGTCCTGATTCTAAAGCTACTCTGACAATAGAAAAATCTCTCTTCACAAATCCAGAGCATTCATTAATAGGATTGAATGAATTTTCACATATTTGGTGAGCTTCTTTTGTTTTCTCATTTCTTTACAGCGTGTTGGGGCTGCAGTAGCCCAGTTGGTAGAGCAGCGGATTAGAAACTGGTGGGTTATGACTTTAAAACTAGGTCCAACCAGACCATCGTATTTGCAGGGGCTGATGCATGTTAAATCTATTGTGGCCTCAAAAGTCATCACGTTGGCATGGAAGTTTGGAGAATGAGGTGCCAACTCAGGTGTTAACCTCATATCTGACTGGTTCAAAATTACAGTGTTGTCTTCTGGTCTTTCCCTTCAGGATGGATCCCAGACCATCGACAATAGCCCATTGTGTTGCTCCACCCTGCTTTTTTTCTAGACATTCTAGCAAAGAGAACTTTGCTAGAATGTCTTGATTATAAAATTTGATATGAGAAAAATGATAATTTACAAGGTATCTAGCCACATGTTTGTTTAGAAACTTTGAATATAGTCATTTTACTATCAAAACCTTATCAGCTTTCAAATCAGAAATTTTCAGAAACTAAAAACTAGATATCAAATTGTAGACCAGTTATGATATAGGAGGTTTAAAATTTTTCGATAGAGGGCTATATAACTGATGTAGTCATAGGAGCGTTTGAAACAAGTTTAATAAGCATTATGTTAAAACCTCAAACCAAAAATTTGAACTTACGAGGTTTCGATAGTAAACTGATGAATTGTAGAACTTAGTTGTTCAAAGCTTGTTCGAGTACTTTGAAACTGGAATCTTTGACAGAGATAAAACTCTCCCTAATGCCCTGATACATTTAGTTCTTTTATAAGGAGCATTAAATTCAACTTTTTCCCCAGTAAATATAACTATTCATTTTAAAAATTAATTCAAATTCCAGTCATTTTTATGAGGATTGGTTGGTTGCAAGTGTGAAGTCAGCATGCAAAAAAATTTGAGAATATTTTCCCTTCAAAATAAAACCTTTAGCCATTTTTCCTTTTCAGAATGCCCTTAACTTTTACGCTATGATTGACTATTTGTTCTTTTTTATACTATGGCAATACAACCATACTGTACTAGCTGTAGTGTTAAGATTAACCAGCTTTCTGCACAACACTATTGAGAGATTATGAAATAAAAATGCTGGTTTACTGGAAGTTATATACATATATGTTTTAAAAAGTATTGATTTTCTACCAGTTTCAATTTTATAATGATTTTTTAAAATTGAGATTACGGTAGTAAAACTAGTATGCACATTTCAAACATTTCTATGAAACAAGTTCTAATCTATGTTTATCAATATTGGTAAACTTATCCTGATTTCTACATACTGAAAATCTTTTAAAAATAAGCAAAGACAAATTGTAGAAAGCTTTACTTCCTATTTATACAGTATTTTTTAAATTTAAGTCTCACCTTAATTTTGGCAAATATACACTTCAATTTTATCTTTATTTTTTGCCTGTCAAATGTATACTTCTGCATATTTTCTAGATATCTTTTTATCTCAGTTTTAACATTTAAAAAAAACTTTTCTTTACTTATTCATAGTTCTCATGCATTATTCTCCTATAAAATTATACATCTCTAATCTCGGAACAAATAGTTTTGTTTCTATCTTGTAAGCAAAAGGTTCGTCCTTGGCATTGATTTTATATATATTGGATATTTATCCCAAAATTTGTTTATAACTTCATTAAAGTGCAATTTTAAAAAATTAAAATGCAATGCAATAAAGTTAATATAAACTAATTACAATGATAAAACTTAATATTTGACTTAATTCAAATGCATTTTTCTACAGAGGACGAAAGGTCCTGGACTGAAAAGGTTTGAAAAAGGCTGATTTACTTTATCTTTGTAGGGTTCTTTTCGTGTTTCATAAAAATGGTGAACATAGTTCAGTGAAAGCTAAAGTTCACCCGCCGAGACTAAATGGGGCTTCAACTGGAGTTTTCAGCACTCGCTCACCCCATAGGCCATCACCTCTAGGACTGTCATTGATTAAGCTGGATAAAGTGGAAGGTAAGTCTCTATTAAACTATTAAACAGATTTAAATTTAGTCATCTTTTATGTAGAAAATTTTCTTTATGCCTAACCTCTTTTCACCTAAAAATAAGAACACTTAAATTCAGTGTCTTGCCTTTTAAACCCTCACAGTAAAATGCTTTAAGAGCAGCATCTACATGTGCATTTAATAATTAAAAATTTCTGCTTTCCATTACAAAATAAAAATTATTCCTCGTCCACTTCTAGTCCTAAACGTGGGAATATTTTTTACCGTAAACCTTTTGTAGGGTCGGTATACAAAGTTGATATACAAGTTGAGTATATCAACTTTGTATACAAGTTGAGTATATCAGTAAGTCGGTATACAAGTTGAGTTAATCTAAAGAATTTGTGTTAAAATGAATTTTCTCAGGAGGACCAGAGCAGGTGTGTCCAATTTGTTGGTTTGCCAGGGCTGCATATAAAATACAACATAGTTCATGTATATAACTAACAAAATTTCCTCTATTTTTTATTATAATGCATCAATGCCTGGTTTGATGGTAGTAGCAATTCTTAGTGAGTTCTTCAAATGCTCTTTAGAAAGTATTGATACAATTTTATACTTAACTAGCAAAATTGCCCGACCTCACTCGGGTTGAATTGGTTAACTATATATTGAAAGTGACGAGAAAATAATAAGTTTCCTCTTAGAAAAATGCCAAATCATTTAAGTGTGAGTAAAATAATTTTTTAACACCTTTTCGACATTTTTATAATTTCTACAACCTACTTTGGACACAAATTCTATACATGCAAATCCATCCATGTAATACATTTAATATATATCCAACCCCTGCTAAAGGTACAAATTGGTGAAAGGTGAGACACTAAGGTAACTACTACAAAAGATGATTTTGAGGGAGGAATAGGAATTCCTTTTCTTAAGTTCTATTCCAGTAAAATTGCTCAACTCAATTCGTAAATATGACAAATCTACTACGGATACTTTCTCACATAATTTACCTGACAATATTTTTTTATTTGTGGCACTCTTTTCGAATTTCGCTACCATTAAGGGAAAGATGACAAATTAATTTGATAAGATATTTATCACTAAGTTTGTTTTAAAAGCGAATACATTTTTCTTAAAAATTCCCTTTTGTGGGACGTGCAATTATAAAAGAACTTGTTTTAAAATTTAATGTCTTCAGTAGTGATAAAGCGAAGGTAACCTATTACCATTTTTTCAAATGGTAAATCAATTTGACAGCGTTTCTTCTAAAGAAAACCATTATTTTAAACTAACTTTCCCTATATGTTGGTTAAATTTAGCTTCAATTTGTAAAATAAGCCACCTTGGCCATGACAAAGAATTTGTAATATTTCGAAAGTCCTAGTTCGGATATTTAAACATTAACATTCTTTCAATAATGGCAAAATTCCACGTAAAATTTGCTTTATACTAACTTACATGCCGCTTTAAATAAAATACTTTGTGTGATGAAAAAGAATTACAATTTATTAAAATAATAAATATTTAAAACAGAATTAAAACAAAATAAAAGTTGGAGGGAAAAAGTTCTAAAGATATAAATTCATGATTCTTTTTATCTCTTGATCTCAGGCCATGCGTCTTCGACCGGAACAAGTGGTAGTCGGAAGGGGCAATGTCCGGTGAATACGGCGGGTGGGGTAGGACTTCCCACTTAAGCGTTTCCAAGTAGGTTTTTACCGGTTTTGCAACATGTGGCCGAGCGTTGTCATGCTGCAAAATGACCTTGTCATGTCTCTGCTTGTTTAGCGGCCGTTTTTCCTTCAATGCTCGGCTTAATCGCATCAATTGTAGTCTGTAGCGATCTCCCGTGATGGTTTCATTTGGTTTGAGCAGCTCATAATAAACTATACCCAGCTGATCCCACCAAATGCAGAGCAGAAGCTTGGAACAATGGATATTCGGCTTTGCTGAAGATGTTGATGGATGGCCGGGTTTACCCCACGATTTTCTATGCTTAGGGTTATCGTAGTGTATCCATTTTTCATCGCGTTACGATACGATGCAAAAATCCTTTCCTTTTCTGACGTTGAAGCAGTTCGACGTCTCTCGGTTTCAACTCGTATGGCACCCAATGACCTTGCTTTTGAATCATTCCTAATGCTTTCAAACGTTTCGAAACTGTTGTGTGATCAACTTCTAATGATTCTGCAAGTTCAGCTAGCGTTTGACATGAGTCTTCATGAAGTAATGCTTCCAATTGTTCGTCTTCAAACTTCTTCGGTGCGCCAGAGCGTTCTTTATCTTCAAGATCAAAATCATTATTTTTAAAGCGTTTAAACCAATCTCTACAAGTTGTTTCAGACAGAGCATGGTCGCCGTAAGTCTCAACAAGAATTCTGTGAGCTTCAACTGCAGATTTTTTTTGAATAAAATAGTGCAGTAAAATTCCCCGCTAATACTCTTTTTTTGGCACGAAATGTGACATATTTAACGCAATGAAAAATAAAGTTGTTTACACTTCCGCGAAATAACATACACTGGATTTCAAGCTTGCTTATAGTACTTGTAAATAGATGCGTCACTATCATAAACTAACACAACCAGTTCCGGTAACGCCGTTTGTTGGAAAACAGCGAGAACTTATTAACATCCCAATAGTTTTTTAAAAAGTAATTGATTTTTCAGCAGTACTGGTAAAACAATTGCAATGCTCAATATGCATTCCAGCTTCTCCAAAACTACCAAATTATGGTTGATTTATGTAGACTTACTCAGATGTTTTAGCATGAAACTTGCTTAAATATGCAAGCAAAGGAATTTAAAATAATGCATTCACTACACTAAAGTATGGTTTATCAAATGTAGAACATTGCATTAAAATGTTTTGAATAAATGTGATACTTGTACAGACACAAAATTGAATATAGAACGGGAAGACGAACAGACTTACACATCCAAGTTCAGTAACTAAATTAATGTAAGAACTCACAGTATGCAAAGTTTCATGAAAATATATTCAACGGTTTGGACGTAACATTGGCACACACATACAGATGAACAGACACCAAACGCTCAAGAGACGGATTTTGCATCAAAAGGACCCAAAACGGGTCATGAAAGTATTGCTAAATTATGATCTTGTTAGGACTCATGCGGCCCATGGATTGGACACTCCTGGCCAAGATGTGTCAGGCTCTCACATCAGCATTTCATTCCCCTTGAGTATCAAATGCAAATATGTATTCAAAGTACTCAGGCTCAACTTTTGAAAATATGTAGTTTCTTTTACACACTTGTAGTTTTATTATTACTTAAACAATGAAAGTTTGGTTGTATTCTTCACTTTTAAATTCTTTATAATTGTATCGATACAAGTGGAAATTGTTTTATTTTAAACTGGTTGATTGGTGCTAGTAGATGAATTTTACACCAAGACATGCAAGTTGTGCAAAAGTAATTTTTCAGCTATTGCAGTGGGGTTGGAGATTTCTTAAGTATTGACATTGAAGGAATGTAGGATGTGATGTAGAGAGGGTGGTTCTTTTTTACATTTGGTGCAATGTAGGACGGACTTGGTACCATCGACGAAGGTCATGCTTTAGATGACCAGTGAGCAGTCTTGGCAACATGGAAAAACCCTTTTCGATTTGTTGAGATCTAAAAGCTCACATGGACATATTTTAACTACATCTTGACACCACTGTTTAAAACTTAAATTGACAAAACAGACTGCTCATTACAGTTCTTACACTTACCAAGTCCTGCTATCCCCATGTGCAATGACCTCATCTATGGGCCCTTCTCCTTTAGGTATGTATGGATTTCACGGACCCGAGGTACTCAAGTGATCTTTTCTTTTCCCATGGGGTTTACTGTCTTTAGTAAACATGGGGGTCTGCTCCTAGGATATTCAAGCGATCTTTTTCTGCTTTCATCCCATTACTCTGTTCCCCAATGTCTCTTTTTTCCCTTTCACATTTTTTGCTTCAAGTTGTCTGTCTTATGTTTGGCACAGCTTGGCCAAATATGGCCCTAGCACTATAAACCCCCAAACAACCTCCTTTATGGACTGATCTTTTTCTCTGGTTGTATAGATTGGGAGTTCCTGTGTTTGATCCTGTAGTTCAGCATCCAAATAAAAACATTACTGTTCAAATTACTGTTACTGCTATTTTCATGTGTTTATTGCTTTTACAAATAAGTAATTAATTTTTATGAGAACCATTTTTGTTTATCTTTAGTTCATTAATCTTTGTTTTGTCCCATTCTCCTGTATTGCTAATTTACTTTTTCAGAAGTTTTCACTAATTTCCCATGTTTTCTAAGATATATCCTTATTCAGATTGAGGAAGTTGGTAGTATCAAAATACCATAGCTAATGCTCAGGCTTAACTTTGAACTTGCTGATTTTTAAGTGATAAATCAGCAAGTAGTTTGATGCATTTAAAAAATACATTTTTTGGCTATATATTAGCATTTTTAGTTAAGTCCATTAAAAATATAAGTTGCATAGCCAGCACAGTATTTATAAGAAAATTGAACATTGAAAAGTTTTCAATTTATAGACTTGTGTTTTAATGACTGAGGAGAAAAGATATTTTTATTTCTACTTTAATTAATATGAATATTTACCATGATAGCTTAATGTCAAATTCATCATTGTATTTTACAAGTTGACTCAGAACAGTCATCTCAAATTTTTTTATTCAAAGTAAATATTAAATGTTCCAAAAATATTGTCGGTGAATCCTTTTGCATAAAAGTACAAGGTAACCTAATTCAGTAATTTTTTTATTTTTGAAAAAATTGCTTTCCATCTTTTTTTACTGAAGACTGCTTTTCAAATTATGTATCATGTTTAAGACCCGCATTTACTTTTCAATAATAATCTGCTTTTTTACCTGTTATTTGTATTCTTTAGACAAATAGGGGTGCAAGATTTGCAAAAACAACAAAAATTGAAAACATTCCAAGTTACACAGAAGTCTAGTTACATAATTGAATATTTAGTTTTGAATTTTACAGGTATACTCAAAAATGAATTGCGTGCGGTTTCTTCCGATTCAAACTGAACCAAGATGATATTTCACAGTTAATTTGGTTGGGACTTCCATGTATTTTATAATCCACATGTCTATTCTTTGCACCTGCCTAATCCAATTCTTATTGAAGCTTTATGTATGTGTAAACTGGTATTACTGAAAATTTCATTTTTAGGTAGCACCCTCTTTCTCTCAGGCATAGACCTTCTTGATGGAACACCTATATTAGACATAAAGCCATACATTCCACTATATGACACACCTCAGAGTTCAGAAAATACTGAAGAGTCCACCTTAGAAAGCCACAGTAACTTAAGTAATATTATTTAAGCTTCACTTTGATTCAATTTAGTGCTCTACTAGGAAGGAATTAAAGAAAATAGTGTAGTCTTGCTCTTGTACATGTTGATTCAGTAGCACAGGGTTGCCACATACAAAGCACTTGCAAAATACCAGTACAAATTTTTAATAGTAGCAAATGTCTCCTCTTAAACCCTATTTTAGTTTATATACAAAATAAATCAGCTAAACACAAAATGTACTAATTAAGTATGAAACAGACTTTGAAGATCTCGCTAAGAAATTTAATCTTTAAAACTAACTATTTTTTCTAAATAAGGTTTCCATGACAATCTAGCAACCAGATTCCAAAGTTTTTCTTTTATGGTTGTCATGGCTTGGTGCCAAAACTCCAAAATTGGCGTCCCTTGGAAAATTTTCTCTCAGCAGAATATTTTTTCAACAAATACTAGTTTTAAAAAGGGACAAATTTTCGTTGACCTATAGTAATGTATTTTCAAAAAATGTCGCCAAAATTCTGAAAATAGGTTTTGAGAGGATTCTGCTTAAAAAGATGTCCCCAGTTGTAAAGTTTGAAAAAATGGCAAAAAATCGCCTGTGGCAACAGCAGTTTACAACAGATCTCTGCATACATTTGAAAAATGTAGCTACTTGGGATGCTTTTTTATTGCTCTGCGACAGTAATAATACATTTGCATTGTATTTTGTCATGAAGATTAGGAATTCTGATATTTTAACTTAATCCACACGGACTTAAACCTACTTCCCCAAAAAATGTTCTCGGCGTTCAAGTCAGGAATTTAGTTCTGTTCTACCCTTTGAAGATTAGGCTAAAACGTCAGGATTTATTACTTCAGGGCTGCCATAGCCAAAGCACTTGTGAAATAGCATTTGCAGCATAAATTTTTAGTCTCCTCTTAAAGCCAATTTTAGTTGCTCAGATACAAAATGAATAGGTTAAAATACAAAATGGCATCGTTTAGAAAATTCCTCTCCAAAGAAAAATATTTTTCCGTCCACTATAGGTTAAAAAAGGACTCGATTTTCGTTGACCTTTCGAAAAGTCGTAAAAAATTTAGAAAATAGGAGCTTTTGAGACGATTTTGCTTAAAAGGATACCCCTAGTCACCAAGGTGAAGAATAGTTGCAGTCACCTGTGGCAACCCTGTTACTTCCACATGAGAGAAAATTGATGTAAATGTATGCAATGTGAGTGCAGCTATTGTTGCCCTCACTAGGCTATTCAGTTAGCTAGTTTTATCTTTAAAATTAAAGATGCAATTTTTAATATACTTAATTAGAATGGAAAATAACTACATTTAACCGTCTGACTATTGGGACTTACTATTCTCCACACATTGCAACTTAATAGTTGTCTCTGCTCCTAACCTAGTTAACCCATTAAATATTCCTTGGATTTTCTCACCTAATTAGCATGGCTATTTTGCCGTAAAATATATTTGTACGAAATAGTTCTCTTCAAAAATTAACGCTCAGAAGGCCTGTGGATTTCTCTTTCAAACTAATAAAAATGAATACACAAAAAAAAAAGTTTGAATTGCATTTGCAACCTACATTTCAAACTTATGCATTATTTTTAGCTTTAATAATTAGTAACAATTGAACAGGTATGAGTATCAACTCTAAATATTGCTTGAGTAGTATTTCCTGTTCCTTTTTTGGTGCAAAACTCTGAAAAGTCTACTTCTATATATTTAATTCTCCAATAGGTTTTGAGTGTAATCAGGTCATTTAGGCAAGATAAAAACATTAATTTAGATAGTTAAATCTGTATTGAATTGTAAAGAACAGTAGATTTTATTTCAGTCACATTTTAAAACTGTTTTAACAGATGCCTGTCTGATTCAGTTTAATGGCAAATAAAAGTACAAAATAACTAACCTTTAAAACAATTATGATGTATTTATTAGTATCCATTTGTCCTTGTCTTTGAGATTGATTTTATTTTAGATTTTTTTAAAATACAACAGTTGAAAAATGAATGCTCTTAAAATATTTCATTGTTGGACCACATGTAGTTTAAAATTCAATTTTGTCAAAACCATCACATACTGTTGTGTTCAATGGATTTTTCTAGTTCTGGTGAAAATGCTAGAGAAACAATTCCAAATGCTTTTGTCAAGAATCATTCTAAGTCAGGAACAAGTGGTTAGACAAGTTTCTTCAAAATATTGGACACAAACCTCTCTTGTGCCTTTTCTTGTTGAGTAAGATAACTGAAATAAAGAATATACATTAAGTGCAGGGCTGCTACAGCCAAAGCGCTTGTGAAATAGAATGCATTTTTTAAATGGCTAAAAACGTCCTTAAACCCTATTTAAGTAGCTGATACAAAATAAATTGGCTAAAACACAAGATGTGCTAATTAAGAATGAAACGGATGTTGCACATCTTGCCAAGAAATTTAAATTTTAAAATTAACTAAATATTTTCTTAATAAGGGTTTCATGACAATTTAGCAACTAGATTTTGATGTTTTCTTTCATGAATGCCACGACTTGGTGCCAAAACTAGGCTACCCTTTGAAGATTTTCTAAAAAAAAATCCAAAACACTTTTCCTGTCCACTCTTAGTTTAAAAAAGATTCATTTTCATTGATCGTTGGTGAATTTTCAGTCTCCAGTTTAAAAATAGCAGCAAAAAGTCGCCTATGGCAGCTCCGTAAGCACCTCATCTCACTGGACATCAGATGCTTAAGCCCTAATAATTGACTTATTGTTTTCAGTTAAAAAAATTTCAATGATTAAGATAAAAAGATTTTTATGAAAAATTAACCAAGATATTTCAAATATTTGTAATAGTATATTAGTAAATAATTTAAATGCTTCAGCGAATTTTACATCAAACCAGATAACATTCTTCTGGTGCACATTAAATATGTTAGAGAATCAATCAAATGTCTTTACATTGGCATGGTCTGGAAATTTAGAGTGGGGCGCTAGTTCAGTTGTTGACCTCGTCATCTGATTCAAAATTAAAGTGTTGCCCTTGATCTTTTCCTTTGGGATTGATCCAGGACCATTGCCAATAGCCCGTGTGTTGCTCCAGTGCAAATTAAATTCAACTACCTACCAACAAGAGGCACTTTGTCAAGCTAAATGTTGGTGTCAATACATGTGTTCTATAATCATTCCTAATACGTCAGTTGCCTTGTTTTTTAAATACAATATCAGCACTTCAATAAAAATTCCAAATTGGTAGTTGATTGGACAACACAAATTAGATTAAATGAATGCCAAAAAGGCAATTATCTATATTTTGAAGTAACCTCAATATATATGCAAGGGCATTAGGCCAGAAGCAAAATTTTTGCAGACCATCTGGTTTGTTTTACTAAAAATCCCTCATGAAAGCATAAATTTTACTAATGGATGTTTTTTACTTTGGGAGTATAAAGTCAATCAGTGCTAAACCTAGGCCCTTGTGATTATAAAAACTGAATATTACTTGTCTACTAAAGTGGGAGAACTATGTGAGCTTTTATTACTTTCAATGATACTTTCTCATTTTAAAAGAGTGTTTTCATTAGTTTTCCCTGAATTTTTATTCTAAATCTCATATTGAGCCTAAGAACTTGGCTTAAAATTTTTCTTTAGACAAACTTAATATTCTAAAAGAAATATTTGACCAATTTCAGAAATTGACGTAAAATCCGCCTGCGATATTGGTGAATCACAAGTTGAAAAGGATTCCTTCATACATGACAAGACCCAGCCAAAATCAAACTGCTTAGTTCCACCTCACTTGAGGGGAACACCAAATTGCTTAGATGTTAGTTTTGCTAACAGAGCTATGGACGATCTTCAAAACTTTCATGCTGCCATGAGTCATGAGGGTCAATGTGATAACTGTTTCAGTTTTGTAAGTACTCAACTAGAAGCAAAGCGAGCAATAATTAGTGTGTTGCAGAATGATCCCAGATCTGTGTATCGTCGCCAAAAATGCTCGGACAGGCTTTATTACTTTTGTATCAATAATTTGCATGTAACATGTTGGTATGATGAAAATATCGTGGAAGTTTTAAGAATTAAAACAATTTCAAGTTGACAAGATGAAATAGAATTTTATCTACTTTGAATGTAAAAAATAAATGCTGTTGAACTATTAATGATGATTGTTTTACTAAAAAAAACCCCTGAAATTTTTAATTTTATGACTTTGTGCTTAGTTTTATACTGTATTTGAACAATGATTTGCTTACTCCCACATAAAAGTTGACATATCACCGGCTTACAAGTGAGTCAAAAAACAATTCTGAGAACATGAAGTGAAAAAATTCTCCCTTATGCTTTACACACTAGAGAAATCTAATCTCGATGCAAAGGAAAATAACTTAGTGGATACACTTCACTGGTCTTAAGATCAGCACATTCTTGTCTAGAAAAGTTAAAGAATGCATATCTTGAAAATTTTGTGGATGACTTGGGTGTTTTACACTTATGAATGATACAACTAATATCGTTGGCTTATAAGTCATGCCTTGAAACAAAAATTGAACCCTGAACTTTAAATAGCGGAATCCTTTAGAATGATTCTATTGGTGAAAGAATCGTATTTTTACAAAATGGAATATCTATATACGATATGTAGGATTGTTCTTTTCTGTAATTATCGGAACACTACAGTAATTCATAACTTAAGAAATTATTTTTATGAACATTGAGCACTCAAAATATCTTGAAATGGAAAGTATTTCAGTTGGTAATCAACATTGAATCATTAAATGCATTTACAGTGTAGCTTGATGTAAAATAATTCAAATAAGCCAGCCCAGTGATTCAAGAACACATTTATTATATAAATTAATGAGTGTAAAGGTACGATACATATATTAAGGAACTTCCAAGTACTCACGAGGAGTCCCTTTCCTGCAGATGTATAAAGGCTAAGGAGAACATGCAATATTTCAGTCCAACCCAGCCGAAAGACAAAGACAAGTTTTTAGCTTTAGCAAAAAAGGTTTTTGTTTAAACAGTGTGTTGCCGGTTGGGCATTTTACATATACCTGAAATGGAAGCCATTCACCTGAGCACTTGATACGTTTTCTTACCTTTAACACACATTGTGCATCATTACAAATAAACTGTACAGTAGCTAAGGTTTTGTTCTATGGTAGATGGAAATGTAAAATAAAAACAGATGCTTCATTTCCGTTTCCAAGATAATAAACCAGGAGATGAAGCAAAAAATAAAATATTGCACACAATCAAGTTTCTGAAATGACTGAGTTCGAGATGCTAAAGGAAATAATAAGATGAGATTGTGCATATCTCTAAGAAAAATATCTTGCCAACAAATTGATCCAGCCTTCCTTATATATCTCAGTTTAGACTCGAAACAAAAAGAAATGCTGGAGTTATAAATCAGTCTATAATGTAAGGACAGGGGGATAAAAAATGCAAGATTGGTATATTTGTGTATAACATTAATTACTAGAAGCAAATATGAAATCTATTTACAAAAGTTAAATCAATAAGCAGAAACAAATGTGTCAACGTACAATGATTATCTTAAAAAGAATTAGTTGCAAAAAAATCCATTAACATCTATATTCAGTTGCAACATAATCAAGATTTATTGGATATCAAGAGCCCAAATCTATTGTGTATTGTTGTACGAGACTCGAATCATATCTAATAAAATAAAAACTTTCTAATTGAGAGAATGTGTACAAGATTTCAATTCAATAACAAGGCTGCTTTAATATATTTAGTTTGTAGCAAGTAATATTTTTCAAATTATGCTTTAAGAAATTGTAAAGCAAATCAAATACACAACAATATAAATCTCTTAACTACTTACCTTTCGGCAATACACCATTCAATCTCCACTTTTTAAAGTTCTATACTTGGGTGCATCTCCTTAGAGCATAAACAGTTAAATCCAAAACATAAAATGAGCTTATTCACAAGGTTTCAATCGAAATATTATTTACAATTTAAAAATATACTATGTACTAATTTGATTCTAAATTGTAGAGTTTATAGGTCTGCATTAAGAATAACAATAATTGTTGCGGAGGTAGATGTCTGTAGTGTGCAATATACCACTAAACATTTTGCTAAAAGACATGATGAATACATTTCACTTAATCCAAATTTAATGAAAAAACCTTTGTTAACAACATTTTTACAATGCTTGAGCATAGTTAACAGCAAAAACTTCACAACAAAACAACCTTAACACCCAAAGTATTGAAGTTTGGGATTGTAAGTAACACCGGAATAACATGAGCTTCATGCATTACCTTTTTAAGTTGGAATATTACAGTTGATGTTTACTCTTAAGCAGATTGACATCGTAAGTTTGATAAATTTTAACAAATGAAAATATATTTGACATTCCTAAACAGAAAAGTACAACTTGCGAATCATGCAATAGGAATTCAATGCAATTTAAATACGACACAGCTTAATGTGATGTCCATTCGAGTAGACTTGTTTGCTAATTGGAATTAATATTAAAATATCAATTCTGAAAATAACTTAAGATTCTTTGTTTCTTCAAGTACAAATTTCAGACAGTTTAAGATTTTTAATCACAAATATAGTATTTCAAAATTAATCGAGACCTTGTGATGTTAAAGGACAAATAAAAACCTCGTTTGCACTACTAAAAAAGGAATTTTCATGCTACTATGCAAAAACATCTTATAGCGAACTGGGAACTTTACAAAAAAATTCTAGATATTTGACCATTACATTAAAACTTATGCCTTTAACATCTAATGGTCTCCTGAAACAAGATAAATATGCTGTATTAAACTGAACCTGGTATGAAATAAATATCAGATAAGATTTACATTTATAGTTATGGTTAGAATGGGATTATTACACCTTTTTTCACACCAAATACATCAGAAGTACACATCTATTATTTCAGGCTTGTTTATGTATGGCGTATTTAAATATGTTCCACAATTGGAGCTTAATTACAGTCGAATCAAGCTGTATGATTTCAAGAAAGCAAACATACAAACTACGATACACTTCACATGAAAGCTCAGTGATTGTTTTCAGCTACTATAACATTCGATGTTTTAAAATCCTGTAATAAATAACACCCTGAGCATGAGATAACAAAGCATGTTTAAATTTAACAAATATCAGTCCCACCCTTTTTCCCTTTGAGACTCAAAACATTTTTATACACAAAGCTCAAAGAATGTAGCTTATTTTTCACATGTGTGCTTTTCAAAATGATCTATTGCTGTTGTAACTTCACTAAAACATTTCATCAGCCACAAAGAATCACATTTGAATGAAATGTTTCAGGGAAGTTCAAAAACACTCAGTTATACTATTCATTGAGATGGGAGTTGGAACTTATTTTGATTGGATAGGAAAAAAGGCTAAAATTCTCCCATAAAATGAAAAAGGCAATAGAAATCGTCGCATACCTCCAAGGAAAAAAATTTCCGAAAGATTTATGCATAAGAACCAATGTACAACTGTCTAAATGAAAAATACCTGAACTCAATTACAAATTAATTAGAAGTGCCAACTTGGGCCTTACCAAAAGCAATTCAAAATAGAATTTCTACTACTGCTACATGCTAGTTGGCAGTTCAAACTTGGCAAACCCGATTTGGTGGTATCTTAAACAAAATGGTGACAAATGTTCAAAAATGAGCAATTTAACTTTTTCTTGAGTGTTTTAGAGGTATATTTGTAGGTTTTTCATGGAAAGGTTATGCCAATGAATGTTTTCATGACAATCTAGCAATCACTGATTCTGATGTTTTCACAAGGATTGGCATCACTTGAAAATTTTCCGGAAAAGCTGACAGGTATGGTTATACTATTCATTGAGAAAGATGAATTGAAACTTATTTTGACTGGATGAAAGAAACAGGTTTAAATTGTCACACAAAATAAAAAAAGAGGATAGAAATTATCAGCAACTGTCACTTAAGTATTGGGAAATGCATTGCAAATAAATACAGAACAGCATGGCTTTATACACAAAAGTGGATATTTCTTCACATAAATAAGGACAAAGGAAATAAATTCAAGTTATTTAAATAAAAAGAATGAGAATGAAGTTTGGCCTTGGATTTAAAATAAACCCAGAATACTGCAATCAATGAACCCATGGTGGAAAGGGGAAAGGAAAGCTGCTTCTGTGATAACATCTGATTACATTCAAGTCAAATACAGAAAAAATATCCAATCTTTCAACTTATGCACAAAATACTGAAGACAGTGCGTGAAATGCAGAAATGTTTTAGTTTTTACAAAGCAAGTCACAATGGGAGCTTTTTTTTGACGTAGAAGTCACCGGAGATTCAATGGAAATTTCTTTTGCCCCCCACATGTACAAGATATGCATGTGAAAAATAAAAAGCCATGCAAAGGATGTACTCAGCTCTACACAGACAACTGGGGTGAGAAATTTGCTCGCATTCTATGTACAAAAAGATCATGTCTTCCAGTTGATGGAGCCTTGAGGAAGAGAACGCGGTGGGATCATGTCCAGCAAATACTGTCGCTGCAGATCTGCAGAGGTCATGGGGTTCTTCCCAAGGAGTTGATATGAATAGGCCTGAGCAGCTAACAGAGGTGCGAAAGGGTACATGTGGGCTGGTTGCGGCTGAGGCATTGTCTGTGCAAAGTGCTGCAACTGCTGCGCCTGTGCATGGAGCAGGGACTGGTGAGCAGCACTCAACTTGGGCAAGTGCTGCAAGAGAGACGCAGAGTTTGCCAAGGCAGCGACTGCCTGAGCACTAGTACTACTGCCTCCGCCCATCTTCGAGATGTGTCCGTGCACTGGGCTATGGGGTGCAGGCGGCGTGGGTATCGAAGGTCCGCTCGACGTCACAATCGCGGGCGTCGGAGTAGAACAGGGAGTGTGAGTAGGAGATATGCCAATCGGAGGAGGGCTTGGCATGGCCTGAGACATTCGTTGTTCTATCTCTTGTTCCTGCTGCAGGGCCTTCACAAAGGCAGTCTTTAAGCGGTTTGTGTGCTCAGCCTTTAGAGCCTTCTTGATGTTGGAGGTGACACATGTTTCGCAGATGACAGACGGCTTGTGCATGCGGGACCTTCCAGCGTCCTGCCACTTCCACACGGGGCTGAAGTCAGTGCCACACTGAACACACTCGAAGGGTTCTGGAGGTGGGCGATTGATATTCGGGTCCTCAGTGATGAAGTCGACGACTTTCTCAAGTCCTAAGAGACAGATGAATTCTTGATTGTTTGCATTGGGCACAAAGTGCATCTCAGGTGGGGGAGGTTTCGGTGGTGGAATCTGCAGCAAAGTCTTTTCTAGTTGCTTACGCAGAGCCAATTTGGCAGCTGCCTGCCTCTGAGCTGGGGTTTGGTTATCAAGTCTGTCCAATTGAGAAGACTGAATGGGCAAAGATGGTGATGGGCATGCCTGAGGATTAGCCTGGAAATAAAGCAAAAAATTAATGAAACAAGATTTCACATATAAAGGGTAAGAACATGGCAAAAATCTAACATACATGGCTATGGTCAAGACCTATGTCCCCTTTATTGAAATGACAGAACCAAACAGAATCACTTTTCCTCATCCCAGGATTTCAACACAACTTTTTAAAATCTTTTGTATTTACAACCACTTTTAGATCTGTGACAGGTACTATCACAGGTAATTTATTTCTTTTATGCAGAAATCAGAAATAATTTCCATTTGCTGAAACAGAAATCTATCCATATCCATTTTTTTAAATTTTATAAAATCTCTTCAGTTTTGTTTTAAAATTAGATACATCTACATTTTTAGTAAAAAATAAAATGATTTTTTAAAATTTTCTTCAGTAATATAAAGACCATGTTTGGTTTTCTATATGAAAGGTAATTAGGTTTCAGTTTCCAAGAGTCGAATTTTAGGCATAACATTCAACAAATGTCCTTTTAAAAATGGGATTTTCAAATTTTCTAAACCATAATATGGTGATCTATAGACTGGTGAAGTCCAGTAAGTTATTTTTTTCTTTGCATGCAGGTTAGATTTCTTCTCGAGAAACACTCAGTAAAATTTAGGAAGTAGAATTCCTTCATTTCCTCAAAACTGTTTTTTTTAGTGTTTTACTTGTAAGCCCAAGATATATTTTCTTGTCATTTTTAAATCATAAAATTTTAGTTTTGATAAAGGATATCAATTCCTTATGTTCAAATTTAATAATGCAAACTATATACTTTTAATAAATTTTTATTCTACTTAAAAAAATTGTTTGAATTATACACATCAATTCTTACTTAATTAACTTGGTTCACTTAACTAACTTGTTTATGAGAACCTATCAAAACAATTCTTAACATATTTTACTGATACTACTCAATCTTGGCCTTGAAGTTCATTCTTCCAATTTAAATCTGAAAGTTAAGAACAATTTATAAAACAGAAAAACGTTTCTCCCATTGTTAGCAAATACAAATTCAAAAGAGTGGGCGTTAGTGAGATTTTTAACATTGACAATTAAAATTAAGGCTATGACAAATGCTAACCCCAAAATGAGAAAAAATATAGCAAACCTGTGTCATGGAGATCTGGTGTTGATTACTTTGAACTGATTGTTGTAAATTGTGCAGATTATAGCCCATGACCATGTTGGGTGGTGTTGTGACTGGAGTCCTAGAGGTTGAGTTATGACTGGGCCTCATCATACCACTCATCAAGTTAGAGGAGACAGATGAAGTGCTTGTAGTATTGCTACCTCGCTGTCCAATAAGAGGAGGTGGACCACCATGTGTATTTTGATTGCACAACTGTTGAAATTTATGTTAAGAAATTAGAGATGCTAGCATTTCTTAGAGCAAAGAATAAAACTAATGTCAACTTTAATATCTAAAAATGAAAATACTTTTCTTATCACAAATATATGTGATAAGAAAACTTTTCTTATCACAATACAATTTATTATCAATCAGTACATAACATGCATAGGACAAGTAGAACCTAATAGTCATCTCAAGAGGATTTTATAACTCATGTTAATGACTCAGGAATCAAGGTAAAATTTAAGTGCCTTGCAAAATTTTCAATTATGCACACGACAATGAAAATCTTACAGATAATGCAAAATTAATTATTACAAAAGTGCACAGATAAGTGCAAAATAATTAGTATACATAATATAGTAAAAAAAGTTTTTAATTTATTGAAATTAAAGTAGTTCTCACTCAAATAAAAAATTAGGGCCTTTGGCTATTTTTCATTCTTTTAAGTAACATGCTAAATTTGGGTCTCATGGACCAAGTTTCAAAAACGTCAATTTGGAGGTAATCTATAAAGATGCTATAATTTTTCATGACAGTTGACCTTGGTTTTTGAATGCAGGTGAAATAATAGTGTTCTTGTAAAAAGAGGCTTTTTAAGGGCTCTTAAAAATTAAATAAAAAATGCCCTTTTAAAGCCAGTTGGGACCTTTTTATAACATTGTTTTTCTGATGCAGTTAGAATATATTTTGAAACTAGAAAATTTGAAGAAATACTTTTCAATAAAGTAGTTTATCTCCAGCACTTTAAGGTTTTAATCAACTCACCCTTAATTTTTACAGAAAACGATAAAACTTCTTTGAAATTTACTATCAGTGAATTAGATTTTTGGAATTACTTAATGCTATTATTTTCATTGGCAGCTTTTATATGAGGACCATTAACATTACATCAATTCAGATTCAAAAACGAATTTTTTAAGAAATATAAAATTTTTTTCTTTGTCTATATTAATTCTTATGAGGAGTACCTTATTATTATATTATGGAAGTATTATGGAAGTACCTTTCCCTTCTTGCTTAACCCATTCTGGATTTCAAATTGGCTTTTTTTTTTAATCATTAGTTTTATCTCCAGGAATGCAATTGAGCAAAAATGCAAATTTAGTTCATGGAAGCATTTTTAAATTATTGACTAATAAACCTTCACATAACTTCTGAAAACAAAGCAACTTAATTTTTGTACTGTTAACTTTTCCTTTCACATAGTATTTTTACTAGGTAGTTAGTACTATAGGAATAAGAATGTGTCAAAGCATATTTTAAACAAAATGTGGCATTACAGGGTTCCAACTCTTCAAAAAGGAAAATTAGGGCCTTTTCAAGGTAATTTTTTATTCTTCCAGGATACATTTTAGTTAGATGACAATAGAATGGCTACAAGTAAGTGCATAGGTACAGAAACTTTTATGAGTTAGGTTTGGGTCTTACTGACCCAGTTTTGAAAACCTCAATGCTTAGCTAACCTATAAACATTGGTCTTGGTTTTTAAACGCAGGCAAAATAAAATACATAGTATTCTTGTAAAAACTAACTACTTTAAAAATTTGTAAAGAATTTTCAGCAAATATTACGGCTTCTGCGGGCCATTAAAAACTAAAAGGAAAATTCAGGCCTTCTCAACCCTCCTTGTGGTTGTCTTGACGAAATCTCGTTATTAGCAAAACTGACCAAAGCTTGATGTACAAGATATCTTGTCATTAGAAAAGTGATCAGATCTTGTCATACAAACATCGGCAATATCTTGACGAGATGTATCATCATTAGCAAAACTGACCACCCATCTTGATGGACGAGATATCTCTTCATTAGAAAACTGACCAGATCTTGATCTCGTCATAAAAAAAATCGGCTAAATCATGATGATGAGATATCTCGTCCAAATCACTTGGAGGGTTAAAGCCCACAAGAACGTAGTTTCATCTCAATTAACCAAAACAATTCTGATGTGAAAATTAACTTACCAGTGGCGAATTCATCATTGTGGATTGATGCGACAACTGTTGGCTCAGCAATTTATTTTGAGGTTGTTGTGGTTGGCCACTCCGTACCAGGGGTGGTGGAGCAGCATTCGAGGCACCTCTATTCGCAGTAGGAACCATTTTACCTGCAACAGCTGCAGCTGCTTGATTCAAAAAGTTCTCCTTAATCATCTGACTTTGGTGTAGCTTCTTTAAGAGAACAAGCTTCATCTCCTCACTTCTCAACTCATCTCTGAGTTCATGCAGGATTCTGTGCTTCTCTTTCAGTTCCTCAGGATTCCATTTCTTCTCTTCAGGTGGCAACGGAGGCATCTCCATCGGTTCAGAGTCGGAGTTTCTCGGGTCACTCTCGTAGCCATTTACATGGCCGTTGAGGCGAGGCCTCTCCTCATCTGAGAGCACTATGACGTCAGGAGACGAGCAGCTGCTGGCACTGTTATGGTGGGTTTCCGATGCGATATGCAGTCTCTTTCGCGGAAGCATCCGCACATGGTGCGATGATTTGCTCCTCTTTTTTTCCAAAGTCCTTTCAATGGAGGTGGACTCCAAGGCATTCGAAGATGAGGCTGGTTGAGCGAGAGTTGAGCTTATGGAGCTAATGGATTTTCGCTCAGAAGCTGGAGGAGCACGCCACTTAGTACTCAGATCCATTGTTTCATCTAGGCCGTATGAAGTTGGGTATGTTTTATCTCTGCTTTCAAAGGCCTTGTCTCTATTTTCATAACTATTTGGTTTAATCTTTCTGTAAAAGCAGAAACAAATCATTAACTGAAATATCAGAAAAGAGCAAGTGAAAAATAGATTTTAAACTTATAAGCATTTGATCTGTATAACACCTACACCAAGCTTAAAATGTTAAGATATAATCAGGGCCTCACATGGGGGAGGGGCCCCTTCAGCCCAGTGTCATGCTACAAGGGCTGAAAGTACGAGGCCTAGGAGTTTTTGAACTGTAATGTGTAGTTAATTTTTTTTATTCGAAAAGTTAAATCTTCATTGTATTTATAAAGTTGTGCAAAAGGAAGAGAAAATACATTTCTGCAAGTGAAGCAATGTGAATTTGGGGTCATTCATCCCATCAAGTAATGGAACCCTTCATCTATAACCCATACCTACCAGCCTCCAAGAAAAAATCCTGGAAGACTTTTAGGGTCATAATAGCTACTGACGAAGTTCAAAAAGAACATAGCAAATTGATGTTATAGAGCTATCTTACTAATTGAAAAAATATAACAAAACATAAATTAAAAACTATATTACGTAGTTTTATGCATATTGTCAAAAATTCCATAGAAAGCTCAATTTGCAATTCCATTAATGCTAGAAAAAAGTCGAATTCAGAGTAATACAATACTTTAGCACTTCATGCGAAAACAAAATGAAATCCTCTGGCTTTTCATTTTTTCAAAAATCATACGGGCGAAATTCCTGTTTCTTAAACTCGACTTGCTAGAAGCAAATTTTTTAGACAACCCACCAACCTGAGTCCAATTCTGTTCCTTCATGATTGAAAGTAAAATGGTGTATACCATCTTTTCTATCATAATATGTGCAATACCCATTTCCCAAAGTTGGCTAGCCCAAATCAAATTCACAAGCAACATTTCAAATAACTATTTGAAAGCATCAGGTGAGAAACAGAAAAGCATAGGAGAAAAAATTACATAGTAACAAATAAAACTGTGTATGAAATTAAAATAATTTGTGGGTCACAAATGTTTTGTTCCAAACAGGACAGGCACCAAACAGTACCCATGCCCATATCAGTGTGCATTGTTATTCTACAGAACACTTAAAAATTAATTGATATTTTAGTTGCTGACTACACATCATTCTAAAACACATGATTATAGCTATTTTTGTACTAAGTATTCTTTATAAACTGTAGATACTGTAAAAAAAGCTGCCAAGAACCTTAAATTTTAAATGCATTAATTTATTCTTGATCGGAATTTAATGTTAACTTTTCTTCTAAAAACTAAGTATTCACTTCATGCTTTTAAGTCATTCTTTTATTCACAAAAAGTTTAAGTGTTTCGAAATCAGACATGCAACATAACATTCAAGGTGCTTTGCTTCAGTATCATACATACAGTTATTGACTTTGGTCAAAACTAGTAGCAAAATAACTCGATATATAGCAAAATTAAAAATCAAAACCCAATAATTCATAATGATTGGTTCCTTAAGAAAAGCACAAAAGTAAATTAAAAACCTAGTCTAGAATAATATTGCCATAACCTTTCCCCAAAAAATTGATAAACAAAAAGCAGAATTTAAAATATGCACTCATACATTGAATTTTTTTACAGAAATTGTTTCAGAATCAAGTTATTTATAATTCCAACATTATTTTAGCTAAAACTAAAGCTAGGGTTAAGGAAGAGCAAACCAGCTTCAAGTTACACTTAGTTGTGCAAGTTAAAGTTAAAAGGTTGACTCAAGGGCCAACCTTTAACCTTTTGTATTTGGCCAAGCTGCACCAAATGCAAGACAATGTCGAGTAAAAAATGTTGTGCAAGGGAAAAGTGATTGGGAATAGAGTAGTAGGATAGAAGCAGAAAAGATCGATTGGGTATCCAGGGAGCACCCCAGTGTTAACTTAAAACAGTAAACCCCATGGGAAAAGAAAAGATTACTAGGAAACATCAGGTCAGTGAATCCTGTACACACCTTTAGGAGATGTGCCCCTGAAGGCTCAGTTTCACAAGGTTAGTCATCAAATATACAAAATGAAACAAAAAATATATTTATGACTTTATTTTAAAGTTTATAATAGCATAAAAGTGAAAAATCCTAAAGATAATTCATTAAAATATTTCATTTTAAGACTAACTCAAAATAATTCATTTTTACATTCTAATCAGCTTTATCAATTCCAGCAGAATACTTTTTCAAAGCTCATACTTAATACTCATACTCATTAACTAAAATAAATTTCTTTCAAAAAAGAAAACATTAAAAATAATTTTGCTCAATTAAAAAGTTTGAAATTAACCATAATTGTACCATATAAAATCTTAACAAATGTAAACTGACGCATTGCAGCAGTTTTGATTGGCTGCAGTGCTATTCACGCGATTTGGCAATATTTTAAAACTAAAACAATGTTAAGTGCACACAAATAAACAATTCATTTTTCTTAAAGTGATCTTGAATTATTAATTTATACAGTAGTCTTCGAGATATTTTTATTCTCCTAAAAGCAGAAATCTAATGGAAGCCTGTCAAGTCTTATTTTCATTTATTTCCGAAAATTTTAACATAGAAAAACAGAACTATGATCAGGTTCTGAAGAGTAGAAATGTTTCATTTTTATATTATAAACATTGAGAATGTAGTTTGTTTTGAAATTTCAAATGAAAGTACACTAGCTGATTTAATACCCTATCCCTGTAATGAGATAATGTTTAGTCTAGAGGCAAATTTTGTTTGAAAAACGAAAATATTCTCATTACATTTGGCAGTTGTCTTTGTTCTGCAACCAGAGGAGATAAAATGGAAACATTTGGTTGCAGCAATTTATCCAAAAGAACCACCATTTGATGTCATTGATCTTTTTTTAGACATTGAGAATAGCTGAGTAGTGTTAGTTCAGTTGTATTAACTTTTCCCCTTACAGAAGAATGCATGGTAGTTTAAACTGGAGCACTCACAAAATATGGCCAAGGTTTCCTGGTCCAGTTCACATGATTAAGCACATTTGTTTTAAAGAAAGAACATTTTTTCAAGCGACATGGAGCAAGAAGCATTATAAGCTAACATAATTAATTGGTTAAATTCTTGACTCTGCGATTGGTTTGAAACTAAATTACAATTTTCCCTGCTATAATTATAAAAAATTATAATTTTAAAAAATCAATGGATTTATCCAAAAGCAATTTGTTTACTTTAGGGTTTTTGTTGAAATTTTAGTGAGTTTTAATGTATTTAAACTGAGTCATAAATTACTATACAATTAAACAAATTGTTCATCACAGTAGCTTCAGTAGGGTGACCAAATTTTGTCCATGAGTTTAAGGAAGATTTAGCTGCATTGCATTGCTTCAACAAATGTTCATGGAATGAGTAATATTCAACAACAAAAAATTTATATAGCACATAATATAAAAGTCAAAGTATAAAATAATATGCATGCTTGTTAGTCCCATCTTATATGTATTGTATATCTACTGATGCTAAAGAAATAAGCTTTTGCCCATTTCCAAAACTCTTTACAACTATAGTCAATTAACTGTTACCATTAGCAGTTCATTTATTGCTCATCAGAGAAAAAACTTTTAATATTGGCATTTGAGCCTGGCATACTTAAAACCAAAGTTTAAGATCTTATTAAGGTTTGGGGCACATCAATTTGTTTCTTAAATAACTGAAAACATTGAATCAACATTGTTCTATTCTTCCAGTTTACAATCCAGAAACAGATGTTCCGCTATCGATTAGTACTTGCTTTACTTTCAATTGATTATCGTAGGTGTTTTTTATATTTATGGATGAATACCTCCTAGTCTAAATTGCTGATAAAAACGGCAGTTTATATAGGGATTTTTTGGAGGGAATAATGTAAAATTTAAATTTCAAGTTCTTGATTGTTCATGAAACATGTGGGAGGAATAGAAGGTGGAGCAGGGAGGATAAAAAATAGTTCCCGAGAAAGACTGGAGAGTTGGTCACCCCAAGCTTCAGGAAAAAATTCACGTACATTGAATTTGTCCTCAAAAATGAGACTGCCTTATTGCATGATACTGTAATGCCACATACACTAGGAATTACCCATAAACAAATTTTAGAGCTTAGTTAGTGTTTTTCAATATTTATCAGACCTAGCACTCTATGGTCAAGTTCAAAGGAGTTTCAGAATATTTATGTTTAAAATTATCCCAATTTTATGTAAGGGGAATTTCACTGAAAAGAAATGAAATTCATGATTCAATTTAATGTCAAATTTTGGTAACAATAAGCAAATGAAAACACTTAAAACCAAGTTTAAGAATATGAAAACAAATTGAGAATCAATTATTTAAGTGACATGAAATGTAAATAAATTGAAGGAGAAATGAATTAGAATACCAAGAGATTAAGAAATTCTTCTGTGAAAGAACAAAACTAACTATAACAGCATGCCACACTACATGAATAATGCACTGCCAATATAACGAAAATAAATTCACTATCTAAGAAAATTAATACAACAAATATTATACAAGACACAGAATATAGTTTTGAATTTTAATATTTTTAAAACACAAGTTTAAATCAGTCAAAAATAGCTAAACAAAAATCATTACATTCAGTATTTATATTTTAAAATTATATATAAACACTCATGTCCAAATTTATCTTTACATACCCCAAAATAATGATATTCCATGAAATATCCAAACGATGTAATCCATTTTTGCAGGGAATGTGTGAAAGACAAGCCTAATTAGCATTATCCAATCAAAAGTGATCAAACGGTTTCTGATATGCAAATCAAGGTGTTACGTCATCCGACAATGAATCAAGCTCTTTGCGCAAAGTGAATATCTGAGTGAATTTCTGCAATACAGCGTTTGATTAGTGTGTAAGGACTCAAAACGGTTTGTTATGGCTCCGAAGTATCATTTGGAAGAACCTGTGAAGTGGCGAATTATCGGCCGTTTAGAAGCAGGGCATGGAAGCAGCGAGATGTGTGACTATTTCAAGACCAACAGTGGAAACACTATGGAAACAATTTCAGAACTCTGGAACTGCTGTAAGGAGGCCTGGACAAGGTCATAAACGAATAACAACTGCTTCTCAAGATCAATATCTGGCAATAACTGCCCGTCGTAACAGGAAGTCTACTGCTCAGCAGTCAAGTTCCGAGGTTGCAGCCATAACTGGAACTGTTGTATCAAAGCAAACTGTATACAGAAGGCTTAATTAAAAGACCTTTATGCCAGAAAGCAAAGGTTATGTGTTTCACTGTCTTCGCAACAAAAGAGAGATCGCTTTAATTGGTGCAAAGAACATCAGAACTGGAGTGAACACCAATGAACCCATGTTCTCTTTACTGATGAGTCGAGGTTTAGTTTAACATGATTCTGAACGTGTTTACATCTGGAGGGAGTCAGGAACGCGAAACCTTCCTTCGAACATTATGGAACGTGACCGTTTCGGTAGTGTAGGTGTGACGTGGTATGGGGAGGAATAATGATTGATTGATGTACGCCCCTACACGTTTTCAACAGCAGATCTGTGACCGGCCAGAGATATCGAGATGAGGTCTTAGAGCCTATGTAAGACTTTTCGGAGGTGCATATGGATCTGCCTTTTTATTTATGGACGATAATGCTTGTCCAAATCGAGCAAACCTCATTGACGAATTCCTTGAAAGAGAAGCCATTGAGCGAATACCGTGACCAGCTAAATCTCCTGATCTGAACCCGATACAGAACTAATGGGACTACCTTGGAAAAGCAATTGCACGGAGACATCCTCCTAGAGATATAAATGCCCTGAAGACCGCATCGCTGGAGGAGTGGAACTTAATTCACCAAACCGTGGTTAACAACATTATTGTCAGCATTAAAACACGTTATGATGTGTATGAACACGTCAGGGGAGATCACATTCCATATTAAATTCATAAGCTCTAATTTTTTTCTGAGTTCTTTTTTTTCTTCTGAACTCTCCTTGTCACATATTATTGCCATTTTTATTGTTTCATGCTACAGTTGTATATCATATGCATTGCTCTTAATTTTTTTCCTTTGTATTTACATATGTGTTATGATGTTATGTATCATTTCATACAAATTCATAAAATTATAGTTCACAGTTTCTGAGAAATCCGTGATTTTATGCATGTAAAGATAATTTTGGACATGAGTGTATTAATGAATCAGTAAAATCACTTTTAACCAGTATGAATCTGGTTTCATGTTAAAATTCAACTATTTCATGAAATATATTAGGTGAATTGTGTCTAATCAAAATTATGACACAAGGAATCCCCATACTAATTACAGTTGAACCTCTATTTAACGAGTACTTTCGCAAATTCAATAACAAAAATATCCAAGTCTAAGTCCTATCTCTAATAACAAAGCTTTTCTTCTGATTTTTTAACACAATTCACTTAAAATATTTGGATAAAACAAACTTTTTTCCATAAACATATTTTAAGTTTATTGTTAAAATTGGTCACATGCAATTCCAGACCACAAATTTATATAGCTGATAATCACTATTTTGTGTGCACTTATGAATTGGGATTATGAATACAGGTAAGACATTCATCCATTTAGGATCATGGTGAAAAATTGAAACAATACAACAGTAGACGATGTAAATGAAGTCGAACTTACCAGGCCTTTGCAAGAAATGAAAAAAATCATTTTAGATAAGTTTTTAATTAAGTGACAATATTTGAATTTGCTACACAATTATAAAATTAAAATTAAATTTTCTTGGATGTTAGAGATGTTATTTGATTCAGTCTCTTTTACAGTTCGTCAAAACAGTAATTTAATACACTTTTCAGGAGAATTTTCCACATAACAAGTTTTTTTGGTGTGATCATACAGCTTCGTTAAATATAGGTTCAACAATACCAGTCTATTAATGTTTCTGCCCAAACATGAATAATTAACATGAGATTCATCAGTAAAAAATCAATGCAAAAAAAATTGAAAATAAACAAAAGAAATTAAAATCCCAAAATTGCAAATGAATCGGTCATTTAAAAAACATCTCAAGCTAAGAGTTAACAATAAAGAAATTAAAAATTACTGACTTTTTATCCCTATTTTTAAATCAGTCCAATCACATCCTGAATTTTTGGGGACCCCTGGTGTTTAAATGCTTAAAATCAAGAGAAAAAATAAGCTTTATAAAAGGGAAATTACTTTAAAGATAAATCTGCAGCAGCCTCTTCAAATTCCATAGCATTAAAGCCACGAGAATGTCCCTCTGGTGTGAGGACAGACCGAAAAATAGCTTTCCTGAAAGTTACATCAACAAATAATAAATAAAATGCTTTTCCCAAAGTTAAATATCATTACATGCATAAAAATTTGCATTTTGCATGCCATTAGAATATGTCACTCTTATTCTACGAGAGCAAAATATCTTTGAACGTACATAATGCTCATGTGAAAGGAGATAGAGTAAAAGAAAGGAAAAATGCATTTAAGACTTTTCATATGAAATGGTTAGCAAATATGGAATGTTACTTGAAAATTTAGGTATAAAGTAAACTAATTCAAATTAGTAGATTGAAGTCAATATAAGTCAAATAGAGTAAATATTTGAATGCCATCAGTCATTTTACAAACATTGAATTTAGATTTTATTTTTGATAAAACAAAAATTTAAAGGAGTAATTTGACAAATGAAATTATTTTTAATTGACCAAAGGGTTTAGAAAAATGCTCTCTCTAAGAACTATATTACATAATACTCAATAAATTCAAAAAATAAATCTAAATAAGAAACCTCAGTTAAATGAAAGCTATAATGGGATGCTAAAAGAATATTGTTGCATAGAAATAATTCAAAATTTGAAATATAATTTATTTCTACGCGACAATTTGGTGGAGGCGCTTGGTAATTAAGGCTTGCAGAAGCAGTAGACTTCAAGGATTTAGTGCTGATTTCAAATTATTGTCAGAACTTTCCTTCAAATCTGAGATGAATTTAGAAGAAAAAGATCAATTGTCATTTTCTACTGGACCTATGTCTCCAGATGCAGGTCCACTTATGTACTTTTATGTAACAATTGTCTTGAGATCCCCGTACATTTTCAGGTGTGAGTGCTCAAGATTCTGAAGAGTGGTTAAAGGATTATGAGAATCTCGAATTACAACTGATGGAACGATTCAATATGTTTAGAGAATGTCGTTTTCTTTTTGACGGACAATGCTAGACAATGATTTGAAAACAATAAAGAATTATTCTCTAACTAGCAAAATTTAAAAGAAACATTCCAACAACCAGATTTTAACTCTAAAAGTGGTTTTGATGAGATATCTCGTTCAGAGATCTGACCAATTTTACTAATGACAATATATCTCGTCATTTTTGCTAATGAGATATCTCATCGAGACAACCACCAGGAGGGTTAAACGCAGAGCTGAAGAGGTTACTAACAAAAGTGTAATTTCCAGGAGAAAATCCTAAATTCAAGATGTTTTGCTATTATGCTGACAATTGAACTCAACCTGTGAGACGAATAGAAGATATCCCACCTGAAGACAATTTGCATCAATAATGAGGAGACTACAGTGGAGCTATTCATTTCCAACTGCTGTCAAATAGAGATAACATGTAATCAAACCAGTTTGAAAGACTACATAATGTAACCCCATTTCTTAAATGAATGAAGATTTATCCTCCATGATCCAAAGAACCGTTACAGATGAAATTTAACAAATAATATCTCAAATAGCTTCATGCCAAGAGGAATTAAGAAGCTGGAATTGATGATTCCAGAAACACAGAATACTTTAGCCCTTCTTATTTAAAAAGGCACTAATGTAAGGTCTTACAAGACTCAACAATGAAGTGGACAGAATTATAGTCGCCCCTGATCCCAGCAACCTAATCCCACTTTCGAAAGGAAGAACGATCTTTGGCATACATCTGAAAATGTTCTGGATTGCCTCCATTGTGGATGTGCGGTGCACATTATGAAATATTGCTGTGATCGATGATGTGTCTTTGCAGAGGTGAGATCAAGACGAGAAACAGATCAATTTCAACCCTTGGACTCTCGATTCTGTTTAGGGACGAAATGCAGAAACAAATAACTGACACTTTAGAAGTAATTCTCCATATCCTAAATGCAATGTAGTATGCCAATGATCACAATCCCCATTCAAATTACTCAACTTATTGATTCCGGAAGGAAACTAAACTTTGCGACTGGAATAGGAGGTGAGGCTGCAGTTAAGAAAATCTTCCAATGTATATAGTTAATGTATTAATCACTAATTATGTAAATGTCACTATTAACGGACACGATGCTAAAGCCCTGGGTAATTCAGGAGCTGGTAATTGAACACTTAATTCGTCATTGAGAAATGTAATTAAGAAAACACCAATGTTTACTGAGCAGTCCTATCCTCTGAACTGCCAGTGGAAACGAGTGTAATTTCTGGGACGATGTATGTCAAGGGTGGACTTCAATGGAATGATGCAACCATTTGATAGAATAGCATTTTGCAAGACCATTGTACAATAGCTGTAGACTGGGCTAGGAAAACTGTTGGCAATATTCTATGCAAGTTCTTTCAATTATGTAAACAACATTACATTTTGGAAATTTCTGAGAATTATAAGCCTTTTTTCATTGCCCGATCATTTTCATTACAACTTTAACTGATAAAAATTAACTTCAAGTTCAAGGAACAAAATTATTTCTAACATTGCTCAAGAATGTTAAATTTTCAAACCTTAACTTGAAATTGAGATACATTAGAGTATTTTATAAATAAAAGAAAACTATTGTTAGAGAAATGAAGTTCCCCATTATCCAATCAACTTTTAGACTACAGCCAATTAAATAATTGAATGGAATGTGCTTAAATCAGTACTTTTAAACTCCATGGTCAGAAACTTATAAAATGAAAAATTCACACTAAAAAGTAATACTTTTACAAATCAACTATAAGATTTTAACTTTTTAATTAAATTTTATAAATTACCTGCTTTGATTTCCGTACAATCCTGCAGCAAAATATTCTGAAGGGCCAGTCCATTCTTTAGGCATTCTTGCTACCTGTTGGAAAAATGAGTTAAGATACTTCACAAAAAAGTCAATACAATGTAATTAGAAATGATTACTGGAGGGAAACATGAAGGCATATTATCAAAACATCCAATTTAATTCTATATACAAAATGCATAAGCTGCATACTAAAAATAGGTGACAAATTATAATGGAATAGGCTGCATAAACATAACTAAAATACAGTAGACAAAAACTTAATCAAAACTTTAGAAGGTGTTGAGTGAAAATGTACAGGAACTGCTGATACAGACATGACCCAATTCCTAAACTAGTGAGAAACAGATTGCAAAAGCAGAAAAATGTTGCTGTTGTTTTTTCCAGTATGACACATCTGAAATTTTACATTTTTGTCAAAAAATAAGGAATATGTAACATTTCCATTACTTTTATTCTTAAGTCATTTATGGCACCTCCAGACTGAATTCTATTTTATTAAATATATTGTGGTTAATAAGATTCAACTCATTTCAATCGCAATTTTTTAAAATGTTGAAAAATTAGCTTAAGTTTGTGCCAACCTTTGCTATCATTAAAACCTAAACCGTCATTCGGAAACAAATGTTAATGTAACCTTCCAAATGTGCCTTTTTACATAGAATTGTAAGTGTACCGTTTGTCAATTACATTCATTTGTAAGCATTTGATGTTGAACTTATCAAATCAAGTTTTAATTTTAAAAGATTCTTAAGTTTATAATTGATCACAGGAATAATAATTCAATTTTCTATATCTTGTTGATTTAACCCTACTTTTTAGTTGTTTTTATATTTTCAGTAAAAATTTATTAACAAGCATTTAAATGCATTGTATTTTATGCATTTCTCAAGATTGACAACCAAATAGGCATACAGATGACAAATTATACAAAGCAATGTTCCAAGTACACAATAAAGCTTTCTCCTACTTCAGAGATGTCTAAATGGGCAAGCAGTCATGAGATCTTTAATATTCCAACTTTATTTGCTTGAAGCAAGAACTTGGCATAACATATACCTGTTGATTAATTTTTGGTTTCTGGTACATGGGGCCATATTTGGCCAAGCTCAGCCAAACAGAACACAGATGTAATTGACATGCACACACAAGTTTTACTGATGCATGAGCGAAAGACACCCATGGAAAAATACAGGAATCAAACCTATGCCAACTACAACTATCAGTGTTATATATTCCTTGTTGTAGTACAGTATAATCTGTAATTTCTGTGGTAATATGTGAGGATTATTGGATTTCTTTTATACATACTTTAATTCATGCCCCAGAGGTCAATTTACTTGAGGCCCCATAGTAAATTATAAACAGGAGCTATCCAAATCAAAGAATTAATGTTAGAAAAGAACTTTTAAGGCCCTCTTAGAATTAAGGCTCTGGTCAAATGGTCCTCCCTCTGAAAGTCCTTGTTGCAAAGTGCTTTAAAGATAATTGTTGCTTTTAAATCATAATTTTCTAAGTTCTTAACTCCTGAAGAAATATATGTCTAATTACTGAATTTTATCAAAGGTTTGGTTCTTGCTAATTTGTTCTAAACAAATGGTTGTTATATCAAGTAGCCCAATAAGACAATACTGAACTGTATTGTGCATGAATGAAAGAAAACTTGAGATATAAAAACAGACACTGATAATTATGTTGGAGAATAAAATATATTTTCCAATTGATGGTACTATTTTTAAAACTAATAGCTAAACTTTCATAGCTATTTTTGTTATAAGAATTGCCTTAAAGAACTGACACCCCTTAATGTGAAACTGCTTTTAGAAGAAAAAATACTCTGTAAAATATATTGTAAATAAATTATGCAAGAAATATAATTGCAAGAACCCAAAATTTTACAAGGTTTAAAAAAGAAAAAACATACGGTGCATCAATTTTTTGTATTATCTCAGATGAGTTTCATCCAAAAAATGACACAAAAATAAGTCAATCAGAGGTGTAATGCATTCTTGGATTAACAATTAAGCATAAGTAAAACAAAGATTTGTTCTATGGCTTTTGAATACAGAATGACTGTCAGAGCCAATTTCAAAACTATTCTACAAATATTTCAAATAGAAACAGCATAAAAGCTATTTGTATATTTGCTATAACTGAATTCTTTTGCTGACTTTGTTTCTACCATTTCCCTTAAAAGTATCTAGAAAACATTTCTTCAGTTTGAATACAATCTTTCAGTGCCTATTGTTCTTTTTTAGCAGCTTGATTCAGAAATGTCAAAGCAACATTGACAACAAAAAAAGAATTCCCAATCAAGCTGCCACCAAGTGACAAAAAACGAGATACTGAAGATTCAAAACTTAAAATTCGCTTTAACTCACTTGCGTGGAAGTTTTATGGATATCCCAATAACTTGCCTTTCTTTATAATGTTTTAGGTATGGCTGATATCCTTCGATGAATCACAACACACAATTATACAAAGCGTGATGTGTCGATTCAAATCTAATTGCGATTATTAATCAGAATTGAAAATACGAGAAGCAAACAATAAAAAAACACTTCTGTTGAGAGAATTATTTCTGAAACAAAACAAAAGCTTACAATAACGTAAAATAATAAATAACGCGGTTTGAAAAACCCTACACAAAAGACACCGCATACTTCAAGATAAGAATTGGCTTGCATAAACAGTCCGAATTCTCGAATTGATTCAAGAAACGATATTGCCAAATGGGGGAAACAAAAACCCAGCACGAAGATTTTGGATGACGAAACTGCCGCCTCACATAAGCGTAACGATCAAATGAAATTCGAACATGTACAAGCGAAAAGACAATGTGTCGTAATCTCCAGCGAGTTAAAGAACGAGCTTTAGAAAAAAGCAAAATCACTCTTACAACGACGATGGCTTAACGGGAGGAAAAATGAGAAAAACGGAAACCGAAATAAAAAACGAAGGGGAAATATTACGCCAGCACGAGACCAGTAAATGAAAATGCGACAAGTAGAATTCTCGGGCAGCCATCTTGCGCGATCTGGGTTCGTTTTCCCCCTTGAATTTTTTCTTTCCCCTCCCCCGTCGCATCTCTGGCGCGAAGGGAAGAAGAAACAAAGAACTCTGGGCTATTGATCTTTGTTATCCGATTTTTAAATGCACGGTCACATGATCTGACCAAGGTAGAGCGAGCCGGTCACGTGATCGAATGACCTGCTACTTGCGAAGCACGCGTTCTAAAAATTCACACTCCGCTGCGGAACACACAAGACACAGCGTCGCCAATTAAAAAACATCGAGACAGGAAAATACTCGTTTCTTGACTATCCCCCCGTCCGTCCCAGACGCAAACGACTTCGCCTGGCCCATCCCTCTCGACCCCTTCCCCTTTCCTCCCACGTTTTTTCTATCGATCTCCTTCCATGCGCGCAAGAGACGCGTTTTTTAAAATATTCTCCGGTAATCTGCGATTCACAGTTAAAAGCAAAGCCAGAAGTGGCACAAAATATCGATCTTTATATCGTTGTCTTTATCACCCCGGCTTTTGAAGACGCGCGCCAGACATTTATTTTGCCGCGAAGGCACGCCTCTACCTCTACACCGAGCCGCGGGGGATTTGTTTTTTGGTACTTCTATTTCTCCAAGATTGTAATAACAACCACCAACATTAACATGTTGAAGGCGACAACGCAACATTCGAGGGACAAAATCACTCGCACGAATAAAAACGCGTTTTGTTTTTCTGTCTATCTTTCCCCATCGCGAATTATTTCTGGTTCAGTGTTCGGTTGCCTCATTTCTCCCTCGCTTTTTCACCTCTTAATGCACGTTGTCCTACATTTGTACCCTTTCGCTATTTTAAGAGAGGAATAAATAAACTCAACTTTGAATAATCGCTTTTTGCAGGACATCGAAAAACTAACTTTCCCACAATTTATTGCACAACGATGGAACAATAGTTTCCAATGAACAGGAAATGGCGAAACCAATTTGAAAATAACCTGGCCATTAGACACAACGAGGACAAAAAGATTACCAGCTTTGACAAAGAAAATATCTAGAAAATATTTTTTTTTGAACTTGAATTTAAAAAAATGATTATAGTCCACAACCCTCAAGTTAATAATCCAGAACGGTAATCCAAATAAGGGAGAAATTGGAGTAGCTCAGATCATTCAAAAGAATTTATTTGGAACTTTGAAAAAGCTCAAGAATCTTGTCCACAGAATCTATATTTAATCGACCAGGGTGTGCATTTCGAAATTTCTGAACTTCACTTCCTCCAACTGTTGCCAAAGCGGATTATCTTTCCCTTCTTGTTGTTACGAGATAATCCATTTGTAATGCCATTGCAAAGATAACAACGCCTTATCACCGAGATACCTTTTTTTCCTCACACTTACGAATCAGTGTTCTTTTAAATATCCTAACTGTCATATCCATTGTTAGCTTTTATTAATGTGTAGAAAGATTCCAATAAGTTTAACAGCAAATCAGTTAAGAAAAATATGGCTGGATTAAAGCAATCGTATACAAGCTTAATCCTATTTGTTAAGAGAGCGATCTTAAATGTACCTTGACATTTTTAATTTCCTTCCTTTGCACTCAACATAAGAAAACTAGTCCGTTTCTCATATTTCATAATCCACTACCCCATTCTTAGAAATACTGATCATGTCCGAGCGCCACTTCAAATTGTATATTTAGTTTATTTGTTACAATTGTATTTGTGGAAGTGGTAACACAAAAAGTAATATTTTTTCATTTTGGAATGTGATATTTGAGTGTCTAAAACCTTTTTCTTTCATCTTTGAAACTCCAATTATATTGTGATATTTATTGTTGTGTAACATGTAAATGTGTAAATAAATCTGTTCATTAAATATAGAAAGATTTTCTTTCCTTTAAACCACAAAATCCAACAATTCTACCTGCATTTTGAAGATGGGAGTTATTCAAATATTTACCGGTAGCAATTTGTAAAGAAAAATAGTGTGTTGATGTTTCGGAGCCCGTGGCCCGAAGAGGCCTTAATCTCCGGTATTGAATTTGAAGCTTGACAATTTGATAGTTAAACCATTGAAAATTAGGGGATAACTATTGAATAAAGTTGAAATAATCTAATAAATTAAAATGTTGCTGATTACAGCAGATAGAATTAAAAAAGCAAAAATGAGAGCGAAAAATGCCTTCATTCAAAATGTTTTAGAAGATCAAAAGTTTGTCTAAAATTGAGAAGGCTAAATATTGCCGTCCAGGGGTAAAATTCTAACAAACGGCGTTATCATTTTCAATACCTCAAGTTGGATAACAATTCTGAAAGTGTTAGTTAAGCTCAGATATATTTTATTTTGGTTTTCCCAATATTTCAACTTCATCCAAAATGAAAGATGAAGTACGGCCTCAACGAGTATCTATCTTCGAAACTCCAATATTGGTCACATAATTCAGATAGGTTGATGGAATTTTTATTCTAAAGGAGAAAAGGGGCTAGCAACGAAATTTTCTGATAGGTGTTCAATAGGTGTTCCTATTGAAAAATGTGGTGTTTTTAACACATCCAAATTTTAAAAGACTAGTATACGTATTATGAAGTCACACCAAGTCTTCCCCCATATAACAGAAAACTTGAGGTTTATGCTAACAGTTTATCCCCCAACTTTCAGAAATAACTTTTACGGCTAAAATATTCATTTATTTTCACACCCTGTCGTTTATGAACAACTTTATTTTTAGGCAAGTCTATTCAAGACTTGAATCGATCTATACTGTGGTAATAGTCTGGGAATCAGGCAATAGTTAATCTCATAACTATTCAGTAAGTCGAGGAGAAATCTGGTGAAAACTGTTCCTATCAGCAGAATTAAACACGTACGTAAAATTGGTTCACGAGGAAATGTTTTTGCGCCAATGGCAGTTATGAAATAGCGCCATAAGAAAATGTTTCGCAGAAAATTAAAAATAACCGAGTTATTTAGCAAAAAAAATTCAATTTGTTTTGATAACTAATATTTTTTTACTTACCACCGACAATGTAACATTGTTGTGCGGACTTTTTGTCGTCTCATTTACTTTACCTGTAACATTTCTATTATTCATGTTACTTGTGCAACCGCTAACAATCCGGGGTTGGCTGAAATTTAGTCAGCGAACCCAAAACGAATGTTCTAAAAAATTGCCGGTTTATTTGATAAAAATCAAAATATCGGGGAAACATTATTCTTGGGTTATTTTTTTATCACTAAACATCTGAATAAACAGAAATCGGAAACATTTCAAAATTGAAGTTAAGAGGTTAAATGAGATCTCTTAAGGAATATCAACACTCGAGTCGACTTGATAAGTTCCCTAATGAAGTACAAATTTGTATACAAAGAACTCAATTTTTAACTTGGGGCTGCATATATATTTGATCGTCGATTTGACAAATACTTTTATAATTTCTGCTACTGACTTAAATATTTTCTTGCCATCTAGTATACAAACCATAGGTAAAAATGGATACGCAGATCTGTATTATAATCAGCATTTTGACACTAAGTTAACCATTTTATGAATCAATCACCAGTTATGTATTTTGGAGAGAAAAGTATGTTATTCAGACTATTAACTCAAGTATTAGCTTTTGAAAACCAGTTGATTCATTTAACCCAGGAGTGTCAAACTCAATTAAAACATGGGCCATTTAATGCAACTGGTAAGATTCACGCGGGCCACATCACATTTACAAATTTTCTTAAAATTATATTTTGAAGTGAGGATTCAGGAATATGGGTAGGATAATTAAAACACATTATGTAATTAAGTTAATTTAGGGTAATAATTTATAATATTGCTATATAATTGCTTTTATTTAAACGTTTATTTAATTATTCTTATAATAAATAAATAGTTTTATAAATAAACGTTTATTTATAAAACTAAAATTAATTTTTTACCGGAAACTTGCCAGCGCTTTCCTTCTACTAGTTTTCCAATATCTGGATTCAAAGACTGAGAACAGACAATCTTCATTATGGCAGATAGATGTTTATCAGTTAATCTTGATCTGTAGGTGGTTTTATTTAATTTCATGCACGAAAATAGTTGCTCACACATTTTTAACATGACGAAATTGTGTGTACGGTATTGCCTCGATCTCCCCTAAGTGCTATTTTCTTCATAACTATATTGTCCTGTTTTCATTTTATTTCAGAGCATCGTGGGGCACAAAAAGTTACCTTGGGGCCACATGCGGCCCGCCTGTTTGACACCCCTGATTTAACCGCAGCCCAAATTTTTGGTCTATGCCCGATTAGATTAGCCTTAAAAATGTCATTTTTCTTGAGACAATTGAGCTTCGTAGAGGATAATAGTTCTGCTTTAATATCTTTATAGATGGAAATGCATTCAGTGTATTACATACATAACTAACATTTGAACCTGTTTAAACAATTCAGTTAGCGTTTCTCATAGGTCAGTTGAATGTAACATATAATTATACTACGCGTTAACTGAATGCAACTGATGATAACAATCTATAATTTGTGATGTAAAATTGAAGATTACCTACCCGAATTCCTCAGAATCCAAGAAAAGAATGTTTTCCCACGAAATGAAAATCATATCTGATAGCAGGATATTAAATTCAATTCAAATCGTTCAGAAAAACTGATAAAAATGATAAAACACAAATATTAAATTTTAGTTCACAAATATAGCATTTAATCAAAAAATTAATGAATTTGGCTGATTATTAGTTTCCCAGATTTCGGTGACAAGTCACGAGTGTTTGCATTTTACCATTATAATTTGAAATATTACCTTTCTAGCAATCAGGGGCACGCAGAGGATATCAATCTGCAGGGGGCTACATTTTATCACATGCTCTTAATATAGGGATGATTTAAAAATTTCTTTGAAATATAGAGTAGTTTTAGAGTTTGTTACCTAAAGACGAGTTTAAAAAGTACATTCCTCAGACAGATTTAAGAGTGTTATCTAGAGACTAGTTTTAGAGCGCGTGGAATAGACTAGTTTTAGAACGACTACTCCAAGACGAGTAGAAGCTGTATTGAAGTGAAAAAGGGTTCTAACACATTTCAATGAACAATATTAAAATTTTCAATTATTTTATCCAATTCCAGTAAATATGAAATGGAACACTTTTGTTAATGGGCTGAAAGCAATAAATATTAGTTGACTGAATTAGAAAATATCTAAACACCTTTATACACGATTTTAAAAGAAGCAATCAATGAATTAAATAAGAATTTGTTTGCTTTTTATACGGTCTGGAAGGGGCTTAAGGTACTGGTAATGATGTAAAAACATTTTAGGCTCTAGTAAAGTAAAGCGGCTGGACACATACCCAGACACAGAATAGGCCGTTTTGTGTACTGAATAAAAGGTTGCAAAACACATCGTTATATCGCGCATTTGGCTATATCACACTTTCTTACTTGTCCCCAATGAAATTCGTTTTGCGAACAGAAAAGAGAATCTCGATCTATATTTCTTTAGAACTGGGAGTTCAATGGTCACTTGTTTCAAGCCCAAAACATTATTGGTATTAAATATTTGGAAGTCTCGATAGCGTGGACGAGAAGGAATTGTTTTCTCCACATTATTCCGCAGTATTTAGTGTTATATTATGTGATTCTATCAAGAGCACTGTTTATTGCAGAACTAGCAGATTTACTCGGGTTGAATTGGTTGACTTGTAGATTGAAAGTGACTAGAATTATCCCTTCTCTTTCATAAAAAAATGCCAACGAAAATTTCGAATGGCTGGAAAATAGAACTGCAACAGCTTACTTTGGACGCAAAACTAATTGCATGCAAACCTCCATAATACATTTAACATACATCGCACCCCTGTTGTATAACAAACTACTGCGTGGATTAGGAATGCCCCTTCGTAAATTCGTTTCCTGCAAAATCGCTGTAACTCAATTCGTAAAAGTAACGAATCTTCAACGAATACTCCAGCACTCAATATCAATATTTTTTACTTGTAAGCACTTGCACCAGACATGCGACATTTTAGAATGTCTCCATTCTTAAAGGAGGAATCGCAAATTAATTTGGTAAGATATTCATGGCTTATTTTAAGGAAAACATTTTTTCTTGGCATGTGCAACAAGTACTTAATTCAAAATTTAATATCTTCAGTACATACAAAGCAAAGGTAACCTATAACCATTTTTCAAAAATGGTAGATCGATTTAATAGCGTTTTTTTTTTCGCTTTGAAAATCGCTGTTTTCAACCAACTTCACTGGTAAAGTAGGTTATCTTGACTTTTTCTGTCACTACAATAAAGAAATTTTAAAATTGAACTAAGTCCTGATTCCAATTTTTCAATATCGGCGAAGTTACATTTAAAATTTGCATATCTCTAACCTGCGCATGCAACTTTAAAATCAATTCCTTTGGGGGGATTGTTGTTGTGTAGTTAATATATTTACATTTTTTAATAAAAAATAAATATTTATTAAATTTACAACCCATAGAAATGAGCGAAATAGAACTGAAGTTGGCGGAGAAAAAGTTGTTCTGAAGATACAATTCGTGATTCTTTTTTTATCTCGTGATCCCCATAGTTGCCACAACTTTCATCAAATAGAACCAAGTCGTTTGAAAGAGTAGCGGATTAGCAACCGGAGGGTTCCAAGTTCGAAACTCGATTCAATCAAAGATCGTGTGTACATGGGGCCTGGTGCGGTTAATGTTTGTCGTGGCCTCAAATGTCCTTACATTGGCGCAGTGTGGAAGTTTGGAGAGTGGGGTGCAAGCTCAGGTGTTGACCTCGTCATCTGATTATGGTTGAAAATTATAAGGTGTTATCCTTGGATCTTTCCCTTCGGGATTGATCCTGTACGGCCAATAGCCCGTTGTATTGCTCCAGTGTGACGTTAATTCAACAACCAAATACCACTGGTGAATCGCGATCGACGCCTTTGGACAAGCTATGCAAGACGTCAAGTAAATGGACATAAACACAAAAGAGAAACCCAGGGTACGATACAAGAATCGAATCTGCGCCGCCTACAACTCGCAGGACACTCACTCAAACATTTTGATAAATTTTTCTTCGAATGAAATTTATGTCTTATCCACGAAAATCAGATATTATTCCTTATATATGATGAGTTGGCATAAAACAGTAGAAAGTGTGCTGCATCGTTTCCGAAAGTTATGCTTGTTTTCCACTTAATGAGTTTTCTCATAAATCTGAATCTAATTACTACTCGCCTGTTTCAAGTGTTTGAGATATACAATTCCGCTAAGCTACAAGGTATAACATTACGCTTTGCATCGATAGAATTAAAATTCAGTCCTGACAATAACACCAAATACAAATAGTGTACCTCCCAAGGGAGAAGTTGAAAAACTACATTTTACAGGAGTCAAAAAGGCTAGAAACCTTTCTAAGTATATCTTACTTCTCAATTTGAAAATATTGTACAGTTCGCTTTTCCTTTTTAACATTTGTAGCATGTTCCTGATTTGATTTCTATAGTTTAAGCTCAATATAGAATAGCTTGTAAATTGAAAAATAAAATCTCCAATGAGCTATCACCTCTTTTCGAAGTGAGAAATGCTCATTTTCTAACGCCAAAAATCGCTAAACAAATTTGTTCTTGAAATTTGAGCATTGTTTTATATATTTATTTAGAAAAAAGGAGTATATAAATTTAGAATGTACGCTAAGACAAGTTTTTTACTTCGTGAACTCCAAATTAGAAAATAAAGTTGTAGCAAACAATGCTGAATGTTTCCTGCATGTCCTCGGGCATGCAGATTAAATAAATACAGTAACGTTACTTAACGTTATCATAACAAACGCGTATCTATTCTAATTACTCCATCTCGTACACTTTACAATGTACTTAGAACAGCCGAGTCATTAAACTTAAGGATCTAGAAAAACTATAAATGGTTTCCACATGCACTTTTTCGATAAAACGAACCTGAGCTTCTAAAACAGCTATGGTGGTTCAAAACTCAAAGTGCATTTGAAAAATCATGTCATTTTAGCAGTAAATGCAATTATATAATATAAGCTTATAAAATTCTTGTGACACAAAACATGTATTGCGATAATTTAGAATTTGATTTTCAGTCGACATTCCTTTTCACGAGTCCCAAAAACCAGAGGATAAGCTTGAAAAAAGAAAGTTCATTTAAAGCAGTTATTCCAACCTTTTGGTTTGCCTGAGCCACATGAGCGAAGAGGAATGGTCTTGAGCCGCATATAAAATAATATAATTAATGCATGTGTTTGTGCACGTGTGCCGGATAATTATCGTTTGAGCGCACATTGATATCTTGGCTTGCGCAGAATTAAGAGTAGTTTTGTGAAAGTAATGTACCAATATCTGGTTCGTTTGAAGTGGTTAGTTACAATTCTTTGGTAGTTTTCACGGTGCTCGTCAGAAAATGTTGATCTAATTTTACACTTCATGAGTTTCATCCTTGATAATAACTATTCACAAATGTACAGCCTAAAACGAAAACATGAATAAAGCGTGATTGAGAACAGAGGGATATATTTTTCTGAGAAATCACGAAAAATGTCGCTAAAAATCACATAATACAAAAGTTTACGATCTTGTTCAGCACGGATTGGACACCACTAGTTTAAAGGGAATAAACTATGTTCTATGTTTGGACAAGACTTGATAAAATTGCGTAATAAATCGTGAAATCGGAATTCGTCAAAACGACTTGAGTATTGTACCATTCACAGAAAAAAATTCACAATTCAACACATTTAAATTAAAAACGCCGTTCTCAGACCTTTAAGAAAAAACATGTAAGCTAACGAAAGTATGTTCTTTTTTTAAAGGACTTTAAAATATCGTTTACCATCCTGGTGGTTGTCTCGACGAGATATCTAATCATTAGCAACACTGATCTTGATAGACGAGAATCTCGTAATCGTCATCATAAAAAAATCGGCAATATCTTGATGACGGACCGTCGCCAATAGCCCGCTGTATTGTTCCAGTGCGACGCTGATTAATTACCTACCATCTCGTAATTAGAAAAATTGATCAGATCTTGATGACGAATATTTCGTCATTAGCAAAATTGGTCAGATCTTGATGGACGAGATATCTCGTCGAACATTTGGAGATTTAAGCAGAGGCCCAGGGCTACTTCTATTTTTAAAATCGCCCCCTAGTAAATTAAATAAACAAGAAAATGAAACTGACCAAAAAGACTTGCCATTCAACGAAATGCATATCCTTCAATAGAACACATTACCATGTTATCTTTAAAATGAAATGGGCTACATAAAAATAACGAAAAACATTGTTTCAATCTTTTATAGTATTAGCAAAACGATTCACTGCATACCTAAATCCTCTGTATTATTATAAGTACGACCGCTAACTTCTATATCTCTTTAATTTTAAGGAGCCCCCCATAACGGAAGGGTATAAAAACAAGCTATAAGTAAACAAATAAGTTTACAACAAAACACCTACACCGTAGACGTTGAGTATACTTCTACGGACCCAATATTTTTGTTTTAGGGGCCCGGACTCCAAACATGAGATACAAATATGGGAAACTAAATGAGGCTTTCTGCAAGGCAATGTCGATGGCGCTAGTGTTCTTGTGGCAGAATGTGTTTCCTGCATAATTCCGGAAGTAACGTTACTTAGCTACATTTTAAGGCAACTGTATTTACGATCCGGAACAATGGATAACCGGAAGTAAAATCTTCGTTTTCTGGAGGTACCGATTTAACGTGTACCAGCCCTCTCGTAGGCGACGGTCTTTGGTTAAATCGATTTTGGAACTCGCAACCCTCCCTCCGGTTGTTAATCCGTTACTCTTCAAATTGGGCTACCGCAGAACTCCAAAGATACGATGGAATTGAACAAATCTGTGACGAAGATATGACGGAATTCAGTTGGACTCGAGAACACGGTACCATCGCTAATTGGAGGTAGTTAGAATTGCAATTGGGTTATAATTTTGGAATATGGTAACCCGTCGTAGGACTATCGATATGACCGTTCGGTGATGAAAATTTTAGTCGCCAATCTAGCGACCGACCGGTACCGTCTTGAGTTTTCACGGAATTCTACCTAATTCAAATTCTGATGTAAAATATGCCAAGACAAAGATTCGATAGAATTCAAGATTCAAATTTCAAAAAGACAAATTCAAATTTCTAATGACTGAATTATACCGATTTCAAATCAAGACGTAAAATATGCTTAATTTCCACTTTTTTGCAGAGTCGTCGATATAATTCACCTTTTTGAATCGCGTCATTTTTCTTGAAGGTGTTATATGTAAATTCCCACCCTTTCGACATTGCTTTCACATTCCCCTAGAATGCCCCCAAACCCCTTTAAAGCCCCTCGATGCCGGTGGTGCAGGGGTCGACTGCAGCAACATTCACTTCCGTCCTACACAACGGGGCAGCTATTTTATTGTGCCACGGCAGATGGGACGATTCATAAGAATATATAATGGCTGATGCCATTGGCGTTTACTTGACGTCCTTTGATTATTTGGTAGGTTTGTCACTACGGTCAGTTTTTACTATACGACGGCGAATTTGACCTCGATTCCTTTTAGCTTAAGCTTTATAACCATATAAATACAAATTTAAATTTGGTTGGGTGTAATATGTCACAAGGACCATATTCGGCCAAGCACAAATTTAAGGCGAGGTTCGAGAGGTAGTTCAACAAAACTATTCTAGCATTTGTGAAATAGCATAAATTTTTAAAAATGGCAAAAAAAATCTCCGCTTAAACTATATTTTAGTAGCAATTATGATTGCTCAGATACAAAATGAATCGGTTAGAACACAAATTGTGCTAATTAAATATGAAACATACGTTGAAGATCTCGCCAAGAAATTTAAATGTTAAATTAAATTAAATATTTTCTTAATAAGGTTTTCGTGATAATCCAGCAACCAGATTCGGATGTTTTCCTTTCATGGTTGTCACGGGTTGGTGCCAAAATTTCGAAATTGGGAGTTAACTTGGAAAATTTTCTCTAAAGAAAAATCTGAATTATTTCGTACGCTGCTAATTGCAAAAAAGTCTCAAAACTTTTGAAAATAGGAGCTTTTGAGACGATTTTGCTTAAAAAGATACCCTAAAAAATATGAAAAATAATAGCAAAAAGTCGCCTGTGGCAGCTCTGAATTCTTGTAATGCGCAATCTGTTTTCCATGTTCACATGCTTTGTATTTATAATAACAAAGGATACAATCCTGTAAAAGGAAAATTGTATACATTTGTGCAAGTTACGAGTATACAATGAGTACTTGAGAGACGTACTTTAGGTTCATGAGGGGGACCCGTCATCAAAACTGCGACTGAAGCCCGTCCTAGAACTTGCTACTGGGAGGCCGGAGTGCAGATGTCAGGGGGATCTGCCTCGAACGAACGTCCCTGAACCTCGTCAATTGATGAGGCCAGGACGCTTCGAGTTTGAAAGATTCGTGAAATGTCCTTGGAAAAGGTTCGGTGAAATTTCAAAACTCTAAAATCTCAAACACTTCAAAATGACTAATTAAACCCCGAATTTCAATACATTCATTTTTTAAAATTAATTTATAAGTATCCTAGTGCACCACAAAACTATAATATGAGGCCCACCGAAGTGAATAACAAAACATAAAAGAACAAAAAACGAAAAGCAGTGGGACAAAAAATAGCAATGAAGAATGAAATCAATACGGAACACATAAGAATGGCAAATGCAGGGCTACTACAGCCAAAGCACTTATTAAATAGAAGTTTAAATGCTTAAAAATCACAGCAAAAATTCTCCTCTTAAACCCTATTTTAGTAGCTCACAAACAAAATCAATCGCCTAAAACACAAAATGTGCTAATTAAGCATTAAACAGACGTTGAAGATCATGCCAAGAAATTTAAATCTAAAATTAAAAACTAAATATTTTCTTAATAAGGTTTTCATGACAATAGCAACCAGATTTCGCTGTTTTTCTTTCATGGCTGACACGGCTTGGCGCCAAAACTTCGATAATGGTGTCCATTGGAAAATGTTCTCTTCAGAAATAAAAGGGATTTTTGGTGAATTTTCAAAAACTCTCCAAAATTTTGAAAATACGAGCATTTGAGACGATTGTATTGAAAGAGATGCCCTAGGTCGAAAAATAGCAAAAAGGCGCTTTTAGTGGTAGCCCTGTATATGGATTGAAGTATTCATCAGCCAAGTTGATTACAACATGACGTAGTAGACCGGTCTTACCATTGAATTCAAGAAACGTGTGACACGTTTCGTACCCCTCGCAACGGATGAATCGATTTCAGCTTCCAGATTTCACGTACACGTGCTTTGTGTGCTCGAGGTTGTCACAGATTAATTCAGAACCTAGCTGGAAAACTGCAGCATTACATTATTGATGCATTCTTGCCCTAAGACATGGAGGTGACAACAGACAAAATCATTAATTGAGAGGAGTTACTTTTTGGGATATTCGCATCAACGACACTCGTAACATCCATAGGCCTAATTAACCGCGTGCAGTAAACCATGATTATGGAACGACTAACCAGTTCAGTTATTACATTACACGTTAGTACAACTTATTACATACAAAGAATGATTACAAAAACATAGTACTAAATGTATTATGACTCGAAATTGGTTAGTGGACAAGTTAACTAAATTAAACAGTGTGACTTAGTTCTTATAAGTTTGGGGATAACTAGTCTTGTTCACACATTTTGAATGGAGATTACTTGGATCACTTTCCCCTTACCTGAACCGAAACATTCACATCAGTTCTGTCTAATGCGAGTAAAGTGAAACTAGGTCGCGATACTCCACTACCTTTGCGATACAAAGTTTCAATCACAAATAAAATCTCAAACAAAGGATTAATATTACAATAAAGTGTTCGTGGAATTCCTACACAAAATAAAAAGGTGGTTTTGAGCATTTCCACAGCAAAAAATGGAATCAATATTTAGTCAATTTTCAAACGCTACACTTGAATGACTACTAAAATTCGCGATGCTGAACAAAATAAAGCATCGAACAAAGGTAGGTTTGGTTGACTGGTTTTGGGTTTTGTGGCGCAAAGGCCATATTTGACCAAGCTACACCAAACACAAGACAAACGGGTTATTATAAAAAGGATGGAGAGGAGAGAGATAGTTTGGGCATCCTGGGATCACAACCCCCATGTTCACAAAAGGCAGCAAACCCCACGGGGAAAGAATAGACCACTAGGTACTTCGGGTTCGTGAAGCCCATACACATCTGAAGATGTGTCCCCGACGGACGAAAGGGAGAAGAAAAATCTTAAAATGTATATTAGAGCCAGCCGTGAAATCTAGGTAATCCCTCGATTGTAGAAATTCGATTTAATTTGTTTTCTCTACTATCAATCCATCATCAGATTCCAATGAAGGTATAAACAATCCCTATGGCGAATATGTGTCCGGGTGACATCCGTTATAATGGACAGGGTGGATTTATTTGTTTCTACTCATCTTTTGTTTTCTGTATTTAAATGTCTGTTCAAATTGTATTTCTGTTCCTGTTGCTGCAGGATACATGCACTTCGAATTAGTATTGCATATATTTTTTTGTTAATGCATAGTGGCCACCATTTGCCTTAAGCCCTTTGTTGGGGCATGGTTATAAAATATTAAGGCACTATGGTGGAGGATACATCACAAAACGATTATCAATAAACAAAAGGAGTACAGGATCAATGTTTCTCCAAGTGATACATGTTACTATTTGTAATCTACACAATAGTTCAGATTGTAACCTGTAATTTAGGTGACAAAACTCCATTTTTCAGAAAACGAAAACAGAACATTCATTTAATCTCAATTTGGAGTCTTACTAGGATTGTTCCAAGTAAAAAGGGCGCCACTGTGACTCACTGAGTTTGTCCACAGCGTCAAGGCGAGTTGTAGACGGCGCAGGTTCGATTCCTAATTTACCCTGGTGTATTCTTTTCTGTTTTCAGGAAATCTTTTTTGGGTGTGCCCATAACTTGACGTTGTCTTGTGTTTAGCGCGGCTTGGCCCTAGCGCCATAAACCCAACCAATTAACCATGTGAAATGGACATGCGTGAGAAAAGACAACCACCTGTTTTGTATTTTCTGACCACCCAAACGTTTGTGTCAGCAGAGCGAGGACTGTTTTGAACAATGTCGTGAATTTTGCCTGCATGTAATTGAATTCGAAAAGGTGTTCGTGTACGATGATAGCGTCAGGAATCTAGTAAACAAGTGGTTCCCAACCTGTGGTCAGTTTTAATTGAGATATGGTTAAATTTTAGTTTCTCAAGTATAATTTCATTGCGTTGACATTTCGCAATTGTTTAAATATCTCTTTACTATCTATCCCCTCTTCCTTCCCCTGTAACACTACTCCTAAACAGTTAACTTGTAAAACATAGGGTGGACCTAAGGAGCTCAGCCATAGAAATTGATTCTAAAAAGGGCTCCGCGAGTCAGAAATTGGGAGCCTCTAGTAAAGGATAGTGGTGCATATGGTTGCCACAAGTGCCGGTATTTATAGCCTATTGAAGCATATAAATAGGAAAAGTTTGGTTGATAGTTGAATTAACGTAGCTCTGGAGCAGCACAACGGCTATTAGGAAAAGTTTGGAACGAATTAACTGAGCAAAACTGGTGCTTATGAGGTACGCTGCACTTCAATTCAAGGTAATACTCATTCCCTTGAAAAACCCCTTACGAAAGAGGTGTGAGGACATCATTTCACAGCGGAGTCAAACAGATTGACAACAACTAAAATGCCCAAAAGATGTCGGACACCCTTATGCTAGTGACGTGATTGGATTTATCGAAATAAACACATGTAAGAATTTCTTTTGAACTCATATTACCTTGGAGATATTTAGATGATTGTCGTATTAGGGATTCAATCACCCTACAGATGGCGCTAAAAGCACCGTCAGAGTGTGTTACGATCGAACAAGCAGATATTCGGATGATATGGTCATGGAGTGGTCGTGTAGGACGCTCCTTGGTAATTTGTAAATATTTTGTTATATAATAAATGTTTGTGCTGTCTGCATTGCCTGAGATTCGCTGATAACCCATTAAATAGAACCAGATACGACATTGGCGCAGTCGACAGGATTTTAATGAGGAAATATGCTTTCGTTTTCATGGTGAGTCCTGCTCCTTGTTGTGAACTTTTATATTTGTTTCCTGCTAAATACTACTTTTGAAGAACATTGAAGAATGGTGTAAAGATTTTTGTTGAAATGCTTCAACGTGAATTTTGAATTTGATTTTCGGAACTTTATTGTGGAACTTTCGTTTTAAATCGAACAGTTTTGTTTCGTGATCCCATTATGGCGTTCTTGGCGAAAGGAAGTTCTAAAGACTGTTGCTACCGAAATGGGGATATTGAATACCGAAAACATGGTTGTAATTGAGCTAAAGAAAGTTATAACCGAAAATAAAAACTATGATGAACCGTTCGTGAAGGAACTCTTAAATACTATTATAGAAGAAAGAAGGAGAAAAGAAAAATTAGAAGTTGAAGAAAGACGAAGGAAAGAAGAATTAGAAGTTGAAGAAAGACGAAGGAAAGAAGAAATGGAATTCGAGTTGCAGAAGATGCGTCTAGAAAACGAAAGATTGAAGAATGGGTCTGAAATTCAACAAACTGATGTAAACATGAAGCCGAGGTTTGACTTGCAAAGTATTTTACAGAAGTTTGATCCCAAAACTAATGATATAAGCCTCTACTTAGTTCTCTTCGAGCGTCAAGTGAAACGAACGGAAATCAAGAAAGAAAATTGGGTGTCATACCTAATAGGATTCCTACCCTATGACGTTGCGCAAATAATTGCCAGAGAAAACGAAGAAGTGACGGATGATTATGAAAAAGTGAAAGAACTCTTACTAAAAAGATATAAACTTACTCCTGAAAGGTTCCACCAATTGTTTACGAAACACTACAAGAAACCCGAAATTACGTGGTGTGACTTCGCCTATGAACTTAAAAATTATTATCAAGAATGGATAAGAGGACTGGATGTAAAGACTTTTGAAGAACTGTCTGATTTAATTATTACTGATCAGATTAAGCGTAAAGTGCCATCGGAAATCCGTGATCATTTCATCGACGAATGGTCTCGATTCAAAATACCAGAAGAAATTGCAAATAAACTAGATGATTACGAAAACGTTCGAAATTGCGTAAACAAAAAAGTGAAGGAAACATTTTGGAAGGAGAATCAAACGAATACGTTCAAACATCAGAATTTTAATTACAACAGAGAAGAAACGAAAAATTCCATAGACCGGAAATATGCACCCCCTCACATCAGAGAACATCGATTCAAGACGAGAGAAGATTACCAAAGCACTAGAAATACAACTTCAAGGGAATGCTACATATGTGGTTTATCGCACTTCGCAAGAGATTGTCCTAAAAGATACAGCAGATCAACAAATATTAGCAAGAAAGAAAAGAAACCAGAAGATGAAATATTAACTGCTGAAATACGATCGGAGCATCTGGTGAAAGAGAAAATAAATGTTCCTATGAACTCTCTTCAATATGTAAACATTCTCGTAGATAATCGAGAACTGAAAAGCCTGATCGATTCTGGAGCTCAAATCCCAGTTTTCAATTCAAATTTTATTTCCGAATCAAAAACTGAAAAGGGAAAAATAATTTTAACTAGTGCTTTCGGAGAAAAAATTGAAGCTGGATTAGCAAAATTCCAAGTTTCATTAAAAAACGAAGATGAAAATAGACTTTGCCGTCCGATTGAAATACTTGCAGCAGTAACGGACAAAGTTCATGGTCAGTGCATTATACCCCCAAATATTTATGAATTACTAAAATGCTCAACAGAAGATGGAAAAGAAACATGTATTCCTAAATGTAACAGATTGGATTGTGTTTTTCCAGTGAAAGAAAAGGACTATTTAGTCTGCGCTGAAACCGGAAATGATGAATCAGAACAAGAATCACCAGAAAGCGGAATACTATCGTGCAAAAGTGAAAGCTTTCGACTTCGTGAAGAACAAAACAGTTGTGATACGTTAAAAGAAATAAGAAAAAATTTATCACTTCGAAAGGGAAACTTCTTTTTTATCGATGGATTAATATTCCACAAAGATAAAATATTAGGAGAGACCGTTCAGCAACTGGTTTTACCGCAAAAGAGAAGAGCTCAAGTTTTAAAATTAGCTCATGAATCTGTTTTTGGAAGTCACATGGGAATGAAAAAGACGAATGAAAGAATACGATATAGTTTTTATTGGCCTTACATGACTAGTGAAATCGCCGAATTTTGTAAAACATGTAAAGAATGCCAACTCCGAAGCCCAGAGAAAATGATTGATAAAATTCCCATTACTCCTGTTCTCAGACCGGAATTACCATTTGAATGTGTTAATGTGGACATTATAGGCCCTATTGAACCTCCCTCAGCTCGTCGTCATAAATATGTGTTATGTTTAGTTGATCAACATTCTCGCTGGCCGGAAGCAATTCCTTTGCGTTCCTTAACTGCTAAGGCGACATGTGACGCACTGTTGGAAATTTTCATGAGAACTGGAATACCAAATACTATAGCAAGTGATCAAGGTACGAACTTTATATCGAAACTTACTCAAGAATTCATGAATCGCTTAGGATCCTCTCCTAGATTTTCAGTACCAGGATATGCAGCCAGTAATGGACTTATAGAAAGATATAATCAAGTTCTTAAAAATGCACTTCATCATGTTATCCGAACAGATCCTAGTAATTGGGATAAATACATTCCGTTTCTGTTATTTGCTTATAGAGAAGTTCCTAACTGTACTACCGGAGTATCTCCATTCAAGTTGATGTATGGCCGAGAAGCAAGAGGTCCTCTGAGTGTGTTGAAATCTAGCTGGTGTGGAGAAATTCCTATACCTTTGAATATGGACAAATCAGTCGTAGATTATCTCCAGGAACTCAAAATAAATCTCGAACGAGCAACCGACCAAGCCTTACTTATCGCATCGGGAAAACAACAAGCCTACACGGATTATTTTAATCGCCGCACAAGATCCAAAGAATTTAAATTAGGAGAGCAGGTTTACTTACTAATTCCAGATTCTTCCAACAAGTTATATGCACGATGGACCGGACCTGGGGAGATAGTCGAGCATCCATCGCCACATTCTTACAAAGTGAAACTTCCTGAAGGAAAAGTACGACACTGCCATGTAAATAAGATAAGGAGATATTACCCAAGAATGAATGCAGTTGGTATTGTTTTTGAAGATGATGAAGAATTTGGTGAAATTCATGCCTCTCCTAGAACTGTATATCAACAAGAACTGTCTGATAAAATTTGGAAAATAAATTTATACGATTTACATGAGAAAGAAAGAAGTCAACTGATTCAGATATTACAGAAGCATAAAGATTTATTTAGTGGAAAATTGAAAGTTGCACAAGTTGGTGAACACAAAATAAGACTTGAGGAAGGCAAAGAAAGGACAAAACCATATGTTTATAGGATACCAGAATCTTTGAAATCACAAGTAGATACCCAAATTGAAGAGCTACTTGAATTGGACTTAATAGAAGAAAGTTCTGCAGAAATCGCTCATCCTGTTGTGTGTGTAAACAAAAAGGATGGAGGCATGCGTTTATGTATTGATTATCGATCCCTCAATGCTGTCACAAAGGCTGATGATTTTCCTATGGAAGATGCCATTCAATTACTTCACAGCATAGGGAAAGCAAATGTTATTTCTACACTTGACTTGTTGAAGGGATATTGGGCTATCCCAATGGAAGAAAAATGTCGTGATTTTACTTCTTTCAAGACTCACAGAGCACAGTATAGATTCAAAGTAATGCCATTTGGTTTGAGAAATGCTGCTGCGACTTTTCAACGAGAAATGAACAAAGCGTTAGCACCATACAGAGATTTTAGTCGTGCATATATTGACGACATAGCTATATTTTCTAACAACATGAGTGATCATCTAAAACACTTGGATCTTATTCTTTCAAAATTAGAAGAACTACAGTTTACTGTGAATTTACACAAATGTACATTTGCAAGACCTGAAATCAAATATTTAGGTCATGTTATCGGATCTGGAAGGCATCAAGCAGATCCAGACAAAATAAAAGCAATTGCTCAAATACCTGTACCTGAGACCAAGAAACAACTTAGAAGCATGCTTGGATTGTGCAATTATTATCGGGAATATATACCTTGCTATGCAGAGATTGCCTTACCTCTTACAGAGTTAACAAAAAAGAGGATTCCTGAAAATTTACCTTGGCTGGATATACACGAAGTTGCCTTCAACAAACTAAAATCTGCTCTAATGAAAGCTCCAGCTTTGCACACTCCAGTTATGAGTGAACCGTTCATAATACACAGTGATGCATCCCAGTATGGTATCGCCGCTTGTCTGTCCCAAGGAATCGAAGGATTACTCCGACCTATTGCATATGTGAGCCAGAAGTTGAATAAAACTCAACAAGCTTGGTCTACAATAGAGAGAAGAAGCGTACGCTATTGTGTGGAGTTTGAAACTCTAGTTTTCGGGTCCAAAATAGAACTGTACACTGATCACAACCCTTTGTCATACCTTACAAAATGTGCTCCACAATCTTCACGACTACGGTGGGTTTTTGCTCTTCAAAGATATAACTTAACAATAAAACATTGTCCAGGAGTCAAAATGCCTCATGCTGATGCATTATCCAGACTATTTTCTGAAGAGAAGTAGTGACAAATTTATTATTGTGACTTTAAGCATAATGTCTGTTATTATATGCTTTCGTATTTTATTAGCATTATTATTCTTATATGTATATATATTTTTATTTTGCATTTTTCTTTACTGTTGATATGGTGTAATAATATTTAGGTGATTGAGTCCATAATATTTAAATTCAGATCTGTGTTTATGTTTTGAGAAAACCCCAAACCCATATCTTGCGGGGGAGATGTCGTATTAGGGATTCAATCACCCTACAGATGGCGCTAAAAGCACCGTCAGAGTGTGTTACGATCGAACAAGCAGATATTCGGATGATATGGTCATGGAGTGGTCGTGTAGGACGCTCCTTGGTAATTTGTAAATATTTTGTTATATAATAAATGTTTGTGCTGTCTGCATTGCCTGAGATTCGCTGATAACCCATTAAATAGAACCAGATACGACAATGATAATCTACTTGACATTTTAAACTTCGCATCTTAAAGAAGGTTTGATCAACTTAAGTGGATTTGAACATTTTTAAATTGTACAATTTACAAAATATTATTGAATGGATTGAAATTATGAATAAAAAAGGGCTTCACAATCGAAGACCTCGATTGTTGAGGTAATTAGATTGGTCCAGATTTCCTTTAGCAAGATTGGTTGGTGTCTCTATGACCATATTTTGCCAATGAGATATTAAGTGGAACACATGACTTCCTGATTAAAATGAACTCCGAAGCACTACGAACTGGGATTCGAACCCGGACGAGTTCCGGGAGAAAGATCTTAACTACTTGGCTATGGGCAAGGTCGATTCCATATGTAGAAAATGACATAATTCAAATTACTTGACTTTTAAATACGTACTATATACTAAACCAGAGATGGTAAAAAATAAAATTGAACTACAAATATTTTTGGACGTTGGTAAAAATAAATAGGAAGAAAATAAAACGAAGTTCCATTTCGAATTTCTAACAGACATTTATAACACATTATATTTGCTCTACTTCGAAAGTGAATGCGGTTTTGAGCACGTTATCACTTAAAATATTTTCATTTTACACTGTTTCACGAGATTCTGCGAGTCATAACATAAAATGTATTTGGGAAAATTACATTTAATGTGTCAGAAACTGAAAATGACACTAACCGAAACGTTTCAACTCATTTCATAAGAAATTATATTGGCTTTGAATTTGGTTTGTCGCTCAATGATGATATTTTGATACCCGAGGGATAGTTGAAATCCAATCGGGAGATTAATGCAAAGCAGGGTTCGGAATTAGCGGTCGGTTGTTACGGGTATTTTGCACCTTTGTTTTGATGAACGAGTTTTCAGACCCAGTCGTCATTTTTGACACCAGTTTCAAGAATATTCTCACTTGTATGATGCAAATTTAGACCCATCTACCATTTACTCTTCATTTCAACATTATGTTCTCTTAATATACCTGTAAATTATATAACAATCTGTAATGCAAATGAAAACAATTTTCCAGACAAATGAGCCCTTAAAATACCCAACTGTCTGGGGCTGGAGACGACCAATGGTATGATCGAAATAACATATTGCCCATAAAGACCCTCAATTGCAACTAGTTGTTGAAGTCCAGGCCCTAGACTGATCCAAACAAAATACTGTCCTTTAAAGACCCAAACAAAAAGCATAACACATTCGCATAAACGCAATATATTTCGAGATAGGTAGGTTAATTAACGTCGCAATGGAGAAACACAATGGCCTATTGGCGACGGTCCGAGATTCATCCAGAAGGGAAAGATCCTAGGACAACAACCTCGGCATTTTAAAGCACGGTTAGATGACGAGGTCAACACCTGAGCTGGCACCCCACTCTAAAATTCCACACCACGCCAAAGCAAGGACATTCGATGCCCATGACATATTTAACGTGCACCAGCCCATCGTACACGAGTCTTTGGTTGGATCGAGTTTCGAACTCGCAACCCTCTGGCTGTTAGTCCGCTAATCTACCAACCGGACTACCGCGGCCACAATATATTTTGGTGATAAAGGGGAATGCCATTGACACCCGACTGCTCCTAATTTCCAAACACGATGCAAAGCAATCGACTTAACGCTATTTGAACGTGAGTAGTGGCTTTGGGAAGAGTAGTGGCCTGGGCACAAGCCCTCCATCTCGAGTTATCCAGAGATCGAATAGCAGTGAATTTCTCTGAGCTTTATCGCTATTCAATCAATCGATGAAATTCACTGCTCCTTTAGCGAGCTCCACATTTCAACAATCCGGAATCAAACTAAGTCAAGTAAAAACTGATGGAGATTGGTAGGGTTTAATGGCCAAGCTGCGCCAAACACAAGACAAACAACGTCAAGCAATAGCCATACACACAAGGAAAGTTTTAATGACAGAGGAAGAAAATACACCCCGGTATGGATCGTAACCTAAACTGATGGAGGAGGTAGGGCCGTACTGAAGGGAATGTTTACACAGGGACTCAAGCCCGTGTAACCATTTCAGTCTTTTGAGAAGCAAATACCCTTTTGCAAGAATGTGTCAATCATGGTTGAATGTTTGAGTTTTAGGCACAAGGGCATTTGGCTAAGCTGCGTCAAACAGACAACATCAATGATGGACATACACAAGGGAAGTTTTACTGACACAGAAGAGATATTCTTCCAGGGTAAATTATAGGAATCTAATCTTGTCTCCTTAAAACTCATAAGTGGTTGATCATGGAATGATGAATATGATTAACAAATTATCTAGGGATATTATGTTGAATAACCTTGACTGTACTCTATTGAATTCGATTGTCCGTAGCCTTATTCGAGAGCGAATTTTTAAAAGCTGAAACACTAAAATGCGACAGTATGTCAATGTCTTGAGTGATTAAGCTTTTCATACGCAGCTTTTTCCATTTTCCTGTAAACTTTGTTACATGTGTGTTATTAATTTGAAGAATGATTCAAAATTCCAGTTAACATTATTTTTACCAGCTTCGATTGATTGTATCTGTTTTGAATGCATAATTCGAGAATCTCACCTTCATAAATGAACTAACGAGCTCTCCGCACGGTATTGGATGAAGGAGGAAATTAGCGTATAGATTTACAAGACGGGAATCGAGACTGCAACTAAAACAGCTTTAGCCCATTGAATTTAAGTAAATGACTTCCTCCAAAAAACAAACGAGCACTGCACGGTACTTGGATGATTATATTAGGTGAGACATGAATAGCAACTTAAACTAAAGCAGCTTTAGCCCATTGAATTAAAGTAAATGATTTTGAAGAAAGAGCGTTGTATTTTTGTGACTGGAAGGCTTGGCAAGAAAAAGATTTATTTGACACAAAGAGAAATGGAACTGGTTCACAACTTGACATTTACGCGAGGGTCACGGCCTTGGCAATGTTACTCTTGAGTTGAAAATACAACTGGTTTTATAGGAACCCAAAACTCTGCAACCACCAAAACCGAAAGCGATATCATGAATGACGACCAAGCGTAGCGTAGGAGCTTCTCCCTTGGCGTGCTTTGACATTGCCTAATATCGAGGAGGTAGTGGCTTTGTTGCCCTTAATCGAGTTGGTAACATGCATAAAAGGACAGGACGGAATTTCAATCACAATCCGTGCGTGAAACTCGTGCTCGTGGAATGCTAGTGGTGACAGCATTTCTTTCCTTGGCGTTTCAGATCGTCACACTCTTTAATTCAGAGTAAAAAATTAGACTGATTGCAAATCTAAATTGAGCAAATGTGAAATATACTACGTTACATTCAAAACCGCACTGATAGAAGCATAAACTTATATAGAGCAAGGGTTGGTTGTTTTGGGGCGCAAAGGAGTTTCATATTTGCCCAAGCTGCGCCTAACACAAGACAGACAGCTTCAAGTCAAAAAGGTCATGGAAGTGGGAAAAGAGGATTGGTTGGTAGGGTTTTAATGACGCAAGGGCCATGTTTGGCCATGCTGCGCCAGACACAAGATATACAATATCAAGTAATACACACACAATGGAAGTTTTACTGACACAGAAGAGAGAAATACACCCAGGGAGGAATCGCACCTGACAGGAATCGAACCTGCACCGCCTACAATTCGTAGGGGAAAAAAAGGGATTGAGGAATAGAATAGGATGAAGCAGAAAAAGATGGGTAACCCGGGAGCGCGACACCCATATTTACAAAAGACAGTAAAACCCCATGGGAAAATAAAACATCACGAGAGTACCTCGGGTCCGTTAAGTCCAAACACAAGGAGAGGTGCCATCGGAGAAGAGCATATAGAGCATTGTTAGTTGGGTTTAATAGTGCAAACGGCCATGTGGCCAAGGTACGCCAAACACAAGACAATGCCAAGTAATGGACAAAAAGACGCAAGGAAAGTTTCACTGACACAGAAAAGAGAAATACAACCAGGATTAGTTACAGGAATCAATTCGCAGGTTGCTAGCGCAGTGGGGAAACCCACTGAGCCCTTCCCAACATGGAGTTGAAGGACGCTGGTAACATAGTACTAGAGTGGACGTGGAAAAATTAACTATTATGCGCAGTCTATTTTCAAAGTTTAATCTTCATTATATCTTTAAATTTTCCGACGAAAGCGCAAGGAAGCAGAGAAAAAGTTATACATTTATGGTACCAGATGCTAGTTGTCGGGGTTCTCCAAATTTTATAATTTAAGCTCTTTTTAGAATGTAGCAGCTTGTTAATTACTGGACCTTGAGCCATTAAACTCAACCATCTTTGTGAAATAACTTGATAGGTTAGTGAGCTCGGCCGTGGCCTCCTTGGCCAAGTCTATTTGCAATTTCATTGTATTTGAAGTTGAATTACAGCATTTAACAAAGTGAAACGTGTAATTATTCAGTGGAACATTACAAGATTTTTCTCGCCTGACAAATGACATAGTCGGCGCAGACCACCATCTCTGGAAACATCTTCCGAATTTAAAATAAAGACATAACCTAAGAGGAGGAGATAGAAACAAAATGGTAACATGATCAGATTTTGTTTACAAAGCGTGTTACAAAACACAAGTGATGGCGAGCAAAGCAAAAATGATGCACATTTGCGTCAGAATGGAAGTATGACGTAAAGGACATAATTTTTGCACCTAATTAACATCACCACGCAACATTTGTTTTTATCTTCTTTTAATAGAACATCGGTAAGTGCGACGTAACAGATTCCATCGATACTAGTCATTTACCTCGTTCTCAGCAGGCATTTATTTAATAGGCAACACAGGTAACAGGAAAATCGACAAAGGAAGTTGCTATACAAATATATCAAGTTAATGGACTACCGACGATAAACAAAAACGACATTCTAGAGACAAATATACTAAAAAAATTAGTGTTACATAAATGTTACTGCAATTCATAATTTTCCGAGAAAAATATTAAAAGTATTAATTTAAATTCCACCAGGGAGACTTCATAATTTACAAAATGCGAATCGTGTTAATTATACAGCTCACTTTAGACTGATAATGTGATAGAAAATGGGTCTTCACATGGTCTGCGAATGATTTTGATAAATTGAAACCTAAATACAGAAACTGAAGGAACAAGTTTCCAGTCAACGCACTTGGTTGAGGTGACTCACAAGATGGGGTGTACGTCTCTAAGAGGATCAATAAGTAAATATGGAGGAACCGTGGAAATAAGTTTTTTAATCCACGACTACTGACTCCTTCAGCCTTCGACTCTACAAGGGGCAGACTGTTGGCTATTTTTAAGGGAGCGCCCAGTGGACAGACGCCGATACTACTAACAGGGACAATCACCAACACTCATGTGCTTATAAACCGGATTCGAACCCGGGACCTAGAGTTACGGATAAACGCTATGACCAGTAGAGATGGGCAGAATCGAGTGCGTTTAAGAATCGAATACTCAAGTAATTTTCAATGACTAAAGAAATTTATAATGTTTTAAGACTTTTTCGAAGGCCCCAAGTTTGAAAAGTAAAATGCAAATGCTTTTCAAGGACCGTGGAAACCCTGTAAGGAAAGGACCATGGCACAAAAGTTAAGAATCACTGTGCATATTCCTGTCTAAAAAAATTCCTTCACCTACGCCATTTTATTTATTAAAAATCTTTGTGGTTTGAAATTGCAGCAGTATAAATTACGATAGTTGGTTACATGTTGGCCAAACTTACCTACATTAAGTTTTAAGCAGCATTGGTTCTTTTGATAATAAATTTCAAGTATTTTTCAAGGACCTCCAAGGAGAGGACATGGCAGAAAAAGTTCAAGAATCACTATATTTACACATTCGTCTAAAAGAATTCTTTCATCTGCGCCCCATTTTTTTCCATCAAAAATCTTTATTTCGAAATCAGCAATTTAAATTGCGATAGTTGATATAAGTTACACTCGATATTGGCAAAACTCAATAATACTACATTTTGCAAAGTAAGAAGCAGCATTCGTTCTTTAGATACATTAAAAACTCTTGAAGTTAATAGACCATACAAAAGTTTATAACAAACAATGGACTGAGCGTACTCATCATATTCCCATAAATCTTATATATAACTCCAAGAAGTGCAATACAATACGACATAAAGACCAAACATGCATTCAACTTCCATAATGTTCCATTTGAAATATCATGTCAGCATTTTCTAAAACAAACTTAATAGCTCCAGACAGCAAAACTTAATATTCGTGTGTTATATAATTCAACAAGTTAACTGAATATTTGAAGCAATGCATTTTAATTATAGAATAGGAACAAAATTCAAATACGAACAAAAATTATACTTCAGTATATTACAAATATTTTTAATACAAAATTCCTTTCCTTTCGAAGTTGATTGAGGACAAATTGAGGGTTTGGATTTTATAGCTCCAAGACACTTGTAAGAAACGTATTTCACTGCAGTGAGAAAAACCTTACTTTCAGCTTTTTGGGTCGAAAGAAATCCGAGACAACATTCTTTTCTTAGTTATTTAATACTAGACTTCACCTAACAATTTTGGAGTATCGCTCTGAAACCCGTCTAGACCGAGAATCAAATCCTGAATGACTGCAGACTAATAACCCGTCTTAAACTACATAAACAACGCTGCACCTTCGTTGTAATCGCAGCTGTATTCACTGTTGTAAACTTTTCATACCAGACAAAACAAATCGTGAATATTTTATTCGCATGATTTAAAACGTATTGCTCTTAATGACAAAATGCAAAGAAATGCATGCGAAAAATAAGCAATACTTCATAATTTAATAGTGGGCATTCAACCTGTGGTATTCGTACCTCTAGGGGTATGCGAAAAATTTGAGTTGAGTGATGTTTATTATCGTCACTTTTTCGGTTAACTTACAAGTTCTTGTTGCCATTTACAAATCTAAATAAGTGGAAAGGGTTTGCTCAAACGTTTGTAAAATAAAATAGTAATTTAAAAACTTTTTCGATCCCATTTTCAAAAAATAACAATATACAATGGATATCCATCTACATATAAAAATGAGTTGGCATCTGTCTGTTCTATATACAAATCTACACCAAATTTGGTACACTTATACTTTTTCATATTAACCCCCCTTTCTTTTTGTCATAGGGGGCTAAAAACAATTCGAAATCCCCATAGGAATAACATTGAGTATTACTAGGGGACGCTCTCTCCCGGTCTGGCTGTGCAGATGACGTCATAGTTAACATCTACAGGAGTCGCCTCTCAAGATGACCTTGGAGGTTTTTTAGAATCTTAGAGTATGATGCAATAAAAGAGGGGTCGGTTGCACTGAAAATCGCATAGTATCATATCGTTTATGTATCCTGTGTAAAATGCGGGATGGAATTTTCAAGCATAAAGTGCAATTGCTTGAAACGTTGATCATACGTATCAATATGATTTGTCAGTCTTTCATACTGATGGTGGAATTCCGAAATTGGCATTCCTGGTTGGTGCAAGGTGCTACAAATAAAAAAACTGATAAGAAAAACTGACTGCAATAATACGATGTTTTCCATTTTTTTCTTCAGAAAATGAACTTAAAGGGTATTCACAATCACTCCAAAACTCAAAATCGACTTTTGTTTAGTCATCTCAGTATCAGTTTTTAGGTTTGTCTTACCTATTGTATGTGAAACGGATCCAAAGCAAATTGTAGAAGCTATAAAAATCTGAATTTTAAAAATTATTTTGAGCTCACTTATTTTTTCTCTACTTTCATTTTCTATGACAGAAAAGTGATTTTTGGATCACTTTCAATCGACGTTTAACCAATTAAGCCCGAGCAACGCCGGGTAAATTCAGCAAGTAATATAATACTGCATGATTCTTTCGCCAATTTTGCCGCTACGTTCAAATGTGCTTTATTTGAGCTATAGAGCTGCAATAGTGCTAAAAATTACACGGAAGAGCTCGGCCATTCTAATGAAAGTCTTCAGTAGTCTGATTAGATGGGGTAATGGGAATCGCAGAAAAGAAAATGTCAGCAAAGGCGAAAATATGTCTAGACGTCAAAATACCGAATTGCCTTTGAACTAGTGAATAGAATAGAAGTGAGCGGTCAGAAGCTAATTGTGATACGACGTAAGTGTGCACACTTTTTGCAAAACAATTAGAAATATGAATTGATTCCAGTAAGAAATATTAAATGTTTTATTTTTGATTAATTTTATTTCATTAGAGGTATGAATATTACGAAGTATGCATATCGATGCTTATATTCATTAAACGTTGATTGGAATAAGGTATCAGATGAGAATCAATAGACAAACAATTTAGAAACATAGTCTACTAGTTAATAAATAAAATGTATAAGTTTACGTTTTATTACAATTATAAAACCAGGCTTCCCACACCAGCAATGCAGATCCCAATAGCAGTTTGGATGATGGGCCCCTCATAAAATAAAAATATGCATATGAAGTACTTTTAGTTTAACTTGCACAAAAGTATAAATTCGTCTACTTATTACGACGTTCACCTTAATGATTAGGAAAAGATTTAAATCTCTGAACCTACAAAACAGATTGTACATTACCCAGAGTAAAAAACATACTTCATGGGCCCCATTTAGACCTCGGATTCAAGTACCATTGTACCGGCACCTCTACATGGGGCCCTGAATTGAATGTATCAGAAACGTGCAAAGTCCACTTTTTAATATAAGAATATATGTACCCTGTATCATCAGAAAGTTCACCTTTGAATAAAATATTTTTTACTCGCATTTTTGACACCTTTATTTTTGTTAATAATCGATGTACTTTTAAACAAAGCAACCTACTGATTAGAAGCATTTCTTTTTATTGAGAATGCACTTTACCAACATATGAACTATTTATTATTGGATACGCAAGTAAAATAAGGTTGGAAACCACAGGTTTCGTACACCAAGACGGGTTTCGCACCCTATATATACGGACTTTTTAAACGATAAATTTTAAGTCAGGATCGAATGCACATACACAAACATCAAGAATCCTTTTCGTCCTTTTTAGAAAAAATTTCTAAGTTATTCATAATTTATTTATCAAATAAATTAATTTTTCAAATTATGCACAATTTATTCAAAGAAAGTAAAAAGAAAACCTGAGTCTTTTTGCACTCGGAAATTCTTCTTTACGGCTATACTATCTAAAGAGATCCAGGTTTATATTTGAAATTTTGTAACTAGCGCCTTATTTTTAGGATCTCTATTTTACAAATTAGGATATATAAATCTGGAATATACAATTCAAATTTAATGAGCCTGGTAAATTGTTTTGAATGATTTCAACTTCGTGTTTCGTAATAAAATTTGCAAAGGTAAATACTCCACAGGAATAGGAATACTCCACAAATTACAAAATGTACAAATTTTCTAATACGTATCTCTTTAAATGAAAAGGTAAATAAAATTTGGCTAGAAACCGTTAATATTGCCATCAAGGCCCGCGTACCTGAATTGAGCAACATCGATCGTTGACTCAACCAAGAAGTAAATTGTTCTAAAAATTCCCATGAAATAAAAACAGAATTTAATTTTTGAAACATTAACTTTCCATAGCAAAGAAGCAGTTAATTTCTTGACATTTTAAAATGTTTTTCACTTCGGTAAATTTAAACGTTCCTAAAACGATTATCAACATCCGCAGAACAGTTGCAAAAACTCTGTTCCGAGAAGAACAAAGCCTCCGCAGAAGCCGGAGGTTAAAAAATGGCGGACTCCCCAATCCCGATGCGCTAATGAGAAACTGTGACATGAACACGTAGACAAAATCCCCAAAGAGAACGAACGTCGTGTGAATAGTAAATCGATGCATCTTTTCAAAAAACTCCATCGAATGCCTCAAGCCCAATCCGAATCGGATTCTTACAAACACCGAAGCCATCCACCTACAACTGAAGAATAGGATTTTGGGTTAACTTGGGATAAATACACGCGCCCACCAAACGATAAAAAATGCACCATTTATATTACACAATACTTACACACTGGCATCTTCGTGGAAAAGAGACGAACGCGCAGCTTAACGTGCGAGAGGTTAAAACCGGTCATCTCAATTTCTAAAAGAAGGGAGGGGGAAAGGCAGTGATGGAGAAGTCGAAAGAGCGGATGTGTTCCCTGGTATTCTGCAATATCCTTTCAAAACAAGAAAATGCGTTCTCTTTCAATCGCAGAAAAGCTCGCTCTCCGCTAAACAGGAGATAATCCAACCCTCCCCGCATCTATAAATAGATAAGAGTATCGAGGTTGACAAAAGTAAAGGTTGAGATTTTATACATTCACGGTTGTTCCATCACACGGAAATAATACGAGACAAGTTGCGAAAACAATTGAATGAGACATGAAATAAAAATATGCGATTTCATAATTTAAAGTAGATTTGTATTTTCACTCGAATTTGTATAATTACTCCGTTAGTATATTTATTCAATAATGCCTTAATCAATTTTGATGATTATATTTGGTCAGTTCTAATACATTCCCAATGGTGGTGATATGCAAAAGCTTTACAACTGCTGTCAGATTTAAGATTAGGGAATTACAATTATTTTTTCGTTTTTAAATTAATATTAATAAAAAGAAAAGTTACAAAGCAGAATGCAGGAATTATAGGTTCATAAATTACATAAACGAAATTCTTTTTTGATTACATTACAAATTACTTTTTAGGTAACACCCTAACTACGGACGAAACATACAGAAAGTTCAAAATCACATAAAGTATGTACACTGCATACATATAAAATATCAAAGGTACAAAACATGTTCAGTTTTATAGCGATCTAGAGAAGTATACAAGAGATTAAAATTTCCAAATTTAGGGGTAAATTTGATTGGAAAGAAACAACACTAGCTGAGTTGATTGTCATTCAAACAGTTACAGGGGAAATGCCCAGTAAAATCTTCAAAGTACAATAGCTAAAAACTTATATTTCATTAAATAGTATTAAAATATTCATAAATATAAACAAAGCCTGAAATTATATTTATTTCTGCATTTTTAAAAAGATAAATTTCTAAGAAAATCAAAAATAAAGTTACAATTTCTGTAATTTTAAATTTAAAAGTAAAAATTAGTTTATTGAAGAGGGAAGTTCGCTTGGAAGTATATTTTGAAAACAATTTTTTATGAGAACATTTGCCAAAATTTATTCTGAACAAACAAAATACTGACAACCCCATTGCAAAAAGAAACGGAAAGAAATTCTTCAACAGAAGAAATATTTTCTCTCATCTTGGGGGAACACTGTTCTTCACTGCCTTGGAAAGAAATTTTGATGCAAAATTTTAAAACATATTCCATTAACTGCATAATTAAAAATCAATTATGCAGTTAAAATTGTGCATTATTTATATGAATAAAAAGAACAAAACATTTTAATAGAAATTTGAATTCAGCAACCTTGTTTATTTTCAATGAGAATAAACCAAATAAAAGTCAAATTTCCATCACTAGCAGCAGTTATACAACATGGTAAGTACCTTTTCAACATGAAACTTGCAGAAACAATTTAACCAGTTATGAACAAAGCTTTTTAAAACAAATAACACATGCAACACAATAATGATGCGATGTTCAATGTGTGAATGTCAACACCACTCTTTGGAAGTTAGGCTTGCATAATTTTTTTTCTTTTAACTTCTCCACACAGATTAACTTATTATTTCTATTGCTTTTTGAATCAGTTAATCTATAAAACTACAACATGCAACACACCTTATATGATCTATTATACTGGTTGGGCACAATATAAAAACTTTTATTTTTTAAATATTACCATTTAAAAAATATATACAGGGCAGACAGAATTTTACTTAAATGGAACTAGATCCCTCAGTGTCGAAGCTTCAACCTACACTGGGACATTTGTGTTTATCATTTCAGAATCCAATCCATTTTAGTGACTAAGTAATGCAAATGGAACAAATTATTAAAAAATTCTAAATCAGACTTAAAGAAAAAGCAGCAGAAATGTTTATTAAGGACTTAAGAACATAATTTGATCCTAGGCTCAAATTTTATGGTGGTACTAGGCCATGGCATTGAAACTGGAAGATAAACTCCAATATCTATAACAAACACAACACTGAGGGCTCATGAGATCAAATCGATGTCAACAAATTTTTCCTGCTAGATCAGGTCATTCATGTTCAGTCAGAGCACATTCACTCTTGGAAGCTCCATAATATTCTACTTGTACTCTTACATTTTTAAGCTTGAAGGATATTTCTGTAAAACAGGCCTTCTGGCTCCTCTAATCAGAAACATTGTGAATTTTTTCTATTCCGAATATTAAACACTGAAATCTGTAGGCATTTTGGATTTTTCTAGGTTTCATGCACCAATTTTATGTAATATCAGTTGAAGACCTTTAGCGGTTTCCAGAAGTGGAAAGAGGAACTTACTTCAGCGGTAAGTGATTTACCATTTACCATCAACCTTACCATTTAGGGTTAAGTGGTTTCCCACCTACCCTTAAGTAATAAGGTTTGTGATTCAATTAATAAAAACATTTTCACAAAATAAACTGCATTATTTTCTGGACTAACCTTCCAAACATTCATACAAATTGATAATAAGTTATAACTTGATCAAATGGATTTGAGCAATTAGAACTAAGTGAAAATATTAAGGTTAGTTGTTTTGGGGATTTTATGGCACAATGGCAATATTTGGCCAATCACAAATATTCAGGAGTAAAATAAATGGGGCATGGTAATAAAAAGTACATATTTATCCTCATTTTTAATAACTAGTAAATTTATCAATTGGAAAATGCATTTCTTTCTTAAAACCCAGGAAAACAAAAATAAACAATGCAGTTTAGTTTCATTGACAAAATTTAAATTGACTTCTCATACAATCCAGATCATACATAATCCATTATAAGGGTATTTCACACTGAGTTGCAGTTACAATGAGTCATGTAAAAATTTAAACTGTGGACAACAAAAGTAAAATAGTTTTTGTTAGTTTGTTACTTTTAAAAGGTGTTACAACTAGCAATCTGTTACTTAAAATATTAAAAGTTAAAACACTGCTACTTTAAAGGTATTTTAATTAACGTCACACTGGGAGCAACACAACGGGCTATTGGTGATGGTCCGGGATCAATACCAAAGGAAAAGATCTGATCTACTTTAAAGGAAATGACATTGCAGTCTGGCAAAATGCTGCCCTACGAAACAGCTCCACTAATTTGTATTCATGCATGTGTCATTCAGAACAACCTGTGTCAACATTTACCATGCCTGCATCTATAGAATAACATCATATGCATTACATAACCCTTCACCACACCAAGTAATTTTGAATTTGCTCTCCCTAACAAAGTTATCAATATATATTTTTTTCTAGTAAAAATAACATTTTGATATATATTTTTGGCACAAAAGAAATTTAATTTAGTAAGATTTATTATTCTCCCCTTAAAAATATTTTACAGTAAACAGAAAAGTTGTAAAACTTGACTTATTCACCAAAGTTACAAAATAAGTTTTTAAAAATCTGGAATACTAGACTGCTTTGATCGTTTTTTACCATTCCATTTTCACATCCTCTCATAATTCTTTAATCTATCTTGTGTACAAAAATATAGCATTTAAAACTCACTGCATACAAAAAAACATTTTTTCGCCAACAATTTAAAACTGGACTATTCTCCTTACTCTTTAAAATACAAAATCTTGAAAATAAATCAATATTTCATTCAATACAACAGAGTCCCCACATAAAAAAGGGGTCGCCAGTCCCATTGTACTGAAAAATGAGGAATGTTCCCTAAAATAAAATGTGAAATCTGTTTTTTAGGTTTAAAATTAAAAGCCATTTCATTGTATTTATAATAAAGCAATACAAGTGTTTATAGGAATAAAAAATGTGAATTTCTGCAAGTTTAACATCGGTACTTGGAATACCCATTTTAAATTCAAATGTGGCTTCATCTTATTAACATGAACTTGGGCTCATAATCATGCTTCGTGGTAGGATCCTGAATGTAGATGTGGGGGCTGACGACAGACCCCCTCGAAACTAAGGTCATTAATTCTGTGTAACAGTATGCATCATTTATTACTTCATTCACGGCAAGTTCCTAGTTGGAAAAAATGCAATATACTACAGAGAAAAAAAATCAAATCTACAATATTAAAATTATATTAGGAATGGTATGTTTTGGGTCCCTTGCAAAATATTCATCTAAACATACTTTTCACTACATTTGAATGTGTTGTGAAGAGTGAAAATATATAATTCATACAATCTACAAATCATAAAGGGGCTTGATTTCATTTGCATCTTACATTACAATTATTCTAGTTTCAGAGAAAAAGCAGAAAATATTAATTCAACAGCCAACAAGAGGATTTAATTCAACAAAAGATAATTGCAACCAATTTTCACAAATATGTGCCAATTACAGCACAAATATTAAATGTTTTTTTTAAATTTAGAATTCATATTGTTTGTTGATTGGAATTTAAGTACTCTGCAAATTTCAGTTTAACTTTTAAGAATGACAATTCAGTCAAGCAGTTAATGTTGCAAACAAATAAAGTATAGATTTGTACACGGTAAATTGTATGATAGCTCTACTTTCCCATTTCTTTAACATGGGGCACATCATGTATTATCCAGAAAAGAAAAGCATGATTTGTTTCTTATATCACAATTATCCAGTGCTGACAGAAAAATTACAGCACAAGGCTATTTTTCAATTAGCTATTTTTAGATTATTCAGCGATGAAAACAGCCCAAGTGCAAAAACTACATTTTAACTACATTTGAATTGCATATTTTTAACTACATATCAGTTGCAAACATTGACATCAGCAACTTTTAATTATGCATGTATAAGTCAGTTAACAGTCTTATAAATGCTTCAGTGTAGTTTGGAGAATACTTTTAGAAAGTTTGAAACAATATATGACAAATTAAGAATCTCCATTTTACTAACTTGCAGCAAGAGTAATGCATTCAGAGCATGCATTTTATCAATTCACAGCAGATTTAAATTACAAAACTTTGCTGATATTAAGTATCTTGCAAATAAATCAAAATTGAAGTAATTCTCAACAATTTGAAGTGAACAAGCAAAACCAGTTTCCTACTTTAATGGACAACTTAATTCTCCATTAGTCAAGTCAATTTTTTAATATATAGTCTTTTAGGACACTAAAAAACTGCAAAAAATGTTAATTTAAATTTATAAACGATACAATGTTACTGTTATTCTTTTCATTGTGGAATATTGAAAAAGTCACCATATACCTGTCAGGACCAGTGAAATTAATGGAGGTTTAATAGATTCTATATATGTAGATATTTTTTGGACTTCCAAAGCATGTGCGAAATGAGTATTTAGATCATCAGAAAACATGACAGCCTGTTATCTGCAGATGAAAATTTAGGAAGAAACATAATCAGTGGGAATTCACTGGTGGGTAGGTAGTTAAATTAGCATAGTACTAGAGCAACACAACGAGCTGTTGGCGATGGTCAGGGATCAATCCTAAAGGAATTCAGATGATTTTCATCTGATATTATTCATTGCTGCAGTTGGCAGGTTTTGCATTGTGCTAACTAGTGCCCGGATATTGTTGACAAGTCTTTTTTTCATTAGTACATGACAATGCTTGAAAAGACAAATTTCATTTCCAATCTCTTGAATCAATGTAATTTTTAGGTTATTTTTCAGTATGTTTTATTAAAAACATTTGAGATTTAGTTGGATGGTTTTGAAATTTTATGGTGCAAGGGCTATATTTGCTAAGCTGGGCTGAACACAAGACAGACAACAGCAAATGGTGGACATACACACATACAGAAAATTTTAATGACAGAGAGAAATACATCCAGGGAGGAATCGAGCCTGCACTGTCTGCAAATTGCAGGTTGTTAGAGCAGCATGTGAACCCACTGAACTAGTGAATGAGATTTTTAGGAAATGATTTAGTCATCTTTTGAATTTTTGGCATGGTTTAGGCTTTGTACCAGATTTTATTCAAATTTTGTTCCAGGTTTTATTCAAATTTTTGTTGAAACCAGAAACACTCAAATCAGAATCTTTTGTCATTTTATTTTTACAAGAAAACATGTCACAAATGACTTATTTGCTAGCTTCTGGCACTAAAATATCTGATTTACCCTTTAAAGCGAAACAAACCTTTGGAAAAAGTAATTTATTGTGGACATAAGGACAGGTATTCACGTTTAATGATTTTATCATCATCAGGATTGCAAATTCAATGATACGCTACTGTAGTTATTTATATTCAAATAGAAAAATCATGGCATGAAAACATTTAGAAATTACATCCAAAAAGAACTAAGTTAACTTGGCAATGACTTATTTTTGTAACCAGTACTAGAAATTGGTTGGTTTATATGAAGTAAAGCCCAATTTGAACATTGTGTAAATAAAACACAGGACATGCTTCAAACTAGCAGACAGTAAATTATCCTGTCAGATCAATTTAACAGAAATTATGGTGGCAAGTGAAATCTGAAAATTCTCACTTGCCATCATAATACATGAAAGTAACCATTCCAAGGTCAGAAACGCTATACTCGAGTTGAAGTGATACGAATCAATTTTGCTAAATGCTAAGCATCGTGAAATTACTTTAAAATTGCTATCATACTACAAAAACAATATGGATTAAACCCTGAATTGCCTCGACATGAAAGAACATTGAAAAGAAAATGCATTAGCACCACTAGGCAATTTAGGGCAGGAATACATGATCAATAAATTATCCATGGTAGATAAACGAAACATTACTGTTATGTAAACATTCTATCACCGTATTCATTGTGTCAATAAGTACATCATACTCAGTAGGCAAACATGGTTGATAAGAAGTTATTTTTAATTGTAAGGAAACTAGGATTGCAGCTTAACATCAACTTGGACAAAAACTTCAGATCCAAATTATACATTTGAATTTGGGAATAAAAGGTATAACAGAAAATCAGGTCTAACTTTTAACAACTATCACGAGTTATATTAAAATTATAATTCTTATTCTACAGAGAAGGCAGATAGTTCAATCACTTTGTTATCTAAAGCTAAATAAATTCTATTTGGATACAATAACTATTTTTGTGGGGAGAAAATCTTGAATTCATGAAATCCTTGTTAATGTTTCAGTCTAATTTAGATAGAGTTCATGAATAAAGCTTGTAAAATCATATAGATTAGAAAAATGTCAGCAGTTCATAAAAAATGAGTATTTAATGCAATACATTAAAATGTACAATTTTGAAAAGGATTTACATCATGTAGATGTAGATTAAATTTTCCATTTCCATGGAAAACCACTGATTAAAATTAAGCATTATGAAGAATGATTTAACAGTTTGTTACATCCAGGACATCAACATTAGTTGTAAAACAGGAACATGTTTCGCGTCAACTTTTGCTGAACTCAGACAGCAACAATTAAACACCAGTAAAAGAATACTTATTTATGTATATTTTGAGAAGGTGAATCGTCACTTGGTTTTACAGAGCTATTTGAAAGCATGATTTAAGTTAATTGCTAATATGTTCAGTCAAAACTGTAAACAGAAGCTGCAGTCAGAGAAGATTCATTAAATGCATTCTGGAGTATTCTAATTATCCTTTTTATTTTTACCAAGGATAATTTATAGGAATAACAATTCAAACAATTCTCACTGTTAACATGGGAATCGAAAATGTAAGCAAGCAAAAATGCAGCCAAAGATTTATTAAATGCATTAAGAGTATTCTAATCATTCTTGTTTATTATCGGAAATAATTTATGGGAATAATATAAACAATTCACATTGTTTACACGAGAACCAAAAAATGTAAGCAACAGAACTTGCAGCCAGAGATACATAAAAAATGCATTAGAGTATTCAAATCATAATCAGGAATAATTTATGGGAATAAGAATTCAAGTAATTCACATTGTTTAAATGGGAATTGGAATTAATTATATAAACAAGTAAAAATTCAAAAGAAACTGTTAATTAACAGTTTCTTTTGAATTTTTACTTGTTTATATAATTTATTATAAAGAACTTAATTTTTATAATAAATTTTAAATTAGTAGACTTAATATGCATTTAACATTCAAAAATCAACTATACAATAAGATATTGGCGAGACAATAAGGTTTCCCAGATAAAGCTGAGAAGAAAACTTTTGATGCCGCCGACGTGACAGTAAACATATTCAATGGTCAGTAATTAACCATACTGGTGGCCATCTTGAGAAATCATTAAGATGAACCAGACTTACATGAGAGTTAAATGGCAAAATGGGAATAGTTTCATGCCTTTGTGTTTCTAGACAATTTCGATTTTGTGATTGGAATAGAAATATGAAAAAATGCAATATTCGTGATATCGTCAATAATTGATTGTTAGCTTTTATTGTAAATATTGTTCAAAAATTCGATTAATTAGAAAGTTAGGTGAACAAATGTTAATTGCTTAAGAGCATTTAAATTCAATATTCGAATGCGAAAATGTAAACAATTCATTTAGAATTTCAAATCCTTGTTAACAATTTGACATGATGGACGTTGCATGCTGAAGTGTTTTGAAATTTTAAAAATGAAGTTTAATGTTAGACAGGACTGGAAATTAACGGGTTTTAAAAAGAGAATAAGTTATGAGAAAACATCTTTTCGGAGAATGTAACTTCATTGCGAGTAATCTGCTGTCGATACCCCTGCGAAAACAAATAAATTCCGAGTTAAATATCGAATGAAAAGACTCAGTATGTATGTATAGTGAAAGCTGCGACTAAAATAAAGTGTGTGGGGAAGTTTTAAGTCAAGCTGTCCATCAAACAAGCAATGTGTAGGGCAGTTTCCGTTATGCAGACCTCCCATTCGCCAGACATAGAACGTCACCATACTACATTCAGCTACTAGGGTTAGGATCAGTGCTCGCGCAACCGCCATGCTAAAAATCGCCACGGGATGTAACATAGCCATAGCTGCTGGCGCCGCCGATCGGTTAACTTTCAGCGACTGGCTTCTTCCAACCGCAAAGATCCCCCACATAGAAAAAAAATTGAGAAAAAACCGCGAACTTACCTTTCCAAATTATCCTTCAGTTATCTTCTGCGATTGTTTATATGGTTTCCAATGGGCCGGCTATGCGGAAAGTGTCGAGGAGAGCCGCGAGAAGGTCAGGTAACTTAACAATCGCGACGATTTCTATTTTTCTCCCCTCAGCTACCGCCATGCACTGGGGACTAATTACAGAAGAGTCTATCCGATCGAGTTGGCGATATTCCTGTAAATTGATCGGCGATTCCGGTGGCACATAATTCCAACAGAAAAATTCCCGGTGTCGATTGTTTGTTTGTTTTTCTCTTGGGTACCCGAGGATTCGAAAACCGAACGAAGAGCCGAAATTGTTTACTTCCGTATCAGCTCAGCTGACTCCGCGGTCCCCTCTCTCCTCGTCACACATCAGACGAACTCAAACAATTTTATACAACATGGCGTTCCCTCCCTCTCTCCGCTCTCTCTTTACATCGTCTCGTCACACGCACACACATACACACTCTCCGAGTCGGTGGTGTACGGGGTTTTCGCTAAAAGTAGCACGGGCGAAGTAAACAATTGTTTATTGTAAACATCTTTGCTTTCGATGATTGGATGAGGTGCGCGGGCTATAGAAGTATGATATTCTATCGCGGAGGGGGCGATCGTGCTCTACGAGGGGCAGCAGTGCGGTGGTGTAGAGCTGTTGGCATGGCAACCGTCGGATCGCTGTGGGAAGCGTTCGTCCACAGACATTCAGAGGTATATAAACCGATGGAGCAAGCACACGGCTATTTGGTACCTACTGATTAATGACAAGGACGTCATTCAGCTAGTCGCTCCCTCAGGGGGGGGGGGGTGTCTCTGCGCGCCCGTACCTTGCTCCTTTCGCTGAGAGGGAGGAAAGGAACAGGCGCATTTTGTGTGCAAAGAAGCCGACGCAGACCTATTCGATTTTTTTGCTCTTGTTGTTTAATTCACTTTGAAAATGAGAAATATCCGGGGATCGATTCTCCTCGTCTCGGATCTTTTTCTTTGCGCGCTTTTCTCGGTTCTCTCTTGGAAAGTTATCGCTTGGTATGCAAATTAATTGAACGGACATTCGATTCTTTGAAATTGATATCGAATCTACAAATTACCGTATTATAGTTCATTACGGGAGTAAAAATTCGACCTTTAATGACTTTCACAAATCTTCCTTCGATCTTACATTCTTTCAATCAGAAGAGACGAGCATAGAAACTCGTAAATTTTCAGTTATGAATACTCGAGTTGAGAACGAAACAATTTATACTGTGTATTGATTAATCATTAGTGTATTGATTACCGACTTAAGAGATACAAATGAAAGTGTCACGCAATCAACATTAAATATACTACACTCGGAAAGTGAGATTTTTTAACTACGTCTGAGGTAGTAAAAAATCAACGTAATTTTCTTTTAAATCGATCAAAAGTAATTTCGGTAGAGTACCAAAATAGAGTGGAGACAAACCAAAGAACTATTTCGTATTGCTTGTTGGCGTACGACTTCATAATGAAAACACATAACGAATAACATTTTTCTGAGGGATTTTCAGTGTAAACAAACCAGACGGTCTGCAAAAATTTTACTTCTATCCAAATGCTCTCACATGATACATGACCTTAAAACATAGTTTATCGCCGTTTCGGCGATCATCATTTGGCGTTTGATCCAATTGGTGTTACCAATCAACTATCATATATTAATACGGAATTTATAAAACAAACCAAGTGACGTTACATTCAGAATGCGAGCAGGAAACACGTATCGTAGCAGAACCACCAGTCACCTGTTTAGCTTGGCAGAATATACCTCTCATAAAAGCGTATAATTGGTTGTTTTGGAGTTTAGTGGGCGCAAAGACTATATTTGGCCAAACTGCGCTAAACACAAGACAACGTTAAGTGAAAAATGTCGTGAAAGGGGGAAAGAGGAACAGCTTAGTGGGCTGAAAGCAAAAGAGATCGCTTGAAAATCCCGCAAACGGGACCCCCGCGTTTTCTAAAGAAACCCCATGGGAGAAGAAAAGATCACTCGGGTACCTCGGGACCATGGAGCTCGTACACACCTAAAGGAGATGTGCCCCTGAGGGCTAAAAACGGTATGGAAAACAGAAGTAATAAGAACATTAATTAAAGTTATGTAAAACGTTCATGGACAAAGAAAAAATACTGTACATAGAAGCCAATGACAAGAAAAATTAAAGAGATTTGTATGGGGATTACCCAAATCAAACATTACATGGTAAAATGGTTGTTAAAATACCCTAGTCGATAAAAGCTAAAATCTGAGCATACAATTAAAATGTGAAAGACAGAAGGGGGAACAATACAAGTTGAGCAAAAGGGGCAATCTCATCCAACAGTAGATGTCTATGTATAAGACAGGTCTGCCCAATCGACAAACGTGTTAAAATGCTTTTCTTTTCATGCAGTGCAACTGACAATAATGAGCTGGCACTTAGGATACACACTTGTAATGCCAGAAAAACTAGTACATCAGTCTAATAATTCCTAGGCCTCCCATGGGTAGGTAGGTATTTTAATTAACGCCGCACTGGAGCAACATAATGAGTTATTGGCGACGATCCGAGATCAAACCCAAAGGGAAAGATCGAGGACAACACGTAATTTTGAATCACGGTTCGATGACGAGGTCACACCTGAGCTGGTATCCCACTCTCCAAACTTCCACACCGCGCCAACGTGAGGATATTTGAGGCCACGATGGTTTAACGTGCACCAGCCCCCCGCTTTGTACACGGTCTTTGGTTCGATTCGAACTCGCAACCTTCCGGTTACTAATCCGCTACTCTTCCAACAGGGCTACCGTGGCCCATCATACCACGAGACCATAGAACTGCTGAAATACGACGGGGCATGAACTCCACGAGCTTGAGAAAGCAATACGCAGGCATTGAACATCCTACTTCCTGTAGAGCGGTCCACAAATCTGTCGTATTCCGAGGAGTAGAATTTCTGTGTTCCACAGCGCGTTGCATGGCATCGCAGATGTGCTTGATACCGTTGAGATCAGACGACTTGGGTAGGTAGTTAATTAATGTTGCACTGGAGCAACACAACGGGCTATTGACGACGGTCCGGAATCAATCCCCTAAGGGAAAGATCCGACAACACCAAGTAATTTTGAAACACGGTAAGATGACGATCAGGTGACTTAGTGAGAATGGAAAGAAAACAAACTCAGATGATGTTCCCTAACCATAATTTGGCGACTTATGTGGCGACGCATTGTCCTGTTGGAAGATGCCAAACCCATCAGAATGAATGCGGGACATGAACGAGTGCAACTCGTCCAAGTCACGAGACGTTCGTAGACGCACCAGGAGTTCCATTGAATGCTAGGTAAACAAATCCCATTTTCATTGCGGAGTCACCACCAGTCTGTACAATCCCGTTGGCATGGATCCATGAGGTTTATCCACTCACCAAACCTCCCATCTGCCCGAAACTGTTGGAAACGCGACTCGTCAGACCAGTCCAAGTGTCCAGTGGCGATGTTCCCGAGCCCAGGCGAGGCGAAATGCTGCGTGTCGAGTATTCACCAAGGATAATCGAGCTGGGCGTCGGCTCCTATCTTGAGGGAACACTGCAGTTCTTCCGCTAATGTTTTTAGAGGGCCCAGCATTGAATTCCGATGTTATTTGAGGCAGTGTTGCACGCCTATCGCGAGTAACGATTATCGCTTGCCACGCCAACCCAGTCTTTTTACAGCCACACTGTTGTCGTAAGTTACAGATTTTGCCAGAATTCTTGTAGTTACGGTGCACCCATGAAATGGTAGTAAGTGAAAATCCAAACTTCTCTACCTCCGAAATGCTATGTATGACCCGTCTCACGAGTTCCGACTATTGAACTGCGTTGGAAATCGCTTTAATCGTGATAACTTGCCATTCTCATGACGGAAGAGGTCTACATGCTTCCACAGATCTTTATCGCTTCATATGTAAACTGGCAGACGCAACCAATTCCGTGCATAGGTGGCGTTGCTATGTACTTTGCATAGGCTCGTCTGTACCAGTTTTTCTGTCACTTCAGTGTATGTTACCGGCGAAGTATGCAAAGCAGGTATTGTATAGAATGCCTAAGCAATAAATAGAATGCCTGGCGTTTGGGGGCAAAGTATGAAACGATTAATATTTCACACATTTCCTGGGCATTCTATGCAATGCCAAAAGACAAACGGGCAAAGTATAAAGTAATGTTTTTCTTATTTTTCAGTAAGAAAATTCTGTATTTTATTTGATATTTCCTTTTTTCATTTATGTATTTTTAATGAACGCCTTTTCATGACTCTTTTCAAGTTTTACTTTTTTGTGAGAAAGACAATTAAGTGCAATTTAAAGTAAAATTCTTTCCTTCCTTGTTGTATGTAGGTACATATTTTATTTTCTCTTGTTTTCCTCAATAAGAAAGTTCTATACTTTATTTTGTATTTCTTCCTTTTTCATATGCGTCTTTCAATAAAAGCATTTTCATGACTATCTTTTAATACTTTGCCTAAATAGCATTTGTCATTCTATATAATGCTTAGGTATTACATACAATGCCTAAAGAAAGTATATATAATATTGAAATAATTCGGATATTTCATACTTTGCCCCAAAACGCTAGACATTTTATACATTGCATAGGCATTCTATACAATGCCCGTAACATATTTTATGAGGAACCTGTTAGGGGCTTACCTGGTACTGGGAACCGGAGTGCGGGCCTTCGCTGCTTTTTTCGGGAGGCGAGAGCTCAAAAAATAGATTTTATTTTTACAGCTAAGAAACTATTCGAAAAACTAATTTCAACAAATATTTAACAACATTCTAGGAATTTTAAATTGGGAAGTAAAATATGCTTTGGGTGTCCAGTAAAAATTTTTCTTCGAGTCACTTTTCTAAAGATGCGACATGGAAATGCTTAGTAGATTTGGGAATCACGACTTTCTAATGTCTTAAAACATCGAAACCAGCTGGGGAGAGCGAGCTTGCAGATTCCGAATGGAAGCACTTCTGATTCTGGTACATTTATCGTATCCTTCAGAACCTGTAACAGGCGAAATCTTTCCAGTACTTATAAATGAAATGGTGGATATTTTCAGTAAACAAGAGAAGTACCGAGGCGGAATTGAGGATTACTCGAGAAACTGAAGATTGAGAAAGGAGCACTAGGTATTTCAAACCACTTAGTGGGGCTAGCTGGGTTTTTATGGTGCAAGGGCCAAATTTGGCCAAGCTGCGCCAAACTATAAAACAAAAGCAAGTAATAGAAGGAAATAATTGAATTTATGTCGCAATGGCAATTATGCACAAAAAGCTATTTGCGACGGTCCGGGAACAATCCCGAAGGGAAAGATCCGAGGGCAACACTTCGTTATTTTAAACCACGGTCAGATGAATACAATACATGATCTGGCACCCCAATCTCCTAGCTTCTACACCACGCCAACGTGAGGACATGATAGATTTAACGTGCTCCACCCTCGTACACAACGGTCTTCGAATGGATCGAATTTCGAACTCGCAAACCTCCGGTTGCTATTCTGCTAATCTTCCAACCGGGCTACCGTGGCCCGAAGAGAAATTAAATTTTTTTTTTTAGTTTCAAGCCTTGAAATTAAAAAGAACGTCAGATGCAGTGGAGCAGTTAAGGTGGGGCGACAGGGGCAACGGCCCCGAGCCACAATATCTACAGGGGTGGCATTTTAGAAATGCTTATTAGAAAGTTGAGTTTTTTCCTTTTAGAAAATGCTTCAGAATTTGTAGTACGATTTTGCCCTTGTTTCAGGTTTCTTTCCCAGTCATGTGTGTGAATGAATGCTTTCATGCACTCCATCTTGAATACAACCACGAAATCAATTCTTCCTTAGCCCCTGCAAACGAATTACTATTCAGGTAGGTAGGTAGTTGAATTAACGTCGCATTGCAGCAATACAACGGGCTATTGGCGATAGTCTGGGATTAATCATGAAGGGAAAGATCCGGGGATAACACCTCGCAATTTTGAAAGTCAGATAACGAGGTCAACACCTGCTCCACTCGCCAAACTTCCACACCACGCGAATTACTATTCAGAAAAAAGAGACAAAAACAAAATTATTTTTTCACAAACGTCTGGAGACAAAAGACAGGACCGCTTTTACTTCGGTCCGGAGACCCTATTAACAAAACCCAGTTTTTTGTTAGTTTTTAAGCTGTCGATAATCAATCACAATCAAAAATTGGTTGGTTTGGGGTTTTATGGCGCAAAGGCCATATTCGGTCAAGCTGCGATAAACACAAGACAACAACGAATGAAAAATTAGTATTGTCAACAAATTTATTAATTAAATTAATGTGCAACTTATTTGTATACTTTATCAAAAAATTTTTAATAATTATACTTTTTCTAAATTTTAAATACGGTTAAATCAAGTTTGCTTTGGAGAAAGGGCTGCATCAGCCGCATTTGCCCCAGGTCCTAAAAAGTTTAGTTTCACCTCTGGTCAGATGGCAATTCTATTAAATTCAAACAGCCGCACAAACGTTTGCAGGCATTCTCTAAAGAGAAATGACAGCCGCAGTGAAAAAGGTGTGGTTTAAAAACATAAGTAAACGAACTGCAAATCTCGCTTTTCCGACCGCTTCAGCAGTGAAATGGCCATTCCCCCCCAACCCAATTAATTCTCTCTTCTTTCCCGATCGACGGATTTTTATAAAGCTTGACTCGACTCCTTTGACAAATATAACAAGAGGTTCCCCTATCTCTTGATAATTCTATAATCCTTCAGTAAGGAGGCAGCCGAGTCGCATAGTTTTGGAGGAGTCTATTCAGTAAATAAGGTCATAGGTCATTCCAAAACTGGCGTCTTTAGTGCAAATTATGGTTCTAAGTTTATCGTTCGGTGCCGTAAGCAGGGCTGCCACAGCCCTACTTACGGCTACTAGTGAAATAGTATTAGTACCAAATTTTTTTAATTAATAGAAAAAGTCTCCACTTACACCCAATTTTAGTAGCAATTTTAGTTACTCAAATACAAAATGTATCTGCAAAATCACAAAATGTGCTGATAAAGTATGAAACAGACATGAAGATCTCGAAAAGAAACTGAAAATTAAAAAAAAACTTTTTCTTAATAAGATTTTCTGACAATCTAGCGACTACAGATTAAGATGTTTTTCATTTCATGTTTGCCACGTCTTGGCGACAAAAGTTCGAAATTGGAGTCCCTTGGAAAATTTTCTCTGAAGACAAATCCGAAAAACAGTTTCAATTCCGTTTTTAGTTTTAAAAAAGGAACTAAATTTTCGAATACGATTCGTGAATTTTCAATAAAAGTTGCTATAATTTTTGAATTACGAGTAGTAACTCTTGATACGTGTTAGCTTAAAAAGATATCTCTAGTCAAGGTGGAAAAGTAGTACAAAAGGTCGCCTGTGGCAACCCTGTCAGGGCTGCCACATCCAAGACACTTGTGAAATAGCATGTTGTAAAAATTCTTACAAATTATAGCAGAAAAGTCTCCTCTTAAACCCTATTTTAGTAGCTGATACCCAAAATGAATCGACTGAAACAAAATGTGCTAATTTAGTATGAAACAGACGTTGAAGGTATCGCCAGGAAATCGAAATTTTAAAAACTAAATATTTTCTTAACAATCTAGCAACCAGATTCCGATGTTTTTCTTTCATGGTTGCCACGGCTTGGCGCCAAACGTTGACGATTGGTAAATTTTCAAAAAAGTCGCCAATATTTTGAAATTAGTAGTTGCTTTTGAGACGATTTTGCTTAAAGATACCCTAGTCGCCAAGGTTGAAAAATGATAGCAAAGATCGTCTTTTAGTCGCCTGTGGCAGTCCTGCGAATTTCATTAGAGCCGTGAACTCTTCGGTATATTTTGTTATATTATGTAGCTCCATAGCTCAAATCAAGCATATTTAAACTTCACAATATTGTTGAATGAATCCCTTAGTAATTGATTTATTTTTACGCTATTTATATTCCTTTGAGGGGCCAAATAATGCCGATTTCTGTGCCACGAATGTTGGTGAAATGTAATTTATATTTCCTCGAATAGACTACTTACAAAATTTATTTTCAAAATTTGTATGTGTTACGATTTCAACGTGATATTCATTTTGCTACGGTGAGAGAATTATTGCAATTGGCGAACCTCTCCAAACCATAGAAATATAAGTAGAGTGAGCAATGGTAACCTTTGTGTCCAGGATCATGTGACCAAAACTAGACGTGACCCTTTGGCTACTTTCGTCTGTCTGGACGAAACGAACATTTATCATCTGAGTGGTCCACGGGAAGGAAAAGATGACCATCTATTCATTCATCATCTGATTAGTCAGAGCGACATAGAAGACTGGCGACCAACTAAGTCAATTTTTCAAACAGTCACGTGACTACTAGTCGACATGTTGTTAACACATTTTTTAAAGCTCCTCTCAATCGTAAAGGAAATATAAAAGAGTGAGCAATGGTAACCTTTTATGTGCACAAGATCATGTAACTAAAACTAGTAGTAACGTGACCCTTCGACTGCTGGGTGGAACCTAACATGTATCATCTGATTGGTCCACGAGATGGGAGAAGACGACCATCCATTCATCATCTGATCATCGCGACAGACTTTGGCGATTTCACCACTTTTGTCGCTACTCAATAGAAATACGGATTCACACACCTACTGTCATAAGATGCTATATCGCCAAACGAGGCAATAAGATACCAAATCGGTTAACCAAGTCAATTTTACAATCACGTCACCACTAGTAGACATGTCGGTCACTTTTTGAAACTCCTCAATAGCAATGCTCAGTCCACTTATATATACTTAATGTCTTCTTGACATTCGATACTTCGATAAGTGAAAATAGATTTCTTCATCTCGATGAAGTAAATAAAGGATTGCACATAAAATCAGAAGCAATAAGTAGCAGAATTGGCAATTTGTCTCTGTTATCAATTTCTTTTCAAATCTGACCTCTTTTCTTTTTAACTGATAAAAACGTGTCAGATTATTATTCAAAGGTGAAAGTACTTAAACTGTATCTTTATCATTTCACATTCTGTTCTTTTTTGGATTTATTGCTTAAGAACACCTTTCATCGGCACTTCACTTATCAGTCAGGTCAAGAAAAAAACGTTAAAATGTACAAAAAACGAACAACGATATGTTTTCGCTAATTTTAAGTTTTTTCGGCCCAGAATGAAGTCCTTATGTGCTAAAAAAAGAAATGCGATAACTTTTAAGAGACAAGATAAGAAGCGATGAAAAGATTTAAACCCATCTTTACCTTTAACTTCAAATATTTCATCGGTTAAAATTTTAAAAAAAGAAGCAAAAGCCGAGGTTATTTTTTATGTATAGTAGGATTTGCATGAAAAAGGATGAAACGAAATCTCAGGCATAAAATAAATCTAGTCCGGTCATATTTTAGACAATAAAAAATCTGCTTGTGAAAGACTTCGGCAAATGCCATTTGTATTCGGGAAAGAAAATAACATTTGAGTCAAAAAACGTCCATTTTATAAAAAGGAATAAAATATGAGCTTTTATAAAAATTTTCGTTTTTTTCCCCTTCAGCATACGCCAGGGGGCAAACTTGAGAAAATATATGCGGAGGGGGTTCAAAGTTTTACTCCAGTTGACTCCATACAAGTGCTTCCATAACTGTATTTTGTTGATATTGAGACTCCGGTGAGGAGGCACATGTCCTTGGGGAAATCCAACTGTGCAAAGGTGTTTAAGCTGATTGGTTGGTTGAATTCTTGGGTTTTATGGCGCAAAGGTCATATTGGGCCAAGTATATGGACACACACAAATAGAAAATTAAGTTCTATGGGGAAGGGTTGCTATGCTCAAAATCGTGTACATTTATAAGTGATTATTTGTATATTGTGTATCATAAGTGATTATTTGTTTCGCCAATGGGTAATCACTGCTATGGTTTCCGCCATCGAACGGAATTCGGAGCCATAAACCACGCTAGACGTCAATTGTAGGAATATACAATATACGTTTAACTTGCCTCTGAACTAATACTTTCTCCCTGGATGTATGTCTCCTTTCTGTATTAATAAAACTTTTGTGCCCATTTACTTGACCAAATATGGCCCCTGCGCCGTAAAGCCCAACCAAACTAAAGAATACTCGTTCAAAATCACGCGGATAAAATGTCAACTCGCCAGACCATACACAGATGTGTACATTTCAACCAACTTTAATCAGACCTCCTTTGTTTAACACACATGGTCGTAGAATTTCTGATGCAAAACAAGTTTATTTTTCCGCCGATTTTACTTTCGTTTTATTTCGTTCCGATTTCTGTGGTTGCAAATTTAGCAAACATTTATTTTTTTAATAAATTGTAATTCCTATTCATCACATGCAACAACTACACAAAGGATTCGATTTCAAATTGCATGCAAGTTCAAATAAAGCAAATTTTGAATGGAGCTCTGCCAATACTGAAAGAATATTAATGTTAGAAAAATCCGAATTAGAACTTTTGGAATATTAAAAATTCTTTGTTGTAGTGACAGAAGGTCAATTGTTACTCTACGAGTTGAAGCTATATTTAAGCAACTTATTATATTTGTAAAAAGTTTGTGATTTTCTTTTTTAACGGTGATTTTCTTTTAAAAAAAACGCTGTCAAATCGACCTACCTAATTTTGAAAATGGTAAGCGCAGAGTTACTTTCTTCATAAAAATTATAAAAATGTCGAAAAGGTGTTAAAAATTTCTATTCCTAACACTTAAATGATGTTGATATTTTTCTACGAAAGAGAAAATTGATTATTCCCTGGTCACTTTTCAATCTACAGTTAACCAATTCAACTCGAGTGAGGTCAGGAATTCTATTACTCTTCTCGATTACAAAAGGAAGTGTTTGTGTGTACGTGTGGTGTCGACGAATCTATAGCACTTACAGCCATGAAATTTGGCACACAGGTAGTCCTAGAGGTGACTGAATGTACCCCTCGAAGCCCGAAATTTAAAACTTATTCTAGAAAATTCTTCAATTAATTTATTGACATATTTTTGTATCATTTGGTTTCCTAAGAATGACAACAGTGTGAGAGATCACACAGCTTCTGCTCTTGGCAATAAGCCAAGGCTCTGTTAACTTTCTAAAAAGGATGTCTAATAAGGCAGCGGTGTATCTTGATTAACTTTGTTAATTTTTTGTATTGCTTTCTGTTTTCGTTTGAGTATTTTTCGCAAATAGTATATAATGGTTATTTCATAACTTACTTTTGAATTTGTATCATTTCTGCAATTTTGTTTATTACTGTTTAATTTGGTTTTGATTTCGCTGACATTGCGATTCATTTAGGTTGTTCGTCGGAATCAGTGAGATTTAGCGTTAAGATCGTTATATTTAAAGATTGAATCACATTTTTATTTCAGTAGTGGTTATTTCATAACTTACTTTTCAATTTGTATAACTTCTGCAATTTTAATAACTACATTATTTTGGTTTAGCGTTATATTTAAAGATGCCACAGCCTCCCAGAAAAAAAAATGTCTTTGAACACAACAGCGAGATAACAGAGAAAGAAATCAAAGAGAAGCTGAATCCACCCCAGAAAGAGAAACAGGACAGCGAGAGAACAGAGAAACAGAACAAAGAGAGAACAGAGAAACAGGACAACGAGAGAACAGAGAAACAGGGCAGCGAGAGAACAGAAAGAGAACAAAGAGAAACTACAGCAAGTTAGAACCGGAAGAAGTGCTGCTCGAATGCGCATCTGTAGAAATTTAGAGAATGCAGCTTTTAATGACGATCATCAGCAGATTATGTATCTCATCCTTCGTGTGTCATTCATTGGATCAATATCTGTAACATGTCAACACTGTGAAGCAAAGAAGTGGAAAGGTGAAGTCCCAGGTATGTGCTGCAACGGAGGAAAGGTTCAACTGCCACGGTTAATGGATCCAGCCGAGCCCCTTCGTACATTACTGATTGAAGATTCAGCGGAAGCTAAACATTTCCTGGCAAATATTAGAAGGTACAATTCCTGCTTACAGATGACCTCTTCCGGCACGACAAAAGAAATTAGAGAGTCCGGATACATGCCGACATTTAAGGTTCAGTGTCAAGTTTATCACCGCATCGGGAGTCTACACCCTCTACCAAACGAGGAGCCTGAATTTCTGCAAATATATTTTGTTACAGATGGTACACAACAAGCAGAGCAGCGTTGCAAACACGTTCCGCAGACGAGACATAGTATTTCAGTTACAATATATGCTGGATCATCACAACTCTTGCACCCACAGCTTCAAATCGGCCGTGGATAATATCAGCCCTGAATTCGAAGTGGTAATCTTAGCGGACAAAACCACACATGGTGAACATGAGGCGGTTCAATGCACCAACAGAAGTGGCTTTAATCATGGTGGGAGAACAAGGAACAAGAGATAGTTTTAGAAGTGGCACCGTCAAGAGAATTCCCGATTCGCACAGGCCCTACGATGTGCTACAGTATCCACTCATGTTTTGGCAGGGGAAAGATGGATATAATTTCCAACTGCGACAAACAAACCCAACTACAGGAATGCTGCAAAGTAAGATTTCTGTGCTATGCAGTTCTAAGCTCACAGGATGATACGCTCTTCAAATTTCAACATTTCACTGAGAAGCAAAGACCTTTCCATTAATTTATAGTTGACATGTATGCCAAGATTGAATCGGAAAGGCTGTAATACATACGACTAAATCAAAGGACGCTGAGAGTGGGACAGTATGCACATTTGAGGGATGCGGTCATGAACGATGGAAATGTTGCAGACATTGGCCAGTTGATCATCTTGCCTTTCAGCTTTACTGGGGGTCCCAGGTACATGCGAGCGTACTCAAGATGCCATGACCTACGTGAGAAACTGTGGTAGACCGGACCTCTTCACCTTTACATACAATCCAAACTGAACAGATACAGCAAGAACTATCTGTTGGGCAAAAACCACAGAATCGTCTTTTGTTGGCAAGCCTTTCATCTAAAGCAAGAAACACTCAGTCTCATCACAAAGGCAAAGATTTCTTGAGAAGTCAAGTGTCATATGTACACGATAGTGGCACAAGCGAGGACTTCCTCATGTCCACATTTTCTGATTTGGCTCAGACTCATTACACGTTAAGAGTGGATGACTTTATAGTGCAGAAATCCCTAATCCAGAACTTTTTTGCATTGTAACGAAGCAGATGGGGCACGGCCCCTGCGGATGCATAAATCCCCTCTCTATGCATAAAGGATGGAATTTGAACAAAGCGATTCCCACACCGTTTTTTGAGAGACACAAACAGGACAAGACGGATATCCACTTTATCGTCGTAGATCATCACAAGACGGAGAATTTACTGCAAGCATCAATTTTCGAGGATCAGAAGTGTCTGTGGACAACATGCGGATTGTTCCGCGTATTGCCCTCTATTAACAAACATTTTAAATGCGCATATCAACGTAGAATATTGCAATTCTGTAAAGTCTATAAAGTACGTCTGTAAGCATGTTAACAAAGGATCCGACATGGCAGTGTTTGAATTAACCAGTGGAGAGAATGACCTTAATGAAATTCGTCAGTATCAAATGGGAAGATATATCAGCAGCAACGAAACAGTATGGAGAATACTCAAATTCCCAATTCACGAGCGCCACCCCAGTCATTCATCTAAGCGTCCACCTTGAGAATGGTCAGTCTACTTCACGACAGAAAATGCTGTTCAACTTGTCCAAGCACCTCAGGAAACAACACCGACGTCTTTCTTCAGACTTTGCACCCAAGATGAGTTTGCACGCACCCTATTGTACAACCAAGTACCAAAGTACTACACTTGGAACAACGGAAAGACATGGAACCGTCGAAAACAAGGACAAGTGTTATCAGAACAAGCGGGAATAAGGTCACAGCGATGCACTAGGCCGTGTGTACCGACCAACTCGGAATGCTTTCACCTGTGACTCTTGCTGCATGAAGTGCGAGACCCGATATCGTTTATAGATTTGAGAACATTTGAAGGAAGGGTCTGCGGAACTTACAAAGAGGCTTGCCAGCTTAGAGGATTTCTGGAGAACGATGAACATTGGAACAAAGCAGCTGCATGTCGATCGAAAACGATTTTACGTAATCTGTTTGCTGTTATGCTACAAACATGCTCGATGTCTTCTACCGATCAGTTATGGATGAACAACAAGGAGAACCTATCTGAAGATATACTGCACCAAGCACGCGTACAGCAGCAGAATATGGATCTGAACTAGTGATGACATCTTCAACATAGCTCTACATTAAGGATAAGATTATATTGTTGGGTGGATCGGACCTAAAAAGCTTTGGACTACCGCAACCCAATCGAAACTGCGATTCAGTCCTACCAAGTGAAAAACATGGAAAGGCACTATGACGCGAATGTACTCGCAACATACATAGAGGAGAATAAGCCAAAAATGGCCCAAGATCAAAAGGAACATTTGACAAGATTACAAGAGCAGTTTTTGACAGGCGCGGAGGCATATTCTTTTCGGATGCTCCTGATGGTACAGGAAAGACTTTTCTCATAAATCTTCTTTTGGCTAAAGTGCGACAGAGAAACGAGATTGCCCTGGCTCTTGCTTCATCAAGCACTGCCGCAACTCTATTGACAGGAGGGAGAACAGCTCACTCGGCTTTCAAGTTACCCTTAAATCTGGCAAACGCGAAGTCTCCTACATGTAACATTTCAAGAAATTCAGGAAAGGCAAGGTTCTACAGGATTGCAAGCTTATAGTATGGGATGAATGTACTATGTCCCACAAAGCCGCATTCGAAGCACTTGATGTCACGTTGAGACATCAGACGTTACAATGTGAGGCGTCACTATGGTGTTTGCTGGCGACTTTCGACAGACACGGTTATTCCCCATGGAACCAGGGCGGATGAAATGCAGGCCTGCTTAAAATCATTTTACATTTGGAATGGCATTCATAGACTTGGACTATCAACAAACATGCGAGTTCATGTCAACGGTGATCCCTCTGCCCAGTAATCTGCAGATAACCTACTTCAACTAGGAAATGGTACCGTTACTTCGGATAATCAAGATGGATGTATAGCAATGCAAAGCTATGAAGGATTGTGCAAACTCAACGAGAGCTGAAAGAGGCGGTGTTTCCAGATGTGGCGCAGCACTTTACTGATCTCGCATGGCTGTGCCAAAGAGCAATTCTTGCCCCAAGAAACGAAGCTGTCAATGTGATCAATAACTTCGTGAGAGACGACCCTCATAGCATCATCATCACTATTTGTTTTTTATATTTAGGCCCTTTTGGCCGTTTTGTGCGCCGTTATGTTTTGTTCTGCTTTTAAGAGATATATGCTCGGCCCATGAGCGGCCCCAGTGCTGTAAATTTTTTTGGATACAAATAAATTTGTTCGACCGCGCGCGCACACGCTGGGGGAAGCGGTGCACGTCCTGTCCACCGGATGGGCTGCCCGGTGTCCCTCTCTCAAGTGCTGTGGAGGTTCTCGAAATCTCCGCCCCCCGGTAAAAACTCTAAGCCGTAAGGCGAGTTGGGGGAGCGAGAGTCTCCAATGTGATCAATAAGCAACTTTTACAAGAACTTGCCCGGTAGTGTTCAAATTTACAAATCTATCCACACTACATGCGACGCAGATAAGGCTATAGCAGATCGTCAACGTTAAAAAACTACCAGTCTTTTTTTTATCTGCTTCTTATACTTGGAATTTGTTTCCTAGTTACTTTCTGGAGAGAATAAAGTACAGCTAATTTATATCAAAAATTTAATAGTAGAAACTTACATATGGCTCCCGACATGTTAAACGGAAAAGCATAGATAGTCCTCAAAGGTTTTTAATGTTTTACACTTGAACCGATCACACGAGCGTCTGCCTTCGCCTCCCGAAGAACGTATACATCTCGAAGCGCAACAGATTTGGGCGCCTTGCCTGCGCCGAAAATATAAACACCAGTCCACTGGCAACGGTATAAGATCAACTCTGAAAGGCTTCTCAGCAAAAAGTCTGGTCAGGTTGCGACATCCTCCCACCTTGAGTTCGTAACTTGGAAGAGCTCAACCAATTGTCGCGTCTCACAAGCCGAGTCTTTGGATAGGTTTCACTGCTCTCCCGCTCCGAGTGATTGTTGATTTGGGTGACTTCTGATAATCTTTGGCAGGAACAAGTTCAGTCAATATTTGTGGCACCTGGGTTATCTTTATCTTTGGGAACTTTGTTTCTGAGGAAAGGACCTGATGTCTCATCTGATAATTCTAGGGAATAAAGACGCTGAATAGGACGTATTATAGTTCCGGATTTGGTTTTCAGTTTCACAACTCTGACGATTCCATCTCTTTCAGGCAGGACTTGCACGACCCGTCCTATCGGCCATTGTAAATGTTTCAGATTGTGTGAACCAATGAGTACTATGTCGCTGACAGATAAAATTTGAGGTTTCCGAAGGTTTTCCGTTATACTTTAAATGGCCTAGATATTCCAGTCGAAACATTTTCGTAAATCTTCACGTACTTTTTGTACGTACCGGTATCTTTTGCGTATATAGGCGACATCTATACTATCGATATCCGGTACGCCACTTTCTATTGTTTCCTGTAGAAACATAGAAGGCGTCAAAGCAATCAAATCGTTTATATCTTCAGAAAAGTAAGTTAAGGATCGAGTTTATTAGGCTTTCGGTATCGCACAACACTGTGTTTAGTTCTTCGTAATTTAACAAAGCCTGCCCTAATATTCTGCGTAAAACTTGTTTGACCATGCCAATCAATCTCTCCCACCATCCGACCCACCATGGTGCAGATGGAGGGATGAATTTCCAAGTTATCTTCCTCATCATGGATTAAGACTTTATTTTCAGCCAGTCCACTTTGCAAAGTTTGCTGTGAGCTTTAACGAAATTACTGCCATTATCACAATAAATAATAGTGGGTAGCCCTCTACGAGCTATAAATCTTAGTGACTGCAGGAAGGCTTCCGCTGTCAAGGATATTAATTCCATGTGCACTGCACGATATACTGCACAAGTGAACAGAACTATCCAGGATTTTGTCCCATCTTTCAAATACAGCGGTCCGGCGAGATCTACACCCAAGACTTCGAATATCTTAGCTTCCCTTACTCTATCTTCAGGTAAGGAAGAGGCTCTTGGTTCTGTATGGGTCACAGTGAATCGTTTGCATCGGACACATTTCAAGATAACTTGTCTAATCGTTTTTCTGCTACGCAATATTCAATAATTTTCTCTGAGCTGGTTGATCAATATTTGGACTCCAGGATGTCCTAGTTCTTTATGCTTATTGTCTATAAGTATATGCACTATCCTATGTTTTGATGGTAAGATTATGGGTAATCTAAAGTTCTTTTTATTCTCAGTAACCCCTTTTCGTCGAGTACAGGATAAAGAGGCTTTATTTGTTGATCATTTACTCCAACAGGAAATGCTTCGCGTTGGATAATTTTTAACAAAACTATTTCTGCATGATTTATTTCTTTCAAAGCTAGGTCCCCAAAGTAACTCGATGTTTTAAATTTTGCATTAGTGAAAAGTCTATAAATCCAAGCAATTACTCTAACAAGTTTGACATACGAAGATATTCGATGGAAGATTTCCTGTTTCTAGATTTACATGTGTTAGTTACAGCACCTTTTCTGATTTCTTTCTTCTACCAATTTTGGTGTTGGCTATTAACTTTCATCTTTCTTTAACCATGCGGGTCCCTCCCACCATCTAACTGACAAAATATGTTTGGCAGTACAACCTCTGGATGGAAGGTCAGCAGGATTATCGGTTCTTGATACATGTCTCCATGCATTCGGGTTTGTTAATTTCCTGATTTCTCGTACTCGGTTCAACACAAAAACAGTCCAGATTTCTTCCTTTTGGATCCATCCAGGTCAAAACAGTGGTTGAATCAGTCCAAAAATATAATTCAACATTTTGCCATTGCAAACCTTCTAAACTGAAGTGCAGAGTCTCGCTCCCACCGTTGCAGCTATCAACTCAAGATGTGGAATCGTGATTGATTTCACCGGAGCTACTCTGGACGTAGAAGCCAATAAATGAACTTCAACTCCATAAGGAGTCTGAATTCTCGCGAACACTGCAGCAGCATATGCATTACTACTGGCATCGCAGAAGGTGTGAATGCTACACAAATTTTGTTATCTCTATTAGTGTGTATCCATCGGGGTATAGAAATTTCTTTTAAGAGACTCAGATCTCTGAACCAACGTAGACACTTTTCTTTCGTATTTTCATCAACTTCGGTATCCCAAGAAATTCCCATTTTCCATAAGCTTTGCAACAATAGCTTAGGTAGCAAGAGAATAGGGCTTACAAGACCAATCGGATCATTTACTCTGTGGGCTATAGCCAAAATAGTCCTCTTAGTTTCTTCCATCAATTTGAAGCTTTCCAACCATTGTCAGGTTCACAGTTAAAAGATCTTTCTGGTAATCCCATAATAATCCCAATACCGGTGAATCAACTCCTGTTTGTAAGTCATCCCCAGTACGTAACCAACCTCGGAGATTAAACTTCCCTTCATTCATTACTTTTTGAGATTCTTCAATAAACAGTGTCATTTAAAGCTCATCTTCAAAACTGGTAACAACGTTATCTACATAGAAAGAGTGAATAAGTTTATGCAACATATTTTTATCTTAGTGAGAATTTTCTATATATTTCTGCAAATGAAATTCTATTACAGCTGCCAAAAGAAAAGGGCTTCTTTTCACACCAAACACTACTCTGGTATGACATAACATTTTTAGCTCCTCACATCCTTCCACCAAAAGAATCTAAGATAATCTAGATCATCGGGTTTTACACTAATTTGTAAAAATGCCTTTTCTAAGTCTGCTATAGCTGCAAATTTACCCTCCCGAAATCTTAAAAGAATGTGGAAGGTATTAATTAGCTCTATTAAATTTGGACCACATTCTAAGCACTGATTTAGAGACGGAGAATGCTTTACTCTCGCAGAAGCGTCGAATACTGGTCTTATTGGGGTAGAACTATTTTCCTTTATACTGGTCGGTGTGGCAAATAGTGTCCCATCAATAATATCACTTTGTTTTACTTCTTCGATTATACCTAAATCGAGTTAACTGTCGAAAACCTCCTTGTACAATGTAAGCAGGTTTTGTGAGCGAAGTTTCTGCGCTGTAGATTCTAAACGCTTCACGGCTAAATCCTTATTGGTGGGTAACGTTAGGTGATCTTCAGACGAGGGAAAAACAATTTCATAGCGCCCTTCACTGTTCACGGAAACAGAATTTTGAAATTGCATCTTTGTTTGTAAATCTCGTCTCTGGCCTTGTGTGTCCGGGTCAATTATTCCAATGATATCAAGATTCCAGATTTCAGCAATAGGTACATACTTAACTAACATATTTGTAACTACCATCGTAGAATTGGCATCAGAAGTTTGATATGGCATCTTTCCCATCATCAAGGTCCAACCTAAATATGTTCCTACAGCAACAAGTCCACACGGCAGATGAATAATCCTTCCATTAAAGAATTTACCCGCTACATGAGCCCCGATTAATAGATCAATTTCTAACGATTCTTCTTGTTCAGAGATTAATTGACCAGTTACGTTAATATTTATGGTATTCAAGCTCCTCTGCGCATGGTTTTAATGTTGGAATGGGTACAGTTGAGCTAATTGTTTGCTGGTCAAGGACCTCAAAGTTACAATTATAATCACCTTTCAAACTGCTTATGAATATTCTGTATCTTAAATGTTTCTCGGGATGTTCTCTGCCCCCAAATAAATTATGAATAACACTTTCTTCTATAATAAAATCATATTTCATTTCTTTCGCTATACGATTACTTAAATAAGATCGTTGACTCCCAGAGTCGACGAGTGCACGAACTATTTTCCCCTTATTTCCTGCACCTCGTAATCGTACATACAATGTTTGTAAAAGAACTGTACAACATGTGCGATTGCTTAAAACTTCATCATTGATCATATGTTGACTATCACTTTCACCAGCGTTCGTTTTCGATTTATGTTCTTTAAATTTACCTTCATTACATATTATAGCATAATGTATACTCCAACAATTTTCACAATTAATCTTGCATCTGCAATTGCGAGCTCTATGACCGATTTTTAGGCATAAAAAAACAACCCTCTTTTGCTAAGATTTTCCTTTAATCATCCCAACTTATTTTTAACGCAGTTCTGCAAGCTTGTGAATCATGCGTTTTCTCACAAAATTAGCACAGTGCTTGTTTATTCCGACGAGTCTCAGCATTGTCAAAAAGTCCGATTTCGATTGGAAATTTTTTATCATTAGAAGATGTCGAATAGGAATATTTCCCTTTACGTTTTGCCTCTAAACCCCTCTTTTGCTATTGGAATTCGTCCTTCCCCTTCAACTTCTGATTTTAGAAAACTCATAAGAGCGGTCAGTTTATTTGGCATTTTCTTAGTTTCATTTGTTAAACTAATTCTTCTTTCCCATACTCGAATCATGTCTTCTGGTAAACAGCTTTCAACTAAGGGATACAGCATAGAAGCATACTTATCGGAAGTTGCACCTAATGTTTCAAGGGCACGGAGGTGTGCTTCAATTTTTCATACAATTTGGCGAGATGTGTAACTTTAGCTTGATGCAAAGAATTGTTCAAAAAATTAAGTTTAGCAATTCTCTCACATACACTTCTATGAGTAAATCTTCTCTTCCGAATCTAGTTTTCAGACACTCAACTGCTTGCTCATAATTCTCAGCAGATGCGGGAAAGGAATCTACAATATCTCTGGCACGCGATGCTTCTGCAGTAGACTGGGACAAATATTGTAATTTATCCTCTGGCGCAATGTCCAAGTCTTAGTGAATTTTCCGAAACTGACCCCAGAAACCAAGCCATTCCTTAACATCACCATTGACCTTCTTCAGCTCAATTTTAGGAAGTTGGGACTTTCGTTTCGATACTGTTTCATTAAGCACGCTTTTATTATCGTCATTAGTACCTTTAACATCGTCATTAATACTTTTCTTAACTTTAGTTTTAAGTCATATCTTTCCTTATATTCTTCAAAAACTTCGTAAGCCTGATTAAAACTTTCTTGAGAATACTCATCTTCATCTGATAACAAAGCAATAATTTCTTTTTATTTTGATTCTTCTAACCATTTTTCGTCTAACTGAGCCATTAAAATTTCAGTTTCATCAAAATCACGTTCCTCCTCTTCTAAACATTCATATAACGCATTAGCGATTCTAGTGAAACCACTTCTTAGAGGAGTACGCACTTTTTTAAAACTCTCCATCATTAAATTAAAGTAAATGAATTAATTTCTTATCAATCACAAATTATCAACAACAAATTCTGTGCATACTGCTGGTGTCAAAAAGGTTTCCTGCAGACCAAGACATACCGGATGGCAACAATCAATCAGTCTCCACATTCTCAACATGGTTACGGTAGCCTTGGCAATTACAAAATATTTTAACCATTATATTCTTTCAGGGATTTTTTGCGTTTGTACCTACCCTTTTTATTTGTCTATTTCCATTTTCTCACCAGATGAGTCAGATGAAGAACAGGTCTCCCAGTATTTTTCATCGATTCTATTAGATTTTATAGCATCTAATTTCATTTGTGATTTTGTTTTAGAAGTGTGTTTAAGATTAGGACCAGATGTTTTGGGAATGTTTGTTTTTGTTGACTTTTAATGGTTGCATCTTTTTCTTTCTTGGACGATTGTTTTTCTTCATTGGGAATGGTATCTGTTTGGACAGCAGCGGATTTTTCAATTGCTTTATTGGGAATGGTATCTGTTTGGATAGCAACGGTTTTAATTAGATGCGTATGAAATATTTGATCTTGGTGTCTGGCTTTCTACTAGTTTTTTGCTTCAAGATATGAAATCTTTTGTTTTACCTTTATGCTTTGGATTTATTTTTATTTTTTCCATTGAGAACAAGACCTGGAGTAAGTAGGATGATTTCCCTTACAATTGAAGCATACAGGTTCATCAGTGCAGTTTTCGCCATGTTCGGGTTTTGAGCAACTGGCACAAATTACAGGTGATCGGCATGAAGCCTGAGAATGTCCAAACCTGACACTTAAAGCATCTTTGAGGGTTCGGAATGAAACGGTCTAACACTGCAATTTAAGTATCCTGCTTTAATGGATGTAGGCATGTCTGCTGTGTTGAATGTTATTACATGTTTTGTGTTAATACTTTTATCATCTCTTCTGATGCAGATGCGTTTGGCTGACCAAACATGTTGAGATTTCAATTCTTCGATAAACTCCTGTTCAGATACATTAAAAAGATCAGATTCAGATATAACTCCACGACTAAAATTTTGAGTTCTATGTGGAGTTACATTAACTTTTAGTTCGCCAATTTGGTTTAATTTCATTAGTTGCTCAGATTAATATCCAGATAGTTTCTATGAAAAGATCACCAGACCGCAATTTCTTTATTCCTTTTGGTTCACCAGCAGCAGATTGAATATATTTTTGTACAGCAAATGGTGAAAAGGTTGCAAGTTTCCCTTCAGGGTTATTGATTATTAAAAATTTAGGTATTGAGCAATTAACATTGGTAGAGGGATTTAGGCCTCTAGGGCACAAAGAAATTTTTTGATTCATAGATTAAATACTTAACTTCATGGTGGACCCATACCCACCACGGAGTCCAACAAGGGGAAGTTGTTGCTGGCTCTGGAACATTCCAGCCTCAGCACACATTTCAAGATACCACCATGATATAGTGCAACAGTATCGGGATGTGGATCCGCTGACCCAGGGTATCCCTAGCTGCAGCACTAATCCAAAATACTTTGACCAGTGAAGTCCAGCACGGCAGAGGGGCTAAGCACTGCCGATTGACCAGAGTGGGCTCACTCTGGTCACCCGTCTACGTTGAAGCATGTGCCAAAGGGTACCCCAGGATTCCATTTTCCCCCGATACGGGACGCCGCACACGGCAAACATGCGTGTCAGAAAAAGTACTGATATTTTATAAAGTAAAAATGAAACATAATTGATAGTGATAGGAATTTTTTCAAAAAGCAAATCAAATCGGAAAACTCAAAATAGAATCTTGATATGATGGATATGATTAATGATATATCTTTGATGGGCGCGAATAACAGTACAAGTCAGTTGTGTGTGATGTGCACAATTTCCTTGGTACGAACAGTACGTCACTTAATTTTGTCACAGGGCCACATCCAAAATTTCTCGTAATTTCCCCTTTAAAGTTGTCAGACATGGTGCAGAACTGATTTCATAAATTTTATTCATTCACAATATGCAATGTTAAACGGGTTTTTTTTGTTCTAAAAAATGTCATATTTTGACTTGTACTGTAATTCCCGCCCATCAAAGATATGATAATTGGATTTCAAAGCAAAAATTTTCATAATTTCAATGCTGTTCACAAGACACATGAAAGGAGAAAACAAGAGGGGGTGGGAGACAGAACAGAAGGAGGAAAAGAGAAAAGATCGCTTGGTACCCCGGGAGTGCGATTGCCGTGTTTACCAAAGACAGTAAACCCTATGAGAGAAGAGCATATCACTCGGGAAGGGGTTCTTTAGGTGTCTCGGGTTCGTGAAGCCCGTAGACACCTAAAGAAGATGTGCTCCCGAGGGAGTTTACTTTGGAAATTCCATATCAAGATCGTTTCAATGCACACATTGTTTATGTTAACTCCCTAAAAGAAAATAATAAACGCTTGAATAAGTGATTTTTAGAGACCGTTGTATTCCTACCTCAACATGCCTTACATCCTAGTCTGTTTACAATAATTTTTATCCCTCATGTTTAAGGATTCCGGGCTCAATCATAATATTAGAAGGGCTTCAAGGCGGCTTGGGCCAAGGACTTGACGCCTATTTTTTTTATCGCTTTTTTACTTTTTGCTTACCTGGTGTGGATATTTTGTTGAAATAATTTACAGTAATCCCTCAGTAATCCGGCAGATATCAGACCAGAGGACTGCCGGATTAACGAAAACGCCGGATTAGTGGAGGTTCATTTTAAAAAAAAAAGGCATTTTAATAGCAAAACCTATGTTTATTGCACAAAATATTGCAAAATACATATATTAAAATGGACATTAGTATTGTAAAAAAAATTACGAAACAAGATAATGCATTTTCCTGTAGTTTATATAACAATAACTAGGCCTGCGTTATGTTTATGTTATCAGGTCTAAAAAAAGTGTCAATTTTCTTGTTTTTTCGCTTGAAATGACACTTTTATCACTTGTTTCCCTTTCCCGCTCTTCTCAAAACGCCGGACTACTGGAGGGGACGGATTAGCGAAGTGCCAGATTATAGAGGGACCACTGTACTTGCTTATTCATTGGTAATGAGTAATCCCTCGATATATCGCGCTTGATGGGGGTCAAGAAAAAAGCGCGATTCATCCAGAACGAAAAAGCGAAGGCTTATAAAAACTTACTTATTACAGAAATAAAGACAAATTATACATCAGATTACGCAATTGAGTTAAACTCCGGCCACAGGTTAGAACAGCATGAGAAAACATACGACATGCGTACTCCGTTTCTGTTCAGAAAACTAGTCGGTACGCATGTGTATTCAGAAAATTTGTGGTACGCATGTGTATTCAGAAAACTTAAGTGTCGCAGGACTGATGTTGGTGTGGATTGCCTGAAAGTTTCAACGAAATTAAATTGCAAAACCCTAGAAATGACAAAAGTAGAATATTTTTGTAAATATTGCAGTAGAATATTTTTTAAAACAGAAATTTCTTCACGTCCTCACTTTCAAGACACTCAAATATTTTTTACCAATTCCAGTTTATGATAGAATATTTTTTTTTTGAAATATAGTAGAATATTTTTGAAAATAAAAATCCTTTTACGTCCTTGCTTACGAGACACTGAAATATTTTTTACCAATTCTGTTTAAGATAGAATATTGTTTTCAGTATTGCAGTAGAATATATTTGAACAGAAATTCCTTCATGTCCTTACTTTCGAGACACCCAAATCCTTTCTATCAATTCAATAAGATAACTAAACCTGCAGCAAGTATGAAATTCAGAAAATAATTTTGGAGACCCATTCTTCACTCTCGGTTTTCCATTCCAATTAATTGAAAGGCCGCGAAATGCTAAATGCATTTTACCTGCGATAAATAAACCGATAAACGAAACTTCAATTTACTCAGTATTTTTGATTTTTTTTACCGTTTAAAATATTTCGGGATGGGCCTAAGCAGTGTGGGCCGTTCCTTTAAATACGTCATTGATGATTCATGTCTAGGCAAATCATCATTCAGGTGAATCAAACGAGATTTTTCTCGTTTGTCCAATTCCATCCCATTCAGTTACCCAGAACAGATTAATTGTTCTCTTGCTAAAACAATCCGTTCTAAATTAGCATTTCGTTTGCAGATAAATTAAAATTTTTTCAGACGATTTTTGTTATTTATGGAATTAACAAAACTTCGAATTATATCAGTAGGTAGTTGAATTAACGTCGCACCGGAGCAACGTAACGGACTATTGGCGACGGTCGGGGAGGAATCCCGAAGGGAAAGAATCGAGGACAATACCTCATCATTTTGAGCCACGGTCAGATGACGAGATCAACGCTTGAACCGGCACCAGAGAGATAATATAGTATGGTTCCGGCGAGTTGGCATTTTGAGTCCGGGTTTTTAGGACTAGTTTTTTCGGGGTCAGGATAAACGTAAACAATGCGTTTCCAGGATTGGCGCCCCTTGGAGTGGTTTCTAGATCCGAATTTCTCGTTCGGTTCCGGAAGCCAAAGCAGTGATGGCAAGTTGACGGGACAAATAACCACCTATGGCTATCGCCGCAAGAAATTATATTTTTTAGCCATTTCACCTGCGAGCTTCACCACCTTTGAAAAATGGACTTCCCCAAGGTCATATGCCTTCTCACTGGAGCTGCACTAAAACTTTTCTGTCAAAACAAATACAGGTGTGGAGTGTTTCTACGATGGAACCTGTTTCCTGTACATATTCCGAACGTGACATCTCTTGACTTGTTTCCCAATGATTTCAGCAGTTCGCCATGCATTGGTGAAGTGCTGAAATCGTGTTGGAAAACAAGCCAAGTGACGTCACGTTCGGGATACCAATCAACTATCATATTTTAATTCGGAATCCATTCTTCGGCATTTGTATAATGCCAAATGGATTCCGAATTAAAATATGAGTGACAGTTGATTGATCGATACCAATTAAATTCCAAAGTCACCAAAACGACAGAAAATTAAGTTAAGATAACCCAGATAAGTATCATGCGAGAGTATTTGGGAAGCGAAAGTGAAATCTTCGCATTCTTTTAAGTTTGTTTGCACAGAAAATCCCTCAACATGTATATAAATGGGGTTAAAACTATTCGAAGATTTACCTGCTCTGTTAGGTTCTGTAGTTGACTGCGAGGTAATTGCTCAAAGTTGTTATCCAGTCTGGAATGCGAAGCTGATTTTTCATTATTCACAGTTCTTGGTTTATCGAGAGAAGACATTGGAGGATTAGTAACGTTACCATCTAGTTTATTGTTCGAATGAGATTTGTCAATAGGTCTATAAGAATTGATTCTTGTATTAATCAATAGATTTGGAAGAATTTTCGTAGCACCAGATGGTTGCAACTTGTCCAGGCTACTGTGGGTTTCCTTCCGAGAGTTATTGGTGGTTTTCTTGGAAATGTCAATCGTGTCTTTGGAACTGTGGATGGTTTTCTTGGAACTGCGGATGGTTTTCTTGGAACTGTGGATGGTTTTCTTGGAACTGTGGATGGTTTTCTTGGAAGAATGAATCGTGTCCTTGGAACCATGAATCACGTTCTTGGAATCATGGATTCTGTTCTTGGAACTGGAGGTTATTTTTCCGTGAATTGGTGTTCGTGTAGTTCCAGAATGCAACTTTTTGGAACTTCGAGGATTCTTTTTACTGCTCCAAATGGACTGGTTTGGAACTGGGGACGTAAAAGAAGCAATTTGAGGATTCTGCGTTCCAGATGGTTTTGGCAGAATCTGCTGGTATACAGGTCTGGAGAATTCACTTTGCACAACTTGCTTAAACGCCTGCAGCGAGCGGATGTAGGCATTTTCGGCACTTTGATTCTGGAATCGTGGGAGTCCACGGAAGTTCAGCGAGGGGTAGTCGAATGGTCCTTGGGCATTTTGAGGTTGGACGACAGGATGCTGTGCCGAACCGCATGCACTGAGATTAAATATCTGTTGAAGAAAACAGACACTAAGCACACAAAAATAAAGAACAAAATGTAACAATATTACAACAATGAAAATTCAACTAGGAGACTTTTCCTGCACAGCTAAATGTAGGTGGCAGTTGTTTTTTTGCGCCGGTAAGTATTCCGCACGTGACGTCACTTAGCTTGTGTTTGGAATGTTATCAGCATGTCGGCAATAAAAAATTAAAAAGAATGAATTCCAAATTGATATGTGGTAGTTGATTGGGTCAACGAAAATTGGATTAAACGTCACCAAACGGCTAAAACAACATTTTAAGGTAACCCCGATATAGTATATCAAGATAGCATTTGGGTAGGGAAGTAAAATCGCTCCCCGTCTGGTTTGTTTACACCGAAAATCCCTCATATACTAACTTCTTTGGCAATTCAACTGTTCACCCTAGACCATACACCGAAGTGCGTTCCGATTACTGCATGCACCATCTAGTATTTCTCGAAAACGCCTTTTTTTAAAGAGCATGTTCATAATCGCATCCGCCAGTCGCCAATTTTGTAAGAACGAAAGAAGTGGAACTTTGTCTACCAAAAAGTACTTCATGGTGGAGAGAGTAGTATATATACCAGTGACACCTGTGCTGTAAACTCAATTTTTATGGTTGGGGGAAGTTCACCCCAAGGAAGGCATTCGCACTCCGTGTTTCGGAAACGATTAACTCCGGATCAAGCCAATATGGTGAAATTAATCGGATTAGGTTGATGCCAAATCTGGATATCATCCTGGTGTAGTGGGTTAGGCTTAGTACAGGTAGGTAGTTAATTACCGCCACACTGGAGCAGCACAACGGGCTATTGGCGAAGGTCCGGGATCAATCACGAAGGGTTGGTTGGTTGGGGTTTTATGGCGCAAGGGCCATATTTGGCCATGCTGCGCCCGACACAAGACACACAATATCAAGTAATAGGCAGAAACACAATGAAAGTCACAGAAACACAATGAAAGTCACAGAAACACAATGAAAGTCACAGAAACACAATGAAAGTCACAGAAACACAATGCTGACACAGAAGAAATACAACCAGGGAGGAATGCACCTGACAGGAATTTAATCCCGAAGGGAAAGATCCAATAGGTATCGGGGATGCTGGTAGAAGTTAAGTTTATTCCAACTGATGGTATTCATGTCACTGTTGGATCACGAATCCCAGTCAATTCCCATGACGTTAGGCTCCAATGAAGCCTATGTTGAAAAAATTGTAAGTCAAGAAAACGTGTTGAAACACTGTTTATTTCTTTGACGCAGATCTTAACGGACATCAGTTTCGATTTAAAACGTTTATTTTCACCCGCACTCAATAGTCGGTAATCTATGCGGCTCTCTTGCCACCGTCTGAGGATGGATCGTCTGGGCGTTCGGTATCTGATTGGTTAGTGGTGTTAGGCATGCGCAATAGGTTCTAACACCACTCTAATCAAGCACCACTCCAAATCCCCTCTTCCATTGATGTTATTCAATTATAAAGTCAGTCCAGCTGATATGCGCAGTTGGCCCTTGCGAATGATCTAAGCGACGACTATGCCCTTGTCACCGAATCCAGCCTTAAAGTAGGTAGGTGAATTAATGTCGCACTGGAGCAACACAATGGGCTGTTGTAATGAAAGATCCGAGGACAATACCTCGCAATTTTGAACCGCGGCCAGATGACGAGGTCACAACTTCAGCTGGCACCCCACTCTCCAAACTTCCACGCCAACGTGAGGACATTTGAGGCCATGTCAGATTTAACGTCCACCAGCCCCCACGTACACGACGGTATATGGACTCTTCCAACCGGGCTACAGCAGCCCCTTAAGCGTCAAGACAGCTTGTGTTGTCTACAGCACTTGGAAATTTAAGATAAAAACCCCATGAACGTTTTATACACTGGGGTTCCAAATTAAGAGAATTTGCATATTTTTCAAATTTCTCGAAAAGTACTGAAAGAAAGGTAAAGCTAATGCTTCCAAACAAAGATGCAAATCTTTAGTGTCGAATACGTAAGCGTACAAATGCGTGTGGGGGTGCATTTAGAGGAAGAGCGTAGTGACGATCTTCGAGCTTCGTTCGCTCGCACAACGCGGTGAATTTCGTGGTATTTTTTTTGCAACATTTGGTGTAATTCAAAAGCAAACAGTTAAAATTAGTAACCACCAACGTTTAGATGATGAAATAAGGTGGCGAATCGTCGGGAGACTGGAAGCAGGGCAGTCTCAAGTGTAGATTGCTAGACTTGAATGTAACGCCCAGCGTCGTGTCCAACTTATGGAAACAGTTTAAGGATACCGGAACCGTAGAGAGAAAGCCTGAGCATGGTCGTCCAAGAGCCACGACGGCCAATGAAGATCGATATTTGTCCATTACAGCGAGGTATAGCAGGAGTGCAACAGCTCAGCTCTCTCGTGACCTTCATGTGGCCACAGGAAGCCAAGTTCAAGGGTTACTGTTTCCAGAAGGCTACATGATGGAGGCCTGTTTGCAAGACCTGCTGTTTGCATCTCGCTCAAGTCTGCGCACAGGAGAGCCCGTTTAGCATGGTGCAGAGAACATCCGACTTTGGACCTGGGATCAGTGGGGGACCGTTCTATTCACTGATGAGTCCCGGTTCAGCCTAACCACTAATTCTCGACGTACGTTCACCTGAAGAGAAATAGGGACCCGCTACCTGTCCTCCATCATAAGAGAGAGAGACCACTATGGCAGCGGAGGTTTAATGGTCTGGGTAGGCATCATGTTGGATGGGCGCAGATCTCCATTTACAGAGGCTGTGAGGTATATAACGATCTTGGAGCCCTATGTTCGCCTTTTCAGTGGTGCAGTTGGCCCTAATTTCATTTTTATGAACGACAAAGCTCCTCCACATAGGGCTCATCTGGTTGATGAATATCTAGAAAGTGAGGATATTCACCGGATGGATTGGCCAGCCAGATCTCCAGACCTAAACCCTATAGAGCATATCTGGGACGCTCTTGGGAGGGCAATTGCAACTCGCCTTCTCCCTCCCAGAACCTGAAAACAGCGTTGCTGGAGGAGTGGGACCGACTACCACAGGAACTCATAAACTGCCTCATTTCCAGTATAAATTCACATTGTGAAAGCTGTATAACTGTAAGAGGGGACCATAGCCCCTATTAACCCACCTCGGTTTTAGACCTTCCTAAGCTGATGAGTCTTACGCACGATCATGTGTGTGTACCATAATTGTTAAATGGTTATTGTTTTTGTATTATTTTAAAACTATATACATAACTAATTTCATTAAAATATGTTCACTAGTTCTGAAGATAATTGCCCAAAAGTGAAAATTCTCTTAATTTTTAACACCAGTGTGTAGGATTATGTATTATATTCTTTTATTCCTTGTGTTCCATTTATTGAAGTCGCCAAAGACCGTTGCGTTGCTCCAGTGCGATGTTAATTAAATACCTATCTACCTGCCATTATCCATTGGTTTATTAATTGTAATTTTATAGTGATATTATTTTGATACAGGGTGTAAATTTATTAGATTTTTATGACTATTTTTGGATGATCAGTGGTCCCTTGCTTGTTCCTATGTGAGCAGAACTTAGGGATTTGCGCTGGATTGTCGAAACGAAAAAGGGGTCTTTTGCCTCGCCCTAAAGAAGGCATGAGTTGGTTCGTTTTGGACTTTATGGCGCGAGGGCCATATTTGGCCAAACTGTGCCTAACACAAGACAATGTTAATTGTGAAAAGAAAGGTTGGTTGGTTTTTATAAACATTCAACTTTTCACCGCATCTAAATTTTAAAATGTAAGTCAATAATGCAAATATTTTTTAGATTTTTGAAGGTGCTCGAACCTCGAAACTTTCTATTTTGTATCATGATGGACACAGTGGTTACGTGACGCAGAATGTTATGCATCCATTCTCAAAATTTATCATAAACGCATTCTTAATGCTTCGGGCGATATCAGCAAAGCATGTCAGCGTAACAGCAAGTGTGTTACCACCTGCGCATTTACAATCAAGCGTTCAAACAACGTCAAGCTGAAGCGACCGCGTAATCCGAGGGTGCTAGACGTGAAGGCGATTACTTCAAGCTTATTTCAATGTGTTTTCTGTTTCTTTCGAACCCGTCACGAAGCAGTCGAGCTTTCCAGATTAAAGCCGGATTTGGGTAATTAAAAGAGAAAAGATCTTTTTCAGTCTTATTCCTTAAAACAAATGTCACGTGCCAGCTTGAGTGCATGTCAGTGGTGTTTCGTCGGTTTTTTTTTTTTTTAATTTTACGTGAGAAACGAAATCGGTTTTTGCTGAGTTGAACTTGTTCGCTGTATTTAAGTGTGGTTTTTATATTCCCCGTATTTAACTAATATTATTTATTGGTATAGGGCCGGCTTCACAAAATGCGGGGCCCAGTTCGATCAATCTCTGAGAGGCCCCGCAAAATATCAAAAGGCAACGAGACAGGCGTATAATCCGTCGTTAGGTTAAATAAGAATTTATTCATTCATTTGCAAATTATATTGGGTCATCCGGAAAGTTCTACGGTTTTTTATGATAAATACCAACGAAGCAGTACAAAAACTTAAGAAAATGTTATTGAATCACATAGGCACCATTTTGTCCTGCCATCTTTCCTGCAGTTGGAAAATTCCTTTTTAAAAAAGTCATTAGGCTTATTTGTAAAGGAGTTACCGAAGTGCTGTTTGACAGTCTCCAAAGGATTTTGAACTCCAGGCCGTTCAGAGAATTTTGAAGTGACCTGAAGAGGTGAAAATCTGAGGGGCAAGGTCTGGTGTACATGGGGGGTGACACAAAACATCCCAGCCATACTCAATAAGTCTGTCTGACATTCATTGTCATGCTGGAAGACAACACCTCGACGATTGGTCAGTTCTGGCCGCTTTGCTTCGATTTCTGCTTTTAATATTGCCATTTAAGAACAGTATTTTTCCGAATTTATTGTCTGATTTTGTGGCAACAATTCATAATGAACAATTCCTTTGTAGTCCCACCATACACAAAGCATCACTTTTTTGGGATGCAGCCCCCCTCTCGATGTTAGTTGGGGAGGTTCATTTGGCTTACCCCGTGATTTTCTTGTAACATTATTGTATAGTATCCACTTCTCATCTCCAGTAATGAGCCGTTTCAAAAAGGAGCTTCTTCATTTCGTTTCAGCAAAGAAACACATGCCGAAATTCGAGAAAGCATATTTATTCTGTTGTGTTAAAGTACGGGGTACCCATATATCCTAACGGCTTACATACCCTATCTTCTTCAGATGATCATGAACAGTACTTTTTGGAATATTTAGTCTATGCGATAGTTCCTGAACTGTGTAACGTGGATTTTCAGCGATGGCATCTTTTAATAGGTCCTCGTTTACAGAGGATGATCGTCCAGAGCGGTCATCATTTTCGAGGCTGAAATTTCCGCGCTTAAATTTATCAAACCACCTTCGAACTGTGTCATCAGAAACAGCACTTAGTCCATATACAGTACGAATTTTACGAGCAGTCTGACTAGCATTATTTCCTTTATTAAAATAAAAGAGCATAATAGGACGAAAATGAACTTTTTGGTTCTCCATTCTTAGCACTGCAGTGAAACAAAAATTGTGCACAACACAAGCTAGAATTTTGCAGTGAAAGCAGAAAAGACCGAATTGACACATCTGCTTCAATCAGGGTCACTCCTTATCAGCGGTAGCAAAATAGTAATAAAGCGCGCTTCGATTTGAAAAACTGCAGAACTTTCCTGATGACCCAATATTTATATAAACGTTATATTATTTTTAAAAATGTAATGTTTATATATTGAGTCGATGACTCAATTTTTTACAACGAGATGCCGGGATTCTGGGCTTCGATGGACCCTGACTTGATACCACTGTTGGATTTTTTTTGTTTTGGTTTATCGCTCTAAGGTCAATTTTTTGTTGCACTAGGTCTGATTAGATCACAACTGTTGGATCTTTTGGCGTAAGGGCCATATTTGGCGAAGCTACGCCAAACAAGACCGACAATGTTAAGTAATTGTGAAAACAAAGAGTAGACAGATCACTTGGTATCCTGAAGTCGCGACCCCCATATTTACCAGAGGCAATAAACCCCATGGGGAAAGAATAGATCACTAGGGTACTTCGGAATCGTGAAGCCCTTACATATCTAAAGATGTGTACCTAGAGGAATGGTGTTTTGTCAAAAGGTCGCCGTCTACAAAATTTTATGAGGTAGGACGTAGGAAGTTAATTAACGTCGCACTGGAACACAATGGCTATTGGCGACTGTTTGGAATCAATCCCGATGGTAAAGATCCAAGGACAACGCCTCGTAATTTTGAACCACGGTTCAGATGACGAGGTCAACACCTGAGTTGGCATTCCACTCTCCAAATTTCCACACCACGCCAACGTGAGGACATTTCAGGTCACGATAGATTGAACGTGCATCAGCCTCCAACACGACGGCCTTTGGTTGGATCGAGTTTCAAACTCGAAACTCACCGGTTGTTAATCCGTTACCCTACCAACCGGACTACCGCGGCCCCTTTACATAAGAAGCGAAATGTGTTTTTACCTAGTTGAATTTGTTCGATGCATTTAAATTGTGTTGTTTAAAACCCGTTTAACCAATTTGTGGGAATGTTGCCGGCTTTACGAAGTGCGGGGCCCACTTCGTAAAGCCGGCTATACTTCGACTACGAAATATGTAGGAAACAAGCATGGATTTTGTCTCTGAAGAAACTTGTCTTAAAGATGAAGTTTGATAAATCATGCGCACGGACCAATTGCGTATATCTGCTGGACTAAGGCTAGCATCCATGAAAGCAGGGGAAGATGGTTAGAGGTACCTATTGAGTATAACAAGCATCAGTAACCAATCAGATACAGAAATCAAACGCCAAGACGATGGAACATCACCGCAAGTAACCCGCAGAGTCGTGACAATAGATTGGGGGCGAAAGTGCTCATTAGAAATCAAAACTGCTGTCCTAATATTTGCGTCAAAAATAAATTGTTTTCAACATTAGGTTTCTTGATTTAGTTTAAAGAGCAAGAGGGGCATTTGGAAGAACCATCCCAAAAAATGGCCACACGATTTGGCGCTTTTAAAATATCTTTTCCACTTAAGTTATCAAAGCATTTACCGTTGGATCTACATCCTCAGCATGGCGGTAGAAACCATGAGCTATGCTATGCAAATGATATGTAGCATCTTTGGATGAAATGAATGGAGGCAATCTCCAGCTTTTAGCATATAGGCTGCACCATCGGTCACACGCAGCCTAAGCGTATGTATCATTTCTCTGTTCCACTTGTTCTGACAATCCGCAAAAAAAATCCCGCATTTTGAAAACCCTATCTGTCAAAGGAAATTCAAGAAAGACTAATGACGGCGATTTTGCAATGATATTGTATTGATTTGAATCACGGAAATTCCATTACATTAACTATGGACATTGAAAAGTCGCGGGAAAAAACGAAATACCCCCTTTATTTCGAGCAATATTCATAGCAAGGCAAAATCAAAGATATCATTCAATAGGGAATCACGTCTTCTACAAATTCAAATATATTGAATAAGGGGTCGTCTTCATATCAAATTTTACATGAACAATAAAATTTCCAATTGCAACGCCATGTTTTGATGCTTTAATCAGATTTTACATCGTCAAATTAATCGAAATATGAAATTTCATGAATTTACTAGCTATATCCGGAGATATTCAATGTTAAAGCCGTTGTTCATTTCAGGGATCATCACCACATTGAAAGTCACTATTCGTAGATCGAGATTATTTGTAGTTAATCAGGAACTGTTCATTTGTTGCTTGACTAAAAGATTACAAAGAACCAAAACCCTCCTGGTGGTTGTCTCGACAAGGTAAATTGGCCAGATTTTAATGGAAGAGAAATTAGAAAAGAATGATAATCAATATTTGCTATTTAATTTCACCGTCAACTTCTATTTTTAACAGTTAACGATAACTGTTAAACTTGTTCAGTAACTATTAAATATAAGCTTCCATAATAACAGTTAGTAATAACTGTTATCGCAAGTTAGCATTAGCCATTAAGACTTATCGAAAAAGCAGTTTTCCCACCTCTACAATTAGATTGATCATTGTTCAGCTGTGCCACACGACAGGTAGAAGGCAATGTCCGTTGGATTACGTAAATCATATATATTTCCAAACATTTTTCAAAAATTTACACATTCCTCAGGGTTTGTCATAACTTTTTTTGAACTTTTGGATGACCCCTAAAATCCTAGTGATCAAAATATAAGTGTAGCGCAAAAACTAACCAGAGGAAAGAGCTGAAATTTTTTATGGTCATATTAAGTCTGAATCGATTTCTGTTTAAATATATCAAGGTTTCTATTCTTAATTCTTTCGAATATTAATTTAATAATTAATATAGCAAACTAAAAATTATTTGAAAACTAAAACATGTATATTTTGTTTGGGTACCTTAATAGACAAAATATTTGTGCTACAGGATTATTTAGGTAGGTATTTTAATTCACTTGAATGTTATGAGGTAGGTAGTTAATGTCTCACTGGAGCAACACAATGGGCTATTGGTGATGGTCCAGGATCAATCCCAAAGGGAAAGTCCGAGGACAACACCATGTAATTTTGAACCACGGTCAGATGACAAGGCAACACCTGAGCTGGCACCACTCCAAATTTCCACGCCAACGTGAGGACATGACGCCGCGACGGATTTAACGTGCACCAGCCCCCTTTGTTCACGACGGTCTTTCGTTGGATTCGAACTCTATTATTTAAGTAGATCTATCCATAAAAGTCTGGGAAACTGATTTGACATTAGGAACTCCAAACTTTCTGTATTCATGAATGACATGAAACTATGAATCTGAAGTTAAATTATGATAGATTCGAAATTTTGTGTCTAAGGGGTTGCTATTGGAAATTACGAAGTTAATGCTCAATTTAATATGAAGACGCAAATTTTATGCATATGAATTTATGGAAGATATTATTCCCTGTCGAATGCCATCTTTGAATTTTCTCTACTGTTAAAATTGTTCGAATAAAGAGGGATGGTTCGTTTTTTCCGCGACTGTTCATAAGGAAATTTAGTTCACGTTCCGATTTTTGAGTTCAAGTTCTCGAACTCGGCTGTTTCAATGAACAGGGGATTCTACAAAACTTAGGTGAGTTCTTATAAGTATTTTAGTTTCAGCTATGTTTTGGCTCATAATTTAATTGTTAGATTTTTCAAGTATCACATTAAATTAAGCCGTTACAAATGTTGATCGATTTTGCAAAAACGTACGCCTATAATGAACGTTTATATGTACTTCTGGAAGGTCAGATTTTTAAGCAAAACAGCTTATTATTTATTTTTAGATGAATTCATAGTTTCCTATAAGATTTGTAAGAAAAGAAGATTAAAAAGTCTTTCCGTTTCTGACGAATATGGATGTAATTGCTTGAGACTTACTCTTAGTGATCAATTATTGCCCTGAAATAAACTTATTTTAAAGAGTAAAACTATTTTATATAGTTCAATAAAAATAAAACTATTTTGTTGATCGTTGCGTTTCAGCTTCGCGATGTCTAGCATCTATTTTCAGTAATTGTTAAGATATGGATGGATACGTTTTCCAAACTTTTTCCGTTAGCTCTTCAAAATTCAAAGTTGAGTATAACCAACACATTAACAAGTGTTAAAATACAAAAGGTACGTTACCCGCTTCACATGCATTGCAAAAAATAACTGCCGACTGTGGTAAAATTCTCATCTCCTTGAATCCAGCTATTTAGCAGTGCAGGTTGTCTTCGAAATATTAAGTAAAAAAATTACGTTCAAATTGCTATCCAAGACAAATATTTAAAAATGAATGAAAGTAGCATGATACAAAACCCAAAATGGATTACGAGCTACGATTTGCTGGCTGTGAGATTTTGTTTTTGCTGTATTATTTTATAACGAAAAGTATCACACACCGGAAATGACTCAGAACACCGCTTTATTTGGAATAAAAAGTATTTAAAACGCATTATACGAAAAAAATTAGAAAAGGTCATAGAAAAGTCGCTTTATCAGTGATGTAGACCGCGGGCTGCATGTGGCCCTCCGTTGATTTGCTGGCGACCCGAAAGTAATTTTTTTAATTGCAGAAACGCACAAGAAAGTAGCTGTGGTGCCAAGCGCAGCACGAACTTTTTCAGTCATGAATATTATCAAATTAAAAAATAGGAACCGCTTGACCAATAAAAATTTAGAATCAATTTTGCGCTTAGCCACTACAAAAATCAATCCAAATATTAAAAAATTGTTAAATCAATGCAATCTCACGCAAATTAAATTCGCTATTTACTTTTTATAACTCTTCTTTGTAACAATACATAAAAAGAAATTATATGATAGATAACTTTCATGGGGTTTTTCTTATTTCATACAGTTTTGTATGCCCACATCGAAGCCCTTGGTCTTAAGTCTGTGCATCCCTGTTTTAGGTCTCCTTAGGTGTGTAAGAACTTTTAGGTCCTAAACCCCGATTTAGGTGTTTTTAGGTGCTCTAAAATTTACATATTTTATTCAGGATAACTCAAATCCCAAAAAGGTATCAACAGATTTTAAACAGGAGTCATAGAACTAAATGGGTAAAAACCTAAGAATCCGGGGTTTAATCATCAAGTAGGTAGATAATTAACTTCGCACTGGAGCAACACAATGGGCTATTGGCGAAGGTCCGGGATATATCCTGAAGGGAAAGATCAGAGGACAATACCAGGTAATTTTGAACCACGGTCCGATGACGAGGTCAACACCTGAGCTGGCACCCCACTCTCCAAGCTTCCACGCCACGACAACGTGAGGACATTTGAGGCCACGACGGATTTAACGTGCACCAGCCCCCTTTGTACACGACGGTCTTTAGTTGGATTCGAACTAGCAACCGTTACTTTTCTAACCCTACTGGAACTCGGAGTGTAAGTGTAAGGATAAGTAGTTTTACTGATTTTATATTCAGTAAGAATTACTTCTCATATTTCACTAACGTACGTGTCACGGAAGGTAGGTAGGTTAAATTAATATTGCACTGGAACATTACAACGGGCTATTGGCGACTATCTGGGATCAATTCCGAAGGGAAAGACCGAGGACCACCCCTCGTCATTTAACCACGGACGAGGTCACACCTGAGCTGGCACCCCACTCTCCTAACTTCCGCACCACGCCAACGTGAGGACGTTTGAGGCCACGACAGATTTAATGTGCACCAGCTCGACGATCTTTGGTGAACTCGCAACCCTGCGGTTGCTAATCCGCTACTCTTCCAACCGTGCTACCGCGGCTCCATCACAGAAAGCGGCATTATTTGCATATTGCCAAATGTCAACCAATGGATATGAGCAATTTCATGTGACTCATGTTACAATCAGATATGAATTCTGAGTAGTGAACTTAATGTAAATAAAAGATGGATTAAGATTGTTAAACAAAAATTGATTTGCAGATTCACTGATATGTTCTTAAATCATCTATGGCATAATTAGGAACTTTAACATGAACTAATTTACCCCAGTGGGCATTAGATTGAAACTCGTGTTGGCAAATGGGCATTGATTTTTTAGTGTCAAAAATTACAATCTTTCTCTTCTGAGAGAAGTTAATGGAAAAAGCATTAGGATGCTTAACCAATCTTTTAAAAAATGAAATTGTTACATTAATAAATATAATTTTTATGACTCACGTTATTCGTTCTGAAAATTGAATGTTTATTGAAAATGACTTTGAAGCTTTGATCCCCCGCTGACATTAAGTTTTTAAAACGATAGCTTATTGTTCTGTTGGAGATTCAATCTCCGATTTTACCGCTTTGTTAGTTTAAATGTTTCATTTGAGCTATGGACCTGCATAATATTTCTAAAACACGGAAGAGCTCAGTCGCTCTACAGCAATTATCCAGTCTGATTAGAGAAGGCAATGAGAAATCTGAAAGGTAGAAATCAGTGAAGAAAATGAAACTGAGCGAACGCGAAAGTGATCCAGACGTCGAAAAATACCGACTCGCCTTTAACAAATAAATAGAATGAAATTGAAGTGGTTCAGAAATTAATTGCGATAACATGATAGGTGTGCACTTTTGGTCATGCACTGTATTGGAAATAGGAATTAGCATCAATAAGTACGCAATACTGCTTTATATATTTGTTTAATTCCATTTGGAGTAATGGAAATGTGAATGTTGATGTGTATTATTCATTACAAATGGATTTAAAATAAGGTATCAAATGTCTGAAAATCTGAATAACACTGCTACCAACAGATATAAAATTAAGAAACTTAAGCGCGGATGCTATGCGTGGGTTTGTTAGTTCAAACTAAAAAGGCCCCCAGTTACACATCGACAAAATGAGAATGTGGATATGGTTAGAACTGGATTTAAAAAATACTATATTAACTGAGCATTTTAAAGTTTTTTATTTAAATATTTTCAAATTGGAAATTAAAAATGAATTGATAGTACATCAAAATAATAAAAGTACAATATTATTCCTAGAGCGTTAGAATTTAACAGCATTTCCATCGAAGGTGGATCTTTTCCTTTCTAAAGCAGAGAAAATATTTTTTGCCTATTTTCTTAAGTAAATAACATTGTTTTTCTGAAATCTCTCACTGAAAAATTTGTAAAATAGATAAATAAAAATTATGGAACGATGTGTTTCAAATTTATCCAAAAAAATAGTAATAAAGTAAGAAAAGAGAATTATACATTTTCGAAAGTTAAATATTTGTTGCCAATCATCTAATCTGTAATGGGGCTCTAAGAGAAATGTGAGGGCCGTGGAAAAATAATTAGGTGCATAAATTTTGTTTTATACATTTTACAGAAGACAAATTTGGACTTCATTCGTTGGGACCACTTCAGGTTAAAATCAAATTATGTTTCATGCAAGTTGCAGAAATTGTATTATGTATCCAATTCTGTGATATTTATGATTTTTCAAAATTTTCACTCGTTAATACGCGAAATCAACTTTATTTCTATCATTTTTAGTCGTGGCGCCATCTAGTGAGTTAGATTAGTCATTTTGTCAAAAAGGGAAATAAATTGTAATTTGAAAATTTTTGCTGTCTTACTTTCCACATGGGCAAATCGTTGCTAAATTGGCCCTTATAGATATATTTATGTTCAAGGAATTAGAAACACATTTTCGATAGAAAAAGCTTTCTTTCTCACTTTTTTTCAAAAATTAATTTTTATTTTAGAACATTGCAGGAAAGAATTGCAATATTTTTCATTGACAGGTAAAAACAGAAATTAAATTATCGTTTTCAAATATTTTAGTTGTTACATGTCCGAATTATTAAGCGAGATTAACTTTGGAATTATTTTCAAAATAATCATTCTCTGCTATATTTATTCATTGTAACTGAGAAATAATTAGTTTTTATAATTATATTAATTTCATTTATATTATTAAATCAATAGAATCATCCAAACTAAGTTCAAAATTAAATTAAATACAAATCTGCAAAAGCCAATTCATCTGGAGTTTTTTCTTTTAGTAGTTTATAGCAACCCTGCAGAGATATTGAGAGTTATCTCTAAAAAGTAAACCGAAAAAAAGAATTTCGAGAAAATATCAAATGTCATCGTTTGAAAATAAACGATTCAATAATTGTGGACCGCTTTTTCAGGTACACAATGTTTCTTAAAAACTTATAAATCTAAATTTTTAAAAATGGGGTTGAGTTTCGATTGGTTAAAAAATAAATATTCATAAAAATCTTTTATACGATTGTAAAATAGCAAACCCTTACGGGAAAATTTCTATAGAATTCTATAAAAATTTCTATAGAATGCTATAGAATTATGGCCCGCTTTTCTATAAGGTCTAAAGTAATGTCTATAGAATGTTTACAGAAAGCTCTATAGAATGTCTATAGAAAGGGGGTAGGGGTATTTCAATTAACGTCACACTGGAGCAACACAACAGGCTATTGGTGACGGTCCGGGATCAATCCCAAAGGTCTATAGAAAGATCTACGTGTTAAGTCTCCACGAGACTACGGAAACGAGGCGACCTGAGCCGAATGGGAACGAGGCTACGAGCTGAGCGGAATCGGAACGAGATATTTTTCAAATGAACTACAAGGTTTCCTTAGCCTAACGAGAAAGTGGTCCTTCCACAACGATGTTATATTTGTTGTTAATAAACTTGTTTTTATTACGATGAATTGTGTCAATTAGAATACAGTCCACTACCAGAGCTACCGGCGCAACATGTGGTCGCATCGTGCGGAGTAAAAATAAAATAACGCAAAATGAGCCAGCTTACGAAACTGAATCGAAAGCGCGGAACCATTAAAGCCAAAGTGCAACGTATGGAGGACTTCCTCGAACTTGAAAGTAAAGAGGATGGTAGCGGAGATCCATGCAGAACGAAGATTGCACTTCAGCAACAGGCGAGCAAAATTGTAGAAATCAAATCTGCAATTACAGAACTTTCCACTGGATATTGTGAGCTACCTGAAGAAGTTAATCTAGAAGACAATCTTGACCAGCTTCAGGATTTGGAGGCAACAGCTGAAGATATAGAGGTACGTCTGAAATACCTTCTTTCGAAATTGACGTTACCTGCTAATGATGCTCAGATAAACTCTAAAATGAACCGAACTTCTTTTAAGATACCCGAGATTCCACTTCCTCAGTTCTCGGGCACTTATGAAGACTGGAGTACATTTAAAGCTCAATTTAATACTCTAATTACTTTAAATGATGGCTTAAGTGATTCCCAAAAACTTCATTATCTACAAGCTTCTCTGAAAGGAGAAAGTAAACTAATTCAAACTGCAGATGATACTTTTCAGTCCTTGTTTACTGAACTCGAGAAAAGGTACGAAAATAAGCGATTCATCGCGGATGTCCATATAAATGCCATAATGAATCTGGAAAAAATAACTCATGAGTCAGGAACGGAACTTCATACATTTCTCAATACCATGTTAAAACATTTGCGAGGATTAAAACTTCTAAATCTTGAGACTAATAAATTGACCGAGTTAATGTTGATTAATATAATTTCTTCGAAATTAGATCGTGAATCACGTAAACAGTACGAGATGTCATTAAAAACAACCGAGTTTCCCGACTGGGAAGAATTCGTCAACTTCCTGCAAAAAAGAAGTCAAGTGTTAGAAAATATCCAACGCATTCCTTTCGCTAAGCCTAAAATAGATATAGCTTTCAAACCCAAGCTTAAAGGGCTTATGATAAAATCTAACTCTAAAAGTGCCTGCCCAATCTGTAAAGATAATCACCCGATATATAAATGTAAAATGTTTTACGATTTATCCGTACAAGAAAGAATTAGTGAAATAAAAAAGAAACAACTTTGTTTTAATTGCCTAGAACCTCATCGAGTATCTCAATGTACTAATTCTAAAAAATGTAAGTTCTGTGGAAGAGGTCATCATTCTCTGATCCATAGAACGGATTTCGAAAACAGCGAGAATCGAAAAGTTCAAATCAATGTTCCCAAGCAGAGTGTTTATAACATGAGGGAACAGAACTCTGACGCCACGAGAGAAGGAAGTTATGAGTCACCATCAGGAACCTTTTCAAGGCCAAGAGGGTCGGAAGAGAATACCAATACTGGGTGTTTTTACACGGGGGATGAAAAAAGATACGTATTCCTGTCTACTGCGATAGTTTACGTTAAGGGTGTTGATGGTAATTCCTTTCCCATCCGAACTTTGCTTGACGCTGGATCACAGACTAACTTCATTCGTAATGACCTAGTTGATTCCTTGGGCTTAACGAAACGAACAGTAAATGCTCCTATCACGGGTTTGAACGGTTCCTTTTCAACGGTAAAAAGAAAAACCTCAGCGTTAATATCTAACATAAATGAAGACTTTTATGAAGAAATTGAACTACTAATCGTTCCAAAGGTTACAGATCTTACTCCTTCAAAACCTCTTGATGTGTCTAAGATTAAATTTCCAAGTAATATAACGTATGCGGATCCCCAATTCAATAAACCGGGGAGAATTGACGCATTGTTAGGAGCAGAACTTTTCTATCAATTATTACAAGGTAATCAAATTAAATTAAAAGATGAATCAATAATCCTACAAGAATCGGTATTTGGGTGGATCGTAACGGGAACACTCAAAGATGTAGGGATTTCAAACAATTTACACTGTCATTTCACTAAAAATCAAGTGGAAATGGACCTAAGAAACTTTTGGGAACTTGAATCTTTGGGTATTAGAGACGATCCTAATCGTCACGAGAAAGATGAACCACTGAGCATCTTCAATAAAACAGTCCGTTTCAAAGAGGGACGTTATGAGGTCAGTTTACCTTGGAAAAGGGATTGGAGAGAATTAAAAGATAACTTGTGTGTTGCGGAAACGCGGTTTAAGTCCCTCACCAAGAGGTTGAACCAAAACAAAACTCTCTTTACACAGTATCACGAGGTCATTGAAGATTACTTAAAGCAGGGCATTATAGAGAAGGTGCTTGTAAAGACCCAACCGGTAGACAGACCTGTGTATTATTTGCCACACCAGGCAGTATTCAGAAAGGAAAGCGTAACCACAAAAATGAGATTAGTATTTGATGCCAGTTCCCATGAATCTGGAGAATTATCACTGAATGACTGTCTCTGGACAGGTGAAAATCTGAATCCTAACATTTTCCAGCTATTACTATATTTCCGTCTAAATAGAATAGCAATCTTAGCAGATGTTGAGAAGGCCTTTCTGCAAATTTCGTTGGCAGAAAACGACAGGGACGCTGTCAGATTTCTGTTCACTTGTGATAAATCAGTAGATAACATAACTGGCGTCAACCCACAAGTATACAGATTTAAGCGTGTTCTTTTTGGGGTTAACGGAAGCCCATTCTTGCTGTCGGCTACAATAAAAAAGCACATCCAAAATTTTCGAGAGCTACATCCTGCTGCTTCACAAATGCTCGATACATGTGTTTATGTAGACGATCTAGTATCAGGTGCAAACAATGTGACTTCCGCCTTGGAATTATCACGTGAGGCACAAAACATAATGAAGTCCGCCAGTATGAACTTGAGGAAGTGGGTTTCGAATGATGCTCTTCTCATGCGCGAATGGGAAAATGAGGAGTTCCTTACTCATCCTCATCATTCAACTACTTCAGAAGTAAACCTGCTCAAGGTTTTAGGGATGTCTTGGGATCCTAATAGAGACATTCTCACAATGGAAATCGAAAGTTTGCTGAATTTCTTGAGTCAGAATAAGAAAACTAAACGCTTCCTGTTACAAACGGCAGGGAAAATCTTTGATCCCCTCGGATTGCTATCTCCATTCACCATCAGAATCAAGTGCCTTTTTCAAGAACTGTGGCTTAGAAAGGTACCATGGGACTCTGAACTTCCAGCAGATATTACTGAGACGTTCCAAAAGTGGTGTTCGGAACTTCAAAGACTTTCTGAGGTGAATGTGCCAAGGAATATACTAGAGCTCTCGGTAGACAATCCCAGTGAAATTGAAATACACACATTTTCAGATGCCAGTAAAAAGGCATATGGTGCGGCAGTTTACTTGAGAGTAAAATCCGAAAATCAGGTGTTGGTGAATCTCGTTGCTTCAAAGAGTCGTGTTGCTCCTCTGAAGAAGATAACCCTGCCAAGGATGGAGTTACTCGGTGCATTGCTTGCTGCTCGTTTAGGAGTAGAAGTTCAGAAAGTTGTAGACCGGAAAAAGCCTTCCACTGCCTACTTTTGGACTGATTCCAAAATAGCTTTATTTTGGATAAAGGGTTCAGTCACCAAGTGGAAACCCTTCGTCGCCAACCGAGTGAAAGAAATACAGTGCTTGACTGATCAAAATTTTTGGATCCATTGCGCCGGCAAAGACAATCCTGCCGATCTTGTGACCCGCGGAGTTAGCATCGAGATTATGCTGAACAGCGAGAAGTGGTGGAATGGTCCTGCCTTTTTGGAGGAAAAAGACTTTGTCCGAGAAGACATTCTCCTTGATGTTGCCACTTTGGACTCAGAGGACTGTTCGCATGAACTTAAAAGACAGTCAGTGAGTGATCTTAGAGAAACATCACAGAACTTTACTTTGACTGAATCCCATACCTTTTTAGAGAGTATTTTGAATGTCAGTAACAATTTCAGTACTATCGTTCGTGTTGTTAGTTTTATTTTTAGGTTTAGCAACAACGTAAGAACGAATAGACGAGTTGGCCCAATAACATACTCGGAGATGAGGGATTCTGAGGACTTCCTCATACGAGGTGTTCAAGAAGCGGAGTTCTCCACCGAGATGAGAAATTTAAGGAAAGAGCTGCCAATACCACCCAGTAGTAAACTAAAAAATCTTTCCCCCATTTTAGATGATAAAGGTATAATAAGAGTAGGAGGTAGGTTGAACAATTCAGACCTAAATTTCAATCAAAAACATCCTGCCATATTGCCTACAAATCATCAACTTACATCCATTATAGTGAAGCATATGCATTTAAAGTTTTTACATGCTGGGCCGCAAACACTACTGTATAATGTTCGTCAAAGGTTCTGGCCATTAAATGGCAGAAATATTTGTAGAAAAATCGTATATAATTGTGTAACGTGCTTCAAAAATAAACCTGTTATGGGAAGCCAAATAATGGGAGATCTTCCCAAAGAAAGGGTAACAACCAATTATCCGTTCAATATTGTCGGAATAGATTTTTGTGGACCCTTCTGTATAAAATTCAAAAATCAAAGAAAGGATATATTTAACAAAGTATATGTTGCAATATATGTTTGTTTGTGTACTAAAGCTATACATTTAGATTTTGTAACTGATTTAACTTCAACAGCTTTCATTGCCAGCTTAAAAAGATTCTTTGGCCGAAGAGGCAAATGCTCTAAAATATTTAGCGATAATGCCAAAAATTTTGTTGGAGCTAATGAATGCATAGAATGGAAATTTATCCCTCCAAAATCGCCGAACTTCGGTGGTCTTTGGGAAGCCGGGGTCAAGTCATTTAAATTTCATTTGAGGAGGGTCATTGGAAACTCAAGCCTAACTCTTGAGGAATTTCTGACCATAATTTCAGAAATTGAAGGAGTGTTAAATTCCAGACCCCTAACTCCTTTATCATCAGATATCGACAATTTTGAGACCTTAACACCAGGTCATTTTTTAATAGGCAGACCTATAGCATCCATTGTAGAGCCTCAACTTAATGAAATAAATGAGAATAGACTTTCGAAATGGCAAAGAGTTACGAAAATTACTCAACGCATTTGGAAATTATGGAAGCGGAACTATTTAAATAGTTTGCAGGAACGTAGCAAATGGCGTTTTTGTAAAGATAATGTAAAAGTTGGTTCCCTAGTACTAATAAAGGATGAGAATCTTACAGGCACACAGTGGATGACTGGTAGGATTACTGAAGTGTTTTATGGTGCAGATAAAAAAGTTCGAGTTGTAAATTTGTGTCTACCTAATGGTAAGACATTGAAAAGAAGTGTTAGGAATATTGCTATTCTTCCAATTGAATAATTGATTGTTATTGTGTTTCAATGTTAAGTTCATTTAGTATTTGAAAGTACTTTATTGTGTATTAATTTGTAGAGTTGTATAATTATCATTTGTGTATAATATGTTTATATTGAAATTGAAATTTCAATCGCGGGGAGTGTTAAGTCTCCACGAGACTACGGAAACGAGGCGACCTGAGCCGAATGGGAACGAGGCTACGAGCTGAGCGGAATCGGAACGAGATATTTTTCAAATGAACTACAAGGTTTCCTTAGCCTAACGAGAAAGTGGTCCTTCCACAACGATGTTATATTTGTTGTTAATAAACTTGTTTTTATTACGATGAATTGTGTCAATTAGAATACAGTCCACTACCAGAGCTACCGGCGCAACACTACGTATAAACGTTTACAGAAAGATCTATAGAACGATCAATAGAAGGTTTATAGAATGCTATAAAATTATGGCCGGTTCTTCTATAAGCACTATAAAGTAAGCTTTACACAATGTCCATACAAACCGCTTGAATGTTAATAGAAACCTTTATAGAAAAATGGGCCATAATTCTATAGAATGTCCGTAGAAAATGGGCAAACTTTAAAATTCTTGAATGCTCTTTAAAAAAGTTTAGAGTATTCTTTAGCTAAGCTTGAAATATATTATTATTAAGTATTCAATTTGTCATCCCTTTTTCATTCTCAAACTTTTCAAGATACTGGAAATAAAATGCTAGATTATAAATAAATGATATGTATACTTATATTTTGTTTCTTGAAATCGAAAGATTTTTCTTGATAAGTTCACAATTGGTATATCTTCTGATCCTCAAAAGAATATTTTAAAAGCAATCAAGAAATTTCAGCCAAATTTTTAATAGCTTAATTAAAAAACTAGTAATTAAATTTTGAAGTGGAAGACTCCTCGAATACTAAAAAAGTCCAGACAAAAGAATCAATCAAAATAACTCAAAACGGGTTGGTAAGTAGTGAATTAAAGTAGCACTGGAGCAACACAAAGAGCTATAAGAGGTCTGGAATCATTCCTCAAGAACTTAAAATGGGAGGAGAAAAAGCAAAGAGATAGCCACAGACATATGCCAAATAAGTACTTATGAATTTAAGTTTGCTTTTTTATGCTGTCATAAGATTGCTGCATAGCCAACAAGACAGTCAAGTTGGTGTTAACGATTTCGTTGAAAATGAACCAACTCTCGCCACTTCCTTCAAATGTGTCTGCATACTTTATATAGCACTAGCTGAATTTACCCGGCTTTGCTCGGATTTAATTGATTAAAAAACGTCGATTGAAAGTGATCCAAAAAATTACTTTTCTGTCATAGAAAATGCAAATATAGAGAAAAATCAGCTAGCCAAAAAAATTTTTAAAACAGATTTTTATGGCTTATACAAAAAAAACTCCAAGGTCATCTTGAAAGGCGACTCCTGTAGATGTTGTAGTGATTCTCTGAGTAGCGTGGTAGATTCATATCTACAGAGAACAGTCTAGCTTAAATAACAAACGATAATTTTATTTAAAACAATGTCTTGACTAATTAGAATCTATTTACACGACACTTTCACGCCTCTGCTAACTGGATGCGACAGGGTGTCGAAATCTCAGGACGTACGAAAGTCTCTGAGTTGGAGAAAGGTATCTCAACAGTCTCTAGATGAAACTCTACTCGTCGGGTGACGATTTCACCAGATCAGCACTGGATCCTCACTGGACGACAGGACAAGGCAGGTTCACTGCCGGACGAGAAGTCGGTACCGAACTCTCCGCAGGTCGTCGGCTCGGCACAATCAGGGATCGGCTCCACTGGGGTCGTCGGGTCAGTACAAGACAGCACGGCTCCGCTGGGGTCGTCGGATCGGCACAAGACAGGCACGGCTCCGCTGGGGTCGCTGGTTCAAGTCTCGAACGAGAAATAAGCAGGAACTCGAGATAGGCAGCCTACGCCAGGCTACAAGAACGCGTCCTCTCAGGGTGAGAGAACCGTCTTCCAAATTAGTAAGAGCTCCTTAATGGGGTTGACCGCTCAAAGGGTCACTGAGCTAAGACGTTAGCTCGGGAAACAAACAAGACTCGAGATGGGTAGCCTACGCCGGCTACAAGAACGCGTCCTCTCAGGTTGAGAGAACCGTCTTCAAAAAATATATTTTCTCCCTAAGGAGTGACCGCTCGAAGGGTCGCTGAGTTAAGCCTCTCGAACGAGATCACAGGCAAGAACTCGAAATGGGCAGCCTACGCCAGGCTACAAGAACGCGTCCTCTCAGGGTGAGAGAACCGTCTTCAAGAAATGTATTTTCTCCCAAAGGAGTGACCGCTCGAAGGGTCGCTGAGTTAAGCCTCTCGAACGAGATCACAGGCAAGAACTCCCGATTCGACTCCCTACTTTTCCTTTTGAAACCTCCCAGCCTTTGTTCGCTGGTGGTTCCCGATTCGTTCGTTCTTGATTGGTTCTTACTTTTAATTGGTTCGTTTTTACTTTGCTCATTTTTGAGGTTGCTGATTCGGTAGAGACTCTCTGACGTAAAATGGGATCAGCTACTTAGCGCAGGTGGCTTGATTACCTAGCAGGTGGACTTAATCACCTGGCAGGTGCACTCCTAAACACCTGGGCTCTTTTACGGAACGAATCTCCTTTTGTCCTCTTCGATCCAAGTCCCGACCGTCTGGCGCCAGAGAGATGGAAATGTATTGTCCGGCTTTTTTACGACCTGTCGGCGGGTTTGCCTTTGGGAGGGATAATTGAGGGTCTGTCAATGAATCCTCACAACCCCTCCCCCCTAAGAAAGATTTTGTGGTATGGCAAAATCTATAAGGCAAGGGTTAGACATGGCAACTCGACACATCATTAGAGGCAACAATTTTAAGAATTTATATACAAAATTTTAACATGATTTCAACACTTAAATTTCAAGTTACATCTACTATTTACAATACTCTTACATCCTACTCTTGTGATACAATTATATTTTATCACATAAGTTCAATCAAATACTGGGGTTTATGTACAATTTAAATCGGTACTTTTGGTATTATTTAATTTTCCGACAGCATTCTGCTCAGACAATCTGCATGTTGGTTGTCCTTCCCAGCCCCATGGATGATCTGGTAATTGAAGGGCTGTAAAGCCAACGCCCACCTCATCAATCTCGGGTTATTCCCGGAGTTATTCTTTAAAAATACTAACGGATTGTGGTCCGTTTCAATAGTGAAGCGTTGTCCGTCCAAGTAATGCCGCAGCTTTTTAATTGCGTAAATAATGCCTGCGCATTCTTTTTCGGTAGTGCAGAATTCCTTTTCTGTGTCGGTAAACTTCCGGCTTAAATATAATATCGGGTGATCAACTTTATCTGGCCCTTTTTGTGCCATGATTACCCCGATTCCTTGGTTGGAAGCGTCAGTTTGGAGGATAAATTCCTTTGAGAAGTCTGGGGCGTACAACACCGGCTTCTCAGTGAGTTTCGTTTTCAGCTCTCGGAAAGCTGAGTCGCATTCCGTGGACCACTCTACCTCCTCCCTTCTATTCTTTCCTTTTAATGCCCTCGTTAATGGCTCGGCTATTATGGCATAATTTTGGATATACCGGGCGTAATATCCACTCAAACCTAAAAATTGTCTGATCTGTGTTTTATTCCTGGGTGTGGGGAAATCAACTACCGCTTGGATTTTCGCCTCAGTCGGAGTTCTACATCCACTCCCTACCATATGTCCCAAATATTTGACACTGCTCTGTGCGAACTTGCATTTGGCAGGTTTAATTGTTAATTTCGCATACGTGATTTTCTTAAGAACCACATCGAGATGTTTGATGTGTTCCTCCCAAGTTTGCGAAAATATAGCTACATCGTCTAAGTAGGGTACACAAAATTCATCTAACCCTTGTAAGAGTTGAGCCATGAATTTTGAGAAGCAATATGGCGCGTTTACTAGTCCGAACGGAAGAACTAGTGGTCTATATGACCCGAATGGAGTCACGAAAGCGGCCAATCTTTGTGCCTTAAGACTCAAGGGTATCTGCCAATATCCCTTGGTCAGATCTATGACCGTTATATATTTTGCGGCTGCCACTTGTTCGATTCGCTCGTCCATATTAGGCAGTGGATAATATTCCGTCCTAATGATGGAATTTAATCGACGATAATCGACACAAGGGCGAGGGTCACGTCCTGGACTCTCTACTAAAATCATAGGGGAAGTGTAATCGGACTCCCCGATCTCAATGATTTTTAAATCCAACATCCTCTTAATTTCTGACTTGAGGATTTCCGTTTGTCTAGGAGAGGTGCGGTAGGGTTTCGATCTAATGGGTTTGTCACTAATTAAATCGATATCATGTTCGATAAGATTCGTCCTACCGGGATCATTTGAAAATAATTGCCTATGGGATTTTAACAATTTCCCAAGTTCATTGATTTGATCCTGCGTGCATCGCTCTTCCAATTTACTGTTTTTCACTACCTCTCCGAAATCAAAAATATTCGGATCTGCGATAGGATACTGAATATCCAAATCAGATTCTACGGTGTCGTGAGAGAATACTTCGCTCATCAAAACATTTACGCTTTCCATCCGCTGGTGGTATGGCTTTAATAAGTTAATGTGGTACACTCGTACCTTCTCTACCTTCCCTGGCATCTTAACAACGTAATTGGTCTCCGAAAGCTGTTTCTCTATAGTTCCCGGACCAACCCATTTTACGGCGAATTTTGTTTGTTGGCAAGATGACAATACTAAGACGCGATCGCCTACTTTAAACTCGCGCTTCACCGATCCTTTGTCGTAGTACGACTTCCTTTTAACTTTTGCGTCCGTTTCGGTTGCGGTGGCTACCTGTTGACACCGTCGCAATCGATTTATCAACTGGAATACGTACTCCGTGACAATGTCTTCACATGGGGGACTTTGGCACCATTTGTCAAATAAAATGGATTCGGGCATTCTCAAATTCTTCCCGTAAATTAGCTCTGCGGGGCTAAAACCGGTTGACGCATGGGTGACGTTCCGCAAAGCCAAGAGAGCCGATGGAAGTACGTCCTCCCAATTTTCTTTTAGCTCCAGGCACATCGCTTTCAAAAGTCTCTTTAGGGTCCGGTGGAACCGTTCCACCGGGTTCGTTTGCGGATGATAGATCGAACTACGCACCACCTTAATCCCAAACCTCTCAAAGAAGGTAGTTGTGAGGTTGCTAGTGAAATACGTAGCATTGTCCAGTTGTAGTTCTTTGGGGAAACCTATTCTACCAAAGATAGCAAGCAAGGCATCAGTGACGGTTTCTGAGTTCACTGCTGATAAAGGAATAGCTTCCGGGTATTTGGAAGCAAGGCAAATAGCCGTCAGGAGATATTTGTTCCCTTTCGGTGATATTGGCAAGGGACCCACAATGTCTATATTCATCTTCGCGAACACTTCGGTGATCACGGGCACTAACTTAAGGGGCGCTCTCTTTTGTTCCGAGGATTTCCCGACTTTCTGACAAGCATCGCACGATTTCACATATTCCTCGATCTCCTTAATACACTGGGGCCAGAAATAATAGCGCAACAGCTTATCTTTAGTTTTCGTATTGCCCATGTGGGATCCGAACCCATCATGACAAAGGCTTAAAATTTTATTTTTATATATAGCGGGTATTAATAGCTGCCTCCGCTCTTCGCCTCGATGATCCTTAGACTGCCTAAAGAGTAGCTCTTTTTCAATCACGAACTCACTCGTTTTATTTTGCCTGACCTTATCCCAAATAGATTTGAGTTCGGGACAATTCTGCTGTTCCTTGGCAAAAGTTTCAGCGTGAATGCCTACTAATTCGATTTCCGAATTTTCCTGTAAGGGTGGTAACTCTATCCCCAAATTTTCGTCCTCTAGTTCATTTTCAGGTTCCGTTACCTCAAGTGGATCTATTTCTGTCTGGTTTTCCTCAACTACAGTCTGTTCAGGGCTCAGACGTTTGGTTTGACTCCTAGTCATAATCGCGTTTACCAGTTCTGGTTTTACTCTCTGCGATTCAATTAATTCCTGGGTGGAATTTCCTAAGAGGTAATGTCGCATTTCGACGGATTTACCTACTATTGCTGCCTTAGTCCTAATTACGCCGAGTTCTGGACTTTCGATTTTAATTCTTGCCAAAGGTAGGCACTTGAAGTGGTTGTCCAGAGGTTGCTTAACCCAAATGTGCTCGCCTGTAAAATCCTCAGGTTTCACCAAGTCTAGGGGTCCCAGGTCAATGGTTGTTCCTGAATCACGCAGCAATACCATGTCAACATCATTTATTTTGGCCTTGCTTAAATAAGGCTCAAATGAGGGAGCAAAATTTGCGCTCGTAGCAAGATTATTTAAGGGTTCCGCTACTTTCTTTAACTCGGGGCATTGAGGGCGTATATGACCAGGTAAGTTACAATTAAAACAAACGGGGCCACTACGTTTCTCAAATTCCCTTGTCCGCCATTCTGTGTTGGTTCCCTTACTTCCCGATCTCCAGTCCTTTCCGTGATTTTTCTCCCCCCCGAATTTCTTTCCCTGATTCGGCTTTTCAATAGGTTTTGGGCGGTCGAGAGCCCTTTTCTCCGGTAGTTTGGAGAACACCTGTTTCTTGACTCGACGGGTTGACTCGTACGCGTCTAGCTTCTCAGCCAATGCGCTCGGTTCGGTCAACTCGCCCCATTGATCAATAAAGTGGTCCTTTATGTCGGCCGGTACCCTTCTTTTCATTTGATCAGCGATCATCAGATTCTTAAGAGAATCAAAATCCTCAACTTGGATTCCGCTAAGCCACCCTTCTAGATAGCTTCTTAGTTCGAAGATCATGTCCTTCCATAAAGAGCCATTTTGTCTCTGATGCGTTTGAAATTTGCATCTAAAGGATTCTGCGCTAAGCTTGAATCTAGCGAGAAGTACGGACTTTACATGATCATAATCATCACTCAATTCCTCGGGTTCACGAATAATAATCTCCGCGATTTCAATCGGCAACAGACTAAGCAGCTGTGAGACCAATTCGTCATACTCGATTTTTAATTTTCTACTCTGGCGTTCAAAAAGAGTTAAGAACAAGGCCATATCTATTTTGTCAGCATCAAACTTTTGCATGACTGATTTAATGTTTTTAGACGGTTTCCCGCTATCATGGCTAGACGAACTTAAACTATTTACTTCTCCCGATTGTTGTAATCTTAGCTTCTCTAGTTCGAAAGCCCTTTCCGCAGCTAATTTTTCCTCTTCCTTAGCTAATTTTTCCTCTTCCTTAGCCAATTCCCTCTCTTCTCTAGCCTCGGCCAATTTCCTCTCTTCTATGATATTAACTATCATATCTTTAGCGCTCTCCTCGCTAAAATCATTGCATCCCTGTATTTTCCTTGCTAGATCGATGATTCGATCGTCGGAACCAAACTCAACATTAAACTCGTATGCTAATTTCTGCAAGTCTACCTTTTTCTGCTTAGTTAAAAACGCCATGGTTCTACACTAAATTTTCCCAGTGACACAATTACAAAATTCAATCACCAACTATTCTGAACTTCAATTTTCAAATAACAATACACACATAAAATAATAATACACAATGCAGTCAATTTCCTAAGCCTTAACTATTTTCCAGACTCATGCAATATTAAAATATTTTTACTTAAAATAATACACAATAATAATCTCTACTACAAGTTCACTAAATTTCATTCAACTTGACTAGGTAGTTCACAATTGCGTAGATACTTCACAATCTAAGTTAATTTAACTATGTGCTAAAGGTACCAGATCATCCACAGCCCTGGAACTTATTCGAGCAATTGCTAAACTGACAATTTCCAAATCTTCACTACAAATTTACTGCAATTATTAAATCCTAACGTTTCCGCGACTTTGCATACACTAGTAATCAGAATTTCTTTAGAATGGATTCCACAATTAAATCAATTTAAAAATTTAAACACTCTTCACAACAGTTTTTTTTCTCAACAATTTAAAACAATAATCTATTAAATTGCCTCTAAAGAAATGCCAAGCTTACCTTGTCTGACGACTGGCTCTGCTTTTTCGACAGGTCTCTGCTCTGCCTCTGTTGGGATGTCAGACGGGCGTTCGTTTTTTTTTCTTTCACTGGCACACTAGCACTTTTTTTCAACACTGGACAGGATGTCCTTCACGTTGTAGCAGTTCTGGATGGTTCTGCTTTTTCTCACTTCACAACTCTTCTTGAGTTTGCCTCTGGACTGGATGTCCTCACGTAATAAATCCTGGGTGGGCTTACTACGCAAAAGGTGTGGTTGCCAATTTTTTATTTAATGGCTAACAATCCCACCTGCTGCCACCAATAATTTAAGTAGACTGTAGTGATTCTCTGAGTAGCGTGGTAGATTCATATCTACAGAGAACAGTCTAGCTTAAATAACAAACGATAATTTTATTTAAAACAATGTCTTGACTAATTAGAATCTATTTACACGACACTTTCACGCCTCTGCTAACTGGATGCGACAGGGTGTCGAAATCTCAGGACGTACGAAAGTCTCTGAGTTGGAGAAAGGTATCTCAACAGTCTCTAGATGAAACTCTACTCGTCGGGTGACGATTTCACCAGATCAGCACTGGATCCTCACTGGACGACAGGACAAGGCAGGTTCACTGCCGGACGAGAAGTCGGTACCGAACTCTCCGCAGGTCGTCGGCTCGGCACAATCAGGGATCGGCTCCACTGGGGTCGTCGGGTCAGTACAAGACAGCACGGCTCCGCTGGGGTCGTCGGATCGGCACAAGACAGGCACGGCTCCGCTGGGGTCGCTGGTTCAAGTCTCGAACGAGAAATAAGCAGGAACTCGAGATAGGCAGCCTACGCCAGGCTACAAGAACGCGTCCTCTCAGGGTGAGAGAACCGTCTTCCAAATTAGTAAGAGCTCCTTAATGGGGTTGACCGCTCAAAGGGTCACTGAGCTAAGACGTTAGCTCGGGAAACAAACAAGACTCGAGATGGGTAGCCTACGCCGGCTACAAGAACGCGTCCTCTCAGGTTGAGAGAACCGTCTTCAAAAAATATATTTTCTCCCTAAGGAGTGACCGCTCGAAGGGTCGCTGAGTTAAGCCTCTCGAACGAGATCACAGGCAAGAACTCGAAATGGGCAGCCTACGCCAGGCTACAAGAACGCGTCCTCTCAGGGTGAGAGAACCGTCTTCAAGAAATGTATTTTCTCCCAAAGGAGTGACCGCTCGAAGGGTCGCTGAGTTAAGCCTCTCGAACGAGATCACAGGCAAGAACTCCCGATTCGACTCCCTACTTTTCCTTTTGAAACCTCCCAGCCTTTGTTCGCTGGTGGTTCCCGATTCGTTCGTTCTTGATTGGTTCTTACTTTTAATTGGTTCGTTTTTACTTTGCTCATTTTTGAGGTTGCTGATTCGGTAGAGACTCTCTGACGTAAAATGGGATCAGCTACTTAGCGCAGGTGGCTTGATTACCTAGCAGGTGGACTTAATCACCTGGCAGGTGCACTCCTAAACACCTGGGCTCTTTTACGGAACGAATCTCCTTTTGTCCTCTTCGATCCAAGTCCCGACCGTCTGGCGCCAGAGAGATGGAAATGTATTGTCCGGCTTTTTTACGACCTGTCGGCGGGTTTGCCTTTGGGAGGGATAATTGAGGGTCTGTCAATGAATCCTCACAATGTTAACTGACGTCATCTGCACAGCCCCAAGCAAGAACGTCCCCTAGCAAGTGCTGTTCAGGATGACGGGACGTTACATCCCTCTGCACACCCAAGACAAATAGAACGGGGGTTAATATGTAACCTAGATTACCCGCAGGGTTTCAAAGAATAAGTGTACCATATTTGGTGTGGATTGGTCAAACGGTATAGATTTGTATAGAGGACAGATAGATGCCAATTCTGCTTTATATGTATGTTACAGTGAAAGACCGAAATCTGGAGAATGTCGACTTTCACCGGTGAATGTCAACATTCACATAGTCGCTTGGTGTATGTCCGAAATATTTGCTAAATACCCTTATTTCTGACTTACACCGGCAAATGTCGACATTCACCATGCACTAATGGTGAATGTTGAACATGTCGGAGATTTATATTTTCTTCTCCGTATTTCAGTCGCGATAAAACGTCACAAGGGTGACGTAACTTTTTCGCCTCTCTTTCTGAGAGGAGTGACCAAGAGTATTTGGGTATTTGGGTATTTCAATTAACGTCACACTGGAGCAACACAATGGGCTATTGGTGACGGTCCGGGATCAATCCCAAAGGGAAAGATCCGAGGACAACACCACGTAATTTTGAACCACGGTCAGATGACGAGGCAACACCCGGAGTGACCAAGAACTTAAAACAAACAGTACATTCTAAATGAGAAAAGAAAATAATAGAAATTAAAAACTTAATTATACAGTACATTCTAAATGAGAAAAGAAAATAATAGTAATAAAAACTTACTTAATTATATGATTCAAATCTTATTTATTGCAACAACTTAAACTATTATGACACTTTGAATTGCACAAGAGTCCCTTGCTTTTACAACTGCATTTATTTGTGGAACACTTCCTTTTGCAATGACAGCGTGTATAGCCTTGCCCCCCGCTTCTCGAATTAGCTGCAGCTGCTTCTCTCAGCGACATTTCTTAAAAAGAAATCTCATCTATGGAAAGTAACTTTTCTTTACAAATTACGAACCGATTACGTGTGTAAAGCTGCTTGAGGGTACCATTTTTATTTGCCAGTTTATAGAAGTCGGAGTCTTCTATTCCAACAACTGCTAACACATTTCGGCTATCTGTACGACCACGGTCGACATCAGGGACTTGTATTCGTACAGTATCACCAATTTGAGCAGGAGGAAATTGTTTTTGTGAGGTTCGTAACATTTCAGAAAGTATTTTAGAGTACTTTTCTTGAGAAAAATAAAAACAATTGTCTTCTCGTTTACCCGCAATTAATGCATTTAACTTTTCAAGAAAAAGATCACGATTCACTGCAGTATCCATTCAGTATAAATTAGGGTACCGGAAAAAAAACCTCGGCTCCTCTCTTTTCGACCTCCACCAGAGCATATCTGTGATTGTCGACATACACTGGTGAGAGTCCGAATGTACAAGAATGTAATGAAATATTCGATCTTTCACCGACGTATTTGGTATGTGTCGACATTCACCGGTGAAAGTCGACATTCTCCAATTTCGGTCTTTCACGGTAACATATATACGTCAAGCGTTAACAGTGAAAATGTTCCACAATGCTGATCATAAAAACAATAAAAATACTTTCAAATATATGAAAATAGAACTGTCAAGACTGAATCGTTTCGCCTTTCCCCATTCGTCTTAGAACACTCAATCATATTCGCATTCCGAGAGCGATCTTCTAATTGGTTGGAGCTCCATGCGTTCTCGTCACTATGTTCTGATTGGTTGGAGTTCCGTGCGTTCTGGTCGCGATGGAAACGTCCTGAACATCAATGTTAAATATTTTCGTAATAAATGTTCTGTGTTAGTAAAAAGTGGAACTGTTCCTGTTCTATTCCAACTTCTGACAGAACTTTCATTTTTCTGCTAAGGAGAGCAAACGATTGTTCCGATCACTTCTCCAATTCAAATTGAATTAGTTGAATCTGAGAAACACTGAATAAATTTGCAAGTTAATTACTAAAGAAACGCCAGCAGCAAATATTTCAATAAAAATCTCACATACCTGTTGCATACATGATACAGTTTCCTGATCCATGCCTTTGGATGTCCTAACGATGCCTTTGATGTCGTCCTCTAACGAACTAATTTTTTACGTTTCGCTCTAAATTATTCTTACACCTAAAAAAATAGACCCTTATTAAATTAAAAGAGCGATAATACAGCATTATCTAGCACAGAATTCATTAAGGTTGAAAATGACTTGACTATCAGGGATTTCAGGATACCAATACGGAATACGTATAAGCACATTCTACCACAAAAATACTAGCGCCATCTATGTTTAGCTATACAGAAAAGGACACGCACGAAAGGAGAAAATGACAGAAGCACAACTTCCTTTTCAAACTTTTTTGTTCCTTGAATCCCTGTCTCAAATATTTCAAGACCGACTCTTCAACCGTTATCCGCCTCGGATTGTACCGATTATGATCTCAACCAGAGACGTAACTAGGCTAGTTTCCACCCAGGGCAAGAACTCGCCTTGGTGCCCCTATCCCCATCGACCAACCAAACCAAAACCCTCCCCGATAACATCTGATATCGCCCCACCACACATTAATTCCACTAATCCAATTTTTTTTTATTCAACTTAGATGGTAAATGCAAATGGATGGATGGATTTCAAAGGTAAATAGATTAATTTGCAGTAATTTGATTTTTAGTACAAATACCTAATTAATTCTAAGATATTTCATTGATAAATAATCTAACAGTAGCATGTTTGGTATATTCTTTCACATTTATAATCGCTGCAAATGAAATTAAAAGGTTTTATCAAATGATATCGGGATATGTGTGGGCTGCATCAAAATCAACAGACTTGCTCTTTAGAATAGGATATTTAATTATGATAAATACAGAGGCTGTTCGGACATTTTTTGAATGATTTTGATGAGCTGTAAAAAAATTGTATGCTACGAAATAATTTTATTTCCGAAACAGTTAAATAATTAAAATATAACTTATCATCTGCTAACCCAGTATTGTTTACTTTCAAAATGGCGCTTTTAAATAAGCAATGGATGGAAGACTATGTTTCCTCTTTCCGAAGAGAATTATGCTTATTCAAAAACTCTGTAAATGTCATGGTTTTTCGATATCTGAAGGTATGATAAGTAATATTATTAATGAAAAAGGAAAAAACGCATAAAAGTGGAAAAATACTTCCAAATACGTATCCAAAAAAGAAAAGAATTTCTGAGAATATTTGTAAGGTCTTTAATTTTAAAAGAGAATCGCCAAATCAAAGGACTATTACAAAATCATTAAAATGTTTATTTCCAACTGTAAATAAAATAATTAACAATGATTTGAATCTTCTTAAAAAGGCCAAAAAATACAATGTTCGTCGTCTATCTCCACGACATATTGCAGAACAAAGAACTCGCTGCAGAATTCTGTATGAGAAGCATTTAGCTGGAGAAAGATATAAAAATGTTGTGACAGTAGAAGAGGCGTGGGTGTATTTAAATGATTGCAATAAAAAGAACAGTTTATTATCATAAAAGAGGAGAAAAATCTTAAAACGTGGTTCAACTTGGTAACTTTAACGTGAGAACTTTCTCTAAGAGATTTGATTGTTGCCGGTTTTGCATATAATGGAAAATTAAAAGTAAAAGGAGGGGGTAATGTAAAAATCAACTCCCACATATTATCAAGACCCTATTTATCCCCATTCAAGGATTTTGGAAAACTGTGGACAGAGACGTAACTAGGCTATAGTTTCCACCCGGGGAAAGAACTCGCCTTGCCCCCCCCCACACCGACCAACCAAACGAAAACCCTCCCCGACAACACCTGATATCGCCACCACACATTAATTCCACTAATCCAATTTTTTTTTATTCAACTTAGATGGTAAATGCAAATGGATGGATGGATTTCAAAGGTAAATAGATTAATTTGCAGTAATTTGATTTAGTACAAATACCTAATTAATTCTAAGATATTTCATTGATAAATAATCTAACAGTAGCATGTTTGGTATATTCTTTCATACTTATAATCGCTGCAAAATGAAAAGGTTTGATCAAATGATATCGGGATATGTATGGGCTGCATCAACAACAGACTTGCTTTAGAATAGGATATTTAATTATGATAAATACAGAGGCTGTTCGGGCATTTTTTGATGAGTTCTAAAAAAATTGTATGCTACGAAATAATTTTATTTTCGCAGCACTTAAATAGTTAAAGTATAACTTATCGTCTGCTAACTCAGAGTTTTGTTTACTTTCAAAATGGCGCTTTTAAATAAGCAATGAATGGAAGGCTATGTTTCCGCTCTTTCCGAAGAGAATTATGCTTATTCAATTATTCAAAAACGCTGTAAAAGTCATGTTTTTTCTATATTCAAAGGTACGATAAGTAATATTATTAATGAGAAAGGAATAAACGCGTAAAAGTGGAAAAATACTTCCAAATACGTATCCAAAAGAGAAAAGAATTTCTGAGAATATTTGTAAGGTAAGATCTTTTATTTTAAAAGAGAATCCGCCAAGTCAAAGGACTATTAAAAAGTCATTAAAAGTTCAGTTTCAACTGTAAATAAAATTATTAACAGTGATTTGAATCTTAAAAAGGCCAAAAAATACAATGTTCATCGTCTATCTCCACGACATATTGCAGAAAGCAGAACTCGCTGCAGAATTCTGTATGAGAAGCATTTAGCAGGAGAAAGATGGAAAAATGTTGTAACAATAAACTAGGCGTGGGTGTATTTAAAGGATTGCAATAAAATAGAACAATTTATTATCATAAAAGAGGAGAAAAATCTTAAAATGTGGTTCAACTTTGTAACTTTAACGTGAGAACTTTCCCTAAGAGATTTATGATTGTTGCGGGTTTTGCATATAATGGAAAATTAAAAGTAAAAAGGAGGAGGAATGTAAAAATCAACTCCCACATATTATCAAGACCCTATTTTATCCCCAATATTCAAAAAAGAAATACTTTATCTTTACCCAAAGGGCCAACAATCAGTAGGACTGCATCAGGATAAAGCAGCAGCCCCAGATCTAAATCCACTATTAAATTCGTAGAAAAAATGGAAGAAACTAACTGGTATCAAGTCGATAAATATCCTTTACTGACATTCCTACTAAATCTCCAGATGTCTCAACCTTTTGTGAGAGGGTGAGACAAAAGTCTAAAAGCACCTCTTTTGTGCTTTTGGATTTTTAAAAAGAGAATTATCGAAACGTCGCCCGAAAACCATTCAAGGATTTTAGAAAACTGTGGAACAAGAATTAATAATAACAGATTTTACTCAAGTTATTATCTTGAGTATTATACTTAGACATTTTTCACAATCTCTTAATCTATTGACAAAATGTGAAAAAAATTAATTTAAACACAGAAAGCTTGAACTAAAACTTAACTTTACGGGCTTTTTCGGCTGCAAACATTTTTACAATGTCCTCAAAAGATTTAAGCTTACTTGTGCTCTGTTGATATGATGCTCAGGTTGGTTAGTCGTTGTTGTCCTGTTAAGTTTGTGAGATAATTTTTTATGATCTTTAGTTTGCTAAAACTCATTTCATTTCAGGCGACTGAGACTGGTAGTGTGAGGAAAATTCTCAACGCTGTCGTTATGTTGGTGGACGCGTCTTCAAGTCCGTTCTTGTATATTAACGTCAGAAGACCTGATGGTGTAGCCGTTTTCATATTAGGGCTTAAATCCAAGGCATGATACTTAAAACTCTCCACTTCTATCGCCAGCTAGTCCTTGTCTAAGTCTTCTTTATATGTGGTAGCTAACTCAAGTGCCTGGTTCTTCAATTCTTCTCCATTCATTGTTTCAAACCGAGCTCCATTGAGGAAACCAAATAAACTATTCAGGTTTTGAATTTTTTTTAAACCTTTGCCTCAGTTCATTCAGAATCCGATCTAGTATTTGTATAATCAATAATCTGAACTTTTTTCTTCTGAGAATTCAGAACTTTCAACTTCGCCCTTCTCATCAAACATCCGCTGCTTCCTCCTCCGTATTTCTTTAAAATGAGGATCTATCTAAAGGTAAAGCTTTGCTGCAATTTCTTCACACATTCTGCATTTTACTCCTTTTATAGTTTTTGTAGTCTACTAATAAGTTTTTCCTCTTCATTTTTTATCATACGTATAGTATGATAGTAGAAATATCAATAGTAAAAAAAAAATACTCGGTCAATTTAGCGGCCCCCCCCCCCAATCCGGCGCCCGGGGCACATGCCTCGTCTGCCCCCCTCTAGTTACGTCCCTGATCTCAACTAACGACATTCTAACCAATGGCTTCATAACCAAAGGCAGATTTTTTTAAAATTAGTTACAATAGCAAAAGATTAAAATGATTTTTTTTCTTGATTATATATTACGGAATATTTAATCTCGTTGAGCAGAGTGTGGCGAAATCAATGGGAGAACAATTCTATTTTAAATTCGATTAAATCGTTAAACAGAAATGTATCTAGTCTATTTATAAACATTGATAAAATATAATATTAATTTAATTGCTTTCGGCGACTGCATGGATCAGTTTTTTTGGCGTTAATCAAATACCTATCTACCTATTAAATCCTATTTTTAAGTAAGTTTAGTTGCTCAAATACAAAATGAATCGGCTTAAACACACAACGTGTAAATTAAGTATGAAACTGATGTTGAAGACATCGCTAAGAAATTTAAATTTAAAAAACTGAATATTTTTTCTTAATAGGTTTCCATAACAATCTAGCAACCAGATTCCGATTATTTTCTTTCATGGTTGCTACGGCTTGGCGTAAGAACTTCAAAATTGGCGTCCCTTGGAAAATTTTAAGAAAAATCTGAAAAATATTTTTTCTGTCCGCTGATAGTTAAAAAAAGGCATTAAACTTTCGTTGCCCTTTGGTGAATTAAAAAAAAAATCGCCAAAATTTTGAATTTAGAAACTTTTGAGACCTATTTTGCTTAACGCCCAAGTACCAAGTTAAGACCCTAGTCACCAAGGTTGAAAAATTGTTTTAAAAAGTCGTTTTTTAGTCGCTTGTGGCAGCCCAGAACTCATCAACACTGAACTAGAGTCACATTTAATCTTCACTCGGCGCGTTGTTTATTTTCAAACATAAATAGCGCGCGATATTGCACAACACTTGCTTCCCAGCACTGGCAAGAAGTTCATGTGCACCCCCTACTGGAGTTCAATTGGTGCCATTAAATCTATGTGTTACCGCTAAAGCAAGGAAAAATCAGGTAATCTGCAGATTAACTACACTGATCCGTTAAAGTGCGGAAAATTGTTTCATTTCTCAAATTACCTAGGTAATCTCCACATTACCTACTAGGCACTCGTTAAAGTGAAAATAAGATCTTTGCTCGAATAGCAACGTTTTCGTACGCTTAAATTAATACTGACAAACAACTCAGTAACACTAGGTACTACTAATTGAAAAACACGCTATACTTTTATCCCTTAAAGTTATAAGTAATTTCATATAATAATCAGTAGATGTAAATAAAATATATTGACAATTGCTATGCTAAGCACTCGCGCAGACTCAAATTATGAGAAAGTGAAAACAGCCGGCAACACGAGCTTTAGAAAGCGTAAGCGTAAGGAGAAAGGGAAGGAGGGAAAAGAAATTAGAGAAACAAACTTTTGCACTTGAATTATTCGAAAGCCGGTAAAGCGCGGAAAACTCTTATTTTGAAGATGATTCCGCACTTTAACGGAACAAATCAGCTAATCTGCAGATTACCTAGGTAATGTGCACATTAACGGCTTTCGAGCTTTAACGGTAACAGATGCATTAGATGGGCAAAACGTATTTTATTGTTGCAGTAACATGACAAAACTGTTAATATTAGCATTTTTGTTATCAGCGTCTTAATTTAATAGTTCTTATAAAACTGCCAGAACATTGATCGTAGTTCCGACGTTAATTGTAAAAACACAATAAGGGTTAATTTTATTTGTTATTAATTGATTCGATTAGCCATTAAATGATTTTAAAATCGTTATTTTGGCTTTTTATTTTATCAAATGTTCCTGTTGACTTCAATTTTCGAAACAAAATTCAATTCGATTTAAATTGTTTCACTATCTTAATAGCCCGTTATGTTGCTCCAGTGCAAAGTTAACTATAATAGCAGTCTGCGGCAGCCCAGTTGGATGAGCAACGAATTAACAACCGGAGGGTTGCGAGTTCGAAATTGGGGCAGCCAAAGATAACCCTAATAGTATTTGTCGGGTAGATAAGTATTTTAATTAATGTCGCACTGGAGCAACACAACGGGCTATTGGCAACGGTCCGGGATCAAACCTGAAGGGAAAGATCCGAGTAATTTTCATCCGCGGTCAGATGACGAGTTTACAACTGAGCTGGCTACCCTCTCCAAACTTCCACACCAGATCAAAGTGAGGACATTTGAGGCCACGTCAGATTTAACATGTACCAGGCCCCTTTGTACACGACGTTCTTTGGTTGGATTCGAATTCGCAATCCTCTGGTTGCTAATCCGTTACTCTTCCAACCCTTCTTCCGGGCTACCGCGGCCCATAGCATTTGTCAGTAACTGCTGCTATAACAACAATTGCTGTAATTTTGAAATAACACTGTTACTTCAACTGCTATCGGAATAAGTCCATCTCTACAATGCATGCGTTATGTGAGAGAAAAGACAAAAGTTTTTTAAGAGGAATTTTGAAAATATATTTGTGTTTCATGAGCAGCAAGCGTTATTTACAACTAGCTGTATGGCCCCGCGTTGCGGAGGACGTGTTAGTAAATACCTCCCTCTTGGATTTTTTACTCTTTTTGCATGCCTTCTTATAGATTCACTGTTATATAATTCTATAAATTTATCATTATTATTCGGATTTAAAAGTTTTATGGTTTAATGTGTCACGGGATAACTGATTGTTAGTAAACGGCATATTAAAATTTTCGCCGTCTCATTGCAAGTCTTCTTCCATGTAAATTTCTCAATTTCACCCTGACGTTCAGCTTCGACCAGTCTTCTATTGGTAGCTTGTTCCTTAGATTCATTGTGACGTCTTTCACGTAGTTTATATTTAGCTGAATTGCTTGTTATGGAACGTTTTCTTTTTGGCATTGTCGTTAAAAAGAGTAATTACAACGCAAAAAACAATCGCTATAAAAAAGGCAGCAGTAAACAATTTGAAATTCCAAATTACGATGGATCTAAGAGTTGAGTTGTACAGGTTTGCTGTATTGGACGTGAAATAATTATAAAAAAATAATGTTTATTTAAAGCAGTAAAATGTAAGACACGAAAAAGTACTGTATATTGAATTTTGGACATTTTCTACGTTTTTTTTCTTGAATTTAACACGAATATTTAAGTCAAGTCTGACAAAAAAACATAATAAAAAAGTTGGGGCAAAAACCACTACGGAATCAGCCAGTGGCGTCAGTGACCACAATCAGGTAATTTTTTTGAACATTTATGTTAAAATTTAAATTTTTGAAATTTTTAAAGGGGCGGAATAACTTCCCAGTTTATTCTGAGTATTTTGACCTCTCTCATATCTCTATGTGCTGTGGTTGAGACGAAGATAGATTTTAAACAAACTATCACACATTAATAGTGTAGATGGATACTGGGGACCGAAGAAAAAATGCGGAGTCTTAAGTGAGAAGACATTTTAAAATTAATTCATCTTTATACCCTGAAAAAATACAATTGATAAAAAGCGAGAACGAGTCCAGTGGAAAAATCTCTTTCGTCCTCAGAGATTTGAGAATATCGAATTAGTGGATTTAGTGATCGTTCTATAGTCTCTGCCTAGACATTAAAACTGGCAAAAAGAGTTTAGCGAGAGCCTCGTTTCGTGTTCGTGAAATCCCTTGAGACCTGAAGAACCATACTATCTGCTTAAAGTCCCAAGTCTGTTTTATTTCTTAGAAGAATTTTTAAAATAATTTTTAAAATAATTAAATTAATTTTTAAAATAATTTTTCCGAATAGTTCGTACACTATTCGGAAAAGCAAGTTCCAGAACAATTTACGAGTATTCCAGTTGGGATCGGAACATATAATTGAAACTGTCCTTTGATTTCAAGTTAAAAAACCAAACAGAATGAGAGATTTTCAGCGTGAACAAACAAAAAGCATAAGAGCGATATTTTTCTTTCTGTTACCCAAATGCTCTCGGCACGATACCACAATGGGGTTACCTTAAAACGTGGTTCATCGACGGTTTGGCGACGTTTCGTCTAATTGGCGTTCATCAATCAACTGTCATACATCAATTTGAAATCGATGTGGAATTTTTATTAGTGACGTGCTGAAATCGTATTCGAAAATCAAGCCAACTGACATCACGTTCGGAACACGTACAGGAAACACCCCCCCCCCCGTTTCGCCACAAAAACACTTCCCGCCACTTGCATTTTGAAACCCCCCCCAGAAAAAGGCTCATATATTCCTCAAAAATAAAATATTCCTTTTCGTCAATATCCTATTTTGGGTCATATTTAGTTTTTAACTCTTTCAGGGCTAGTTAGACATCTGACGTCCTCCTAATGGTAAAGTATATTAAGCTGCCAAGGAATATAAATATTCTCTCATTTCATATTCTGATGGGTCTAGGCGTGTTTTAGATGGGGTAGTGAGATATAAGGGATCCCGTCACTTTAAAAGGGCGAACAGAAATACAAAATTTTGTTGTGTGCAAGTTAAAACTCATGTAGGGGAAAAAGTATCCGTCATTTTTTTTTAATTATGAAGGGAATAATGGATTTTACTAGTATCTACGCTACTCTTCAACCGTCCTAGCTACAAAACCATGAAAATCGGCACGGGACAAAGTAATGTTTTCCATAGCAATTGGCAGACATCATTTTCTGCATTCTTTCTACTTCAACTATTTGCAGAAAAGATAAAGATTTTTAATTTCATGGTGAATCGCGGTTGTATATTCGTGAAAAACCTTTTTCTCAGTGGCGGAAGTGTTTCAGCGGCCATACGTGTTTCCATTACCTATTCAGAACGCGACGTCATTTAGTTTGTTTTTCGAATACGATTCCCCAATAAAAATTCCAAGCAATGAGAAATATGATGGTTAATTGGCCAACACCAATTAGATTCAAACTTCAAATGTTGCCAAAACGGCGATAAACTACATTTTAAGGTAATTTCAATATGTACGATGCGAGAGCCATTTGGAAAGCAGGAAGTAAAATAACCTTCTTCAGTCTGGTTTGTAACACTGAAAATCCTTCTCGTACTGCAAGCGAAAAATAAGCAATCTTCAACGGCGAATGAGAATAAATGGCACCATTCGTGAAACTACTTCATACTTCAATTTCTCAATGAGAAATCTGAATTTGAAATTATACTTCAAATGGCTTTCAGAATAAAAACTTCATTTGTATGGACAAGCGGTCTTATAACATAGTGTAAAACATAAACTTCTGGGTGGTGTTACTTTTTTCTGTTTGCATTTGTCAAATGTAAATGCCATGTTGCATTTTATATACAAACCATGCAATATTCGAAATAGAATTTTTAGTTTATTTTCAAATAGGCAAAAAGAATTAGGTCTTTTTTTATATTAACACACTGTATCTTCCGTGTCAGGGCAAAAGGGATTAAGTCAAAATGGCTACTATTCAGAATATTTCAATCTTCCACAAATATTCAGGAAGAAACGAAGCATGACATGATACAAATAATTGTTATATATATATATATATTTGGATTCGTAGATTCATTTAGTTTCGATTTTAAGCATATTATATTATTTTTTTAATTAATAACGAAGGTATAATACAATTAGATGAAAAATGATGTCTCACCAAAACATACTTACGAACAATCAACGATATATTCATCTGTACATTGCGTTAAAAATGCCAACCCGCATCTTACCAAAATTCAAAACTAGCTTAATGTTAAAATACACCACCATTCATAGCATTCGAAAACGAACAAATTGCGATTGGTGAGAAAATCATCTATGGAAAGTTTGCAAGATATTTTCGAGTTCTCAGGCAATCATTCTTAGACTACCTTGTGGATCGAATGTTGAAATAAGTATAAAAAAAGCTTGAAAAACATTTTAAAGTTAATAATAACCATTATTTCTCAGAAATTCATTCCCTTTTCGCGGAATATTATGTCAATAAATAGGAATCGGGAAGAAAAAAAGGATCTATGACAAACGAATGTGTTCGAACGGACGGAAATTCAAAACATTCTGAAGGATATATAAATACTGGAGTCGTTACATGTGCGGTTACGACTTCGACTTATATGCACAGCGATCTGAAATCGAACCGGTGCACCTTCCATACCACATGCTGTTTGGAGGTTTTTTCCTCTAATCCAAGTTTCTATCATTACAATCGTGTGTGTTTTAGATAGAGTAAAAATTTCAAATCTACGGAAAATTTTACAGCCAGATCGATACCTCACTTAAGGGAACAGTGATTTTCTTTAGATAAAACAATGATTTTCTTTAGATAAAACAATGATTTTCTTTAGATAAAACAATGATTTTTCTACTGTCGTAGCTGTTGTTGCTAATCTCCACGTCTAGCTCCAGCTAGACCAAATCCATAAGTCCATACAACCGCATAAAGTCATACACCAAAAGAGGCTTAGTAAACAGGTGTCTCGGGACAACTCCAGGCACTCGAGTATGTGCTCAAGGCCTGGTCAGACTGGCATTTAAAGCAAACAGGATGAATCTTGCGACCACAGCAAAATGTGAGATACCACAGATGGCCACTGAAAAAGCGGGAGTACTGCGTTACTGTTATATCAACTGTTCGTAGCTTCCATCTTTTGCGCAGGGATGCAGACTTGTTAAGACCAAGGGCCATATACTCATCGTGTGGCTTATGGGAGGATCGCCAAAAAAACATGAAAGTTATCTAATATATTACTTACTTCATTTATAAAAATTGATTTTTATTATATACATTGTTAAAAAAGAAAGATAATAAAGAGTAAATAAATAAATTTAATTTGATGTGTGACACTATTAATTTAACAATTGTTTTAATATTTGGTTCGATTTTTGTAGCAGCCAAGTGCAAAATTGATTCTAAATTTTCATTAGTCAAGCGGTTCCTGTTTCGATTTGTTAATATTCATGACTGAAAATGTTTGTTCACAGATACATGTTGACCCAAAGAGGCTCATTTTAATGCATTATCTAGCGACGAAGTTTTTACCTAAATTACCTATCCTGTTAAAGTTCACTGCCTCTGAAGCTTTACTGCCTTGAAATGTAGGTGGCGGTACTGTTTTGTGCTTCTTGAGCATATTACAAACGTGACAACACTGAGTTTGGATACGATTTCAACACATCACCCACAGATATTCCAAAGAATGAATTCCGACTTATAGTAAGCTGGTCAACGTCAACTAGATTTAACGTCGCCTTAACGGCAAAAACTACATTTAAAGGCAAGCCCGATGTGAGAACAAGGAAGTAAAATCCCGTCTGGTTTTGTTCATATCTCGCCCTTTTGTTCTCAGATGATAAGAATTAAATTTTAGTTTTTAGTTCATTCACTTCCAGTTAACATTAAAAACTAATAATTAAGCGCACATAAATGAACATTGCACGTTATTAACTTATTAAAATAATTATTTTAAATTTGGCCACCATTTTCTCCCTCCCCCATATTTCTTATTTTGATGAATTCTACAGAATCAGCACTTTACGGGATTGAAATGAGGGTCAGTGGTCATGCCCACTACGCTAGCTGCGATTCCTCCTGTGTATATTTCTCTCTTCTGTGTCAACTTTCTTTGTGTATATCCATTTCTTGACGTTGTCTGTATTGTTTGGCGCAATATGGTCAAATATGGCCATTGTGCCATGAAAACCCAACAAACCTGAAAATGCCAGAGCCTGACTTTTGCTTTTGTCCGTCTTAGTCCTAAAATTTGCTCTTAGCAACCGGAGGATTACGAGTTCGAAACTCCATCCAACGATAAAGATCGCCGTGTATGTGGAGGCTAGTGCATGTTAAAATCTGTCGTGGCCTCAAATGTCCCTACGTTGGTATGAGAGTGGGGTGCCAGCTCAGGTTTTGTTCCTATCATCTGACCGTGGATCAAAATTACGAGGCGTTGTCCTAGAATCCTTCCCAAAGAGAAGGATTCTAGGACAATTCCCTTCACCGATAGACCGTTGTGTTGCTCCAGTGTGACGTAAATTCAACTACCTGCCAAATAGCTACTGATCTATAACAGAATAACAATTTGTTTATTTTCGCAAAATGGATCCACTGAACTTGTGATCAAAGCCCGTATTAGTCATTCTTTTTCTTAGAAAAATAATAGCACACGTATCAAATTGTAATTGATCAGTCTTTCGTCACTAGTAATATGGCCTTGGAAAAAGGATCACGATTACGAAACCACCTTCTGGAAACAAGCTCGTTTCCATGTGATTTATTATACCACTTGATCCTTCTCTTGCATACCCTATGGAATGCTTACAAGCATAACAGAAATTCTAAATGAAAAGTGGGGTATTGAATGACGAGATATCTTAAAAAAGGGGGAACTCAAGGTCAAATTTCAGATTCGTTGATTCTTAGCTCCCAAAATCGTCATGTGAATACAATGTTGGACGGTTGGTTGAGGTTTAAATGGCGCAAGAGCCATACTTGGCCATGCTGTGCCATGCAGAAGACACACACAATGAAAGTTTTATTGACACAGAAGAGAGAAATATACCCAGGGAAGAATGCAGCTGACAGGAATCGAAACTGCGCCGCCTGCAACTCACAGGTTGCTAGCGCAGTGGGCATGCCCACTGAGCCACGACGGCCCCAGATGTTGGACAGATGAGTTGGTTGGTTTTGGGTTTTATGACGCAAGGGCCATGTTTGGCCAAGTTGCACCAAACACAATACAGCAACGAGGAGCGAAAAAAGAAGGGTATGCCAGTGTACAACAGAAGGCAGGACAGATCACTCGAGTTCCTAGGGGTGGTCATGCCCGTACACACCTAAAGATGTCCCTGAGGGCGTAGGACGGATGAATCGTGAAGAAAGTAGTCACAAATTAATGGATGTTGATTACCCAATTTGCTCTTATTAGTGGGGTTTCTTGAGTTTTTAAGGCAAGATAACTTTAACCCCTTAACAGTTTTGCCCGAACACTGCTCGGGTGCTGAGAAAGATCACTTTTCTGATTTGCCCGTACGCCGCTCGGGCATCTTATTTTTCTATGCCAATCCAATGATTTGCCCGGTTTTTTAACTTTTTTTGTTTGCAATGTTTCTAATAGATAGCTCTAGTAGTCCAGTAAAGATTGAAATGCAAAACATGCGTACACAGGTTTTAATATCAGGTTTTACTGCTTTTCGTTTACACGGGAGGAGTGAATTTTGTTTTCACTTGTGTAGTGTATCACACGTTGCGAATACTATTTCTTTTGAATTTTGTGCTAAAATAAAAGGGAATGAGTGACAGTGAGGGGCTCATAACAGAATATAATTCTGATATTGGATCAGATAATGAATCGGAAATTTCTCTAAATGATTCTGGAAGTTCGTTATCAGACTTCTCTAGTGATGAGGAAACGGAAAGTTCCGATGATCTAACTCAGGTGCGGAACTTTTGTGAAATTGATACTAATCCCCCAGCACCGCCGCGATTTCCTTTCACAGCGAATCCTGCTGTTCATTTGGATATTGATGTAAGTAATGGAACTTAACAGTTTCTTTGATATATCCCTGTGGAATGCTTTTATTTTGTACCAGAAGCTTGGAGGAAAATACTCTCATTTGAATTTTAGACTTGACTTAGTTGATCGCATGATCGAAAGGCATGGAACGGTGAATGAGAAAAAAGGACGACCAGGAATTTTGCCGAATCCCGTACGATTGACTGAAAGACACTTTTAAGAAGTGATTCCACCCACCGAAAAGAAACTTGAGACCGACGAGGCAGTGCTTTGTATTTGCACAAAGAGGAACGATAGCGGAAAACAGATGAGAAAAGAAACCAGATACTTTTGTCCCGATTGTGATAAAGGACTCTGCTTATCTCCATGTATTAAAATTTATCATACAAAAGCTGAGTTTTGAAATTAAATAAAAATGTAAGTATTAAATGCATGCTCTTTTTTTTCTCACATCCATTTCTGTCAAGTGTTCTTAAAAGTTCTTGTTCGGAAAAGCCAACTTTAAGTAAAAATGCCAATTTTTCGCTATAATTAAAAATTATCATAAATTATGCAATTCAATACTTGTAACAGTTTTGACTGCTGATTTGAATTTATATAATCGATTTGAATACAAAATTGTTTATCAAAAATGTGCTTATTTTTGGACACAGTATGGCAGAAAAAAGAAATTGTTAAGTGGTTAAGCTGGGCATACAAATAGAAATACACCCCAGAGGATGGTTGGTTTGATTTTTATAGCGCGAGGGCCATACTGAGCCCAACACAAGACAGGTAGCATCAAGTGGACATACTGCAACGTCGTGAAATGCATTAAAGAGTGGATTTAAGTATGGAAAGTTTTGAAACAAACACATAAAATTAAATAAATTTGCCCAAGTATTTACATACGTTCAACAACTCAAGGAGGTAGGTATTTTAATTAACGTCGCACTGGAGCAACACAACGGGCTATTAGCGACGGCCCTGGGTCAAACCCGAAGGAAAGATCCGAGGACATCACGTAATTTTGAACCACGGTCAGGACGAGGTCACACCTGAGCTGGGACCCCACTCTCCAAATTTCCACACCACGCCAACGTGAGGACACTCGAGGCTGCGATAGATTTAATGTTCACCAACCCCCTTTGTACAAGACGGTTTTGGGTTGGATTCGAACTCGTAACCCTCCAGTTGCTCTTTCAACCGGGCTACCGCAGCCCACAACTCAAGGCAGAATTCGAGGATGAAAGTAAAGCCCATATTGTTTCCGTCCCGCGATTCCATAGGAGCAGACAAGTTCTGCTTCTGTTTCAAAACTTCAACGGATCGCCCTGTCGAGGGGTCAGGAATGAAGGTCACCGTTCCTCCAGTTACGTTAACGACCGGGGACAGTTACCGAAAAAAGGGGGCTGCTGGACACCCCTGAATTTCATCCGGTCGTAAACTCTCGACACTTCCGTTCGGGAGGAGTTTTACTTAGTTAATTCATACAAGGGAGGAATTTCAGGCCCACGAAGAAGGGGAACGGAACGGGCTATTTGCGATGTTACGGGATCAATCCCGAAGGGAAAGATCCAATGATAAAGCCTCGTAATTTTGAACCACTGTCAGATGACGAGGTCAGCACCTGAGCTGGAACAGCACTTTTAAGACATAAAAAAGAGAAATGCAACCAGAGAAAGTTATAGGAATCGAACCACCGCTGTCTAACATTGGTAATCTCAAATAAAATAAACGAACTGAATTCTGAAAACACGTATAGTTCGGCTCGAAGGAAAAAGTCGAGTCGCGTGGTTTTGAATGAGTCTATTAGTTAAATCTGGGGACTGGTGGGGTAACGTAAACAAATCCCTTCCGCAACTGACGTCTTTAGCGCGGATTTTGTTTCCAAGTTCATCGCTCAGTGCCGAAAGCGATAACGAGTTGCCAGGAGAACATCCACGGCGATATAGTCATGCTTTTGCGTATAACAGCCCATTTCATAACACTTTCACAACTATTCTACTGCCTTCTCGTACAAGCCGCACTATATGAAGAAACTGGGGTGTACATACCCCACCCCCCAATAATTTCCACCAATTGGTGCTACTGTCCTATTCGGTTGCAGAAAGGCAGAGTGGCTGGATGAACCTTCTAAGTTTTCCCATCCAGGATCCAGATCCGGTTTTCAAAGAGAGCTCGGCAATCACCACACATTCATGCTTTCCTGGTTCTTGAAAGTGGCTGAGCTCCTCTATGTGGTCATCTTTTCCTTTCACTTGGACAAGACCACCCTCTCAGGTAACAAACATTGGACACTACACCCCAAGATCGTTACTAGTTCCCACTACACTCCAAAATCGTTACGTCCAAGGAACAGTTTTATACTGTCTTCTTAGTTGGGGCGCAGCCGACTAGCTGAAGTCATTACGGATATAGGGTTGTTGGTTTGGGGCCACTGGTGTATTCGGTTGTTCGGGGTTTTATGGCGCAAGGGCCATATTTGGCCATGCTGCGCCAGACACAAAACACATCTCAAGTAATAGACAAACACCCACAATGATAGTTTCTTACTGTCACAGAAAAGAGAAATACACCCAGGGAGGAATGCAGACAGGAATCGAACCTGCGCCGCCTAAAACTCGAAGGTTACTAGCGCAGTGAGCATACCCACTGTGCCACGACGCCCTCCCCCCCCCCCAAAAAAAAAATGAAAGATCGGAGGACAACACACGTAATTTTGAATCACGGTCAGATGACGAGGCAACACCTGAATTGACCACCCTCCAAAGATTTTTTTTCAGTAAAACCGTTGCTAGATTTATTTAGCAACCCTTTTGCCTGAAAATGCACCCGAAACAGTACAGCTCGAACTCATCGACATGCAAAACGATGAGAACCTGCGAAATAAATTTAATGAAGACAATTTATTTAACTTATATCTTTGTGTCGGGATAAAAACAATTGTAAATTGTTGCTAGACAATGCATAGAAATGCGCAAGCCAAATCGAATCAAATATTAACACAACTGTAAAATCAGTGCAATGTCCAAGTATCAAATAAAATTCTTTAACTCTCTATTCTTTCTTTGTAACAGTACATCTTCAGTGTCAGGGAAAAAGTGGGCAGGTCAAAATGGCTACTTCTCAGAATCGTTGAGTATATATACGTAAATATTTCATTTTTCAAATAGTACTCAGGAAGAAAAGAAGCGTGCTATAATACGCAAGATATGATAAGTAGTACAGTTTTGATACAGACTTTTGTGGCAACGGTTTAGGAGCATTTTTTGTCGTCTATAAAGAATTTATTAAAAAACTTCGCGAGTAGAATCTTTTATTAATTTTCATGAATCATTATCTTTTTTATTTTATCATGCCTAACTTTTTCTAATTTGCTACAATTTGTAATCTTTTATAACAAGCCTGGTTCCATTAAACTATTAAACTTCGATAAACCTCTGGAACATTTCAGAAAAAAGTAATTTTTTCATAAGTAAACACAACCAGATTCATCAGTTGAGGATTTTTTTGCTATTCTTATTTTTAAAATTCTTTTCGTTAATTTTTTAATTATTTTAAGTCAAAAACTGTTTTTCCAAGAAATTCTTCCTTGGTGATAAAAAGCACGCCAAATAACGCACCAAAAGCGTTGCCACAAGTCTTTATAACACAGCTATACCGATAAATATAAACAAAATGAATGATACATAACTTTCATGTGGTCATCCCATAAACCACAGTAAATGTATATGGCCCTTGGACAAACAAGTCTACATCCCTGCCGTAGAGCAACAAACCAAATCCATAATTCTGATATACCCAAGCTGCGACTATTGTAATTAGCAGTGAAGAGCCTGGATAATATAATTCCCGCTCTTTTCCAGCCACATTCGCTCGTGTCTGGCGACCCGAAGTCGATAAAGGACAGAGACTGGCCCGTGAGATCGGCGCGGAAAATGTAACCATCAAGAATTTTGAAGTGAACTGAAATGGTAAATGTTTCTTGTGACATCCATTTTTCACTTTTTGTTAGTTGTTACAATCATTCTTATGTTAATAAGATTGGTTTCGGGTTGAATGGCTCAAGGACAAGCTGGCGCCAAACAGAATGTTACAATGTCAAGTAATTGTGAAAAGAAAGGTTGGTTGTCTTGGGGTTTTATGGCGCAAGGGCCATTTTTGACCATGCTGCTTTAGACACAAGATATTGAAATATACAATGAAAGTTTTTGACACAGAAGAGAAATACATCCAGGGAGGAATATTGTAAAAAAAAAGGAGGGAAAGAGATCGCTTGAGCATCCTGGGGTCGCGATCCCTTTATGTTTACCAGAGACAGTAAACCCCATGGGAAAAGAATAAATCACTAGGGTAACTCGGGTTCGTGAAGCCCGTACAATCCTAAAGATGTGTTCCCGAGGGGTGGTATAGTAGTAAAAAAATCTCAAAATTAGATAGAGTCGCACAAGATGGTTGGGTTTTGTGGCGCAAGGGCCGTATTTGGCCAAGTAACATCAAGTAAAGGTAGGTAGTTGAATTTCCGTCGCACAAAGGGCTATTTTCGAAGGTTCGGGATCAGTCCCGAAGGGAAAGATTCGAGGACACCTCGTGATTACGAACCTCGGTCGAATAACGCGGTCAATTGGCACTCAACTAGCCAATTTTTCGCACCACGCCAACGTAAGGACATTTGAGGTCACGGTAGATTTAACACGCACCAGCCTCCACGGTCTTCGAATCGATTTTCGAACCCGCAATCCTCCAGTTGCTAATCCGTCACTCTTCCAACTGGGCTACCGCAGCCCAATATAAACAGGGAGGCGGCACATAAAGTTGGAAACGTAAAGTGCCTTATACAATTTTCAGGAAGTACAAATTCACACAAGCAATTTTAACAAGCTTGTTTCCCTGCCTGCATGCACAATGTTCTCAGGTTTAAGGTGGTTTTGACGAGATACCTCGTCCATCAAGATCTAACCATCATGCTAATACCTGACGAGATATCTCGTCATCGATGTTTATTTTTCGATGATGGTGAGATCAATATCTAGCCAGTTGTTTTACAACGAGATTATCGTCCATCAAGATATGGTTAGTTTTGCTAAGGACGTCGAGACAACCATCAGGAGGGTTAAAGTGAGCAAGTAATCGAAACACGAATTCAAAACTAAATTTAAGCTAATAACCAAATTTCGTAAAATATACATGCCGGGCTCCTGCACAAAGTATAAATTATGACAATACTTATTTAGCTAGGGGGGGGGGGTATTTCCATTAACGTCACACTAGAGCTACACAATGGGCTATTGGTGACGGTCCGGGATCAATCCCAAATGGAAAGATCCGAGGACAACACCACGTAATTTTGAACCACGGTCAGATGACGATTATTTAGCTAGGATTTTTGCATTTCTTTTTGGCAAGACTAAAGTGTTATTCAAGCTTCCAGAAATGTTTCATAAAAACGAAACAAGACTGGCGAAATACAAGTTTCCCCCAGTTCATCACAAGAAACTAAAAATATTCAATTTCATAATTTTCAAAAAAAATTCGAACCTTGTTTTTCGGGAATTTTAAAAAAATTGTATGTTGGATTTGTATTTTGTTCTTATTTTCTTTCGTAGACCTATTTTTTAAAACAGAATCAAGATTCCCAGATTTAAATTTTTAATTTGAGAAATTGCAGAAAAAAATGCATTTTTGCGGTATTACAATCAATACAATATTCAGTCTTAAGCAACTTTTCGTTTTTTTAATATAAAAAATACATACCATTTTTTAGGTCAGTTTTGTTTTGGGAGTCATAAAAAATGCATGACTCGTAAAAAATGCATAAGTCATTTTCCAGCATTGTTTAGGCAATCAAAATCCTAATTCCTAGTTATGATAAGCATCAATTAACCAGATGGATCCAAAACCAAAAGAATCCTAACAGGAAAGGAGCCACGGTAGCCCAGTTGGAAGAGCAAAGGATTAGCAACCGGAGGGAGTTCGAAACTAGGTGCAACAAAAGACCGCCTTGTACACGAGCTCTGGTGAACGTTAATTCTGTCGTGACCTCAAACGTCCTCACGTTGATTTGGTGTCGAAGTTTGGAGAGTGGGGTGCCAGCTCAGGCGTTCTCGTCATCTGACCGTGATTCAAACTTACGAAGAGCTGTCCTTGGAGCTTTCCCTTCGGGATTGATCCCGGACCAATATCCGGTTGTGTTGCTCCAGTGCGACGTTAATTAATTACCTAACAGGTACAATTTTAGTTCAAATATCGGCTTAGTGCAGAAACATCATTTCTGACATTTTTTCGGACACCAAATGCTTATTTTCATGATGGCGAGAAACACATGTTCATGATGTAATTAATCTGTTCAAAAGATATTGAACACTGTCAAAATGCTTTGTAACTTTTTTTGTCCTAAAAGTCAATCGTTATTCTTTAAACAGTGGGACAGCAAAAAATTCATTGTCACTTAATGAGTTTTTGCTAAGCCGACGATGAGTTTAAGGATCACTTAGACCAGGGATGCACAGATTTGTTAAGACCAAGGTTCACAAATTCATTGTGACTTACGAAGAGCCGCCAAAAAACATGCAAGTTATCTATCATATTATTTATTTTATTTATATTGTTACAAAGAAAGATAATTAAAAGCAAATAAAAAATTTAATTAGATGCGTAACATTGCAGTGATTTTATTACAATTGTTCAATATTAGGTTCGATGTTTGTAATAGCCAAGCGCAAAATTGATTCTAAATTTTCATTATCAAGCGTTTCCTATTTTGAATTTATTAATATTCATGAATGAAAAAGTTTGTTCAGATAGAGGTTCAGATCCAAAGAGAGGCTCGCACATTTTAATGCATTATCTGACAACGATTTACACTTGTTCTTATCGACGCAATGTAAGAGGTTTAAATTGTTTTCATTAAATTTATATCGCAGGTTCTTATCGTTTAGCATGTCTATGAGTTCAAGCTGTACCGATTCGGGTTCATTTTCAGACAAAATGGCAAAAGGGTTGCTAAATAAATCTAGCAATGGTTGTCCTTTTTACAATCAGAAAAACGATCTATGAAAGCTGATATCAAATTATCAATCTTTTCAATATATACAGAAGAAGTTTACATCGAACTTCAAAATTACCAATCGGGTGACTTTAATATTAAACTAACACATGGTGAGGCGACACATCACTGCTTTAAACAGTGTGACTAACTAACATCATTGCTGACTAACTAACATCACTGCTTTAAACAGTGTGTTAAACTAACACATGTGACACATCACTGCTTTAAACAGTGGTACAGTAAAAAATTCTGTTAGTTAATGATCTTCTGCTCCAAGGTCGATGATATCTGTTTAAAGATCGCTTCGACAAAAACACGGAAGAAAATATCACTTACCTCGGTAACTTTCAGATACAACTTGCTTGAAAGAAACTTCCAAAACTTAAAGATGTCCTCAGAAGCCAGACGCAATAAGCAGCCACCACAATCACTTCGTCGACAACTGTTTGGCGCAAAAAGGCAAATGTTACGTTCCTTCCTGTTTACAGTAATTGACTCCCCCCACCGTGAGAGAGATTCTGTGATTCGCTGTAAATGTTATTTATTGGTGCTTACTCACTGCCTAGAGGAGAGATTTCACGTGTCCGAAGGGGGTGCGGGTGAAAAACAGTTAATCTTTCGGCAGCACTCTCTCCCCCACCCCATGCACTGGAAGGTTATTCCCTTGGGTACCTTTGAAGCCCTCTTTCGAACTGGTCTTGCCGTTTAACGGAGAGGGAAATTTTTGGATGAAAGTTTGAATGAAGACGGCTGTTGGAATCAGTACCGTCTGACGAAGACTGCCCAAACCGCCGGATTGCATACGGATACAGGGCCGCGGTAGCCCAGTAGGAAGGATAACGGATTAACAGCCAGAGGGTTACGAGTTCGAATCTCGGTTCAACCACACTGTCGTGTAACCGGGGGCTGGTGCATGTTAAATCTGTCGGGGCATCAAATGTCTTTGCGTTGGCTTGGAGTGGAAGTTTGGAGAGTGCTCTGTCTCGTCATCTGACCATGGTTCGAAATTACGAGGTATTTGCCTCAAATCTTTCCCTTGAGGATTGATCCCGGACCGTCGCCAATAGCCCGTTGTGTTACTCCAGTCCGACGTAAATTAAACTACCGACTAACATGCGGATGAAATACAAAATGTAATGACGAAATGAAAATGTTAAAATTACTGTGAATAGCCCATTGTGTTGCTCCATAGTGTGCGACCTAAATTAACTTCCTAACCTAACTTAAAACTACTGGGTCAGTTGACACACATAGAAACACAGGAGAGTGATCTAAGCCACCTCCCAGACCCGGTAAATCAAATATATCCTTTTTAACTGAAAGACATCCACCGAGGGGTTATGCAGGCTTTAGTTTCCTTGTCCCGATAAAAAAATAGCCTTTCTTTAACCCTCCTTGTGGTTGTCTTGATGAGGCATCTTGTCATTGGGATTAGAAAACTGACCACATCTTGATCTCGTCTTGATGCCGATATATTTCGTCATTCGCAAAATTGATCATAATTTTATGGACGAGATATCTCGTTGAAATCACTTGGAGGGTTAATTGATGGGTCCATCTGTGGGGGGGGGGGCAAGGTTACCCTGTTGGAAGAACAGCGGATTAGCAACTGGAAGGTTGCTAGTTCGAAACTCAATCCAACCAAAGACGGTCGTGAGGGCTGGTGCACGTTAAATCTATCAAGGTCTCAAATGTCCTCACGTTGGCGTGGTGTGGAAGTTTGGAGAGTGGGGTGCCAGCTTAGGTGTTGACCTCGTCTTCTGACCGTGGTTCAAAATGACGAGGTGTCCTCGGGATTGATCCACTGACAGTCGCCAATTGCCCGTTGTGTTGCTCCAGTGCGACGTAAATTCAACTACCTACCACCTGTGGAGGAGGTATGGTGGCTTAAGCCACCTAATCCCGGAAAAGAACCTTCTTCAATTCATGGACGCACCTGAGGGCACTATGGGGCTTAAGCCCCAAGACCAGGAAAAAGCAAATATATCCTTTTTTAATTCATTGGAGAACTGCGGGGAATTATGGTGGCTAAAACCCCTAGACTCCCCCAAAAAATCTAATATATCCTTTTTATTGGTTCGCGGGCTTACCTATATGGGGGGGGGGGGTGCTACAGTGACGGACAGACCCACAAAGAAACCGGAAAATTCCCGAGAGTCTGGAACTATTTCTTTCGAGGCTGATAGGTCTTTGGATAGAAAAAAAAAATATGGCATTACACAAAGAGTTTATACAGCAATTAAATTTTTTTTACGATTAGAAAGGCTGTAAACTGCTATATATCAATTATAAAATCAATCTGCATGTCATATTACTAATGTAGCATTGTGTTTCCTGTCGAACTTGAGCCCACAATAGTACATCTCCTTTACGTGTGTACAGACTACACGGACCCGAGGTACTCGAAGGGCCACGGTAGCCCAGTTGGAAGAGCAACGTATTAGCAATCGGAGGGTTGCGAGTTCGAGACTCGGTCCAACCAAAGATCGTCGTGTACACGGAGGCTGGTACATGTTCAATCTGTCGTGGCCTCAAATGTCCTCACATTTGCGTGGTGTGGAAGTTTTGAGCAGCTCAGCTTTCTCGTCATGTGACCGCAGTTAAAAATGAGGAGGTGCTGTCCTCGATCGTTCCCTTCGGGATTGATCCAGGACCGTCGCCAATTGCCCGTTGTGTTGCTCCGGTGCGACGCTAATTAACTACCTACCAACCGAGGTACTCTAGTAATATTTTCTTTTCCTATGTCGTTTACTGTCTTCAGTAAACACGGGATCGCGCTCCAAGGATAGCAATAGTCTGTTTGGAGCAACACAGCGGGCTATCGGCGACGGTCCTGGTTTAATCCCGAGGACAACACCTCATTTTGAACCACGGTCAGATGACGAGGTGAACACCTGAAATAGCAACCCACTCTCCAAACTTCCACACCACGCCAACGTGAGGACATTTGAGGCCACGACAGATTTAACGTGCACCAGCCCCCTTTGTACACGACGTTTGTTTGGCTGGATTCGAACTCGCAACCCTTCGGTTGTCCGTTACTCTTCCAACCGGGCCACCCGTCATCTGACCGTGGTTCAAAATTACGTGGTGTTGTCCTCGGATCTTTCCCTTTGGGATTGATCCCGGACCGTCACCAATAGCCCATTGTGTTGCTCCAGTGTGACGTTAATTGAAATTCCCCCCCCCCAACCGGGCCACCGCGGTCCGCCAGTGAAATTTGGGAAGATACTACGAAGAATCGATATGTATGCATCTTAATGGTATTGTACGCATTTCAAAGGTAGGTATTATAATTAACGTCGCACTGGAGCAACACAATGGGCTATTGGCGACGGTCCGGGATCAAACCGGAAGGGAAAGATCCGAGGACAACACAGCGTAATTTTGAATCACTGTCAGATGACGAAGTGAACACATGAAATAGCACCCCACTCTCCAAATTTCCACACCACGCCAACGTGAGGACATTTGAGGCCACGACAGATTTAACATGCACCAGCTTCCACATACACGACGGTCTTTTGATTGGATCTAATTTCGAACTTTTAATCCACTACTCTTCCAACCGAGCTACCATTTACTCTTAAGGACATTTCTAATGTAGTTTATGCAATTCGTATTTCTTTTCTCTTCGTTGTAGTTATTTATAAAACACAAAAGCAAAAAATAAAAAAATATATATTATATTTATTTTATATATATCATTCGTTGTGTGCATCAAGATGACATTTTCTCACCACTTACAAAATGTAACAAAAATGAAAATCATACGTTTCTAGAAATAAGAATAATAATTATAAGTAGTTTTATAACATTTTGGAAATGTTAAAATAGACCAATATTTAGGAATGACAAATTTTTTCAGCAATGTGTAGACTTGACAATAAAATTTTGAGCTATCTCGCAACCAAAAAATTTGGCTACTTTTCTTCAAAAATAATCAAATGAAACTTGAAATTTTAAATCCAATCGGGTTTTTTCGAGCAAGATTAAAGTTTTACATTTCTTTAATAAAATAGTGTGTGAACATAATGTGCTTAAAATTACAAGTCGATTTTCGTTTCTTAAAGCAGGTATCAATTTTCATTTTACTCTAGTGTTGAAACATCCTGGAGTTAAACATTTGCAACTTATCGGTTTTAATGTACAAAGCAAGGGATAACATAAAAATATTATTAAGTGATCAATTAATTATATTAAAAAACATTTAACTAGTTCCTCTTTACTAATATGGCATTTGGAAATCTTGCTGAGAAGCCTGAAAATAGGAAAGTTGGTTGGTTGTTAGGTATTATGGCGCAAGGGCCATATTTGGCTAAGCTGCAAAAAACACAATACGACGTCAAGTAAAAAATGTCGTAAAAAGGACAAAAGAGGGATTGGGAATAGAATAGTTGAATGAAAGCAGAAAAAGATCGCTTGCTATTCCAGGACCACGCCGTGTTTACTGAAGACAAATAAACCCCCAGGGGAAAAGATCACTAAAGTACCTCGGGATCTTGAAGCCCTATCACATCTAAAGGAAAAAAACAGGATGGGAAAAATACTTTTTAGTTTCATATTTTTTGTAAAAGGAATAACAAAACCAAACAGAAACAATTTCCAATCAACGTCCATTTCATAGGTATGTCCATTTTATGAAATGTTTCCGCAAACAATGGATCATTTCCACGGTTATTGGAAGATTTCACTTCAAAAATATTCGCAGCTATGTGAGAAAATATTCTTAAGATATCTCAAAAATAAATTCAAAAGGAAAGCAACTAAAAATTTGAATAAAACACTCGCACATTTGTGTGAAACTACAGTAAGTTTCAAGTAAAAAAATGAAACACAGTAACGGTAGGTAGTTGAATTGACGTTGACGTAACGTCGTACCGTAGAGCAACCAAACGTGCTATTGGCGACGGTCAGGGATCAATCCCGAAAGGAAAGATACACGAGGACACAGTCACATTTCGAATCACGGTCAGATGACGAGGTCAACACCTGAGCAGGCACCTCGCTCTCCAAACTACACCACAGTAGATAGAAAATGAGAGTTCTGGCGCATAAGGGCAGGAAGAAATTGGGTAGGAAGGGAAGATTTGGGCAGGGGTGATAAAACCGTTCCGGGGATGACGTCATACCAAGTGACGTCACACCACGTGACAGGAAGTGGGCGTGTCTGAATGACGTGCAGACATGACGTATTGTTTGTTTACATTTTGGACTTGGAATTTTTTTTGTCATCGACTTCGTGCAGGCGTTGAGTTGTTTCAAGATGGCGCCGTTTGTGGGTGGAGGAACAAGATGACGTCATGTTATTGATATGTTGCCATGGTGATAAATGACTACTGGCGCCATCTGGTGTTAATAGGGACAACCGTATTATTTTTAATTAAAAAGGAATTTCTTGGATTCGAACCCGGGTCCATAGGATCCGAAGTCATGCATGCTAGCCACTACTCCATTGGGACTTTGATGTTAGTGGGGAATTAATGTAGTGTTTGCTCTCTCTCTCTCTCGGACTTGTATTTTTTCTAGATACTAGGAATGTTCTATTTTTAGAAAATGGTTTGAATAATTGTATGGGGTTTTAATAAATGATTTTACAAAATAACTGGTGGCGCCATCTAGTGAGGGGTTGAACAAGTAAACGTACTTTAGTGAAAATAGTATGATATATAAAATAAAATAGATTTACGCAGTTTTCTCAAATTTTAGGCTGAATGACTCGTACCGCCATCTAGTGCTGGAAGAAGTAACAAATAGTTTTAAGAGATTTATTTTATTTTCTAGCTGTAGACTTTTAGCGTGATACTTCAGAATTAACTGGAGAATTTTTTAAAGAAAACAATACTATGAGGGTGGATTCGAACTCAGCAAAAGGTAATCGCGGCCGCCCGTTTTACACAAGCACTTTAACCGTTCTACCACGATCACCTACTTAGTATAATACATATAGAATACTAGCTCGTGAAGAAAGTTTACATCTTAAGGGAGTGAAAGTATGTGTTTTCTTTATTGTGAATACCTTATTGCCCCTGTGAAGAATGAATATGAACATAAAGTTGAATTTACAAGTTTATATCCATAGTGTGCGAATTATATGTAATGACAGGGAAAGTATCAGAATATAGAACTCTCTGGAACTTGTGAGAATATGACTAAGGATTGTTTTGCACGCGTAAGTTAATTAAGATAACAGAAGGAACTGAGTTAAACACATAGTCACCGATAGGATACAATCTTAAGTAAATGAGAAGCTTTTAAACACATTGCTATTTAGGAGAATGGTGTTGTTTTTCTGATTGTGAATAAAGCAAATGAATGACATGCTAGAACTACATCACCCAATGAATCACATATGACATGCCCGAACTGGAACTTTCTATAGGGGTTTTAGCTATGAAATAGTGACGAAGGGATTATCTTAATACTCTAACGTTGGAACTCGGAACATAAGTAATTGAGGCCAACCGATTGGATGGGAAGCATTTTAACCGTTTGAACACTGTTAGATAGAATTAAAACCCTTTTTTTATATTTTAATGAATTTATATACAACATGAGCTTGAAGAAAATATGCATGCTTAAGGGTGAATGTTTTGTCGGGAAACCATTACTGGAACTCGAAGGGAGGACTTTGAGATCTGAATAGGATACAAATGCATAACGAAATATGAAACATTACATTTTTAGGTAAATAAGAGGCAACTAACCAAAGATTTATTATAGTATGGATATTATAAGCGATGGCAAGGAAACGTATAAGATTGATATTATTAGAAGCCTCTGGAACTTGGGACAATATGACTAAGGTATGTGTGTGACAAATGTGGGAAATTGTTTTATTGATTAGATGCAATCTTAGACAAATACATTCTACCAAAGGTTTGTGATGGTAAAGTATCAGACTGAAAGTCTAGAAGCCTCTGGAACTTGTGAGAATATGACTAAGAATTGTTTTGCATGTGTAGGCTAATTAAGATAACAGAAGGAACGGAGTTAAACACCTAGTCACAGATAACGATAGAAACTATTTGATAAATAAGAGGCTTTTTAAAGTATAGTTGGAGCATCTTGGGTCTTTGAATTACTTTGCTTCTTGTTTTGGGGTTTTTTCTGCCCATTTTTACTGCTTTTAAATAAATCATGGATTCTAAGGAAATTAGACCTGCAAAGAAAATGTGTGCAGACAAAGAACTGTGTTTGCGGAAATATTGTAAAGATTCTTTATGTTATGAGTATGGTAAATTGTTTACAGATCGTGAAGGCTGGACATATTTTCGTCGATTGGAAAACGAATTAACGTACTTAAAGAAAGAGGAAACTACTATTGAAATTTACGGTAAAAATGTACTGTGCCTCGGCAACTTGTAGCATACGGAGAAGCAGGAATACGGAGAAGTAGGAATAAGCTATGCCTTTAGCGGATCTTGTATTGCAGCCAAGCCTTGGTCTCCTTTACTACTGGAAATTAAGGCAGAAGTGGAACAAATAATTGGTACAAGATTTAATTTTGTATTGGTGAACCGTTATAAAGATGGTAAGGACTGTATAGGTGCCCATAAAGACAACGAGAAGGACTTGGATCTTAATGCACCCATAGCGTCTGTTTCATTTGGACAGAAAAGGCAATTTATGTTTTCTAGAAAGAACTATAATTCTTTAAAAATTGTTCTGGAAAATGGAAGCTTGCTTGTGATGAAGTATCCAACAAACCAATTTTGGTTTCACAGCTTGCCCCGTGGGAATGCATTATGCCCTAGAATAAACTTAACGTTTCGTAAAATTCTTGTATAAAGCAGCGATAAACCACTCATGTGCATGGAACTCAGTGTCGCACACTAGACGATATTTGGACAACGTTACAATTGATCTTTGCCTTTCTGAATAGTATTTTTATAAATGCTTATATCTTGTTGTTTTTAAATAAATTTTTTTAGCGTGTCTTACCACATATACTGTATTTAGGATTATTTGTTTTTTCATTACATAGTTTTATAAATTATCTTTTAAAATGCAAGATCTGAAATGAAATTTTTCTTTGCTATAAAGATTTATGTTTTTTAAGTTAGATGTTTTTACTCAAAAATTAATTATACATTAGATGTTATAGCACATATTTTTAATGCAGAAATTTTTAATATTATACACTTAAGTGAGCGTAAAATTTTTGAAACTTTACAAGACCCATACTATGAACGTGTACATTTTGAATAAGTTATAATTGTATTGAAATCATTTATGCTATAAAATCTAAACCAAACGTTATTTTTAATTAATCTTTCCTTGCATATTTTTTTTTTTACTTTAAATAAATCTTCCTAAATTTTAGTGATTTAATTTTTATTATACAGATTTACAAACTGTTTTTAACGAAATTTTCTTTGATTAAGGATTTATATTTTAAAAGTTGGATGCTTTTACTCTTAATTATATATAAGATACTATTACACATATTTTAATACTGAAGATTTAAAAAAAAAACGTTTAACAATTGAAATATATACTTTAAATATTATTACAAACATTTCAATGCAATTTGCTTTTTATTTTTAATTTTACAATTAAGACATTTTTTAAAAGTTTGATTCTTAAAGTGTGTTTTATGCATAGTAAAAAATAATTATAAAAACCTGTAAGAGTAGTAGATGGAAAAGGCGGGTTCTGGAACAGCGGTGCCGCGGTACCGGAAGTGACGTCACGTGGAGTTGAGTTGTTTTCTCCTGCTGCCGGAAGTGACGTCATAGACCGGAAGTTGAGTTGTTTTCTATTGCTGCCGGAAGTGACGTCGTAAACCGGAAGTTGAGTTTAGTTGTTTTCTATTGCTGCCGGAAGTGACGTCATAAACCGGAAGTTGAGTTTAGTTGTTTACTCCTGCTGCTAAAAAATGACGTCATAAACCGGAAGTTGGGTTTAGTTGTTTACTCCTGCTGCTAAAAATGACGTCATAGGCTATAGGTTGAGTTTAGTTGTTTTCTTTTTAGTTTTTTTGGGATCTGGCAACACGAATATATATCTTTCGCAGAATGGCAACGAATTTATCATGGGAAGTGCATGTTATGAGCAAATTGCGGTGCCGTGAGTGACGTCACAGTCTGGATTGAACAAATTGCGGTGCCTTGTGTGACGGCAGACTCGGTATACGAGAAAGGACTCGTTCTTACATGTTTGATCATGTTCTCAATGCTGCTATGACGTCACAGTCTGGCGTGTTCGGCAAATTGCGGTGCCTTGTGTGACGTCATGACTTAGTGATACCTTCGGTACCCGTGGGGCCATCTGGCGATCACTTTTAAAATGAAGAGACAATTTTTTAAATTTTATATAGAGAAAAATTATCTACTTTTTCAGGACTTGAACGCGTGACAAAAGATACTCGTCTCCGAGTATTTGATCAACTAAACCACTCGGCCACGAATATCTACCGATCTTAGCTATATAAATGTATTAGTCTTCCACAAAAAATAATCAGTCATGGAAGAGGTGAAGAAAGTTTTCAACGACGTTGCTCATCCTGCTGGATTGGGAAATGTTCAAACCTTAAAGAAATTTTTTAAAGTCCCTGCTAAAGACATAAGATCTATGCTTCAAAAGGAACGTGCATATACTTTACATAAACCAATTAGAAAAGTATTTCCCCGTAACCGCGTTTACATTTCAGGTGCACAAGTGCAGTATCAAGCAGATCTAGTTGACTTAAGAAGTCTTTCCAAATTCAACCAAGGATATTGCTATTTGTTAACTGTGATTGACGTATTTTCGAAATATGCATGGGCTATACCTTTGAAATATAAAACTGGTAAAAGTATAGTGGAAGCTTTTAAAATTATATTTGAGGAACGCAAACCTTTGAAATTGCAAAGCGATCGCGGTTCAGAATTTTTGAATACACGATTTCAGTCCTTTTTAAAATCTCAGGGAGTTCACTTCTTTTCTACATTTAATGAGACAAAAGCAAGCGTTGTTGAGCGTTACAATCGCACACTTAAAACCCGTATGTGGCGATATTTTACTCATGCTAACACTTTCAATTACATTAATGTTTTGAAAAAGTTGGTTCACAGCTACAACAATACCGTTCACTCGAGCATCGGTAGAAAACCATCTAGCGTAAATATTGATAATGAAAATGAAGTCCGTAAAAAACTTTATGGGGATGCACTTCAGATGCGTAAGAAACCTATTTTCAAATTTAAAGTGGGAGATATTGTAAGAGTTTCAAAGCAGAAAATAACGTTCGAAAAAGGATATGAAAGTAATTGGTCAGAAGAATTATTTGTAATACGCGAATTAGTGTCCAACCCTATACCCGTGTATAAAATTAAGGATTTGTTACATGAAGACATTCAAGGTACATTTTATGCTGAAGAATTGCAACAAGTAGCGAACAGTGAAAAATTTCCAGTGGATAAAGTTCTGAAGAAGAGGAAGAGGAAAAACGTGATAGAAGTTTAAGGGATATTCGAATAAATTTAATGATTGGATACCTTCCAGAAATTTGTTTTCCCTATAAAAGACGTGTGAGAGTAAGAAAGCAATCATTTGTATAAAGAAAAATGAGTTTCTACATAACTCTTCCTAGTGATGGAAGCATTGATGTTTTCACTGATAATGCTCTGTCTCATTACATAACGAGACTTCCGAAGAATTTTGAACTGTCTGGAGAATGGGAATGCGGCATAGTTGAATTGATCTATCCAAAAATGTGGAATAATGTTACTCACGGTAACAATAAATATGAGTATGATTTAGGTTCTGGTGGAAAAATGAACTACAGTATTCCATGCGGTTATTATGAAACACCGCAAGACATTATAAACGCTTTTGAAAAACGCATTCAAATACAAATGAATTACAATAAACATAATAAGAAAGTTAAACTTCAGTTGTTTAAAGGTTCAAAGTTGAAACTGAGTGATGGATTAGCGCAATGTTTGGGTTTTGAGCCCAATAATATAATTGGGGAAAATAATGTTTCTGAAACCTTGAGCATTGAGAGTCCTTTTGTGGCAGATCCTAATGTTGACTTACAATTGCTGTACGTGTATACAGATATAATTGAGTCTCAAGTGGTCGGTGGTGTCGTTGCTCCCCTATTACGCATCGTTACAGTTCGAGGTATAGACGGTCAGATGGTACATGAATTATTCGATAGACCTCATTATTATTCGATTTCTAGAAAAAATTTTCAGACCATCGAAATAGTTATAAAGACGCACACAGGACGATACGTGTCATTTGAACGTGGGAAAGTGATCGTGAAACTACATTTTCGTCTAAAGCATTTGTAAGTCATGTATCAACCATATCATTGCTGCACTCGTTCTTACGAGGAATACTATTCAAATCAAGCTGGAAATGGTTTATCTTTCTACAAGGGAGTTTCTTTACAAAGAGGTAGCGGTATTGGAGGTATTTTTAGAAGTATGTACCGAATGATTCTGCCGTTATTCAAATCTGGTGCAAAGGTTTTTGGAAAACAGGCCTTCAAGACTGGGGTGGATATTGCCAACGACTACGTACAAGGGAAAAATCTGAAGGCGTCAGCAAAAGAAAGAGCAAAAGAGGCAGCAAGTGTTCTATCTGATAAAGCAGCAACCAAAGTGAAATCGATGGTTGGTGGACATAAAAGGAAACGTCTTACTAAGAAACGCTTCATTCGAAAGAAATCTCGCAAGCAGAGCACGTCAGATATTTTCGACTATCCATAACATGGCTCTAATACGTAATGATTCCTATCCCTCAGTAAAGAGCGAGCTTGATTTGTTTTTAACTCCTCCGACACAAACATCAATAGAAAAAGGACAATGGTTGGAATACTACCCAATTGCAAATATACAAGATGAGTCACCCATAGAATTTAATATTTCGGGGAGCGGCGAGGAATACATTGATTTATCAGCCACACAGCTTTATTTAAAAGTACGCATTTTAAAGAACGGCGCCGACTTACCCGATACTGAACCTGTAGGCCCTATAAATTTGTTCTTGCATTCCCTGTTTTCTCAAGTAGATGTGAGTTTGAATGATCGTCTGATTTCATCGTCCAGTAATACGTATCCATACAGAGCTTACATCGAAACTTTGCTAAATTACGGTTCGGATTACAAGAAAAGTTTTCTCACCTCGGAAGGTTTTTATAAAGACACTGCCGATCATATTGGGGAAAATGATCCATCGAAAGGAAACGAAGGTTTAAAGAAAAGGACATCAATGACTGCCCAAAGCAAAGTTTTAGATATGATTGGAAACTTGCATTGCGATATATTCCACCAAGATAGACTTTTACTGAACTTGGTGGATTTGAAGATTAGACTGATACGAAACAAGCCGGAATTCTGTCTGATGGCTTTGCAGAAAGCAAATTACACCATCAGTATTGATCATGCTTCTATTTTTATAAGGAAACAAAAATTGTCCCCAGGTGTTCTAATAGGACATGCAAAGGCTCTTGAGAAATCAAACGCTAAATATCCCATTGATCGAATTTTATGTAAAATGTACGCCGTCTCAGGTGGAAGTTATAGTTTCCAGCAGGATAATGTTTTTCTCGGTGCTATGCCAAATAAACTAATTATCGCCACCATAGACAATGAAGCTTTCAATGGAAATTTTGAGAAGAACCCTTTGGAATTCAAACACTATGATTTAAACTTCATCGGTGTGTATGTGGATGGAAATCCAATCGCTTTCAAACCTATCACACCGGATTTTTCTAGCGATCAATATATAAGAGCATATAACAGTCTACTGTTAGGAAGTGGAAAATTGATATCAGACAAAGGAATATACATAAATAGGGATGAGTTTGCAAAAGGATATTCATTATATTCCTTCGACTTGACTCCGGATCTTTGCGATGGAAACCACCTTAATTTGATACAACAAGGAAATTTACGCATAGAATTGAAATTCGCATCTGCTCTACCAAAGACCATTTCAGTGTTGGTATATGCCGAATTTCAAAGTGTTATTGAAATAACCAAGTCGCGCAATGTATTGTGTGATTTTTCAATATGAATTCAATTCAAATAAATGAAATTCTGAAAAGAGATGCTTACACAAGACATTGTTTCATTGGCGTGTTTGCCTGTGATAATATTCCAATGCGATTGAATCATTATCCAGCAGCCATGGTTATTAACACAGATCCTGCTCACGAAGAAGGTACTCACTGGTTAGCAGTTTTTCTGAGATCGTCGAGAAATATAGAATTCTTTGACTCCTTTGGACGTTCCCCTCAAGTTTTCAACAATTACATCCGCTATTATTTTAAAAAAATTTCCAATGTGACGTACAACGATTTCCCGCTACAAAACTTCAGAACAGCTGTTTGTGGACAATACTGCATATATTACCTTAAACAGCGATGTAGAAATAATTCTTTTAAGCAAATTCTATCTAAGTTTGGACATGATTCAATGAATAATGATATTATTATGTATAATTATGTTAAAAGAAACCATAATTTATATGTGAAATTGTTTCAATAAAAAAAATATTATAAATTAGATGAAATGACTTTTCTTTCTTCATTTGACACAATGAATCCTTTAGTGCTACGACATCCTTTTACTGCTCTAGTTTCAGGCCCGACTTCATGTGGAAAGTCATACTTTTTAAAAAAACTTCTCGAACACCGAACAGAGGTGATTCATGCAAATATCAACAAAGTTGTATGGTTTTACGGTATCTATCAGGATTTGTATGAAAAGATAACAAATGTGACCTTTGTGGAGGGATTCCCAGAGAATTTTAAAAATTATTTGGATGGAAATACACTCTTCATTATCGATGATCTAATGGTTGAATGCGGAAACGATAAACGTTTAACAAATTTGTATACTAAAGGCTCACATCATCTCAATCTATCAATCATCACAGTGACTCAAAATATTTTTCATAAAGGTAAAGAGTTCAGAGAAGTATCGCTAAACAGCCATTATATGTTTTTATTCAAGTCACGTAGAGATATCAATCAAATTACGCATCTTGGAAGACAATTGTATCCTCATAATACAAAATTTTTCATGGAAGCTTTTCAAGACGCAACAATGAGACCTTACAGTTATTTATTGATTGATTTAAAACCTGATACCGAGGAGTCCATGCGTTTGCGAACCAACATATTACCAGGAGAAACAACGTATGTTTATCAACCACGACATTAGTTGTATCAATTTAGTTTGAAGTATGCCACCGAATAAGAAAGACGTTCAAAAACTGCTGGCCATTAGTGCAAGCAAACCTGAATTGAGGAAATCCTTGATAAGGAAAGTTCCGAAATCAACTTTGAAATGCATCTGTGAATATTGTTTAAATCTTATAAAAGGCAATGTGTCTTTAAGACCAGCTCAAAAAGCTCGATTCCGTCAATACAAAACAACATTCAGAAAATTGGCTGATAAAAAAACACCGTTGTATGTGAAGCGCAAGCTTTTAGTACAAAAAGGAGTGTTTTTAAATTTGCTGATTCCAGCCGCATTGAGTGTTTTAACAAGTCTTATTGCTAAGTAATGGAGTTTGCGAAAAAATTTGTTCTGGTACCTCATGATCAACTTTCAAAACATGTACCTACCGAAGAAAACTTATCGCATCTGGACAAAGAAATGTCTGCAATACTGAAACGCATGCTTTCTGACGATGAAAAAGTGAAGCTTTACCATCAAGTTCTTCAAAAGCGTATTCATGTTGAAACACATAATCCCTCTATTAAGAAACCTGTTGAAGAAATATACACAACTACTCCTGGTCAGAAACAGAGAGAAAGACTTCCGGTTCAGGAATCGTCCGAGGAAATCTCTATCAAAACGGAACCTTCAACTGAAATTCTTGATCAGCTGATATTAAATGCAGCGCCCAGAAATAAAAAGACTATGACTAGAAACATTTTATCATTTTTAAAACAGCACAAACACGTCATAAACTGGAATGAGAGAGGAGAAATCATTCATAAGGGAAAGCTGATTCCACACTCTAATGTGATCGACTTGATTCAATCGGTTGTAAATGATGCATCTAACAAAGAAGAAATAAATGGATTTTCTCAATTTTTGAATGCCATTCACGAACTGAATATTCCGAAGGTTTTTGTTAATCCTAAGCGTAGAACAAGATCTAATATGAAAATTATGTCATGGATACCTTATTAATAAAAAAAATGTTTTATTTATCTAACTACATTGACTTGTTTCTTTCTTTTTTTATTTTATAAAATTACATTAACTTAGACGAAGCTCATCTAGAGATCCTTTTGACATAATGCCATATGCTAATGTCTTGTTTAGTAAGTTAATCTTAAAAGTAATCTTTCACATTTGTATGGTAAATAGTTTTATCTACACTGGAAGGGACCCTCTCACTTCAAGATAATAAGTCTAGTCACTGATATGCATCTGCGACAATCCACGCATTGTTAACACCGCGCGACTTTCCTGCAAAACATGTTCTAACAACATTCCTCCATGCATTGTCAACACCATCGCGCGACTTTCCTGCAAAACATGTTCTAACAACATTCCTCCATGCATTGTTAACACCACGTGGCGTTCCAGCAAAAACATGTCTTCATTTCATTTCAAGTTTAGATAACGCATTGAGTAGTATTAGTGCTTCTTGGAATATTTTCATTGGTTGTCAACTATTTATTCCATGTTTAGTGGCAATAGAAATAAGTTTTAACCAGCAGGTATAAAGACGTTTTAGGTGGATCATTGCATTTTACTTGCTTTTTTTCTCAGCCTTTGGTGAGCACCATTATCTGAGTTTGCTGAAACGTTTTAATTGAGATTACTGCTGAATATAACTTCGATATGATTTCTTGTGAAGTTTGTGGCGTTTCTTTCACGGTTAAGAAAAGTTTGTTGCGGCATAACAGAGTAAAGCATAGCGGAACATCCTCATTCTCATGTGATATTTGTGAGTCTGTGTTTAATCGCAAAGATATTCTACAACGTCATCGTAAGATTCATAACAAACCTGTTCCTGGGTCATCGAAAAAGCGATCTGAATCGAATATTGTGCAACCGAAAGAGAAGAGGCCTCGTTTGAGACGTGTCAACCTGCAACAAAGTGAACGTGCTTTTGACGGTGTGCTGGAGACATACCGAATAGAAAACTCTCTTGGGTTCTTGGACATTCAGAGATTCCTGAATTCGGTGGAAGTCGATGCGTGTGATCATCTGAATGACATTTTACCGCAACGTGAACTAAAAGTCAATTTTCGCTTGTTTTGCGGATATAAAAAAACTGTGGACGGTGGATATATTGACGAAGTTAAATACTTCAAAACAAAAACCGATGTAGTGCTTCGAACCACAGAATTGGCAAATTTTTATGCCAAAGCTGCTGACAAGTTGTGTCGAGAAGCATCGGAATTTGAGCAAAAAGAGTCTGGATGGCGGCTGATGGAAATTTTGTATTTGGAATTGCGAGTAAATAGTTACAATCCTTTAAAAGCCACATCCTATATTCCTTTGCCACCATTGATTCAGCAAAAACATGCGGTGATAAATGTTAAAAATGATGACAATAAGTGCTTCAAATGGGCCGTTTTGTCAGCCCTGCATCCCGTTGATGAAAATGCTCATAGACAATCACACTACGAATCGCATGCTGATTCGTTGAACTTTGATGGAATACTATTTCCGGTGAGTCTCTCTGATATTCCAAAATTTGAAAAGCGCAATAATATTTCTATAAATGTGTTTTCCTACAATGATCAATTTAAAATCTATCCTCTGTGTATAAGCAAAGTATGTAATTCCTCACACATCGACCTTCTATACTTGAAAACTAAAGGCACTGCCCATTACGCGTGGATTAAAGATCTTTCGCGTTTGGTGTCATCTCAAATTTCAAATCACAAAAATAGAAAGTACATTTGCCGTCGCTGCCTCAATGCTTTCGGGTCGTCAGAACTTTTGTCAAAGCATCAAGTGTTGTGCTCCGAGCATGATGTGGCGAAAGTAAAAATGCCCCTGAAAGGTGATTTTATTTCATTTAAAAACACAAAACATCAGCAAAAAATTCCTTTTATCATTGTTGCTGATTTTGAAGCGCTTACAGAAAAAATTGATGTGTGTGAGCCGAACCTAAGAGCCTCCTTCTCCATGCCATATCAAAAGCATAAGTGTATCTCCTTTTGTTACTATATTTTATATTCCCATGGACAATATAAGGCACCTGTTGTTTACCGAGGAGCTGCAGCGCCTAAAAAATTTATGGAGATGCTGGTGGAAGAAGCTAAAGAAATTGCTGAAATATACAAGGCTACAGTTCCAATGGAACGCCTCAACGAAGAGAAAAAATTGGAACATTTCACAAAAACTTTGTGTTATCTATGTAATTGTGAATTTTCAGTAACAAATTACAAAGTCTTCGATCACGACCACGTCACAGGGGCTTATAGAGGAGCAGCATGCAATAACTGCAATTTAAAGCATCAAATGCCGAATTTTATCCCGGTTTTTCTGCACAACTTGTCGGGATACGATTCGCATTTCATAGTTAAAGAACTTGGTCTAGACGAAAAGGAAATCCAGTTGATTGCTGAGAATGAGGAAAAATACATTTCGTTCAGCAAGCAAGTAGGAAAGATTCGATTGCGCTTCCTGGATTCCTACCGTTTCATGCCGAGTAGTTTAGAAACTTTGGTTTCCAATTTGCACAAAGAGGAATTCAAGCATATGAAAACCTTCTTTCCTTCTTCGAAAGTGGATATGCTGCTGCGGAAGGGTGTTTATCCTTATGATTACATGGACGACATGTGCAAATTCAATGAAACGTCTCTTTCCAGCCATGAAGTTTTTTACAGCTTTCTGAACGAATGTAACATCAGCGACGAGGAATACTTACATGCCCAACACGTCTGGAAAGAATTTCAACTAAAGGACTTGGGTGAATACACCGACCTGTACGTAAAAACAGATGTTTTGCTACTAGCCGATGTGCTAGAAGCCTTTAGGAGAAATTGTTTCCGGACGTATGGTTTGGATATGGCATGGTACTATACTGCCCCTGGACTTTCATTCGATGCTATGTTAAAGTTTACTGGAGTTCAAATTGAGCTTCTTCACGATTACGAACAATTGCTTTTTATTGAAAAAGGGATAAGAGGTGGTGTGTCCCAATGCAGTCACCGTTATGCCCGATCGAATAACAAATATATGTCCGAGTATGATGCTTGTGAGCCCGACTCATACCTGCTTTACTTAGATGCAAATAATCTGTATGGTTGGGCCATGAGCCAGCCACTTCCACTCAACACTTTCGAATGGGTGGATTATACACCCGATATATTAAAGACATCCGACGAAGACGAATTTGGCTTCATTTTAGAAGTCGATCTGGACTATCCTCATGAGCTGCATGAAAATCATAATGATTATCCATTAGCTCCTTCCAGTCAAGTTCCTCCCGGCTGCAAGGAAAAACGGCTTCTCCTCACATTAGAAGACAAGAAAAATTATATTGTTCATTACAGAAATTTGAAGTTTTATATTCAGAATGGACTAAAGCTCTTGTAAATATTTTTGTACAAATTAATCTAAAATTGAAATTTATGTAATTATGCTTTAAGGAATGAAGCCGAGACGTCTGGCCACGGTAGTGACTTCGGTCACAGCCGTGACTGTCGCCTCCCAATAGGTGAATTCAGACTATTTTCCCGTAGGTGACCTAGACACCACTTAAACCTGACTCCTGTTGGGAGGTAAGTGGTCACCTGCGGTGCCCATGCCCATGGACTAAAGCTCAGTAAAATACACAGAATTCTTCGTTTTAAACAAATGCCCTTTTTAAAGCCCTATATAGAACATAATACCAATCTAAGAACAGCGGCCTTAAATGCCTTCGAAAAGGATTTTTATAAATTGATGAACAACAGTGTTTTCGGAAAATGTATGGAGGATGTGAGGAGAAGAAAAGATATCCGCTTATGCTGCAGCACAAGACAAGCTGAAAAATTGATTGCGAAGCCGAATTTTGTTGATCGAACAATTTTTACTCCTCAATTGGCGGCAATTCACCTCCGAAAATCCGAGATAGTATTCAACAAAGCAATCACAATTGGAATGGCTATTTTAGATAATTCGAAAATACTTATGTATGACTTTTTTTACAACCACCTGAAAGCGAGGTATGGAAGAAACATTCGTCTGATGTATACCGACACAGACTCTTTAATTCTCAAAGTAGAAACACATGATGTGTATGAGGATATGAAAGATTCTCTTCATCTCTTCGACACATCAGATTATCCTCAAAACAATGTGTTTGGTTTGCCCCTACTCAACAAAAAGAAATTAGGGCTCATGAAAGATGAATGTGGAGGTCGTATTATGATCGAATTTGCAGCACTCCGCAGCAAAGTGTACTGCTACAGAGTGGAAGGAGGAGACCTTGTAAAAAAATTAAAAGGTGTGAGGAAACCGGCCTTGAAGAATCGAATAACCTTCGAGGATTATAAAAATTGTGTATTTGCTGGAAATGAGCGATACACAACGATGCAAAGCATTCGAAGTGTGGGACACGAGGTATTTACTTCAAAGATGAATAAACTTGCACTGTCCCCGGGTGATGAAAAAAGATTCGTCTCCGAGGACGGTATTTCAACATACGCTTGGGGGCATCATGAACTGCGAGAGGTAACCTCATTTTAATTAAATATTGTAAAGAATGTTATCAATTACTATTTAACTGATATGAAACTGCACGTAACTATTTCTGTATATTATCAATTTTGTAGTTAGTTACATATTTTTATTAAATGTTATATTTGTTTGTAGTGTTTCTAATATATTTGCTTAAAAAAATGTTTTGATTAAATAAATATTCTAGTAATGCAGTAAAGCTAAAAAAAAATTTACAGGATTTATGTATTCTGAAAATTAGACTGAAAAAAAGCATTGAGATCTGAGTTCGTTTAAAACAATCTCGCATTAAACCATTCATTGTTGATTAATCTTAACTATAGGAACTCTCTTGTGGTTGATTTAAACAATTTTTTTTTGTTAAAAGTTTAATTAACAATTTAATAAAAAAAATGTAGCTTTGCTTTATTTCTTAAAATTAGATATTTTATGCAGAACTTTGAAAATGAAAATTTTTCTGAAAATTACTGTTGCTTATAACAGGAGGAATTTATGTAACTTTTTTCTTGAAAGTATATGGTGAAATAAAATTCGTTATTTTAAACACTTATGAATTTTTATTGTGTTTAATTTATAAAACCTGTCTTTTTTCTGAAATAGCTTCTATTATATTGCTTAAAATGTTTTGCTTAAAGACCTAGTAATGTAATTCTTATGTTAATATGTTCTAAAAATTAGACTTAAAGACATTTTCATTTTGAAGCATTTGATGTGATTATTGATGACTTTTCATAGAAATTTTCATGGGAAATAATTTTTAAGAATAAAAAAGAAATAGTGTTTCTAATATCTGAATTAATATTCTAATTTCTGAGTAAAACATTTTGCTTAAAAGAATTTCTATTTCTAGTAATTAAATTAAACTTAATTTTAGTTTATGTTCTTTAAATTAGATAATTAAAAAAATGGTAAAAATTCTTTGAAACTTCTCACAGTAATTCATGATTGTTAAAGAATAATTTTAATAACACACCATTGAAAAACATCAACATTTATTAAAAGCACGTAAGATGTTACTCAGTTACATTTGTTAGAGAATATATTATACTTATTTTTACAGATCTTTTACATACATATTTCTGATATTATTGAAAACATCAGTTGTATTCAAGCATTCAAAAAAGTCGCCCTCAAATATTATATAAAAAAAGTTTATAATTCCATGGTTTTCTTTCACAAAGTTAAAAGCAAAATCTTTCCAGTTTATAGAATATAAGGCTGGAGTAAAGAATTCGCAAAAGCGTTCATCAACACTCATGTTCATGCATGTATGTACAGATTGATCGATAATTTCATTTTTACAACTTAAACAGTCCAAAAGAAGAGTAATGTTAAGCGCTATAATATCCTTTAGGCACTTACACAATGAAGTTGTAACTTCTCTCCAACCCTCAGGGTTATCAGGATCACCATAGTAGAGTTTGTAAATCTCACTGGGAAAGTTCTTTTGCACTTCCATTTTCACATAATATGGTAGGGAATATTTCAAAAGCGATATTTTCAGTATATCCGATACATTCTCATAGTGTTCACACAGTTTAAAATACTGATCAGAATTCAGAAAAATAGAGTTGGGTAGGAATTGTAAGGAGTGGTCTCTTTTTTGGAATACTCTTTGTAAAACCAAGTCCATTTTTCCGTTATCACACACTTTCGAAAGACAGACTTCTTTCTGTAAAACTTTAACGTCAGAGTCAGCAGCATGTGCAAAAAAATTGCTTACCTTTCTCATCAGAATATCCCATGCTTTTGGATGTAGGGAGATACCTTCCTTTGTTGGTTGCAAGTCACCATTTCCATTCAAAGCAAATTTTCGCACATGCACTCGAGTAGAGCCGATGAAGTTGTTAATCAACATAAATGAATAGTTTCCAAGATGAAACATGGTGTCTGGAAGTGACTGCATCGTTAATTTAGAAACTTCAGATTGAACCACTTGATCATCAAAATGAACTCTTTTACACACTTTAGGTTGATTGCTGAAACGCTTCATATTTTTTCCCCTTAGCTTTTAGGTTGAAAGTTTTTTTTTTTTTTTCACGAAAAGGTTTTCAGTAAAGCAAGAGATAGAGTCACTGTTCACTAAAGGACCTCAGAGTTTAAAATGCGATGGTCAGATGAGAACGTCGTTTATTCCAAACAGAAAACCGGTTGACAACCAATGAAAAAACTGCAAGCAGGACTATTACAACTCACCGCAGTACTTATATTGGAAATGAAATGAAAACAGGCTTCTACACAGGAACTTGTATCAGGGGACATGATCTGACACGCAAAAAAAAAAAAAAAAAATACCAAGGCACCGCAATTTGCTCATAACATGCACTTCCCATGATGACGTCATAGCAGCATTGAGAACATGATCAAACATGTAAGAACGAGTCCTTTCTCGTATACCGAGTCTGCCGTCACACAAGGCACCGCAATTTGTTCAATCCAGACTGTGACGTCACTCACGGCACCGCAATTTGCTCATAACATGCACTTCCCATGATAAATTCGTTGCCATTCTGCGAAAGATATATATTCGTGTTGCCAGATCCCAAAAAAACTAAAAAGAAAACAACTAAACTCAACCTATAGCCTATGACGTCATTTTTAGCAGCAGGAGTAAACAACTAAACTCAACTTCCGGTTTATGACGTCACTTCCGGCAGCAATAGAAAACAACTAAACTCAACTTCCGGTTTACGACGTCACTTCCGGCAGCAATAGAAAACAACTCAACTCAACTTCCGGTTTATGACGTCACTTCCGGCAGCAATAGAAAACAACTAAACTCAACTTCCGGTTTACGACGTCACTTCCGGCAGCAGGAGAAAACAACTCAACTCAACTTCCGGTCTATGACGTCACTTCCGGCAGCAGGAGAAAACAACTCAACTCCACGTGACGTCACTTCCGGTACCGCGGCACCGCTGTTCCAGAACCCGCCTTTTCCATCTACTAAGAGTAATTTTTGTTTGCTTTTATTTGAAACTTTACAAGACCCAAACCACGTTTCCTTGTACATTCGAAGTAGTGAAAAATAGAATTAAAAGCCATTTGTTTTTGAAGTTATAAATTAAACGTTCCTCTTTTAATGCTTTTGCAAACCACACATTTTACTAAACATGACCTTCTTTTTATTTGAAACCTTATGCATATTGTGCAGTTTAAATTGCAGAGCAAAATTCCAATACTGTACGAAGCTATGAAGTATTTTACAAGATACTTTGTATTGTTCTCTTAATTTTACATGTAATTCATTTCTTCGTTAAATGGATAGCAAGAGGGCTTTCTGTTTTTGAAAATAATGTGTGCACATCTGTGCTGAAAAGCAAATTAACTTTTCTTGATATTTAATGCATAATCTAAATATTTACGCACACCACTGATAGTTTTACACATGAGTAAAATTAAATAATAACTGAAAATTTTAAGTATTAGTGTGAATTTTAAAAGGAACAAATATTATTGACATATTGGATTAAATCTGAATTCTATGTATTCTTAAAACAACTCTGCAGGAAAAACAGACACTTCTTAAACAGATTGAAGGAAGTCACATGGAAACAAAGTAAATTAGAACACTTTTTTAATAGAAAAGAAACATTATGATTCATATATTTTACAAAACTAATACATTGTAGCAATAAAGAACTTATTTTTTTTTACATACTTGCATTTTTTAAGAGACACATGTTTACGATGAGCCAATTATTAAATGCCATCACCTCAGCCTTGGGGCAATGCAAATTATTTTTGTGATGACCACATGATAGTTTTTGGATCTTTTTGTTGCTACTTAGAGCACATAGTGCATCGAATTTGGGACACCCATATTGTTGCAAGTTGATATTCGGAATATTCAATGCATCTAGGCGTTTCTTTTCCACACAACCACCTTTGTAAGCAATTATGTACTGAGTGGCACTCTTGGTCTGCTCGTACAATTCTAAAAGCTTAGAGTCTAAACTTTCTAAAGGAGACACACTTTCCCATGACATGGGACAGAAAGGAAGACCACATATGTAATTTTCAACATATCGAACACTTTTTTTTTATCTTTTGCACTCAGTTTATGCTTATAAGGCGATAAGTTAAAACGAATACTTGAAGCTACTTGCGATTTTATGGCGATGTATCCGTATTCACGTACTAAGAAACCCTCTTGAGTCTGAAATCCGTCAAAATCCACAATTGCACAAATATTAAACATTGCTATTGAAATGTGTTAGCTGTTCTTGGAAAAAGAATTGTAAACTAGATGCACGAAGAACTGGACTATATACACTTACTAATCAGTGACTAACACCATACACTTACTAATCAGTAAAGTTAAAATTTATCTTAGTCTTATCTTTCGTGAGTAACTATGAGCGCATAAGTGAAGAATGTACTCAGAAAACATGTGCTTGTGTAATGCGCCAAGTAAAATTGTGTGTTGTAATGCAAGAAGATTTTAACGAATGGATATGCTTAAATGTGCATGTGATTTTTCTTTTTACTCTACCACTAGTATCTTTGACAAGTATCAGATTTTTAAAAAATTGACGAAGAGAAACTTTTCAACACAATCTGCACTATAATTTTACACTTAAGAGTAACAGAGCATAATATAATTTTAAGGAAAATGAGTAATCAGTAAGCAAATTTGAAGCCTAAAGTTCCAAGCATGTCTATGCTCAATAAACGCCTATCTACGTTTAGAGATTGGCCCCGCGCAGATGTTGACATTAGGGACGGCCAAAAATGGATTGTATTATACGGGTGTCTTGGACGGGGTTAGGTGCTATTGGTGTGGAGGAGGACTTGAAAATTGGCAAAAGGAGGATGTAGTCAGACACGAACACCTGTACAATTTCATCTATGGGTGTTTCTTTTGTCTAGGGTCAACAATCGGTCATTGTTGGGCTATCAATCATTTTAGATAAAACTTTATGTGTTCGTGTCTGACTACATCCTCCTTTTGCCAATTTTCAAGTCCTCCTCCACACCAATAGCACCTAACCCCGTCCAAGACACCCGTATAATACAATCCATTTTTGGCCGTCCCTAATGTCAACATCTGCGCGGGGCCAATCTCTAAACGTAGATAGGCGTTTATTGAGCATAGACATGCTTGGAACTTTAGGCTTCAAATTTGCTTACTGATTACTCATTTTCCTTAAAATTATATTATGCTCTGTTACTCTTAAGTGTAAAATTATAGTGCAGATTGTGTTGAAAAGTTTCTCTTCGTCAATTTTTTAAAAATCTGATACTTGTCAAAGATACTAGTGGTAGAGTAAAAAGAAAAATCACATGCACATTTAAGCATATCCATTCGTTAAAATCTTCTTGCATTACAACACACAATTTTACTTGGCGCATTACACAAGCACATGTTTTCTGAGTACATTCTTCACTTATGCGCTCATAGTTACTCACGAAAGATAAGACTAAGATAAATTTTAACTTTACTGATTAGTAAGTGTATGGTGTTAGTCACTGATTAGTAAGTGTATATAGTCCAGTTCTTCGTGCATCTAGTTTACAATTCTTTTTCCAAGAACAGCTAACACATTTCAATAGCAATGTTTAATATTTGTGCAATTGTGGATTTTGACGGATTTCAGACTCAAGAGGGTTTCTTAGTACGTGAATACGGATACATCGCCATAAAATCGCAAGTAGCTTCAAGTATTCGTTTTAACTTATCGCCTTATAAGCATAAACTGAGTGCAAAAGATAAAAAAAAAGTGTTCGATATGTTGAAAATTACATATGTGGTCTTCCTTTCTGTCCCATGTCATGGGAAAGTGTGTCTCCTTTAGAAAGTTTAGACTCTAAGCTTTTAGAATTGTACGAGCAGACCAAGAGTGCCACTCAGTACATAATTGCTTACAAAGGTGGTTGTGTGGAAAAGAAACGCCTAGATGCATTGAATATTCCGAATATCAACTTGCAACAATATGGGTGTCCCAAATTCGATGCACTATGTGCTCTAAGTAGCAACAAAAAGATCCAAAAACTATCATGTGGTCATCACAAAAATAATTTGCATTGCCCCAAGGCTGAGGTGATGGCATTTAATAATTGGCTCATCGTAAACATGTGTCTCTTAAAAAATGCAAGTATGTAAAAAAAAATAAGTTCTTTATTGCTACAATGTATTAGTTTTGTAAAATATATGAATCATAATGTTTCTTTTCTATTAAAAAAGTGTTCTAATTTACTTTGTTTCCATGTGACTTCCTTCAATCTGTTTAAGAAGTGTCTGTTTTTCCTGCAGAGTTGTTTTAAGAATACATAGAATTCAGATTTAATCCAATATGTCAATAATATTTGTTAGTAGATAGAAAATGCGGGTTCTAAATCAGTGGTGGAGAAATCGAGTGGAGTTGAGTTGTACAGGAAGTGACGTCACGACCGGAAGTGACGTCATAACCGGAAGTGGAGTTGAGTTGTACCGGAAGTGACGTCATAACCGGAAGTGGAGTTGTGCCGGAAGTGACGTCATTCCTAGTGGAGTTGAGTTGTTAGTTTCGTTTTCAATTTTGAGTTGAGTTTAGTTGTTTTCTTCCTGCTTCGAGTGGAGTTGAGTTGTTAGTTTCGGTTTCTCGGATTTCGTCGAATAACACGTGTTTACGTTTTGGACTTGCGAATTTCAGAGGGATTGGATTTAAGGCGAATTTCAGAGCGGTTGGATTTAAGAGCTGATTTTTCTGTAACTCGTAGCGCCATCTATTAGTACTTTTTGAGTAAAAAAATAATAAAATCTTTAAAACATATTTTTAAAACTAAAAGATGTGATATTTTTTGCTGGGATCGAACTGACTACCAAAAAGTACTCGTAGTCGAGTGTTAGTTGGATGAGAATATAACCATTCGGCCACGAATACCTGGTTACTTACCGAAATATAATCAATTTAAATCTGAATACATTAAGTGCGTAATTGGCTGTTAAAATAGTATAGATTGCTCCACCACATCAATAAGTTCGATCAGTTTTTATCTGCGTTTCTGACATAGAAAGGTGAATGTGGTGGAGAATGACGTCATTCCAACGTGTTCAAACGTGGAATCAAACACGTGGTGGAGAATGTGGTGGAGAATGACGTCAATCTAACGTGTTCAAACGTGGAATCAAACATGTGGTGGAGAATGACGTCAATCTAACGTGTTCAAACGTGGAATCAAACATGTGGTGGAGAATGACGTCATTCCACTGCGTTTCTGACATAGAAAGGTGAATGTGGTGGAGAATGACGTCATTCCAACGTGTTCAAACGTGGAATCAAACACGTGGTGGAGAATGTGGTGGAGAATGACGTCAATCTAACGTGTTCAAACGTGGAATCAAACATGTGGTGGAGAATGACGTCAATCTAACGTGTTCAAACGTGGAATCAAACATGTGGTGGAGAATGACGTCATTCCAACGTGTTCAAACGTGGAATCAAACACGTGGTGGAGAATGTGGTGGAGAATGACGTCAATCTAACGTGTTCAAACGTGGAATCAAACATGTGGTGGAGAATGTGGTGGAGAATGACGTCAATCTAACGTGTTCAAACGTGGAATCAAACATGTGGTGGAGAATGACGTCAATCTAACGTGTTCAAACGTGAAATCAAACACATGTGGTAGGCAATGAAGTCACTCGAGAGTAGAGTAGAGTTGAGTAGTAAGTTTACCTCCGCGTTTCTGACATGAAAATGTGAATGTGGAGAAGAAAAGTTTTAGTACCGAATCTGGCAATGGTATGTAATAAGGTTATTTGTGGACTCGCAGAATGGCAACACCTGGACCCATTCTAACAGGTCTGACCAGTAAGATTCTTTTGACTGCAAAATATCCCAGAGGAGGACGTGTCGCTGCCCTGAAATCTTGGAAGTGATATCACTTGTATCTTCAAACGTGTTCATTCCTGTTCCTTAGTGCTTTTAGTGGAAAAACATGAAGCGATCATTTCCTTTTGGATATACTTTACCCTTTACAGATCAAAAAGTGAATATGCATTCTGGGGCCGATGTACTTTCATCTCAAGTATCTGATTCATCAATGAATGAACTAGGTCCAAATAGCTTCCATTTGGGTGATACCAAATTTGCTGTTGTCTCTTGCTTCAAGGGAATTATCCGCGTGCATATTCGTCATTATTACAGAGATCTGCAGGGAGTGCTGCAGCCTTCCAGAGAGGGAGTTTCTTTGCTTCCTAAAGTCTGGAAAGCCTTCTACGAAGCAATTCCTAGCTTTCGCTCAAAGAACGCTAGCGATGTTATTATCGTTTCAAGAAGCCTTTTACTCTCCAAAGAAATTCGGGGAAACGAGAAATGTGTGAGTTTTCAAAATATGTTTCAAAAGAAAGACTGTGCTTTTCAACTAACTGCAACGCGCATTCTTCTCTCTGTGAAACAATTGGATCGACTGGAAGCTGTATCGGAGGAAATTACTAAAGCCATTAATGAAGGATTTGTTAATGAATCCCTCGATTATTTTGTGAAAGAAGAATTCGTGAAACGTGGAGCAGGAACCGATGAGAAATATTACGGCGATCCTGATAGATCTGAGAAAGTGAGCGAACTTACCGACAGAGTGGCTAAACATCTAAAAGTACTCATTTCGGAAAAAATAAAGAAAATGATGAATTGTTTTGGATGTGAAAACAACTTTGAAAATCAACTTGGGCATGAATGTATGACTATGAGTTTAAGTGAACGTTACGATCGGTATTTCCTAAACGCTTTATATGAAATCGACTGGAATAGATTCGGAGAAACTTTAACTTCGGAGAATATGTCCTTGAGGTATTTATTCTTTGATTTTGACGTTCTACGTTTTGTAAATACAACAACTCTGTACGAAACAGTACGGAGGCTTTATGTTAATGATAAATCTGATAGTTTTACATGTTAAAGAATATAAATATGTTTTGTATATATATACACTGCTGGCCACCCAAATTGCAACACCAAGAAAGACAAGAGATATCACAACAAAATTTATTTTGTAGATAACATGTTGACCAAGTATCAAATGATTAAATTTATAGACTTCTGTGAAGTGTGGTTCCTGCCAAAATCAGTAGCCAGAGTAGCCGCCATTGTTGGAGATCACCGCTGCCACACGCCTCGGCATTGATTCAAAGAGACTTTGGATGTGTTCTTGGGGTACAGCAGACCAAGCAGCTTCCACACGTTGCCAAAGTTGATCTGGTGTGGCAGCTGGGGATGTATTCTGGGTCAATCGTTGAGCAACCATGGACCACATGTTTTCTATCGGCGAAAGATCCGGAGAGCGAGCTGGCCAGGGAAGCAATTCAATCTGGCGATTGACGAAGAACCCTTGGACAATGCGTGCCACGTGTGGTCGCGCATTATCCTGTTGAAATATGGCTGTGGGCAAGCCCTGAAGGTAAGGAAGGACAACTGGCTCCAACAGCTCGGAGATGTAGCGCTGGCTGTTTAAAGTACCGGCAATGCGTACTAGAGGAGTGCGAGAGTGATATCCAATACCGCCACATACCATAATACCCGGTGCAGGACCAGTGTGGCGGTGCATAACGCAGCTGTTCAGCATCCTCTCTCCACGGTGTCTCCAGACTCGAATCCGACCATCGTGGTGTTGCAGACAGAAGCGTGACTCGTCAGTAAAGACAATTTCATTCCATTCTGCCGTCCACATCCTTCTTTCATCGCACCATTGGCGGCGGAAACGTCTGTGGTTCTGCGTCAAGGGTAGACGAAGCAATGGACGTCTTGCGGACAGACCACTCTGCTGTAAACGGCGTCGAATGGTACGCGCAGACACTGGATGATGCGGTACAGACTGAATGTGCTGTGCTATGGTTCGTGATGTGGCTGAGCGATCCGTCACTGCCATACGCACAATATGCCTGTCATCACGTGAAGTGGTGCACTGAGGTGGATGCGATCGAACACGTCGGTCCGTCGTACCCTCCTGCATCCAACGATCACATATCCGCATTACAGTTGTTTGGTTTCGTCCAACACGACTACCGATTTCCCTGAAAGATAATCCACATTCTCTGTAGGCCACTATCCTTCCTCTGTCGAACTCGGATACTTGATCAAAAGATGATCGCTGTTTTCTACGAGGCATAATTGATCGTTTTTTTGAAAAAACCACAAGAAAAACACAATTGCCGTACTTGAAATCGTCGAAATCTCCAAGCCTTAAATAGCGCTTTGAAGTGGCGCCACAGGCGCGCGTGATGTGCGTCTGCGCTGAAATTCTAATCATTTGCATATCTCACCTCCGCTAATGCATGTTGTAAATTTCATATTATTTGCATGCTTCCTTCAGGGTGTTGCATTTACGGTGGCCAGCAGTGTATATGTATAATCAATAAATTCTTTGTTTATCTTTTTCAAATGTGTCTCTCTTTATTTTAAAATGTATAAGTACTTATTTTATTACTTTTCTTTTTTTTGTATTTGTATACATACTTTTACTTACTGCAGTGTCATTTGACACATTTAGAATTGTATATTATACAGTCTGTTATTAGAACTAAAAAAATGACAAACAAGTAACATATTTCTGTAAAAGACAAGTTTATTCAAACACAGACATGTACACAAAATAAACATTCCCTTACAAGCTTCCGTGTATTTAACATTTAATAGATTGCAAGTTCACAAATTGAATAGATTTGTAACATTGACATTTTTTTCTCTTTCAAAGATTTTCTGAAAAACTTTCTAGAGATCTTTGACGCGGCTGTTTCTGTTTTGGAGAATGAATTGTAATTTTTCTTTCTCCAGGTAGATGTAATTCCATTGTATCATTACACATATTTAAAGAGTAATCATCTATGATTCCATCACTATCACAAATTGTTACATAACCTTTATCGAGTATCATTGTAAGGCCAAATATGAATGCTGAGATTCCCATGAAAATAAGAACAGAAAATGCTCTTCTCTGGATGAGTTCCATTGCTTGAAATGAGACATAGACCTTGATTATAATCAATATATACTGCTTGAAACTTGAAAGCCTCATCTACTTATGGATTTTTATAGCGGGGAAATAACTGATGATTTACAGAGGAAGCCAATTACAGACTCGTTTTGGGGTTGGGGTAGGCATCACTTCTTTCATTACCCTCACTGCCTTACCGAGTTGTTGAGGTATAGCAAATTTATTTTTTACAAAGGAACTGGGGAAGTTAATTTCCTTAAGTGCATCTTTAAACTGTTCTTGTCCATTCACGTACTTATCCATCTTTCTTTTTCGCACTAAACGGTCTATCAGGTCAACAATATTAGAACTTTTCACTATTTTACCTTTATACACAAATTCTCCATTAGGCATCCAAGAAACAACCTCTTTATTGCGTTTTAAATAAAGAATAATATTTGTAGTTAATCCAATTAAGTTTTTGGGAACGGTCTTGAGCACCATCTCCTCCGCATTTAACGTTCTTTCTTTCTCATTCGCAATATCTGTTTCCTTCTCTGGATTATCTGACAGTTCTGAATTAATTGATACAGATGGTGGATTCAATACATTCACGTTAATCCTCCTCTGCAATACTTGATTGTATAACTTAATTTTTTCATCATCATCCATTTTATTAACTAAAATACTTTTCATCTCACAATCTAATTCACTCAGCTGTTCGTCTGAAGGTATATGTCTTGATAATCTCTCCTCTGGAACTAAAATCATTTTCCTTGCATATTGCATGTTTTTACTTGTTAAGTAGAGTAGTCAAGACAGTGAGTGCTGCGGGTATTAAGATATTTAAAAACCCTCCTTTTTGAATAATAATTTTTCGCTTTTTAGTGAGGGTTACTTTTTTATCTGCTAGGTCTCTAAGCGTATGCTTATGACGAGAAAGTTTTTTCTTCTGTTCATCTGTTAAAGGAACATTCCCTTTTAAAGTGTTCAAACAACATTCAGCTATGCAATGGATGCTAGATTTCGGAAGATTTTTTAAAAAGGCTTTCCGACATTTTGTGGGGCATACAGTTAAAAGTCTCATCCGTTGCACGTCTCCTTCTGTTAAAGGCATGATGAACAATGAATTATTTGCAAGTTGGGAGTTTATTTATTTTAACTGATAAACACAAGTTTCTTCTCCTGGAAGGATTTTTGTACGCAGTCGCATACTCTCTTCTGTTTCAGATTTCAAATCTACAAGTAAATAGCTTAAAGGCTTTTTCGTGGCGTCCTCAAACACTTCAAGAAAAAAATGTAAATTTCGAGGGTAGAGTTGTCGACCGAGGTGTATAATTTGACTTACATCACGTCGCGATTTAAATAAAAACATGTAATGACAGTTTAATGAAATTTCTCTGAATTCTTTTCCTTTATGAAACAAATTTTGCATTACAGTCATCACAGATAAATTCATATGATGAGATCCTTTTGTATACAAGTTTGTTATTCTTTTATCACTGCCACATTCAGAAATTAAATCGTCATATATAAAAAGTGTATTATATCCTAAATATTGCTTAAAGTTTTCGGGTATTCCTTCTACAAAGATGATATTCGACATCTCATCGTATAACTTTTGATAGATTCCATAAAACCACACTATTTTATCAAGGGTAGGATGAATCATATCTGTGTGGCTGTTTATCAATTTTTTCAAAAAGTGCGACTTGCCTGATGATGTAGGTCCGCAGACAAGAGCAGTGAAAGGATGCTTTAAAGCGAATGAATTCATGGTTACAAATGACAGAAGTAAAGACTAGGGTAGTTATTTATACTCTTTTTTATTGAAATAAAGGTACATGTATATTCGAAATTTTTTTCACAAAGTTATACACTCGTATATCATTATTTGTAGATTGTCTATCAAATAATTTAACAGTAAATTCCATAGATCTACTTCTAGATCTTTGATACAAAAAGTATACACAATATTGTCCACACACAGCAGTTTTAACACTTTGAAGAGGTATGTCGTTGTAGACCACGTGCGGAAACTTTTTGAAATAGTCATGTATGTAGTCCAAAAAATACGAAGGTGGTTGACCGAACGAATCGAAAAACTCTACACTTGTTGGTGATTTCACATAAACAGCTAACCAATGAGTCCCTGGTTTGTGATGAGGATCGGTGTTTAAAATAAATGCAGCCGGAAAACTCTTAAAATTCTTGGGAATTCGATCACTTGGGAAAACTCGAACAAAATATAAACGTGTGTATGCATCACTTCGTAAAATGTTATTCAATTGTACCACATTCATATCGAAAAATCACACAAAATATTTCTAGACTTCGTAATTTCGATCACGTTTTGAAATTCTGCATATACCAGCACTGAAACAGTTTTCGGTAAAGCGTTTGCAAACTTTATTTCAATGCGAAGATTTCCTTGATGAATTAAATTTAAATGGTTGCCATCACCCAAGTCTGGTGTTAAGTCAAAGGCATATAGCGTGTACCCTTCGGAAAACTCATCTCTGTTAATATAGATACCTTTATTGGATGAGAGTTTTTCACTTCCTAGGAGCAAACTATTGTAAGCACGAATAAATTGGCCGTCGGCATAATTAGGATCCAAGGGTTTGTAGCTGATAGGATTTCCATCTACGTAAACGCCTATGAAATTTACATGGTTATGCTTGAGGTAAAATGGGTTTGTTGGGTAAGTGCCACTAAATGAATCATGATCGACACATGTTACAACTATCCGTTTCGGGAGTTGCCCAGAAAATATGTTATCCTGTGAAAATGAGAAAGAACCTTTCGATACTGAATATAGCTTACACAAAACTCGATCCATTGGATATTTTGCAGATGATTTTTCTAAGGCTTTGGCATGTCCAATTAAAACACCTGGACTGTCACTTTCCGGATGAAAAGGGATGCATGTTCAATAACAACGTCATAATTTGCTTTTTGAGGAGCAATGAGACAAAACTCCGGTTTGCTGCGTATTAACTTTAACTTTAAGTCTACCAAGTTGAGTAATAGACGATCTTGATAAAACAAGTCGCAGTGTAAATTTCCAATCATATCTAAAACTTTACTCTTTTCAATCATAGAAGCCCGTTTCTTCAACCCTGCATTTTCACTTGAAGGATCGGTTTCATCAAAGTGTCCTGCTGTATCTTTGTAGAAGCATTCTGAAGTTAGGAAGCTTTTCTTATAATCAGAGCCGTAATTGAGCAAAGTCTCAATGTAAGCTCGGTAAGGGTAAGTGTTACTGGATGATGAAATTAGACGCTCATTCAAACTCACATCGACTTGGGAAAATAACGAGTGAAGAAATAAGTTACATGGAGCAACTTTTTCATTTTCTGGTAAAACTGCATTGTCCTTTACAACTTTAACTTTTACATAGAGTTGGGTTGCTGATAAATCGATGTATTCCTCACCACTACCAGATATGTTGAATTCGATAGGTCCACCATCACGAATATTAGCTATGGGATAAAATTCAGACCACTGCCCTTTTTCAATAGCTGTTTGAGTCGGTGGCATAAGAAATAAGTCCAGTTCAGATTTCACAGAGGGTAAGGAATCATTTCGTATTAAGGCCATGCTAAAGATTATGAGAATATGTCAGGTGCACACAGCTTGCGATACTTCTTTCGAATGATGCGTTTCTTATTTGTGCGTTTCCTTTTATTTCCTCCAACCATTGATTTCACTCGAGTGGATACTTTATCGGTTAAAGTTTTCGTTGCTTCTTTAGCTCGGTCTTTGATAGCTGACTTTACATCTTTACCTTGCAAGTAATCATTTGCAATATCCACCCCAGATCGAAGTGCTTGCTTTCCCAATGCTTTCGCACCTGATTTAAATAAAGGAAAAACCATCCTAAACATGCTTCGAAAAATTCCACCCAAGCCACTTCCTTTCTGCAGAGAGATGCCTTTGTAATATGACAAGCCATTACCTGCTTGCTGAGTATAATAGTCTTCAAATGTTTTGGTGCAACAACGATAAGGTTGATACATTTTGTTCTAGAGATTACAAATGTCTCAAGCGAAAATGTAGTTTCACTATCAACTTCCCGCGTTCAAATGAGACGTAACGACCAGTGTGTGTCCTTATAACGATTTCAATCGAATCAAAATTTTTTCTGGAAACTGATAAATAATGAGGTCTCTCAAATTGTTCTTGAATCATGTCACCATCTCTTCCCTTCACTGTCAGAGTTCGTAAAAGAGGAGCTAAGACCCCACCAACAAATTCAGGCTGAATGATATTGGTGTAAACGTACAGCAAATGTAAATCAACATTAGGATCCGCAACAAAAGGACTCTCAGTGATTACTGTATCTATGCCTCCATTTCCTGGAATAATATTTTCTCCAATCACTTTATTAGGTTCAAAACCTAAGTTTTCAGCTAATCCCTTGGATAATCGCAGCTTTGCTCCGTTAGTGAGCTGCAACACCACCTTTTTTGTGTGTTTGTTATATTTCATTTGAATTTTTATGTGCTTCGGAAATGCATTTAAAATGTCAATCGGAGAATCATAAAATCCGCACGCTATTTTTCCATTCGTTTTTACTCCGTTTCCTAAATCATATTCGAAAGAATTTTCACCATCAATAATGTTATTCCACATTCTGGGATAAATTATTTCAACTAATCCAACTTCCCATTCACCTGAGAGTTCTAGACGTTTGGGGAGTTTCGTGTAGAAGTGAGACATTGTGTTGCCAGGATAAAACTCGATAGAGCTGTCGCTGGGCAGTGTGACGTAGAAACTCATTGTGGGTTATGGAAGCGAAACAAATTTAATGAGCAGACTCAATTTATCGAAAATAAGTCTTTGGAATGAATCCAGGCGTTAAATTTGCGAGGATAACCTCTAAACTTGACAAAGTATTCCAAACGTTTCTTAACTACTCTCTTCTTTAAAATTTTCTCAACATGAAAAGAATGCGATTTTTTAACTTTCTGCAGTTCTTCTGAGTAAAATGTACCAGTGATTATTTCTCCCATTAAATCTTTTATCTTATATACTGGTAGCTTTCTACGTATACAACGCTGAATCGTAAATATTTCCTCGGACCAATTATTTTCATATCCTTTCTCAAATGTTAATTTAGTCTTTGCAACCCTAACGAAGTCTCCAACCTGAAATTTGAATGGAATCTCCTTAACATTAGTTTTATTTACATCTCCATATAAGGTATTCCACACTTGTTTTTGATTTTCAACTGTTACATTAATAGGTTCTTTTTTTATGCTGAGATGGAGTGTATGATTATAACTGTGTACGAGTTGGTCTAAGACGATAAATCGATAGGTGTTTTTATTGGTAAAGTATTTCCACATTTTCGTTTTCAAAGTACGATTGAATCTTTCAACAACACTAGCTTTGGTTTCATTATTTGTCGTGAAAAACTTTACTTGGACAGATTTTAAATAAGATTGAAATGATTTATTTGTAAATTCAGTTCCTTGATCTGTTTGTAATTTTTTCGGTTTTCTTTCCTTGAAAATTGACTTAAATGCATTTACAATGCTAGATCCATTTTTCCGTTTCAAAGGTATGACCCATGCATATTTAGAAAAAATATCTATACATGTTAACAGATATCGATAACCATCGTTGTATTTTACAACACTTAACATGTCTACTAAATCCGATTGCCATTGAAAATCGATTCCCCCAACAATAACTCTGTTTCGCAGAAAGTTGCGACGAACGCTTTTATGTAGGGTGTATGCATTCTGACTCTCCAACCATTCTTTGATAGTCTTTTTTGGAACTTTCCCTTTCATTGCTTGATACAAGGCATTTATTCCACCAAAGCTCCCTGGTAAGCTAGGGTCTTCATAATACTGAGCTAACTCGTCTTTACCCATTCAGTCCAGTTACAGAGATGCAACTTCTGTTACTTTACTGATATTTCTACTAGAAATAGTAAAAAAACTCAAACTATACTTCCTTAATTTCATCTACTTTCTATCAAAAAATATATATAAATCTTGTCCAATGGTAGATTATATATATCATGCTTTCAAAATAGTGGTAGAGAAATCAGTTTTCTAATGCAATAACTTTTTCATAACAAATTGCAGATTGTAACCATAACATGAGAAAAATACTTGTTTGTAAGTTTAAATAAAGAGAGAAACATTTTTTTAAAGAAAAAAAAATCGTTTATTAAATAATCATAATCAGAGCATGTATGTAAACAATAATGTACCCCTCAATAGTAAACTGACCCATATGGCCAAGTCATTAATACTTCTTTTTTCTTTTTTTTTAAGCATAATTCCATGTTCCTTGACAAAACACAATGAATTTCTGGGGTAAAGTTAGGGAAAATATTTTTAACATCTAGTATAGTAACACATAGAATTTATATATATATATATATATAATACATCTCATATTAATTTTTTTAAATCAAATACAAAAGCAATCAGTACAGCAAAATACGAAAGCATTCAGTATAGCACAATACGAAAGAATTTAGAGCAAATATACATATATACATTACATCAGACAAGCGAGTAATGCCCCCAAGGTAGCGTATGAATACCATCATCGAGAACGTATCGTTTGGAATCAGTGGAGGAGAGGGCAAGTTTATTTTGGGTTATTGAATACAAAGTATGATGCTTGGATTTGATTAGATTCATCTTTGCATGCTTATTTCGTTTATGTAATAGGCATTTTAGATAGTCATCAAAGTTAATGCTTTGTTCAATTGACTGTTTTTTGATGCCTTTCAGTTTCTTAACTACCTTCCTACCTTCGACTTTGTACGAGTACATTTTTGACCTTAACCCTACGAATTCGGTCATAATACTACCACTATTCTCGTCCTTCATTTTACCTACTATTTTCTTATTTAATTTGGGAATATCATATTTATTGTTTTCTGGGAAATCTGAAGTGTCATAAAGGTCCAAATTTTTTTTAATATCTTCGAAAAAATCATTTGTGCGAATATGATAAATAAAAGAGTCCGTATCAGTATATAATAGTTTTGCTTTTACGTCATATTCATTTTTTATCACATTATAGTGAAAATCAGTCATTAAAGTTTTGGATATATCCAGTATTGACATACCAATACAGATGGGTTTGTTAAAAATTAGTTTAGTTTTTTGCATATGAATGGCTACTAAATTTTCTGAAAAAATTGTCCTGCGATTAAAATTAGGTTTAGCTATCAATTTTGAAGCGGACTTTTCGTTTGAGCATAACCGAATGTCAACTCTTCGTCGAATATTTTCGATGGTTTTTCCAAATATAGAGTTGTTCATGAGTTTAAAAAAATCTTTTTCAAAAGAGTTTTTAGCTATTGCTCTCATATTTGTATTCAGTTCTATATAAGTTTTTAACCAATCTGTTTCTATAAATTTTATAGCTCTGTTAATTTTTTTTAATTTTAGACCTAAATCCAAATAATGCAAAAGAGATTTATGATGAATAACATACCTCTCCTTGTGAGTGAGCGTTAGTAGTAAGCGATTTTCCTTATACCCAGGAGGAACGGCATTTAGGGCAGCTAATGGATAATCACTATGTAGATCATGGAGTTCCTGTGGATACTCCAAGTCCACATCTAAAATGTATCCATTTTGGTCATCATTACGCAGTGTATCTATATCAATAATGTTGCACCACTCAAATCCTTTGATAGGTAGTTTCTGGGACATCGCCCAACCATACAAATTATTGGCGTCTAGGTAGAGAAGGTAGCTGGAGGGCTGAGAATCATCATAATTAGACATATATTTATTATTTGCTTTAGCATGTCGATGAGAACATTGAGAAACTCCTCCCCTGATTCCTTGTTCGACAAACATAAGCATGTCATAATCTGTTAAAAGTTCTATTTTCACTCCGGTACTCTTCAACATGGCATCCCAAGATAGTCCTGGAGCGGTATAATACCATGCAGGATCTAGCTTGTAGGATGCCATGCATAGTTTTCGAAAATTTTCGAAAACGTCGCAGAGCAGTAAAACATCAGTTTTAACATATAAGTCCGAATATTCTCCGAGGGTTTTAATGTTGAAAGATTTCCACACATTTTTTGCATGAGCGTAATCACTATCCGTAGTTGCTGTTTTATTTAACACATTATAAAATTTTTCTTGAGATGGAAGTTGTGTTTCGGAAAATTTATCCATGGAATCCATGTAATCATACGGGTACACACCCTTTCTTATCATAAGTTTCCAATTTGAAGGAAAATGATTCTTCGTATGGTGAAATTCATGTTGTAGGAGATTATTCGCGAGGGTATCTAAACTACTGGCCATGAATTTCATTGTGTCCAAAAACCTCAAATTAAATTTATTCCCGGTTTTTTTGCTAATCGAGATGTATCTTTCTTCTGTATTCGGAATCACGGTTATGTTTTTAGAGTCCTCCGCTAATTCCCGAATAAAAAGATGCGAGTCATAACCTGCGAGGTTATGGAGAAAAACCGGGATAAAATTTGGCAGTTTGTAGTTGAAATTACATGACGCATGTGCCGGTCCTCGGTAATTCCCAGTCACATGGTCATGATCCCTCACTTTTATGTCTCCAGCTGAGATTGGCTTCTGACAGATGAAGCACACATTTGATTCATGGAGTTTTTTCTGCGACTCATTCAATTCCTTCATCGGCACAAAGTTTGTGTACTTTGATTCGATGATCTGCGCCTCCATCTGAAGGCATTCTATGAATTTCCGCGAAGCATCTTCTCCTCTATAAACTACCGGAGGTTTGGTTTCTCCTCGACCGACTACGTAATAGCAGAAGCTTACAGGCTTGTGCTTTTCGTACACGTTAGTGTATGAGCAATCATCATCAAAAGGAGCACAGGTGGATACTTTTTCAGTCAATGTTTCAAAATCAGCATAAATAACGTAAGGCACGTATTGAGAATGCTTGAAATTATTAAAAAAAACCCACTTCTTCTCTTCAGAAGGCATCTCTATTTTGCAAGGAACATTCATTTTGCAAAGCTCAGAGTGTAAAGTTAAACTATCGTTTGAACTAAAAAAGCTTAAACATCGTCTACAAATGAAATGTCTTCGCTTTCCTTTGGTTAATTGACTTGAAACAAGACGTGAAAGACTAGTAATTGTACAATAATGAGATTTTTCTTTCTCTTTAATAAATAAAAGATCAACGTGTTTATTTTTAATTTTGGGTGTGACTACTAATGGAAAAATCATCATATCTTTACAAAAAGAGTAAACGTTAATAGAAATATCATTATTGTTTTTTTCAAATATTTTTATTTCTTCTGGTTTTGTAGGGAAACTTATCCCAGAAAAGTTAAAAGCATCCTTAAAGTTGACATAGTTTGAAACTCTGGATGTATTTTGATCTGCTGGAAATAATGCAGCTAAAATGGACCAACGAAAACATTCATTGTCTGAATTTCTAACATTTACAACCGCATGTTTTAATTTTATTTCATTTGGTAACTCTATAAAACTAGTTCCTCGTAAAGGTAAATATTTATTACATCGTATTTCCAATTTAACAATAGATTTAAGGGCCCAACCTGAATCCTTCATTTCAAATTCTTCGCTTTCTTTTAAAATTTTTTCTGAAGCAATACTGAAAGCGTAGTCAATTTCATTTATAGATAATAATGCAACATTTTTAGTTTTAAAAGAACACTCTTTGAAAAGTGAGCCTTCCGAGAAACGTTCATAGATACATATAAGTAGAAAATTTACCTTTACTGCATTCTGCTGATGAACAATTTCTGTAATTAGTTCCACAGCTGCGCTCCTCTTTGCCTCCATAAACTCGGAGACATCTAGTATGCCTTGCGGGTTCGAAAGAGTCCAAGTAGAGAGACGATTTCCAAACGCACTCTCTTTCCGTCGCACAGTTCGAGAAGAAGCTCCACTCGTTGATGTCGATGCTTCAGGATTCACTCCACCCGCTGATGTTGATGGTCCAGGATTCACTCCACCCGTTGATGGTCCAGGATTCACATTATTACCCCCTTGAAAGTTTTCACTGCGTCTGGGCCGCTTGCTTTTCTCAGGGTTAGCCTCGCCGGGTTTTTTTCTTTTTGGAGGTTGTTGATGGAGGCTTTTTTTATGTCGCGTAAGTGCGTCAAGTCTTGAAAATGCCTTATTGCACACATCACAACGGAAATCATTGTTTTCGTGTACACTGGCTACGTGTCGCTGAAGGGTTGATTTTCTATTAAAGTTTCGCTCACATAATATGCACGGAAATGACTCCTCGTTATGCACGGAAGAAACATGACGTTCCAAATTAAACTTGGAGCTGTAGGTGTTGCTGCAAAGTCCACAAACGTGTGTATTCATTACATATGGTATACTGGCTTGCAAAGTTCTATGAGAAAAATGAGAATGCGTCCCTCTCTCACACACACAGGTTAAGTATAAGAGGCAGGAAAATGAGAAAGCGCTACACACGCTCACAGGATAGAATGAGAATGCGAAACGACTACACGTACTATCTTGAAATACAGGTAGGGGGCAATCCCTTGGAATGCAGGACAAGTACGTACAATGCTTTGGAATGCAGGAGGGTAGATAACAAAAGGCTAGTTTCTGACATGAAAGAGGGGTGTACTCAATGCCTTGGAGTTCAGAAGGGTAGATGACAAAAGGACTGGTTTCAGGACGAATCGGCCTCAGAAAGCATATCCACTTTTTGATCTGTAAAGGGTAAAGTATATCCAAAAGGAAATGATCGCTTCATGTTTTTCCACTAAAAGCACTAAGGAACAGGAATGAACACGTTTGAAGATACAAGTGATATCACTTCCAAGATTTCAGGGCAGCGACACGTCCTCCTCTGGGATATTTTGCAGTCAAAAGAATCTTACTGGTCAGACCTGTTAGAATGGGTCCAGGTGTTGCCATTCTGCGAGTCCACAAATAACCTTATTACATACCATTGCCAGATTCGGTACTAAAACTTTTCTTCTCCACATTCACGTTTTCATGTCAGAAACGCGGAGGTAAACTTACTACTCAACTCTACTCTACTCTCGAGTGACGTCATTCTCCACCACATGTTTGATTCCACGTTTGAACACGTTAGATTGACGTCATTCTCCACCACATTCTCCACCACATGTTTGATTCCACGTTTGAACACGTTAGATTGACGTCATTCTCCACCACATTCTCCACCACGTGTTTGATTCCACGTTTGAACACGTTGGAATGACGTCATTCTCCACCACATTCTCCACCACATGTTTGATTCCACGTTTGAACACGTTAGATTGACGTCATTCTCCACCACATTCTCCACCACGTGTTTGATTCCACGTTTGAACACGTTGGAATGACGTCATTCTCCACCACATTCACCTTTCTATGTCAGAAACGCAGATAAAAACTGATCGAACTTATTGATGTGGTGGAGCAATCTATACTATTTTAACAGCCAATTACGCACTTAATGTATTCAGATTTAAATTGATTATATTTCGGTAAGTAACCAGGTATTCGTGGCCGAATGGTTATATTCTCATCCAACTAACACTCGACTACGAGTACTTTTTGGTAGTCAGTTCGATCCCAGCAAAAAATATCACATCTTTTAGTTTTAAAAATATGTTTTAAAGATTTTATTATTTTTTTACTCAAAAAGTACTAATAGATGGCGCTACGAGTTACAGAAAAATCAGCTCTTAAATCCAACCGCTCTGAAATTCGCCTTAAATCCAATCCCTCTGAAATTCGCAAGTCCAAAACGTAAGCACGTGTTATTCGACGAAATCCGAGAAACCGAAACTAACAACTCAACTCCACTCGAAGCAGGAAGAAAACAACTAAACTCAACTCAAAATTGAAAACGAAACTAACAACTCAACTCCACTAGGTATGACGTCACTTCCGGCACAACTCCACTTCCGGTTATGACGTCACTTCCGGTACAACTCAACTTCACTTCCGGTTATGACGTCACTTCCAGTCGTGACGTCACTTCCGGTACAACTCAACTCCACTCGATTTCTCCACCTTCTCCACCACTGATTTAGAACCCGCATTTTCTATGTACTTTTGTTCCTTTTAAAATTCACACTAATACTTAAAATTTTCAGTTATTATTTAATTTTACTCATGTGTAAAACTATCAGTGGTGTGCGTAAATATTTAGATTATGCATTAAATATCAAGAAAAGTTAATTTGCTTTTCAGCACAGATGTGCACACATTATTTTCAAAAACAGAAAGCCCTCTTGCTATCCATTTAACGAAGAAATGAATTACATGTAAAATTAAGAGAACAATACAAAGTATCTTGTAAAATACTTCATAGCTTCGTACAGTATTGGAATTTTGCTCTGCAATTTAAACTGCACAATATGCATAAGGTTTCAAATAAAAAGAAGGTCATGTTTAGTAAAATGTGTGGTTTGCAAAAGCATTAAAAGAGGAACGTTTAATTTATAACTTCAAAAACAAATGGCTTTTAATTCTATTTTTCACTACTTCGAATGTACAAGGAAACGTGGTTTGGGTCTTGTAAAGTTTCAAATAAAAGCAAACAAAAATTACTCTTACAGGTTTTTATAATTATTTTTTACTATGCATAAAACACACTTTAAGAATCAAACTTTTAAAAAATGTCTTAATTGTAAAATAAAAAATAAAAAGCAAATTGCATTGAAATGTTTGTAATAATATTTAAAGTATATATTTCAATTGTTAAACGTTTTTTTTTTAAATCTTCAGTATTAAAATATGTGTAATAGTATCTTATATATAATTAAGAGTAAAAGCATCCAACTTTTAAAATATAAATCCTTAATCAAAGAAAATTTCGTTAAAAACAGTTTGTAAATCTGTATAATAAAAATTAAATCACTAAAATTTAGGAAGATTTATTTAAAGTAAAAAAAAAAATATGCAAGGAAAGATTAATTAAAAATAACGTTTGGTTTAGATTTTATAGCATAAATGATTTCAATACAATTATAACTTATTCAAAATGTGCACGTTCATAGTATGGGTCTTGTAAAGTTTCAAAAATTTTACGCTCACTTAAGTGTATAATATTAAAAATTTCTGCATTAAAAATATGTGCTATAACATCTAATGTATAATTAATTTTTGAGTAAAAACATCTAACTTAAAAAACATAAATCTTTATAGCAAAGAAAAATTTCATTTCAGATCTTGCATTTTAAAAGATAATTTATAAAACTATGTAATGAAAAAACAAATAATCCTAAATACAGTATATGTGGTAAGACACGCTAAAAAAATTTATTTAAAAACAACAAGATATAAGCATTTATAAAAATACTATTCAGAAAGGCAAAGATCAATTGTAACGTTGTCCAAATATCGTCTAGTGTGCGACACTGAGTTCCATGCACATGAGTGGTTTATCGCTGCTTTATACAAGAATTTTACGAAACGTTAAGTTTATTCTAGGGCATAATGCATTCCCACGGGGCAAGCTGTGAAACCAAAATTGGTTTGTTGGATACTTCATCACAAGCAAGCTTCCATTTTCCAGAACAATTTTTAAAGAATTATAGTTCTTTCTAGAAAACATAAATTGCCTTTTCTGTCCAAATGAAACAGACGCTATGGGTGCATTAAGATCCAAGTCCTTCTCGTTGTCTTTATGGGCACCTATACAGTCCTTACCATCTTTATAACGGTTCACCAATACAAAATTAAATCTTGTACCAATTATTTGTTCCACTTCTGCCTTAATTTCCAGTAGTAAAGGAGACCAAGGCTTGGCTGCAATACAAGATCCGCTAAAGGCATAGCTTATTCCTACTTCTCCGTATTCCTGCTTCTCCGTATGCTACAAGTTGCCGAGGCACAGTACATTTTTACCGTAAATTTCAATAGTAGTTTCCTCTTTCTTTAAGTACGTTAATTCGTTTTCCAATCGACGAAAATATGTCCAGCCTTCACGATCTGTAAACAATTTACCATACTCATAACATAAAGAATCTTTACAATATTTCCGCAAACACAGTTCTTTGTCTGCACACATTTTCTTTGCAGGTCTAATTTCCTTAGAATCCATGATTTATTTAAAAGCAGTAAAAATGGGCAGAAAAAACCCCAAAACAAGAAGCAAAGTAATTCAAAGACCCAAGATGCTCCAACTATACTTTAAAAAGCCTCTTATTTATCAAATAGTTTCTATCGTTATCTGTGACTAGGTGTTTAACTCCGTTCCTTCTGTTATCTTAATTAGCCTACACATGCAAAACAATTCTTAGTCATATTCTCACAAGTTCCAGAGGCTTCTAGACTTTCAGTCTGATACTTTACCATCACAAACCTTTGGTAGAATGTATTTGTCTAAGATTGCATCTAATCAATAAAACAATTTCCCACATTTGTCACACACATACCTTAGTCATATTGTCCCAAGTTCCAGAGGCTTCTAATAATATCAATCTTATACGTTTCCTTGCCATCGCTTATAATATCCATACTATAATAAATCTTTGGTTAGTTGCCTCTTATTTACCTAAAAATGTAATGTTTCATATTTCGTTATGCATTTGTATCCTATTCAGATCTCAAAGTCCTCCCTTCGAGTTCCAGTAATGGTTTCCCGACAAAACATTCACCCTTAAGCATGCATATTTTCTTCAAGCTCATGTTGTATATAAATTCATTAAAATATAAAAAAAGGGTTTTAATTCTATCTAACAGTGTTCAAACGGTTAAAATGCTTCCCATCCAATCGGTTGGCCTCAATTACTTATGTTCCGAGTTCCAACGTTAGAGTATTAAGATAATCCCTTCGTCACTATTTCATAGCTAAAACCCCTATAGAAAGTTCCAGTTCGGGCATGTCATATGTGATTCATTGGGTGATGTAGTTCTAGCATGTCATTCATTTGCTTTATTCACAATCAGAAAAACAACACCATTCTCCTAAATAGCAATGTGTTTAAAAGCTTCTCATTTACTTAAGATTGTATCCTATCGGTGACTATGTGTTTAACTCAGTTCCTTCTGTTATCTTAATTAACTTACGCGTGCAAAACAATCCTTAGTCATATTCTCACAAGTTCCAGAGAGTTCTATATTCTGATACTTTCCCTGTCATTACATATAATTCGCACACTATGGATATAAACTTGTAAATTCAACTTTATGTTCATATTCATTCTTCACAGGGGCAATAAGGTATTCACAATAAAGAAAACACATACTTTCACTCCCTTAAGATGTAAACTTTCTTCACGAGCTAGTATTCTATATGTATTATACTAAGTAGGTGATCGTGGTAGAACGGTTAAAGTGCTTGTGTAAAACGGGCGGCCGCGATTACCTTTTGCTGAGTTCGAATCCACCCTCATAGTATTGTTTTCTTTAAAAAATTCTCCAGTTAATTCTGAAGTATCACGCTAAAAGTCTACAGCTAGAAAATAAAATAAATCTCTTAAAACTATTTGTTACTTCTTCCAGCACTAGATGGCGGTACGAGTCATTCAGCCTAAAATTTGAAAAAACTGCGTAAATCTATTTTATTTTATATATCATACTATTTTCACTAAAGTACGTTTACTTGTTCAACCCCTCACTAGATGGCGCCACCAGTTATTTTGTAAAATCATTTATTAAAACCCCATACAATTATTCAAACCATTTTCTAAAAATAGAACATTCCTAGTATCTAGAAAAAATACAAGTCCGAGAGAGAGAGAGAGCAAACACTACATTAATTCCCCACTAACATCAAAGTCCCAATGGAGTAGTGGCTAGCATGCATGACTTCGGATCCTATGGACCCGGGTTCGAATCCAAGAAATTCCTTTTTAATTAAAAATAATACGGTTGTCCCTATTAACACCAGATGGCGCCAGTAGTCATTTATCACCATGGCAACATATCAATAACATGACGTCATCTTGTTCCTCCACCCACAAACGGCGCCATCTTGAAACAACTCAACGCCTGCACGAAGTCGATGACAAAAAAAATTCCAAGTCCAAAATGTAAACAAACAATACGTCATGTCTGCACGTCATTCAGACACGCCCACTTCCTGTCACGTGGTGTGACGTCACTTGGTATGACGTCATCCCCGGAACGGTTTTATCACCCCTGCCCAAATCTTCCCTTCCTACCCAATTTCTCCCTGCCCTTATGCGCCAGAACTCTCATTTTCTATCTACTCACCACGCCAACGTGAGGATATGTGAGGCCACGATAGATTTAACGTGCACCAGCCCCCAAGTACACGACCGTCTTTGGTTGGGTCGAGTTTCGAACTCGGAACCCTCCGGTTGCTAATCCGCTGCTCTTCCAATCGGGCCCCAAATGGCATGTGAAAAGGCAATCCAATTTCAGTGGGGAGAGATGAAATAAGACAAGCTACTTCAATAACTATTCTCAGGCAATCCATTTGAAACTCGATCCAAACAAAGACCGTCGTGTACGTGTGGCTTGTACGCGTTACATCTGTCGTAGTCTCAATTGCCCTCATGTTGGCGTGTTGTGGAAGTTTGGCCAGCTCATGTGTTGCCTCGTCATCTGACCGTGATTCAAAATTACGTTGTGGTGTTCTCGATCTTTCCCTTTGGGATTGATCCCGGACCGTCGCCCGTTGTGTTGCTCCAGTGTGACGTTAATTAGAATAACGTACCATACTACCGTACCACAAATAGACTTCAGTCCGAATCCCTCGAGAAGGCAGTCGAGTCACGTGATCTATTTATTAAATGTGATAGGTTGGATCGTAAACAAAGCATTCCCACTATTGGCATCTTTAGCGCGGAATCTGGCTCGAAATGTATCGTTCTGTGCCGCAAGCGATAGCAGTGATAACGAGTTATCGGATAAAACAACCCACGGAGATCGCACTTTGTGCTTTTGCTTATAGCTGCCCCTCCTAACGACCTTTCATACCAATTCAAAAAATGAACTGAATGGTCTCATCAAACCCGATTGGTAGAGTTGTGAGTACACCTTGTAACTTTGAAAAACGGTCAGGCTGCCTAGTTGGAGGAGTAGCAGTTTGGCAACCGGAGGGTTGCGAGGTCGAAATTCGATACAACCTAAGACCGTCGTGTACGTAAGGGGTTGGTACACGGTAGGTATTTAGTGACCTCTTATGTCTTCACGTTGGACTGGTATGGAAGTTTGGTGAGAGGTTCAAACTCAGGTGTTACGAATTTGGTGTTCAAAATTACGAGGTTACTTTCCTTTCGGGATTGATCCCGGATCCATCGCCAGTATTCAGTAATGTTGCTCCAGTGCGACGTTAATTCAACTACCTACCTTCCTGAGACAATCCCTTAAATATCAAAGCAAAACTGAAAATTTATCTATTTGGGTATGCAGAAGTATAAAATGAGTCATGTACGCTTTAGTTAATAGCAGGTGGGTATTTTTTTGGTAGGATTTTAATTAACATCACACTGGAGCAACACAACGGGCTATTGGTGACGGTCCGGGATCAATCTTAAAGGGAAAGATCCGAGGACAACACCTCATAATTTTGAACTATGGTCAGATGATGAGATCAACACCTGATCTGCAAGCCACTCTCCAAACTTACACACCACGCCAACGTGAGAAGATTTGACGTTCACCATCCCCCATGTACACGATTATTTTTGGTTGGATCGAGTTTCGAACTCGGAAACCTCCGGTTCAGCCTGAAAAAGTCCAGCATATTTAAATTTTTTACTTTTCTTAAAATATCACATATTTCGAAAGCCAAACACCGCCAAAATGGCGAGAAATCCCATCTGTTCGCAAATGAAAGTATTTTTCTTTCCCTGGTAGTTTATGTTTGCATTGAACATGTTTACATGAATATTGTTTGGTTGTCATAGACGTGAAATATAAGTAGACTGAGTATCGCTTTGCGAAGAGCTTCAAAAAGTGTCACCAACACGTGGCTAGTAGTCACGTGACTGCTAAGCGAAAATTTAACTGGTTGATTGATTTGACTTTTTATCGCTTCTCTTGGCGACTTAGCATTTACTTATAAAAAGTTAGCGATGCGAATGTGTATAATACTGCATAGTTCTTGAATTTGAGTTACATTTTAACATTGTTAGGCGATGTGAATGTGCATACTACTGAATATTTATTGAATTTGTGTAACTTTTTAATGTTTTTAGCAATTTGAGCTGTTATATAATTAGCTTAAGTTCTCATTGGGATCAAGTTTAACTAGCACATATACAACAAAAATCCGCACATGTAAGATAAATACGTTGTATCGAATAGATTGATTGCAGGCCCGGAGTTCAGATACGGCCGTCTGGACAGGTTTAACCGGCCTCAAGCCGAATAAGTCCGTCGGATATGTTTAACCGGCTCGCAGACCAGATATGGCCCCCAAATTTTTAGCAGGACCGCAGTTCAGATACGGTCACCGGACAGGTTTACCCGGCCCTCAGTCCGCCAAATATGTTTATTTGGACAGCAGACCAGATACTGGACTTGTTTAACCTGCCCGCTGTTGAGATACGGCCCTCAGGACAGTTTTACGTAGCCCTCAATCCAGATAATCTTCCGAATATTTTTTATCAGATTCGGCCCTCCAATTCGGTTTAACCAGCCTGCAGTTCAGATACGGTCCTCCACACAAGTTTACCAGGCCCGCAGTCGAGATCGGCCCAGTATACTGGTTTGATTTATCGCTCAACTGTTACCTTTGCTATTGAAGAGAGAACGTGTCAAACGGGGTAGGGATGTTCACAAGTATATCGTCATTGGTTAAAATTTTGTGTAAGATAGTTGTCCTAAACCTGATCTTCCTTACTTAAATTTATTAATATTTTTCTTTAACAACTGTATTAGGTGTGAAAATTATATCTTAAAGATTTAATAGGCAGAAAATCATTCAAACTTCCTTTTTAAATTTAATTAGGTAAACACGAGCCGGAATGAATTGTAAAATAAATTCACATGTTTGGAAATGACTGCTTCAATAAATATTTTACTGATGCATTAAATAAAAATAGTGAAAATAGATAACGTTGCGTGCTCAAATCAAGTCTGGGTCACCACTGAAAGCTTTCATTTATATTATGGATACATAACTGCTTATATTTTTGTAAACGCAAATTTATTTTAGGACAATTACGCATAGAAGTATTATTAACGTGAAAACATCACCTACTGCATGCAGCTTATCTCCCCGTCATAAATTTAAAATCATAAAGTTGCATAATTTATTTAAAAGAAAAATCATGAGGCTGGAAAAAGCATAATAGTATTTACGCTGCTCAATAGATGGCGCTGCTTCGATGCAGCAGCTTTGTCGGTCGCTCTTCCAAGTGCTGACCGCGTGCGTAGGAGCTTCATCTTTGGAGATCCATTTGGGTCTGGAGCAAATGGACCATCACCGTTTATTTGAGGTTAATTACTAAAATGAAATGAAAAGACATGGGTTAAAGTAATGTTCCAAGGAACTTAGAATTAAAAATTAAAACTATTGTTGTTTGTGAAACAATTAGTGGTCGTGTCGAGTCTCTAAGATAACTCTACTCATCTGATGACAAAGTCGCGATCCATAAAAGGGATAGTGCAAGTTAATTTGCAGGGGGATAGAATTATTGGAATTGAAGTCGAAGACATCAGGGTCCAAACGAAACACTCCGCAGCCACGTTTAGGTCTCTGTGGGAAGGTTTGCAGGTATTGTTAAAGGAAAACTCTAGGTCGTTTTTGCGAGTTTTTGACCGAAGGGTCATAAGGTGATAAGACCCTTAGTTCTTCGTTTGGCACCTGAGATAGTTTTTGGAAGAAGGTGTATGAAATGTGCTGTAAAAATTCAGCAATGGGCTTAATTTTGGTATCCGAATGTATGACTTCATTCCGGACATAATAAGGGGCTCCAGTAATAATCCGCAATGTGCGGTTCTGAATGTTCTGCAGTTTTTTCATGTTTTGGTCTACAGTTTTTTCATGTTTTTTTTTCAGATTTGGGAACCGCAGGTTGGCCGAATAATGGCTTTGTAGAGGAGAAGCTTATTGTGAAGGGAGAGCCTGCTCCTTCGAGCTATGAGCTGATAAATTTTGGACCTGGCAATAGTGAACGCTTGAAGGAGGAGCGCTAGGTTTATATTGGCGTCTTTCGCCAACTCTATTACAGCCAATAAAATTTCAGTGCGCAATTGCGGGGCCAAGGGGACTGACGAGGCAGTTGTGCAAGGGGGAGACAATTTGGAAGGCGGAGCTACCTTATTTTGTCCCGATACAATGCTTGCAAAAGAAATATTTGGGAGCACACTCGTAGAGCAGGCTGAGACCAGTTTCTCTGTTTGCTGGGGCTTCAAGATCCACCTCCTCCCAACTCACCGACAGGTTTAGGGCCTTTTGTGGGAAGAGGGGAGAGGACTTCCACCGCACACGAAGGAAGCACAAAAGGAAACACAGCCCCAGCGGATGGGGAGAGCACAACCCGGTCCCGATGCGCGCGGCCCCTAGACCCAGGGCACCACCATTTATTGAAATTTCAAAAATACACATACACAGAAAAGACCAACAGGGACAAATAAATATAACAAAAGAAGACAACCGACTGCATCATCGGTTTACAGGGGCGAATGAAGGAACAACTCCCTCTATGAGCCAACAAATCAACCGTACGTAAATATAATAAAGAAACAATATGATTTTAAGAGGCGGTTTATAATAAGCACCGCCAAGTAGAAAAAGTCGGTTTATAAAACATCGGGTGGCTCATAAAAGGAACCAAAAGAGAAAATATTTAAAATTGCCGCAATAAAAGAACACACAAACATCAAAATTTCAATTGAAATAAACGACGATGTACGAGTGAAATATTTACAAATGAATATGGAAAATGATACAATATGTTCATATGAATTGAATTATGAGAATAAAATTCTAATGTTTCCAACATAATCACTGCATCGCATAGAACAACGAAACGATAACACAAGCAATAAAAAAAGAAAATTTTATTGAAAAATATACGTTTTAAAAACCCTAAATAGAATGTATAAAAGGTGATTAATTAAAAATATAAAGATTTAAAAATGGTGCCGGACCTATTTAAAGTTGGCCCCCTATTTAAAGTCAGGGAGCAAACACTATGGGATTCAATTGCGGGGAGCGGGAAGCCCCTCCGCCTCCTCGCCGGCCATCAACACGCAGAATTTAACCTTATTTTTTTTAATATACAAGAGAGCCATGCTGGTTTGATGGCGTCGGTAGGCTTTCACCCAGTGGGCTTGGCGCTGGTTTGGTTTGGGCGCAGTGTTCTGCGACTTAACGGTGCCGGGATTTCGTGCACCAGATTGGGGGTTGCGGGGACAGCGCCTCTGTGATCACCACCACAGTTCACGCATTTGAGCGGCATGTTGTATGCATTGGGGCAATCTTTTGCCGAGTGAGGGCCTGCACATCTCACACATTTCTGCGGGAGAGTGCAACACTCGGAGGAGTGGAAGAACCCCTGGCAGCGATAGCACTGAGATGGGACTTCTTGCCTAGTACCGCTCAAATTTAATTTTGGTGCCGAGAAGGGTTATGATATTAAATACCTCCTCCACTTTAAGTGAGTTCACCAGCTGGAGGTAAAACAAAGGCATAGGTCTTTTACAGCCAGGACGGGTGAGGCGGCTGATTCCGGAGGCCTTTACTGCGGATTTTATCCGTTCGGGATCGGTTCGTTGGGGAAATCCCTTAAGAACAAATTTGACAGGGCATTCATTGCCCAGCTTGAAAGTTTCAAACTGCACCCCTGGGCGGGCATAAAACGAGTGGCATGATGGTATTCTTCCTCCGTCTCGACGGTGAGCTTGAAATGCTCACCAGAAAGTCGAGATTTAAGTGATTTGGCCACAACCAAAGCAGGAAAGGAGTTCACCCCAGTTAGGGGAGGGAGCACAAAAATTGGGGAATTTTCTGCTTCCGTGGTGGTTTGAGAGCAGAAACTAATCTCGCAGCGGTGGCATTCTCAGTTGCTTCTTCCATTTCGGACTCAGAGCCCGAGGATGGAAAAGCAGAAGCAGGTTCTTTCTGTTGTATACCAACAGGGAGGAACTTACCCTCGGAGCGCTTGATCCTTTTGGGTTTAGTGGCCAATTTTCTTTTGGTATTCCTGGAGCGCTTGCGCTCAACATTGCGAAAATCATTGATGCCGATTTTTGGTTGCTCAGCTTCTGAGCATGCCACCATTGCTGTTACATTATTGACACCTACATTTTCAACAACAATATTCTTATCTAAGTACTAGTATTGTTATGACATACATTTGGAATAGACATAGCATTATCCATGAGTTGAGGAGATGGCAAAAGAGCCTTCTCCTCAGTAGCCTGCCGTTTAGATTCGGCAAAGGTGGCTGGAAGTTCAAACATTTTGACAACATTCTGACACAAGGTACAGATAATTGACAAAATGTGCTTACCTTCCGCATGGTAAGCTTGTTCTTTCCAGCGGTGCAGGGTCGGAGATGAACATTAACTTGTCATCTAGTTCACGATATTTTTCACGAAGGTCATAAATCATTTTCACTATTTCCTCCTTAGAGGCCTTATCGGCCAGTACGAAATACTGGCACGTCAGCACCAGTCAAAGTCTGGACAGAGAATTAGTGTTGCCCCTAACGGTGAGTGGACTATTTAAGTTACTTGATGTTAAGATATCGTACGGCCAATGAGAATGCAGGGAGTAGTAAATCTACTTCCAGCAAAAAATTAGTATAAGGAAAGGAATTTTGAATAGAGAATCAAGAATGGGTGCTCGGGGTTCAATTTATTCCAATAAACATGGATGCTCTTGGCCTGGCTTCATTTTGAGGAAGTGTTCACACTTAATTTCAGAGATGGGGATATTGTCATTAGTTATGAGGTTTTCAAAAAATTTAGAAGAAAGGTAGGCAATGAATTTTCTGATTGATGGGATTTTGGCGGAGAGGAGAATATCCTTGTTTCGATAGAACCATCGAGCTTTTACAATAGTTCTCAGGGTGGTATTTTGAAGGATTTAATTTTTTTATATTTGTTTTGGCTGCGGCACCCCAGATGGAAGCAACATATGTTAGAACAGGGCTAGGATAGTAGATGTAGATTAAGAGTTTGTTTTGTATGGATAGAAATTTCCTTATCGTAACGACTGAAAAACCCCTGAGCAATAATTTCTCGCCAACTGCTACCTTGCCAACCTCGAATCGCCAAAGTATAGGGCTATTTTTTCATTGGACACCCGCAGAACGTGAATGGATGTGAGTTCTAGGGAGAAATTTCATTAGAATGTCAGTATAGCACAGTAAAGTCAAGATTTCTAGGAGGGGAATAAGTTTGCTTCAATAACGCGATACTCGCTCTGAGAGGGAAAATGATCGTGACGTACTGGCGGGAAAGTCAGACACTGGCGCCTAGACGTTCCCCACACAACTGAATCGGATTTCGCCCTGAATTATTAAACTCTCTGAAAACGAATCCGACCACACAATACGACAATTTTTTTTATTCAATAGCTGATAATATGAAGTATTTACATACGGAGCCTCATTAATGAAATAAATATCATTTTTGAGAAAAACGCTGCTGAAAAGTGTAAAAAACAGAAATCTCGAAGACCATTAACCACTCCCTTGCTGTTTTATTGTCTTTGTGGAATGGACTCCCTGGGACCCGTTTCGCGGTTTGACTGGACATCTCTTCTTAAGGGATTTGCAGTGAAAGAGGAAAGTTCTTGCGATTAAGTAGCGTAGCAAAGATGTTATTTAATTATGTTTACACTTATTTGAGTATGTATTCAATTCATTGAACGCTATTAAAACAAAATTAAATGCATCCTATTTTATTTAAAAATAACCGGTCTGTAACTATTTGATTACGTAGATAATTTATTCCTTCAAAAAAATCAGGGTTTTCGAGAGTTAACCTTTGCTCATCATATGCAGATTCCTTGTGGAATATAAGAAGACACAATTATACAAACTTGGAAATCATTAACTGCAGTATTGTTCGAAAAGTTCGTGAGCACTGGGGAACCAAACTATAGTTTTTATGAAAAACTATATCTAGAGCAACCAAACCACAGGAAGAGTACTTTAGAACTGAATGAAATATTCTACAATTAGCTTTAAGTATGAAAGGGTTTATCAATTTTCACAGAACACTCAATGTAATTTAGTGGAAAGTATTTTACGAAAAACAAATTTGATAACAATTTGAAGAGAGGAATATAAATGAAGTCCAAGTTGTTCCTATTATTCCGAAAGCATCGCTAAGACATATTGCTAGGTAGGCAGGTATTTTAATTAACGTCGCACTGGAACAACACAACGGGCTATTGGCGACTGTCCGGGATCAAATCCAAGGGACATATTTCTAGGAGTACTAGACTTACGAGGGGTTGTCAATGAAGTTGTATTTTTCAATTACTGGAGTCTTGTTTAGCGATTCGTAGAAAATATGAGCGTCAATAACACAAATTAAATTTTAAAAACAATCCGTTGATATCAAAACGATATTTCTTTCAGTTGTGAAGTAAGCTCATTTCATGAAAAATTGTGATTAAGCAAGGAATGCATGAAAAGTAAAATTTTTCTGACTTCTCTCATTTGAACCGGTATCAGTAAGAACATGATGTATATATAATGTTCGAAATGCATACTTTAATTATTTGATTCATGTTAAACTATTTGTAGAAAGTATGTGCAGTGGTAATAGGCAAATTAAATTTTAAAAAGGAACTTCATATAAAACAGTATACAACAATAACTCCAAAATACTCCTAAAAGAATGTACTAATAGAAATAAACAAAAAAATTAGGTAAACTATTTTTAGACAAATTCGAACATCATATATAAATATAATATATGTATATGTATCCAGGGGTGCCCATCCCCCTGAAGCCCGATGGCGCAAATCACCCCAAATTTTTTTTCCGCCCCCTCTCAAATCCAGTTAACCATATAACCTTTATTGGAATCTCAAATTTCCAACTGAATCCACACAAAGCTCTACATTTCGTATTTTGTAAATCAGTTAGAGATAAATTTGGATGAGATAAATAAAACAAGAATAGCTATGAAAATGAACAATTTATATTTATAACAGCAATTTCATGTATAAACAATTATATTACTTACACTTTGCAAATGAAAATATAATAAAAACAGTTGTTTTGAAAGATTCTGAATGTCATGTGAATAAAACAAATATTTTACCATAAACTTTTGTACACTACTGCCAAAAGTTAAGCACTGAGAGGGAAATCTTAATTTCCGGAAATCAATCTCAATTTGAGAGGCTGTATTTCGCTGCACAGGTAGATGGAAGTATGCAAATATGTTCTATAACAGCAAATCACAGTTTCGTGTAGAGAAATATGCAAAAAAGCAGTCGTATAAGAAGCCAGCATTGTGAAGGGTTAGAGAAGTTTCATGTAAGTGCTGATAAAAAGTGTTTAGAACTTTCGTACGATTAGTTTTCAAGACAGACGTGTTTCCATGGCTTCCAAAAGACGAATGGCAGATAGTGAGCGCTGGCGTTCTGTGGGACGCCTTGAAGCAGGACAATCAATCACATGTTACTCTTTTCTTCGGCGTTCATCATTCCGTCATTTCACGATTATGGAAACAATTCCAAACAAGCCAAACATTTGTCCGAAGACCTGTGGCCAGTCGACCAAGGGTTACGGCCCCCGAAGAAGATCGATATATTGCTGTTTTAGCCAAGCGGAATCGAAGAGCGACCTCCACACATGTGACATCTATAGTTGCAGCGTCCATTGGTAAGACGATATCTGCCACTACTATTCGCCGAAGGCTACACATGAATGGACTGTACGCCCGGGTACCACGAGTTTGTGTTCCTCTATCCGTCCAATCCAGAGGGGCACGATTAAAGTGGTGTCATCAACATGTGAATTGGACTGTGTCTGATTGGGCCAACGTTATGTTCACGGATGAGTCGAGATTTGCCCTGGAGCCAGATGACAAGCGTGTAGGTCTGGAGAGAACAAGGCACACGCAATCGGCCCAGAACATCATCGAGCATCACGCATTTCGAGGTGGAAGCATCATGGTGTGGGCAGGGATTTCGTTGGGATATCGCACCGACCAGCATATTTATAGACGGGGTTCTGTGACGGCTGTCCGGTATCGGGATGAAGTCCTAGAACCCACTGTGAGATTGTACGCTGCAGCAGTTGGCCTTGCTTTCGTTTTAATGGATGATAATGCGCTTCCCCATCGAGCCAACATCGTCGACGACTACTTGGAGGGTGAGGGGATCGCGCGTATGGATTGGCCGGCGTACTCGCCCGACCTTAATCCCATTGAAAATCTTTGGGATGCCCTCGGGCGTGCTGTGTCTGCACGTTTCCCACCCTCAGTCACTCTCACAGAGTTGCAAACTGCTCTACAGGAGGAATGGCGATTACTTGACTCTGGGGTGGTTGATCACCTCATGGAAAGCATGGTCACACGCTGTAAACTTTGTATGAGGATGAGGGGTGGTCACATACCCTATTAATGTCGGTTTTGTTTGTTTTGACTTGAAATATCATTTTGTTAATGACTCCAATATGACTTCATCTTATAATTTACGAAAATTCAATATTGTTTTCATCTTTGCATGTAATTTTTTGTTTTGTTTCATGCATAAACATATTTGCTACTTTCCTGCCGCATTTCGTGTTAATCAAAGCTGTACTTGTCGATTTTTTCGCATTTTACCGCTTCATGCTTAACTTTTGGCAGTGAGTGTATATAATAGACTTGATAAATTTGGATAGTACCTTTCAATAACTCACTCACAAGATTAATCTTTCAAGGTACATTATTTCAATGGTAACATCTATTAATTTATTTTCAGTAAATTTGATTAAGTAGTTTATTGGCTAATTTTAAAGGTTAGTTTTTATTCTTTAGGGCACTTCCGTCAGTGAATCCTTCAATGAACTGTACTCTTCTGTATCACAAGTATCGGATAAGATTTTGCACATTCTCCAAGACATCCAAAATTCTCCAGTGAGATCTCTGCGTTCCAGTCTGCACATTGTCTTTCCCGACTGTAAGATGCAACCCATGCAGAATGTCTTTTTTCAAGGACCCAATGCACGGACGTAGAGGAAATCCAAAATAAGATTGACTCTATATGTAAATACAATTTTCAAGAGCTACTGTCCAATCAAAGTCTGCAAATAATGCATGTCTGCATGTATTATCAGGATAATAGACAATAGAGTTCATACATCTGGAAATTCTTGAATTTTTTAAATTCAAGGATTGAAAAGAATTTTAAAATTTTCTAGAGCACTGGAAAATTTATTTAAGGCTTCTCCAAAACTCAAATATACTTGAATATTTTTTATATTTTGATTCTGATTATTAATGCAAAAATTCATTTTCTTAAATTTCCAAATTGGTTTTGGAGCCTATTGGAGAAAATGAAATAGATAGAAATGAAAATCTAGTTCAAAATGCATAACGGTACAACCGTCACTACGCGCATTTACATTTCTTGTTTGGTTTTTATCCCTTGCGTATTCTATGATTTGCTCAGACAGAATGGCTGTTTCTTTTTCTGCGATTTTTGATTGACTTGTGGTTTTTCCACTCTTTGGTGTCATTACACTGCCAGCAGATATAAGATGATTAGAAGTTAAATGATGATTGGGGGGGGGCAAATAGAGGAAATTTCACTACATAAATTAATCTTTTTTGTTGTGGTTTCAAATAAATTGCATTACCTTATGGAAAATTTAAAAATATTACTGAAATTTGCTTTTCCTAAAACTGTACGAACCTTTAATAATGTATATAGTACAAATAACATTTCTCCTTAATCTTTTATTTCCATGTTTGTTTAGTGATTTTTTATCAGAAACAAGGGGCTGTTGCCTTTGTTTTAGCTATTTTAAACCAACTTGTTTTTTCTCTTGAGATACAGTACAAATGAATGAGGTTTCATTTAAATCGCAAAATCCTGGAAAACTTAGAAATATTTCTGGAATTTACTTTTTCAAAAAGTACAAATGCTGGGTAAACACAATTTAAATAATAAATTGAAATACCACATTAATGTTTGCAAATGTAGCTAAGTTTTCATGATTTACACAGTACTAGTCACTTGGTTGGTATAGTGATCATAGCATTTGTCTGCCACCTTCACAAGAAACCGTCCTTTTGCCTCTAGTGCTGAAGGCCAAGTGGTCAGGCTTTAAAAAGATTTACACAGTAATTAAAGTAATTTTTTGTATTTACCTTTCTTTAGCCATTTAAATAGTAAATACCTTTTTGCTTATACTCTTCATACTATGCATGTGATGTGAAATCTCTGTATTTGAGATGAAACATCTTGAGGTATATGGTTAACTGAATTTGTATGTTTCAAATTGTTTGTTACTCTTAAAAGTATACCTGTTTCTGTCTATCGGAGTGAAATGAGGATATCTGAATTGTCTCTAGCCATCAAAGTTGCATCGGCCCAAGAAACACAAAAGGAATGAGGACTGAGCTCAATTAAAAAGGTATTGTTATTTTTAGATTAGTTTAAAAGACACATTTTGGTTCAAAATTTTTGATAACTTTGTAAAACATTGCAAATAAACACAGTCCTCCAATAATTGCCAAAAATGATCTGAATTCAGATCCAGTCTAGCAAACTAATGCCAAAATAAAAAGCTCACGGAACATCCGTTGTGCTGTCATTGGCCATACCTAAACAATATGCATCCAGTTACCACTGTTTGCAAAAGAAAAATGTAAACCTTTTTATGGCCATAAAAGATATTGGTAAAGATGTAGAATCCGGGGCATGTTTGTCGCCAAATCAAGATGGCGTCCAAAGCCAGTTTGTTCATTCCAAAAAACGTGGACTTTCTTACGCGAAAAACCTTTTGCATAGGGTTGCCATAAAGCTGAATCAAAACACCAAGGTTACCATATTTGGCGATAAATCGCTAGTGCCCCGGATTCGACATCTCCACCAAGATATTAATGTATTTTATGTATTAAGGCTACATTTAACAGATTAAAGATTAATCTGTGAATGCACAAGAAACTTTCACAGGTGCTATGGTTGGATTTCACGGAACCAGTAAGAATACTACTTGTCAAGTGTGATTGATATTGGTTTCAGCCTGTGTAGTAGCCAAGGCAAGCATGAAAGAAAAACATTGAATCAGTGGTTGCTAGATAGTCGTAGAAACCTTAGGCACTAGTTTTCAAGAAACACCCGCAAAAGTTTTAATTACTCATTAGCATATATTTGGCGCCATTTTGTGTAAAATCACCAAATTGGGTTTGCTGAGTTTGAACTAACGTCAAGCATATAACGGTAGAGAGCAGGGTTACTTTTGTATTGCTTTCATAAACCTTAAATAGCATAATTGTTAATTTAGCACTTTTAATTCATTTTTCTTTAAAGTTATTTTTAGGCATTTTTCATTTCTGACAATTGCACGTTGATTTTTAATCTGAAAACCTGGATTTCTTGGTGGTTAGGGGGTATACTGGTACATGAGGCACTGTCTTGTATTCAAAGAATATTCAGGAATTTTAGTTTAGATATTGGCTCATAGTGTAACGTAAAATGTTAAGCTGCCAAATTGTTTGGAATATTTCCTAGTTTTTGCTATCCTATACTTTTCCTTTTAGGTGTTTCATGGGAATAGCTATTTTACTGTTTGATATTTCGTTTAAAAAAAGGTTTCCTGTATATTTGCAGCAAGCAAAAGAAAAGTGGAAAGAGCTTGAGGGCAAATACGACGAGACCCTGAAAGCATTGGAAAAATTATGAGCTGAGAGGATGGAGGTTGAAAATAAGAATAAAGAACTATTAGAAGAATTGCTTGCCATAGAAAACCTGTAAGTACATTCTCCCTACCCAGATATTGTTCTGAACTATGAATTAAAATATAAATAATTATTGCCTAGAGTTCAGGAGAGCAGGTTATTCCATGGCCAATGTTATGATCATGGATTCCTAGTCATTCCAAGCCACCATGACTCCTGACCATGGATTCCAAGCAGCAAAAGTGCTTGCTAAGGCAAGCTATACATAGGTCCAACATCAGTCCTGCAACACTAAATTGTCTGAAAATTAGTGCTAAACTGCAGTATGCCTTACAAAAAATTTCTATAGTATTCTATAAAACTTTCTATAGAATGTGGTCTATCGAATCCTATAGAATTATGGCCCGTTTTTGAATTTGTAGCAGGGTATGCAGATTTAAATAAGTTTGATTTAAATCAAGTGATTTTTATTAGAAAAATCATTGATTTAAATCAAAAAAATTTAATTTTCCATTCTGTATTAAGTCTATAAAAAATAAAATGAAATAATTATGAAAACTAAAGATGTTATTAGAATAAAATAAGAGTTAAGATCTACATCCAATAAGTAAAGTAGTCTGTATGAAAAAATGAAACTTAGTCACAATAAACAAGTTTTCTACCATATCAGAAAAGCATTCCAATTTTGCACATAAATCTTTATAATTGGGAATTTTAATATTTTCATTTTGTATTGTGAAGTACATTTGTTAATTTTTATTGACATTGATTATGCATGCCATTTGTTGTGTTGTTCTATTTACTCCATCATGTGATAAACTTTGTTAATTCTTATATCACGTTTTGATCTTTCAAAAATTTACCCTGCTATATTTCCTAATACATTAATATTCATAGAAAAATGTCTAACATGAATTAAAACTATCTAGAAACTACACTGATTTACGTGTCTTATATCCAACAAATTTAAACTTGTATGGGCAAGGGATTAATTACAATAAAAAATCTGATTTAAATAAAATAAAACCAATTTTTGATTTAAAAAAAATCATGATTTTTTCATACCCTGATTTGTAGTGTTAAAAATATTAAGCTTTGACAAATCTTGTCCATGAAACATTTAATGTGACAATTTTTATATTCTGAATTTTTATTAGCTTTCCTATAGGAAAATTTCATTTCATTTTAAATTTGAAGTTAATTTCTCTTATAAAAGGCATAGTGTTTCTTCAAATAACATTTCTATTGTTTGATGTGTTAAATTGGTCCTTTCTTATAAAATTATCAACTTGTATTTTGTTCCTTAGGAAAAAAGACAAGCAAATGATGCTCGACAATTACTTAAGAGAACAGGAGTTTTCTTGTTATTCTAAGGCGATTGAAGATACAGAAAATTTGTCTGAGGTGAGGACTCAATTTATTTTTTGTTTTAAATTAGGGTATAACATGTATCAGGTCAGTTTCTACATTCATTTTAGGTGTTTGCATAAATTTTAATTCCTAATTATCCTTATAGCCTGCAGTTCTCAAACTAGAGAACACAGAAGTTTTTTATTGTAGTCTCCTTAAATGTTTAAGTATAAAACTTTAAAAATTGTTCTTGTAGGGAAAAAACGCCTCTCGTATAATAAATTCATAGAACTATCATTTAATAAACTGAACATTCTCAACTCATTCCTACAAGGTAGCAATACAATTATATTTTAAAACTATAGTTTTTACATTAATTTGAAAATTAGACCTTTGCTCTTATAGTTTTAAAACTGATCATTTTAACTGGCTTTGGTATCAGTCCTTCAAAATACAAAACTGTTCCTCCATTATTAAAGTCTTTTCTTTAAAGTTAACAATTGTATTTAATGACTAACACAAATCCTGCATGTCCAAAAATTTGAATATGAAGACAGCCTGATTCTTTACTGAATTTATTTCGGATCGTAAATGAAAGTGGATATACTACTCTTGACATAAATGACTACATAAGTATCAACAATGCAGTATTTTCTCAAGTGGCCATAAGCTTTAATTACAGAATTTTTAAAAGAAAAGTGAAAGATGAAAACGAGGAAATTCTTTCACCACCTAATGAAACGAAAGTTCTTGAAGCTTTAGAGACAATTCAGCATTACCTTGTCAGTTCAAGAAACTACAGATGAATTCCAAGCACTAAATATTTTAGAGAAAGTTAATTGTACTGACGCAACTGTTCATTTCAGTCAAAATTAGAAGAGTTCTTGGCACTGTAGTACATATGCATAATAGTGAATCTTAAAAGAATGTTCAAATAAAGCTTAAGAGGTAAAGTTAACTTGTTTTTAATCATTTATGTAATTTTTTAGTGCTTCTATTAATTTATATTACTGTAGTGCATATTGAGTACTTTCTGTGGTTACTTCACTTTTAACTGTACTTCAAATTAAAAACTTTTATGTGTGAATGTGTTAAGATGTCTTGAAAAAATACTTCCTCTGTTTAAGAAATGTTCATAAGCTAAACTTTTGGTAATTTGTAACTCTAAGTTTTGAATTGTGCCGCCTAGTTAGTATAGCTGTCTTAATACTAGCCTGTACGCAGTAGGATGCGGGTTCGAATCCTGATTTGTTATGGATGTTAGCGATTGTCCTTGTTAAAGGAGTACCGGTAACTCACCCATTGGGGACTCCTTCACAAGTAGCCATCATTTCTCCCTTTGTGGTACCAAAGGCTGAGGTCAGAAGTCGGGCTTGGAAAGTTTTTAATTAAAAATAGATATTATTCCACGATTAGATGGACTTCCTTGGGAAGTCACCTTACAAGAAAGTAATTTCAACCAAATTTAGTTGACTAACCAAAACTATTAATTAGGAAAAATTTATCAAATTCTCTAAATCAGAGGGATGCATGAAATTTTTGTGGAGTGGTCCCCATTTGACTTTAAAGGAAACCAGGAAACTGCAGTCAGTTACTGTATCAAGAGAACTGTCCCAGACAAAATCTGTATTGGTGGTCGCTATGGAAACAGGTCTTGTACATTTTTGAATGGGGTTGAGGTTTTAAATATAGCCCCTTGTATAATTGTGTATCCTCTTTTCTCACAAACGCCTGGAAAGCCAATTGTCCCTAAATGTACCAATGTGATAAATTCAAATGCTTCAGGAATCCCTACAGAAAATGGGCTGTCTTGTTTCTATGGCAACAAACAGCCTCAGACTAGTTCTAGTGGTAGAGGATCAAAACTCCCAATCTAGCACTACCAGTCTTTGCAAATGGTGAATTTTAGCTATATTTTGATGCATAAAAGACAGTTGATTACATTTCATTTTCAAACATCCCATAGTATACCTTTCAAAAACTTTTCCTTTTGTCATAACCTATTTTGGATTTTAATCAATCTGGATAATGGATTTTTTTAAATCAATTTTCTCTATAGGTAAACCATAAATCCAAAATATTAGATTTTTAATTTGTCTGAAACATGGAAATTGCCTGTTTACATGAATATACAAATTATAATTGATTTGGTAAACTGTATATGGTTAAAAAAATTTTTATTGAGAAAGATCTGAAGTACAAACCTTTATTATATAAATGTACCTTCATATACAAATGGCAATAAAAGTAAACATAACAATTTTATAAATACATTGTTTCATACCAACATATTTAATTTATTTTACAGGAATATGGTGAAGAAATATATGGAGCTTTACAAAAACATTTACAATACAATAATCATTCATGAGATTTAATTTGGAACTTCATACTCATGTAAATAGTTTGAATGTTATTAATGTGCACATTTGTGATTAAAACAATATTTATACATTCATAATCTTGTGTAATTGTCCTTTTGCTAGATATTTTATAAATAGCTAGTTTGATAACATTTTTTTCATGATGCAGGACTGCCACAAAATCACTTGTGAAAATAGCTGCAGTAGCATAAATTCTTAAAAATGGTAGTAAAATAAGTCTTCTGTTAAAGCTCGTTTTAGTTGCCCCAAGCAACTGCATCCCTCACGCTAAGTCTTCAAGAAAGGCTGCATGGAGTAGGAAGTATTTGGCGTAGCTGGGCTCTTAGTTAACAATTCACACTTTTAACCCTGGTGATTGTCTCAATGAGGTATCTCACAATTAGCAAAACTGACCAAATCTTAACCTTGCCATCATAACAAATTAGGCAATATCTTGTCATTAGCAAAATCGGCAATTTTGGTGGACGAGATATCTTGGCGAAACCATAGTTAACAGAAAAATGCTATACTCTGTTAAACGCATGCCTTGTTGAAGTGATCAGAATGTTTCTATTTACCAAAAATTTCTGACACCATTAGAGTACAGTGCAGTCAGAAAAACATTTTCTCCAATGAAGCGGGAAACAAATTCGTGACTGAAATGAGGATTCGTGCCATTGGCTAAAAATGAAGGGACTTAACTTTCGTAGGCCTTTGGCGAATTAAAAAAAACTGCCAAAACGTTGAAAATAGCTTGAGACATTTTTGCTTGAAAAGATACCCTTTGTTGCAAAGGTTGAAAAATAGTAAAAAGTAGCTTGTGAGGCAGCCCAGCATCAAGAACAATTCAGTATGTTGTGCAAACTTATCAAGGCTGTAAATACATTTTCACTGGGATTGAAGTCTACTTTTGAATTGTTAATAAATACAGGGAAAATATAATATAGTTAAAAATCCATAAAAAGCTTACAGTAAATATCACATTTGATTTATTTTTATATAAAAAGGATATCTTATGCCCGAAGAGTAAAAACAGTTGTGGAAAATATGTACTTTTTGAGTCATGCGAGCACAGCATATCTGATGATGGGTCCTGGTCCTCTTATCTCCTTCATTTTCGAACAGTGCCGTAAAATTGTCAGCATGTTACTGGTTGTTCGTTCAAACTTAATTCTTCCATACTCTTTTAAATCATCAACAGTGCAGAAACATAATCCTGAAAAAGATTACATCAATGCTTTCATATGTATAGATACTAATGGCATACAATTTTTAAAAAATGATATGCAATATATTTTTTAATTGATGAATGAATACATAATGAAAATAATCATACATTTAAAAATGTACTGAGGTTAGAAATAAAGGAAAAGTAACCATTTTAGTTATTTTATACAAACAATTGTTGTCAAAGTGAGTTATTTTCATTCACTCGAGTTCGTTTTTAATATATTCCCAACTAAATTTAATGTGTGGGCTGCACAACTATATGCAGAAATGGATGTGTTGCATTTATCAGTAATACATGGGGCTGCAATAACCCGGTTCTAAGAGTAACGGACTAGCAACCAGAAGGTTGCAAGTTCAAATCCAGCCAAAGACTGTCGTGTACAAAGGGGACTAGTGCGTGTTAAACATCTGTTGTGGCCTCAAATGTCCTCATGTTGGCGTGGTGTGGGAGTTTGGAGTGCCAGCTCAAGTGTTGCCTCGTCATCTGACCATGATGCAAAATTACGTGGTATTGTTCTTGGATCTTTCCCTTTGGGATTGATTCCCGACTGTCACCAATAGCCCGCTGTGTTGCTCCAAAGTGTGACATTAATTAAAAATACCAAATACCAGTAATACATGAAAAATATATCATGGTTTTCAATAAAAACTAACACAGGGATGTCACAGCCTAAGTGCTTATGAAATAATTGCTTAAGTAACATAAATTAAAAATAGTCCCTTTGTAGAAACGGTACAATCCACCAGGACTTCCCCAGCTGTAATACAGCTTTGTGTAATTCCATAATTCAGGGGAAAGGTCAACCACAAGTTATTTTTAAATGACCAACCCCAATGGTCTGCAGATATAATTTAAATGTTTTTACCTTTCGTATCGGCACTTTCTTGTGCTTTAAGCTTTTGCCAAGTCTTTAAATTGGTTGCTGTCATCCCTTTGCGAGGCATTGACAACATCTTGTATTTTCCATCAATGGCAACATTAAATTCATCCACAAACTTGTTTATCTGTTCATATCTGATGCGACCTTTCATATATCTAGAATGGGGAAACATGAAATAAAGCCTCATAATGTATTTGAATATGAAAAAAGGAAAAATCTGGTGCTTGCCAGTAAATGAAATATTAATAAGTCTATCAATTATCTATTATTTGTCAATCTACATCTAATCTCACTGTAAGATAAGTATGTCTATTACTCATACTTACCTTACAATGAGCTGAAATATTAACATGTTACATTCCTTTATAACATACTTAATACAATTATATTGCTTTATTTTAAATTGTATACAAAAATACTTTCCAATATTTGATACTTTCATAATGTATTGACAGGGGGACATTAGCACTTTTAATTATAACTTTCATTACCTTGAAGTGATTTGTAGATATCACTTAAAATCAGTGAATTTGCTTGGTTCGGTTTTTTATTGCACAAGGGCCATGTTTTGCCAGATAATATCAAGTAATGGACATACACAAGGAAAGTTTTACTGACACAGAAGAGAGAAATACACCCAGGGAGGAATCAAACCTGCATTGCCTACAACTCGAAGATTGCTAGTGCAGTGGGCATACCCAGTAAATTTGGACCTTTTCCTACCAAGGTACAAAATTATACTTATAGTTCAAATTACATAGGAAACTAATTTAGCAGCAGTTGGGTTTTATGGCACAAGGGGCCATACTATGTGAAACACCAGACAGTGTCAAGAAATAGCCATACACACAATTATCATATATTATTGAAATATTTTATATGACTAAGAAATACACCCAAGAATCAAACCTGCATTGCCTACATCTCGTAGGTTGCTAGTGCAGTGGGCAAACCCACTGTGCCACACTAATTTTGTGATTCAGTAGCTATATTTACCTAAATACAAAACATCTAGTTTTTACAATTTATTTTCAGCAATTGATCAATATGTATATGAATAAGACACAGAATTACACTTAAAGACAGAAATTAGACCCAAAGAACTTTTACATTCAGTAAACTTACTACACATTTCCCAACTTTCCTAAAAATATACATTTTTTAAACAGGAAATGTAAATATAAACAATGAAAAAATTGGTAGTGATGGCAATGGAGTCATATTAAAGATATATTCAAATTTCAAAATAGTCACGTTTCCTGATTGTGGCAAAATAAAATTTGTAAAGATGGGCTGCTATTCTGATTTTTAGCAGTTTAAATAACAGTGTTATTGCAAAACAGCAACTGTTATCGAAAATGCTAACAGTTATCGATGAATTTTGTCTCCAAAAATGCTAAAAAGTACTTTCAAAATGACTAACCTTTTCCTTGAATTAATATATTAAATTTAAAAATATGTGAATAAAAATTGAAATTATTACACTATCACTTAGCAGTTAAATTAGTTTACTCAATTAGTAACAGTTAATATTAAGATTTGATAATAACTTATTACAAAGTAGCTTTATTTTTTATATTATATTGATTTAAATATTATATTTTTTATATTGTCTCTCTTATTTAAGGGGAGTTAGAACTCAAGTTTAAAAAATATTGATGTTTCAAAAATTAAAATAAAACTCAAATAAAAGTTCGAGCTCTTAACTTAATTTTCTCCATATAAAAATTTTGAGATTCCTTCCCAAGAAACTACTTCAATCTAGCAAGTAAAACTTTCCTGACATTTTCTACAAGCATCAGATTATAACCAAACTGATCGATTTGTTAAATGTAAAGCAATTATTTTTAAACTAATTTTAAGAGAAAAAACAGGTGCATTTTGTGATTTTCTAGTTAATTTTAAATATATATTTAGAAACAAAAATTCAATATAAAACTAAATTTTACTCCAGTACATAAATTAGCACACTGGCATGCAAAACTCAAGGAAGTTGCCCAAGGTCTGATAATGGACAAGCTGCGCCAAACGCATGGCAAAACTTAAGGAACAATAATGTTTTCAGCAGTTACTTTACACTGAAGTGACCTGGATGTGGGAAAATAATACAAAAGATATATCAAAAGTTACTGAACTGATGAGTAAAAACAAAACAATAACAGAAGCAAACAATAAAATCTTTGAGCTGAAGAGGTGACACTGAACTGGGTGCCAATAGCTAAAAATTCAAATAAAGAGGCAGCAATCCTTAACAGGCTGTATGAACACCTCAAACTGATGCATTCTTTGCACTGTGTTTGCATACTGAGAATTAAGTAGGGGATGAGTTCCTGTGGTAGCAGAACCTCTGATGTCATTTCCAAAATTTGAATATGTACCAGCTTTCTAATGAATATCCTTGGCTATGTAAATTACCACATGCTGTTTCATTTAATTTTGAAGTTTTAATCTTTAATAGTAGTGTAGCTTAAGTTTTGCATGCAAGTGTATCTATCAGGTACAAAAAAATTAAAACCAGTATATATTTTTAGTATATTCTAAAAAAGACAATGTAAAAAGTAGATTAACATTTCAATATAGGACCCTTCAATTCTTAATACCATAACCTAATTTCCTGTAGGCAATCAATAAGAAAATATAGTCCAATCAATTCAGAATTCCATTCTTCAGGAAGAAAAATTAAGTATTTTTTAAGGATGTTTCAAGATTATTTTTATGGCTATATTCAACATCGATTGCAATAGATCAACTCATGAGTGTGCAGGTGATGAAATTTTCACAAGACGACCCAGTTTTAAAAAGATCAATGCTTAGTTAACCTATAAATAGCATACCATCAATATTTCACGACACTTGACCTTGGGCGAGTATTGATCTCAGTACTTACGTATTAACCGCATGCCAGCGATTAATCGCCAAATCTGTACGCATTAACCGCATGCCAGCGATTAATCGCCAATCTGTTGGAAGGGATATAAGATGGAAGAACTGGAACAATCTGGTTATATTCACTGCTAAGTGAACCACAAATACAATTTCATTGATTCTGAAACTGGCATGACACACAGAATATATAACGCATCTTGGGAAGTGAAAAATGGCGAAATAAAAAAACATCGAGGAACATCTCGATCCACCACCTCGAGTCCCTATCTCGCAGAGTTTATAATGATAATGATATGTTTGATGCCATCCTAAGGGCAATTGCTAAACATTTTCCGCCGAAACAAAGCTTGGCTGATATTCGCCAATGGCAAACAAAACTTGGCTGATATTTGCCAATGGCATGCGGTTAATACGTAAGTACCTTGACCTCGACTTTCGAATGCAGGCGATATAAAATATGAAGTGTTCATGTAAAAACTAAGACTTTAAAAAACATTTACTTTCTCAGCAAATATTAATGTTTCATGGGTGCATTAAAAACTGCAATAAAAAATCAGGTCCATGGGAATCCTATATATCAAAGTAATACGATATTTATAAATTTGAAAAACGTACTTAGGCACAGCTTCAAATTCTTGCACTGTTATATATTTCATTTTAGCTACCACTTTGTTTGATGTCACTGGGCCAGGTTTTGGCACCTCTTGCTTTACTTCCCTACATAGAATAAAGAGCAGAAATCAAATAAAATTTTCAAAGTTCAAAAAGCTAAAGATGAAAGAAATAAAGTACATTTCTGATGAATAGCACCAGAACACTTCAACTACACTTATTTCTTACATGTTGTTAGATCTCAATTTAATTTTTAATTTGCATATGCAATTGCTTTTAGTGTACTTATAAGCATTGTGTCTTGATTTTATATTTATTATGCATGTGCAATCTGCGGGGCTGCCACAGCAATTTTAGTTGCTCAAATACAAGATAAATCAACTAAAACACAAAATGTACTTATTAAGTACGAAACAGATGTTGAAGATCTCTTCAAGAAATTTAAATTTTAAATGAAAAAACTACATATTTTTTCAATAAGCTTTTCATCACAATCTAGCAACTACTGAATCTGATCTTTTTCTCTCATGGTTGCCACAGCCTGGTGCCAAAATCTGGCGTCTCATGGAAAATTTTCTCTACAGAAAAATATTTTTGTCTGCCATTAGAAACAAAAAGAGGCAATTTTTTTTACCTATGGTGAATTTTTAAGTCACCAAAATTTTGAAAATAGGAACTTTTGAGACAATTTTGCTTATAAAGATACTCCTAGTCACCAAGGTTGGAAAATAGTAGCACTGTGGTAGCCTGGAATCTGTGATAGTGAATGCATATTTAATTGTGCAAACTAACCATGATATACAATATGCGGTATGAATTAAAAAAGAAAATATAAGGGCATATAAAAAAGGTATTGCTCCATGTCATTATAAATTTGTATTGTCCTTAGTTTATTAATAATTGTCTAAATATTTCTAACAAGTGTTCATCTCCATGTATGCAACTGAAAATTGGGCAATTTATATCCAGCAAAGGGAAGACCGAAAATTAAGGTAAGTGGCACTTACCTAGCTATTTAGTCAGAAATTGATTTTTTTTGTGAAGCAACACTTACCTTTTGATCATACTTTCTACAGAACTGCCTTCCAAATTGGGTATTATGTTGCAGTGAGTCGTTAAATCAGGATTGCATATAAGGCAATTCTACTGCACTCATTTAATTTCTTAAGGTAGGTAGTTGAATTAACGTCGCACTGGAACACAATAGACTATTGGTGACGGTCCAGGATCAATCCTAAAGGGAAGATCTGAGGACAGCTCGTCATTTTGAACCACAGTCAGATGATGAGGTCAACTCGAGCTGGCATCCCATTCTCCCAACTTTGACACCACACCAATGTGAGGTAATTTGAGGCCATGACAGATTTAACGAGCACCACCCCCACCTACATGGCGATCTTTGGTTGGATCGAATTTCGAACTTGCAACCCCCCAGTTGCCAATCCGCTACTCTTCCAACTGGGCAACCGTGGCCCCTTTAATTCCTTGAAAAATAGTTTTCAGACCACTCTAGGTACATTTATTTACTTACTAATTGTCTATACTTGCAGGAATAAACAATGCTGGTCAATGGGTTTTAACTCTGCTTTAAAAGATCAATTACACAAAATGAAAGTATAATCAAAAATTCAAAATTGATGTAATTTCATAGTATAATACATTATGGAAAAGTTTCCATAATATGGCAGGTATGCATCAATAAGAGAAAAAGTAGTGGGCTTAATAGGGTGATTAAAATATACAAAATAAAAATAATTTGTGCAATATCCTAAACTAGAAATTTTCAACTTTTAGAATACTAGACAACACAATTTTTGGGTATAGCTATTAACACTTATAAGCTAAAATTTAGCATTTCCATCATTTGCAATCTAAAAAGAAATTTCGTTTATTGAAATTAAATATACGAGAAAAGCACAATAGAATCGACTGTATATGAAATATTCAACTTTAACACTCATTATTCGAGATATTGTCAACATCATTTGTATCACTTTCTTCAGGTTTTACTGATTTATTTTCATATAATCTGGTTTCTTTATTTGAATCTAAACTACAATAGGAGAATTCACAACCAGATTCAATTTTGGATAATTCTCGAAGCAAATTTACAATTTCTTCCAAGACCTATTCTGCGAGTCATCACTTTTGCATCTAATACGATAAAAAATCTATCATCCAAACTTGGGACTGAGTCTCATAGTCTATCCTGGACTACAGAGTAGGTGTAGGGGTCTTACTCAATTGAGTTGCATGGCACTGAATAGTTGAATTGATCCAATTCTCTTTCTGCAGACCTAAGAAAATTCGGCTTAGAAATAGCAATTGTTTCTTTTAGGTATTTAAAGTTAGTTACCCCTTTACATTTTTATTACATACAAAATTATTGAAAAATTTGAGATTAACTTTTATAATTATCAAGTTATTTTAATCAGCAATTTTCAATTCGTTTAAATTTTTGAAACTAGCTTATTTTCACTGTGATTCAACTATTTTTATTATTATATATAGAAAAAGAATTGAACTATCAAAAGTAGCATGAAACTTAATTTTGAAAACTTATTTTAAAGTTTTAATTTTGAAAATTTAGTTTTATGAACAATTTACTTTAAATAGGATGGGTTACAAAAGGTTGGTTGGTTTTATGGCACAAGGGCCATATATGGCCATGCTGGGCCAGACACAAGACATACAATATCAAGTAATAGACACACACATAATGAAAGTTTTACTGACACAGAAAAGAGAAGTACACCCAGGGAGGAATGCACCTGACAGAAATCAAACCTGCGCCGCCTGCAGGATTACAAAAGGGATTCTCAATCTTTTATTCTTAAATGGGTTTTAAAGGGAAATTTCAAAATCCTCTTTCTGTTTCTTATTTATATTGATATGAATGCATAAATGACATCTAGCTGAAGATAAAAACATTTCATTTGTAGCTTTTGCATTTCCCAAGGTTGACAACCGTTAACGTAAACAAAGTTAACTGTCATAACCAATCTAAATGGTCTTATATCATGCCATCATTAATTAATCATGGCATAAATGTGGCATACCTTTAAGCTTCATTTCATGGTCAACACTTTAATAGTATAAGAAATTTAATAAATTTGTCGAAACCATGAAATGTTTACCATATTATATCCCTTATTCCTATCAGTTTATCTTTTTGAGGGATATATCCATTCATCAACCTGCAGTCTTTCCTGTATGTTTTTTTAACTAATTTCAAACTTCCCATGGAATGTCTCCTAGGATTCTTTGAATCAATAGTACAATATGGCAGCTTAATCATTAAATGTGATGTAGGGTAAGATAGAGATATACTACAATAGAGGGTAGCACTGAAAGTCTTTTTTAATTTTTTGTTTTTCAAATCAAAGTAAAGTGGATTTTGGAAACAGGAAGTATTTACCTTGCAAGTACTTACTTTTCCTAGACAATAATGTCTCCGCTGCGCGGAGTGGCAACGACTTTTGGCGCAGTTTTAAGTGACTGATGCCGGCTGATGGTAACCCGAATTTTTCCCTGGTTAGGGTTCTCGTGTTTTTATGGCAACCTTGCCAGCGTCCAGATTCTTCTTTTTTCTAGATTGTTCTATTTATTTACGATTTGGTCAAGTGCTCTTGGATAGATTGTTCTTTTCAGTTTGGACACGGATTTGGATTATCCCTGCGATTTCTACCCCAAATCCACGTGTATCCATCGCTCTGAATTCCTAACAGAAAACGTCATTTCCCCGTTGCATTTATCGCAAGAAAATTTAGATTTAATTAATCCCGATTCCTTTAAAAAAAAAAGCTCTTTATCGCGACACAACTCGTAACAAAAAAACGATTAACAACTCCCTCAGTCCCGAAAGTTTGTCTACCACCAGAAAAAGCAAACTTTAAGTTGCGAGAAAAATTCTCTTGAAACTTATCGACTACACTAAAAATAGAAGGCATCTTATGAAATAAGGTATACTAGAAATAAGATAACTAATAAAACAAAATAGACAGGAAAAATACAACTTGATGCGACTGCTCGATCTTTAATTCCGTTAATTTTTTTTTGCATATTTGTGTATATTTAATCCAGTTTTGCAATGTTTCACTAGTCAAGATGTGATTTCCGTTAAAAAATATTTTTTTTTTGTATTTTGTGTATATTTAATCCAGATTTGCAGTGTTTTACTAGTCAAAATGTTGTTTTATCAAGATTTATATATTTAATCCATATGTATTCAATTTTGGAAGGTTTCCGTGGCGACATAAAAAGTGCGCCAAAAGTCGTTGCCACTCCGCGCGGCGGAGACTGCAGCTGTACCGTCTTCTTAACCCTACAAGCAGGTATGCCTGAACATAACTCAGAAAATTCAGTTTGAATACAGCCCCCCCCCCAAAAAAAAAGAAAGCCACAGGGCAAGCAGCAGACCCAAAATATTAAGATATATCCTCACTCCAAGACATCTCGCTAATCAAATGCTTTGGGTCTGCTGCCCAACACACAGAAACTCCTCTGAATTAGTTGGATGTGCTGCTTGGAGGGTTAATTTTGAACCAATCATGGTGAGTGTTCGCAGATGATTTTCAGTTGAAAAAGGGTCATTCATGAGACATTACTTGCGATTAAAATGTTGCATGCAATGCTTTTATTTGAAATTAATTCTGCACTTACTTCTGAGGTACTGCAACTTCTGCCTTATTCAACACAGCCGGGATATTATTTTCCATATGGGACAGTCTTCTGTTAATGCTTTCTAGTTTTCTAAGAAGATTCTATAAGGAAATAGAAAAATTTTAGAACTTTTCTTTACATCATTTTTGCACACATAAATATGCATCATGAGTCATTTCATCTAATTTGAAGACTTTACTTATTATGAATTTAGAATATTTTACATTACCTGCAGTTCAGTAACTTTTTGTTCGCCAGCGATGATTTCTTCTCTGATTTCCTCAAAAGTTTTCCCCAAGTCATCAATGGCTTCTGCAATTCTCCCAAATGACTTGACTATCCCGTCATCTACGAACCGAAGTTTAAGGCACTCCCGTACGACAGATATCTTATTTGAAAATACTGCGTTCATGTCTTCAATAGTATCATAATTGCTACTTTCCGACTCCATATTCAACTGAGAATTGTTTACAGAAATTTATTCGAAACGTATCAAACTATCTGGAAATTTAGGAAGTGTCAATTAAAAGATTGATTTCCACAAAAAGTACTAATTAAGAGTTTCTTTTTTATAACCTTGTTACAGTAGCTGAGCTGACATACACTCTGTTTTCGTTTTATTTTCCCCGGTCAATTACATTCTTTTCACTTCATTTGTAACTAGCGAAACACTGAACAGTATTTTGGTATTTTTCAATTAACGTCACACTGGAGCAACACAATGGACTATTGGGAAACACTGAACAGAGAAACTTAATTGGAAATATGAAATTGATATGATAAAAGAAAACAAAATGCTTAGTTAAAACTACAGCTTCATAGGTATTTTTGAAACATAATTTTTCTGAAATATAAATGCAGATTAGATGGTTCTAATAAATTTCTTTGAGTGGAAGTAGAAAGTTGTACCCGTTATACCATAAACTACGGACATCTCATCTCAGTAGAAGTTTGTTGTTTACCATCTCTGTTATTACATGTGATGTGTTTTGGTCTAACGATTGTTAATTCGATATTTAATCATCGCATACGATCCTTGAGATCAAATAAATAATCTGTCACAATTTGGAATTAATATTTTAATGATTCCTCAATTTAAGTCACCTTTAACATGCTCACATTCGTTCATTAATTCTTGGAAAAGGTGTTCATCACTGATTCCTATAGCCAGTTCCACATGCGAAGAAACACAAGTCTTGGATTGTAAGAACACCAAACAGTTCTGGTCCGGACACCAAACCGAAAACTTTAGTAACGCATCGCCGTATTATATTGAAAATGGATTGCGCAAAGTATATCCGTATTACTTTCCGTTTTCCACACACTGCAAGGGACGCTGGATGAATCGAACATTTATCGACGTTTACAGCAATGAGTTCGCTTTATATCGACGAGAAGAAGTTGAGAGACGAATTTTGAGTGGTCGCATAAAAGTGAACGGAAAAATTGTTGGTCCAGATTACAAATTAAAAACCTCCGATTTTATTACATCTACTGTTCACAGACATGAGCTAGCTGTCTCAGCTGCACCCATCAAAATACTGCATGAGGATGAAGAGTTATTGATAGTCGATAAGCCTCCATCCATACCTGTCCACCCATGTGGAATGTACAGGTATAATTCGGTAATTTTCGTCCTTGGCCAACAACAGAAATGGAAAGACTTGCAAGTAACACATCGGATAGACAGGCTGACATCTGGTGTCTTGATCTTGACGAAAAACAGCGACAAATCTCGTGAGATACACAAGGAAATGAACACTCGATGCGTGAGGAAAGAGTACCTGTGCCGCGTAGAGGGGGAGTTTCCTGATGGTGTTATTCTTTGTAATAAACCACTTAAGAAAATTTACACAAAAATGGGTGTTTCACTCATCAGTTCCCTAGGAAAAGAATCTATTACTGAATTTCAAAAGCTAAGTTTTAATGGAAAATCTAGTGTGGTGCTCTGTAAGCCACTCACAGGAAGAACACATCAAATAAGAGTGCATCTGCAGTATTTGGGATACCCAATACTTAATGATCCATTGTATAACAGTTATGCATTTGGTCCTGATAAAGGGAAACATGGAGAGCTGCACAAAAGTGTAGAGCAACTGCTTGCAGATTTGTTAGAGGAACACTCATCTAATTGGTGGTTAGATAGTTCTCCATGTGAAAATGATTTAAATTTAGCAAATGGTTTGCATGCTATAAATTTGAAATGGGAGACCTCCCATGAATACTTAAATAAAGAATACAGAAAGGATGAAACACGAATAACTCATGATAAAGATTGTATCTATTGTCAAAAATCTTTTAGAGATCCAAATCAGACTCATCTGTTAATGTTTTTACATGCCTTGAAGTACAAGGGGAAAAATTGGGAATATCTAAGTGAAATGCCCGAGTGGGCTTCAAGTGACTGGAACTGTATGTAGATTATGAACAAATACAAAATATCGTAAAATGCATTATTTATGAATTCCATTAGAAAAACATGTTTAACTGAAAATTTTATTTTGTGTTTCAGCTACTTTTTGTTTCTCAGACACAAAAAGTCAATAGCTATATATAAATTTAAAAAATGCAGCTTTGTCATTTTAAAAGTGGATCCGTCTTTTATTCTAAGAGAAAACTTATTCCTTATTTATATATTGACAGGAATCTAGAGTAAAATATTTTACTTACCAATCAAGTTTTGAGCTTCATGAATCCTGTGCAAATCATTCATATTTTTAATTAATAATATTTGGGATAGCTTAAATTTATCTCTAAGATCAATCTACTGTAGATTACATAGATAAAATTATTGGTGATTCTTTTCATAATTCTTACACCTTTTTCATAATAAAATTTTTAATGCAAATTTCTGTTTTGGTGATGTTTATTTACTTTATGGGTAAAACTAATATATTTTAAATGAATAGAAGTCAAAGCTATGTGTTAGTAGTTCATCGTAATAATCTTAGCAATATCCAGAAATTATGGCTATGAGTGCTAGTGTTTTATGAACTAGGAAATTTCACTGCAATTTGACCTATAAGAATTTTTCTATATTACATAACCATTTTTGTACTAAATTATTAATTCAGTAGTATCAATAGGTCTAAGGCAAGCGTTTAATTTCAGTAACATCTAAATGTCAGATAATTTAAGCTATTTCACCACAAGTCACTCTTTTCCAGTTTAATTATTAGTATATAACATACTATTGCACATTTAAGTGAAATTTGCAAAACATCTTCATTGCTAAACTGACCATTCAGGTTTTAAGGCCAACATCCTGAAAATTTCATGGATATCCAGGCTTTGTCCATTTTGTTCCATACCCCCCCATGGAAAATACACATTATCAACTTAAAAACCCCTTAATAGATTATAAAATGTTAAAACTTCTTAGTAAACAATAAATACAACTGTTGTCTCATGGAGGACAGTTTTGCAACATGTTTTAGTCTTCCTGAACATAAAGCTAGAAATTCATTGTTTTAGTTATAGCATTATTACAGCCGGGCTGCAATATCATGTTCATCAGTCACTGGGAAATACTCCAGCTGCAAGTTCACATGATCACTTTTAGAACAAAAGACATTTTTAATGATATTTTAGAACATGAACACATTTTAGAACTAAGTGAGATATTCTTGAAATTTCTATTTTAGTATAGAAATATTGTGTTTTCTGCAAACTTGTGGAGCCCTGGGGGTTTGCAGACGACTCTTCAAGAACCACTGCTGTAATCCATTTCACATTTGAATCAATTTGCAAATGACCTGTCACCTGTTAGTACTGGCCCTGACATATTTTCCAAATCAACTTTATAATTGTAATGAAGTTCAGAACTAGGATTTTAAAATATGCCAGCTTCCCTGAGGCTCTTTAGCTCTCAACTTGTAATTAGTTTTTCCAATCATAAGCCAGCCTTGTTCACTGGTTTTGTTCCACTGTCCTGGTATTTTCTTTTAAATCTGATTGCATTTGTAGGGCCGCTGAAACCTGGTTGGAAGAGCAACTGATTAGCAACCGGAGGGATGTGATTTCAAAACTTGGTTCAACCAGACCATTGTGTACATGGGGCTGGTGCATGTTAAATCTGTATTGGCCTTAAATGTACTCGCATTGGCATGGTGTGGAAGTTTGGAGCATGGGATGCCAGCTCAGGTGTTGACCTCGTCATCTGACCATGGTTCAAAATGATGAGATGTCCTCGGATCATCTCCAATAGCCTGTTGTGTTGCTCCAAGTGCGACATCATTCAATTTTCTACCTGATTGCATTTGATGAATTTTTCTGAGATTTGATTGGTGCCGGATGTAGTAAAGGGTCGTAGTATAATTAAATTCAAATGAAAGAAACTAGTGGCATGAGTTGTCTCTATTATATAAGTTAACTGAATTGTGATTTGATAGTGAGTTAAGAATAAATGAATAATGTAATACTGCAATTAATTTGTTTTTAGCCAGTACAATTCAAAAACATTTTTGTTACCCAGTAAAATCCCTCGAAATGATTGTTTTCCGTGGGCAATTAATAAAAATTGAATACATTTATTTCTAGAATAAAAAATATATAAGTGTTAATGATATATTATGTTTAAAATATAACAAAGTTAAATTTGCAAAAGTAGAAAGACATTGTTTACCCTTTCCCCACCTAGTGGTAACACTTTTTTAGAATTAGATGATTGAAAAATGAATTATACTAAACATAAAATATTATCAATGAGCATTTTGTAAGACCTGCCGAAACTTCTAAGGCACTGGATATTTCATACCCTAAACCATTTATTCCTTTAAATCAATATACGATCATTTAAAAAATTAAACATTGTAATTTCATTTATGTTCATTTTAAATACTTTCCTTGCATTTTTCAGAGAAAGTTTTTGGCATTCTATTCACATTGCCCTTTTACTAGGTGAATTGAGATTACTGTCATCAGTGATCAGTTTTTTTAAATCTTTAAATGTGAGTATTAATAGTTAATGTCTAATTCTTTAGGAGTTCTACGGATTTTATAAAAAGGTGCTTGCTTCAAAATTGAGAGCTTTTCAGACAAATTTTATCCTTGCATTAATTGTATTGTTTAAAAATGAAAAATATCCAAGGCCACTTATTCGAGTGATACAATCAATACTTTTTCAAAAACTACCTAAAATTGTCAATCTTTTTTTGAGAAAGTGTCTACTACAAGAACTGTTCGGGACATAAAGCTTCGCCATTGCAATGGACTGCCCATTTCCTATAGGAGATTCGTGAAGCATTCGAGTGTCAAATTGTTGCACTTATGATCCAAGAGGCTACATTTAAATAAAATTGATGAAACTTAAACAATAACAAAAGGAAGATAGCAATTTGAGAAACATGCAACTGTGGCAAAACAGAAGACGAATGGTAAACCAATCCACTATCTCCATTTCTGTAGTGAGTCAGTATCTAGATTGAAGCAGTTCTAATACTATAACCTTACATTATTCATCTTGCACTTCCAATTCCTACCAGCTGAGCACTTAATAGTAGTCTTCTGAGTAGTTTTCTTTCACCATCATGTTTTAATCCTAATTTGATTCATACACATGTAAACGTTTGATTGCAGTTATACTCGCATATTCCTTGAATTTGTTTATTGCTTCCAACATTTCCAAAGATTCTGCTTTGTTGCTCTACCATAATTTTTTCAATTTTAAGCCTTCTATTAAATTGTATAACAGTATCTATTGTACTAGAGTTTAATACATTAATTCCAGCAAATGTAATTTTTGATATTTTCTGTCATTGAAACATGTTAATTTATTTAAAATTTAAACAAACTAAGAGCAAAATAAAAATAATTTCCCTTTAAAATAGCAATGTTCTTTGTAAGATACACATACAGTGTAACATTGAACAGATTTATTAAAATATTGTTGCATTGACAGCTATCAAAAGGGGTGATAGCTGTTTGCATTTTTACTTGTAACTCATCTTAGAAATGAAAATCACAAGTATATAAATTTGGAATCAGCAAAATATCCTATTTTTAAAAGTAAAAAAATTAAAATTATGAAGCTTGGTTGTCCATCCCAACAAGGGTCTGCTAAGGATTAAATGTTAAGTATATTACTATAACTGCCAACTTTTCCGGAAAAAGTTTTTTGTCTTCTGAACTACAGAATTTTAGTCTTCTGAATTACAGAAAATATTTTCAGGATTTTTCTTTGGAGAGAAAATTTTCAAATGATGGCAATTTCGAATTTTTGGTATCCAGCTGAGGCAACCATAAAAGAAAACCACGGGAATCAGTGATTGCTAGATAGTTGTGAAAAAGTGCTTTGGGGCACTAATTTTGTAAACCAACAAATAGTTATGAAACACAAAAAAAGTTTAATTGCTCATTTTCCCATATATTTGGTGAAATGCAGACAAATTGCAACTCCTGCCAAGCATGTAACTGAGCTGAGTAACTATATTTTGAAATGCTTTAATAAAGCTCAATTTGGCACAAATGTTGCTAATTTGATGCTTTTAAGAATTATTTAGGTATTTTTCTTTTCTGACAATTTGTGTGTTACTTTTTATGCTGTAAAAATATGAATTTTTTTTCTTGAGGTTGGCAAGTATGCATTACCATTTTTAAAATATTTGTTTTCTATCCATTTCCAAGACCAAATGGTCGGTGAGAAGAGTTGCAAGTCAGTATTCCACTAGAGAGCGATCATAACACGTGTTTCTCTGGATATTTGATCAGATATGAAATATAAACATAGCTAAAACAGTAAATCTTTATTTATTAGACAACATAATAATTACAATATTTTGTATATTATAATGATCTAATACACCTGCAACCTTTTACAAACTGAAGTGAGAAATGATAAATAGATAAAATATGTGAACTAAAACTTAAATATATAATGCAAGTAGCCTCAAAACCATAATACATCACCACTTCTATTTAAAAATATTGTAAAAATATTTTATTTCTGAATGCACTTATTTATGCAAAAAGGAATAGAAGTAACACATATGCATACCTCACAGTATTTACCAAGCCCACATACACAGCATTGCATTGACAAATTTCTCCTCATACCAACAAAGCCATTTATTCCAAATTTAAATTCTTTCCCTCAAGCAAAAATCAACGTGCTAAAAACAAACAATTTTTCCTTAAAGTAATTTAACAAATTATATTTATATATAAATTGAGTTTTTGTTGAGATTTGCTTGCAAAGCAGCTGCACTATCTCGATGCCCCTGGTTCATGTCAGGAATCAACCCATTACACGGTTCAGTTTTTAAAATTTGTCGCCAAGTTGCAACAGAATCTTTCCAATATTGACACTACAAATTAACATTCAACTATAATTAATATTTTCTTTTACAAATATTTCACAGAAATAAAGATCGCAAAATTACAATAAAATTCAGGGTAAAAGGAATTTTAAAAAGTTTACAATTAAAAAAAAAAAAAAAAAGGATAACGGTTAGTTACACTAAAAGTAGGACATTCTGGTCTTAGTTATGAATTCTATACTTTTTACAGAACTAGGTATTTTCGTGGCAGGTACGCATATATATATTGTTAAGTGCCATATTTAAAAACTAAATACAAATTAATGTTTTTATAAGCTTTCCCATCAAATTACTAGTTTGTTATTTAATTTTTTATTTAGATTGTTCAAAATTAGTTTCTACGACAAATAAATTTCTCTAAAAACTATATCAAGTTACTTTTATAACCAACTACTAAGTACATCTCAAATAGAAAACACCACATTTGCAGGAGAAATATAAAAATAATTATGTATGTGTGATTTGATGCAGAGTTCAAAAAGCTATTCTGTTTCCTTTGCTATATATCTAATATTTCCCCTCACATTGAATAATCATCAATTGTATATATCACTACAAGTTGCATTCTTCATTTTGCATAGTTTTTCAAGTCCAGCTCAAACAAAATTCAAAGAAAGCGTAGACAATTCTGAATTGTGGTAATGACTGGTCAAATTTAAAAGAATTGTTTGCAATATAACTAGATTTTCAATAAAATCCATGACTTTAAATATTAATGTTACTCATAAGATAAATTTGAGGAATTGCTTTTCTTTAAAAAATGTGAACCAAATAAAATAAAGCTTTAAAATTCTTATAGAGATGGAAGACAAGCTGATATATTATAAATACCACAAATTCAAAAGCTGTAATAAGGAGTCTTAAGCATAGCTTTAGTATACCACAAATCTTTTGTTTTAATTATTTCATGTTAATTTCAGTACAGGTCAAGTTTACATCGTATAACCTCAGAATTGCAATTTTCAAAATGTTTTAAAAAGATAATGCATATTTGGATTTCGGATTGGCGAAATCCAAAAGAACTAATCTTACAACTATTTTTGAACTTATTTCAGGCAAAAGGGGGCACACAATAAAAATTAAACATTCAAACAAGGTATACGATAGAAAAAATCTAGGAAACAATGCAATACCTAAATTTTTATCACTTGATGCAACTGGATAAAGCTGCACAGAAACAGATTTAAATAAAGACAGTGCAAAATAGAAAAATGAATATAGAATCCAGAAATATATACAAGAAAATCTACATTAACAAAACATCTGAATAAAATATGCACCTCCAACTGAAGTATTGAACAGTTATCAAACTAATTATTTTTGTTCTTAGTGAGCCATAACACACAAACCGTCATGTAATAATTACTTAGAAAATTCACCTAACAATATTTTCAGTCCTTCAATAATCACAAGTATCCAGTTCAGCATTTTCCCATTCATGCAATTGACTTATTGCACAAATTATGATCATTGAAAACTGTAGCCACTGCAGACGAATCCATAACCAACAGTTATTAATAACACTTTGACAACACTCTAGCAAGGTTTTTCAAGACAAGTGGAATGTTTTCATTATAACGATGACACTAAAAACAATACTTTTCCCAAAATCTACAAAATAAGATAGCACTGAGATGTGTGTGAATGATTATAATACTAACATTAACCTTTCTAAAGAAACTTTTCAAATTGAAACAATTTTCTTAAATTAAAAAATTGTAATAAGTGAACCCAGGCAGCTGTTCCATTTGCAAATAAAAAAGTGATTTGGGAAATATAGGGCTGCCAAAGCACTTATGAAATATTAGCATAAATTCTTAAAATAGTGTAACAAAAAAGTCTCCTCTTAAACTCTATTTTATTTGCTTAGATATGAAATAAATTGTCTAAAACATAAAATGTGCTAATTAAGTTTGGAACAGATGTTAAAGATCTCGACAAGAAATTAAAATTGGAAAAAACCCCAATATTTTCTTAAGGTTTTCGTGACAATCTACCAACCGCAGATTCCGAAGTTTTTCTTTTATGGTTGCTATGGCTTGGTGCCTAAACTTCGAAATTGGCATCCCTTGGAAAATTATCGTAAAGAAAAATCTGAATATTTTTCCCGTCCGTTATTAGTTGTAATCTTTTCAGACGATTTTGTTTAAAAAGATGCCCTAGTCGCCAAGGTTGAAAAAATAGCAAAAAGTTGCCAGTGGCAGGCAGCCCTGAAAATGCTTTCATGTATTCAATGAGAAAAAAATTAACGAAATTATATCTAAAACCAAAAACACGAGACACCCTTTACCAGTATGACACCAAGATTTCAGCAATTGCATACTTTAAAGATAAGTAACACTAACAAGCAACACCTTTATAGTGTACTTAAATAGACATAATTTTCAAGATGTTATCGAGACATTAATAAGAGAGCATTGTATTTTTAAGATGTTACAAAAACAAACTTGAAACATTAAAATACAGGATTTTCTAAGTCGGGATATTCAATAGTAATGATTAATTGAAAAATACAACTGCTTTCTTGCATTTGGCCTGTAAAACATTTCAATTAGCACTCAATTATTTTTTATCCAGAAAAACCATATGCAAGAATGCATGTAATCCAAAATTTTGCAGAATTAGAATATAAATTGATGCATTTCAGTTTTAACAGACAAAATAATAAAAATGCTTATACTATATAGGTTTAGATAAGAGACAGCAAAAATATGTACTGCATCAAGGGCCTAGATACTGTCATTACAGAATTTGATTTGGTATCCAGTAATAATCAAATTGTCTTAGAGAGTCCCAAGAACACTATATATATGCTCTTAGAATTTTGTACATATTTACATTGCTACCAATATATATTACATACTATACCAAGAAATTTTTTTTTCACAATGCGATATAAAATCGAAGATTTGCTAATACACTTACAAGCAAATACATATATAATTTATAGGGAAATATCCAGAGCTTGCATGTACATATAAACATACCAATACCTCTAACAAATAGTGATTAATTAAATACATAAAGCCATCAAAGCAATTGACACACAAGCAAATGACATACAAAAATAAAGACTAGATTGGTTGAAAATCATTAATGTGCAAATTACTAAGAATAACTGCTCAAACTTTGTGCCTATAAATACTGAAAAAATTTATGTGATTAAGTGCCAACATAAATGCATAACTGTTTATAAAAAATAGTTTCTTCAGTTTGAAAATAGGAAGGATAGTAAATGGAAGTGTTTTCAGGAAGAATAAAAATTGTTTTATTTCTAGAGCTCAAGGAGAAAGTGCGAGTGTGAAAAACTGTTTTTAAGGGTTGGTTTTATGGGGCAAGGGCCATATTTAGCCAAGCTGTGCCAAACACAAAACACACAATGTCAAATAATGGACAGACACACATAAAGGAAGTTTTACTGACACAGAAGAGAGAAATACACAGGTAGGAATCAAACCTGCACCTCTCAGGTTGCTAGCATAGTGGGCGAACCCACTGAGTCACCTGTTTTCGTGGAAATTCATAAAAAATAAGTTTCATTTAAACAAAAAGTATCACAACGAAATCAGTGAAGTGGAGAACTGGCCAAGAGAATTAGGGTAAATATGAAGATTTTTTACATTCATTCATTTTCTTCAAGCACTCCCAATTTCTTGATCCTTTCAAAAGTATAACATTAATTCACACCAGGATGCCAAATTATTTAGCTATTTGCATTTACTATAGGTTCCTAGAAAAAAGATAGATTCTAATCATTGAAAAATTTTACTCCAAAATGGCTTCAATAAAAGAACCATTTATCCACAATATAAATTATACCACTATTTCCATGATTTTAGGTTCAGATAAATAACAAGTCCAAATAAGTTTTCTTCAGGGTTTAGTACACTGAAGCATACGTACCAACTTCAAAGAAAAAATGCAAAACATTTTTAAGACATTGAAAGCAGCATGCAACTATCAGGAAAGAACGATAGCTAAAAATAATTCAAAGTGCAGAATTAGTGCCATATTGGCTTTTAAGAAAGCAATTTGAAAAAGTATCCTAGCTCTCTACTACTGTTGCATGCTTGGCAGTAGTTTGAACTCAGGTAACTGATTTGGCGATATTTTATACTTGCACCAAATATATGCAAAAAGGAGCAATTAAACTTTTTCTAGAGTGCTCTATAGGTATATTTGTAGGTTTTCTTAAAAACTAATGCCAAAGAAGGTTTTCACAATAACCTAAGAACCACTGATTCTAATGGTTCTTTCATGGTTGCCACAGCTTGGACCAAAACACTTAAAAATTGGTGTTGCATGAAGATTTTCTTCCTACAGAAAAACATGTTTTTTTTTTTGTCCAGACTATGTGTTTTTTTTCTAGAGAAGTTGATAGGTATGCTAAAGGATGGGAATTTCGAAATCACATAAAATATCTGCCTTATAAACACTGGTGTGGCAATTTTACCATTTCTGCAGAATGGTGATCTGGTACCAATTGTGTAACTAATGTCTTTTATATATATCACATCTTCTTACATAAACAAATTAGTAGATTCAGGTGATTTTTGCCAATGAAGTATTTAGTAGTTATAATTAGAGAATAGTATATATTGATGTGGGGGACTGGTAAAATGATTTCTGGGGAAAAATTAAATGTGGTACATGTTTTAAAACAGAAATATCCTTTTTGATCTTTGAAGACATTTAGTAACATTGAAAAATATACCTATACAAAAGTATGATTTCATTTCTAATTTAATATGGGACTCTATTGTCGTAAAAAGTTTCCCCTTAATAGGATAGAAGGGCAAATAATTTTAATTCCTATTGTTTAAAGTACATAAATTTAAATTATTCTCAAATTAAAGAAAATTACCTTATTGTGAAATGATGTTATTTTAATGGCTGTCATCCAAGCCTTCTACAAATGAATCTAAGGGAATAACTACTCAAAAAAAATTGACAATTTTTGTGTCTAACACAGAAAATCTAATTCTCGTTAAAAACCTAATCAAATTCATACCATTTGGTTTTCAAATATAACAAATAATTAATTGTCTTGTTAAACTTTATATAAGCCTTAAAGTTATAAAAATTGAGAAACTGATCAAATAAGTGTTGAATAATTCAAAGAAATAAAACATACATATTACCTAACTTTAGAAATGTAAGTCATGTAACATGACTCATTTTACATTGTTCTTAAGGATATACAGTACCATTCTAGTTATCTCGTTGGTTTTAGGTTTTATAGTGCAAGGGTTATATTTGGCCAAGATGCACCAAACGCAAGACAGAATTCAAGTAATAACCTGCAAGGAAAGTTCCATTGATACAGAAGAAATACACCCATAGTAAGTTACAGGAAGTGAATCTGCACTCTTAGCAATCTAAATTGGTCCAAAATAAATGATTGCATGACTAAATTGCAAAACTTTTAATATACATCATAATTCAAACAAAAATCTATTTTTATTGAAGATTACGCTTAAAATTTTTTCATTTAAAATTGTATAATTTTATTTGAAGTAAAACATGAAACTAGTTAACATAAGAGAAAATTAATATTACAGATATGCAAAATTCTTGGGCACTTTTATTATTTTCCTGTTGTTAAATATATATTATAAGGAAGATTTTGCAAACAGAAAAACAGCACTTTCCTGTCACTCATACTACTAAAAATGCAATAAAATACTTCAATTTTAACAAAATAAAATACCAGAGGGGTAACAATTATCCTCATGGCTAACAACTGAAATATTAACCTAAAGTAAAAGGATAACATTGAGTCATTTCAGAGAATTAAAATAAGATGAATTTATACATGCACAACAAATGAATTTAAAGCATACAAATTAATGATATACACGGCAAATAAGAATTATGCATGCATTTCATTACATAAAATTGAACATTAAAAAAATAATGCAATACCACTTGTGTACAAATTAAAGTTTAACGCAAATACATTTTTTTTGACAAGGTAAATGTGATTTTCCAATATCCTACACTGCAAATTTTGAGAATAAAGAAAACGAAGACAGCCATGATGGTTTAAAGCCAACAGCAATTAAGTTTTCACAATTGTTTAAGTATTTTCCAATTTCTATTTGTTCTAATTGATAAGTTTGTTCAAATTTCTTCACAATTAATGAAAAGGCTGCTGCAACATTTTCAAAATAAAAATTAGTTAATAGCTACAAAAATTAACTTAGTAAGCATTTAAAAAAAATAAATTAAATATTTCATAAAACAATGCAAAGGCATAAGATGTTACTTTAAATAAAACACATATCATTAAAAATAACAAGCCAAATCAAAATGTACAATTATATTAAGGGTACAAAAGGTTTTAATATTCCATTGTGAATGCATACTACAATTTTTTTGCAAGCTATTTAAGGACTCAGTATGAAATTAAATGTGACAAAGAAATAATTAGATTAGCTGTGAGGAACGTAACACCTCTTCAATATGACCAGTAAAAACATTGCATTTAGCAAAGAAAAAGCATCTCAACTTTTGAATTCAAAGTTTAAGATAAGCCGTAAAACACAGAAAGCTAATACAGAATTTAAAAAAATTATGTGATATTTCTGAGTTAAACAATATATCTGGATACAAAAATAAGCCTTACAAATAAAATTTCCCCTAAGTAAATTAAATTATTGCAAGTGGTGATAATTCGCATAATTACCATTAAAAATGTTGTCCTTGTGGAGGAAATTTTGACATTTATTCTTAGATAAATTTAAGACATACGACAGCAAATTTGCTCACATCAACGTCCAGCAATTCGGCCATAGACCGAAAGCAATTTATAGAACAGGACTTGGATTCAATGAAACTTTAATTACATAGATTGTTTCTGTTTTATGAAGTGATCATAAAAACTAAATATGGTTCACTTGATAAAAGCAGCAAACACACCCCACATTGCTTCATTGGCATTTGCTTTCATACTTTCGGCTTCGACATCCAACTCTAGTAGCTCTCGGACGCGCTTCATCGCAACTTCATAATCATCATCGGACAGAGGAGCAAAAGCGTTTTCTAATACATCAGAGGAATGAGCAAGAATAATTAAAGATAGTATACGTTTGTCCATGCGGTGGGGGTCGTTGATCCATTTGCTCAGAACAGCATCTTGCACTTTTTTAACTAGTTTCGTTTTTGCACTAGAATCTGTTAGAGGATGAGTAGTCATATCGAATAATAGGAAGTTCTGTTTTTCAGTTGTCAAGACACCTTTTTCTACTAGGTTTTTAGCAAGTCTTTCACGCACATTTCTCAGTTGGTAACGGAGCTTTAAAGGATTCCACGTTTCACCTGCAAAGTAATACAAACAAAATGATAATCTGCAATAAATTGGGAAAAATAAAATTTGTTGTTTAAAGCCAACAGTTGCATTCTTGGCAAGTTTAAGTCTATTATTGTGTGGCTTCCGTGAGTCTGCATTTGAGTTTGAATGACTATTTACATTAGGTGATAGGTTGGAATGAAAACAAAGCACTTCTATAAGAGGTGTCTTTAATGTGGACTATGGTTCTAAGTTTATTGTTCAGAGCCGAAAGTGATAATGAGTTGGAGGGTGTTTTAAAATCTTTCCCTGCAATAGCCATTCATGTTTTCGTGAATGGCAGCCTTCACCTTTCCACACCTGTTCCAAAACGGATCGACTTAAAGTCAATTGCCTTCTAGTCAGTGCCAGACTATACATAGTACAGGTTTGTTGCTATTATCATAAGGTTTATTTCATAATACTTGGCAATAACACTTATAGTCAAATTTAGTTTCTTTAAACAAAACATTCAGTAACAAAAATTCAAACCACTCATTTCTTTATGATAGAAGCCCCAAAAGTCATAATTCAATATAATCCCAATTTTTAACAATAAAATGTTCAATTTAATAACACTATTGAACTAATATGCAGCTGAAACCAGTTGAAAAAATTACTAAAACTTTGCAGGATTTTTAAAGTCTTATAAAATCTCCAAGCATGTTATAGCAACTAAAACAATACATAGTAAAAATATACAATATAACATAAAAATATGTACCTAAAAGTATTTCACAAAAAATAAACTAAGTAAAAGTAATTTTGTAAAGATTGTTTTCCCAGTTTCCTTTAATAATTTTCCAAATCCTGATAAAAACCCTTGATTTTTAAAGTATGAAAGTGGGGTAAAATCCTAGTAAACAGTGCATCTTTGGCATGGTGTGTTAATTTTTTGTTGCCAAACCAATGGCAAATCCATTTTAAGGAATTGCCAATTTGGAAACTGTAGGTAGTAAATAGTATAAATAATATTTAAAATAGTATACACTAGGATTTAACCTAAATTATTTTCTGATCATTACTTTTAATCAGCATTAAATCTTTTAAACATTATATACAAGTTAGCTTTAATTTTTAAGTGAATTCTTAAGATAAAACAAATTTAATCACAACTAAATTTCAGCATTGTTTTCAATCTCATCAATAAATGAGTAGCACTTAAGATGGTTGATTGATTTGGGTTTAATGACACAAGGTCCAAAAGAGCACTTAAGAAAACTTGTATATTAATTATATATAACCAATAGAGATAAGAGCATCAATAAAAAAATACGATTATTGATATTTACCACTTAAATAATCAATCCAACTTTGGAGTGTTTCAGGGGGTTCGGTTTCTTTAATGTGCTTCAGAGCTTCATCAAGTAAAACATCTCCAGTGGGAGAATCATTTTTCACTAGGACTTTCCTCATCAGCAGGCTTCTGCGTCGCATTCCAGCCTTTTCTAATTCTATTCTACCCCTAAGTGCCAGCTCTACGAGGATACAGCCACGTAATCCAGAAGATATAGAATCATTCCAAAAAGAGGTGTAGCCCTGGAAATGAATTAGGTTTACAGAAATGACACAAAAAAAGCTTTAACAATTAAAAACATTTCAAAATACTTAAAAACAAGAAGCAGATTCAAGTCAGATTGGTACAAGTCAAAGATTCACAATTAATTTCTTTTAAAATAGATGATTAGTCAAAGTATTCGAACACCTAGATGGGAACCATCCTTGGCATCAGTCATACAAACCAAAGGTGTCATAAGATTTGTGTGGAACAATATTTATTACAAATAAATCTTCGTTTTACTATCAAAACCTTGCAAGTCCAATTTTTTGAATGAAGTCAAAATTATTTGGTTAAAAATATGCTGCTTGTTTTGAAAGCTTCCAAACCTACATCAATTATAATAACCTCTATTGATGATTTTTCAAACCTTGGTATTTCATAACTGGTGTACAATTGTATCTAGATTTTTATCACTCCTGATAAATTTTGATTTCAAGATTGACGAAGTTTTAATAGTTAAAACCATGAAACGTGCATTTCATTTTCATAATGGTCCACCTTCATATTAAATTTCATATCAACTAAATTATTTTTAAAGGATAACCCATATTTTTTATTCCAGATTCCAATTCTCAAATAAAATAGCCAGAATTTATATAGATCTACTTAAGTCAAATCTATGAGTTATAAGGGGTTGAAATTCAGAGTTCCTAATGTTAAATGACTGTTTCAGTCTCCCTTATGCCTTCCAAAATAATAATCTAATCAAAGTAACTTTTATGTTATATTAAATCTAAAACAAAATGTATGCTTTTTTCTTTTCAAAAGCAATGTTCTGATTATTCAATGACTTATTTTATAATTGAAGGAATTATGAATTTAAACGCTTATAAATTTCAAGGGCAATTGACTTGCTGGTATCTCAAACCTATGTGTGCAAAACTTTAGTTTATTTCTTTCAGTAGTTAGATAGTTATTTATTCAAAGCTGCATCATTTTGCCTTAAAGGGAGGGATCATTCTAAAATGGCATATTGAATTTATTTGAAAGAATTTTATCTGTGAATTTGATGTTACAAAAGGTTACACGTACTGTCATTTTGTAGGTCAATGCCGCACAAATGAGACAATTAGCTGAAAGGACAAGTTGTAGGACTATGAATCTGGTAGAACCTTCAAATAAATTAGCAGTGTTCTCCAAGTCAATACCTCAAGTTTCTTTGTAGGTGAACGTAAGTTTATTACTAAATAGGCTAAAATGCAGATATATTTGTCACAAACTCTGACTATTCTTTTTATTTGTCTTTTCTATTCCCATAGATGGCAACACAATACACTTTTTTCGAATTCTTGTTCCTAATGTTTTGTCTATAATTTTAGTATCCATTTTTATTCACTGTATTTTTTCAACCTAATTTTGGACAATGTTCTTCGCTCTAGTAACTTTCCCACTGCTAAAATTATATAACTGGTTTGGAACGAGCATATTAAGCAGAATGTTCAGGTTACTTGTTTTCAATGTAAATATATATATATATTTCAGAGCAATTAAAGATTAATGAAATTTATAGGATGAGTCTTCAGTTTGGTTGAGTTTCAGTGTGTTAATGAATAGATAAGTTTTAGTAAAAGAAAGAATGAATCTGGAGCATGGATAAAAGAAAGGCATCAACGAATTCAATCGGTTTGTCCAGCCCTAGAAAAGAGGGTAAATATTCAAGAAAAAGGGGCGAGTAAACATCTCACATCTTTTATTAGCTTTCAAATGAATTTTAACCAAGCAATATTATACTTCAGTTTGGCAAATGTAACATGCTTTATTCTATTTTTAAAGGCATTACAGCACAGGAAATGTTGGATGTCAATAACGAACGAATAGTGAATGACCAAGATGTGCGTAGGGAGATAATGATGTATGTAGTGACTCCCACTTGTAGTCTAGAAATACAGATTTCAATCCAAGCAAAATAATTGGGTAATTATCAAATCCTATATTGATTTTGTTGAAACTACTTCTAGTGATCAGCTCGTGCTACGCAGTAATTCACAAGACATCAAGACCTTGTAGGTAGTTTGATTGCATGATGCAGAGGACCCAAAAGTAATAAGAATGGTCACTTCAGTTCAAAAGGTTTGGGTAATTTGCAAATTGTCAAAACAATTATAAAATACTGAACTAAGCTTCATTAATAGTAATTTATTTTGATGTTTTTCTGCTCAGCATTTTTATAACATCCAGCTTTAAAGTCAATTTCAGTATTTTATGAAATATTGTTCAATATTTCAAAGAGGCACTTGTATTAATGGAAATAAGATTTAAAAGTTAGAGAAACTGGAGAATCTCAAGAGCAGATAAAAAACAATACTTCAGCAGTATAAACAATACCGAATTATTAACATGAGTTAATAATTCGGTACAGCTTTGATAGATTTTATGTGGCAATGCTTAACCTTCCATCGGGCGCATTTGATCCGACAGGCACAAAAGCGGCCATTTTGTTACCTTGCCCCGCCGCTAGGCACTCCCAGTAGCTGCCTCTTTTTACTTGCTCTATGCAACCTTCCCACTTAGTTTGTCCTTGACCTTCTCTACAGGAAGTTCAAATTTTGTTCAGAGAAGCTCATTGCACCCGAACTCATCACATTTTTGACTTAACTTCACTGGAGAAGGTACAGATCCCCTCTCCGAAGATGACTGGATATTAATACTGTGAACACTTTTAAACTATTTTCTAACTTTACTTTTTTTTTATCTTCTGATTTTCTAACTTTACTTCACTTACGATATTTGATAGTAGGTCATAAATTTCATTAAAATTTGTTAGACTAGTTTTATGTCAAATACATGGTTTTTTGCAGAAACTTTTGTATTTTTCTTCTTTTGACACCCCTAATAATGATGTTCATCACTTGGCAGTTGTATAAATGAACTTAATTAGGTGTTTATGTTTTTGAATTTGTTCCCATCAAGCACATTGCGCCCGAACTCAGAGATCAACATATTGCACCCGACAGAAGGTTAAGTAGCGAGTTGTGGTTGGCAAAAGCAACCTCACTTTATTAGGATTATGGCAACCTTCTAAAGTTAAAATCTTCATATCCAACCCTTTTTCCTTCTGAATATATTGGAATGTTCTTTTCATTTCCGTTTCATTGGTCCTTTTAAATTTGTTTTCCAATTTTCCCCTTATAACATCCTTTGATTTCACGGGTCCTTTAGAACTTTTATCCCCAATTATTTTCCATTTCCTGTAAATTTGAAGAATTAAAACTTTCAGTTTGTATTTTAAACACAGCAAGTGCAGTCACATCAGGTTGTTGCTTTTATATTTGAAAATCTTATTAATTTTTGTAAATCATTACCTTTTCGATTTTACCATGACTTCTGTATATAATGTTGTAGACAAGTTTCAGGGTGTTCTTTTGTGCAATTTGAATAAAAATCTGATTTAATTGATTTAAATCTGACTTTAATTAATCCCTTGCCCCTACAGTTTAAACTTGTTGGACATAACATACAAATAAATCAGTGTAGTTTCTAGATAGTTTTGATTTGGATCAAACTTTAATATTTACGATGAATAACATTTATTTATTAGGATATGTAGCAGGGTAAATTTTTGAAAGATTAAAACGCGAAAAAGAAATTAGCGAAGTTAATCAATAATGGAATAAATAAAACAGTACAACAAATATCATGCACAAGCAATGTCTTCAAATCTAGTTCTCGGGCAGTTTAGATTAGTTTTATTTTAACCTATAACCGGTGGCATGAAATTTTTTGGACTAAGCTAAATAAGGTTGTCAGAATCCCACTTACTACATATTATAAATTTTGGTAAGAAATTAATCAAAAACCAAATGAATTTCAGAATTCTTTTGCATTATATATTTATCATATATAAATAAAACAGAATTTCTTCAAGTTATTTTTCATATAAAATAATTAATTGATTAGACTCGTTTTTGAGAAAAAATCATAGCAATAGAAAACAAAATATAAGACTTGCAACAAAATTCATGAAAAAATTCATACTTCTCATTAATATTTAGCTTGCAAAAAATACTTGTTTGTGAATTTTTTTATTGCTAAGTAAATAGTATAAATTGAGACAAGACATGAAAATTTTCATTAATTGAAATCAAATATGCCTATTTTTCAAATTTTCTCAGGGCATTGATAAGTATTTCAAAGTTATATTCCAAGCACAAAAAAGGGTTTATACATAACATACAAAATGAAGCTTTTCTCTATGAACAGCATAGAATTAAATGTAATAGCATTCCCCAAAACATGCCAATTGAGTGGAATTTTGAGCTTGCAATAAAAAAAATCATAACAGCTTTCCGCTTCAATCCATAATCTATTTTGTAAACACTCAATTATCAGATGAGCAAATTAACTTTGACTTTCCAAATTCCACGAATACAGAATAGTTATGCCAGCAGTGTAAAGAATTCCTAGGGATCAATGTATGAAATTTCCCAATTAAATTTAAATAAAAATTAATCAACATATCACAAACAAAATGAAAATATTAAAATTGCCAATTATAAAGATTTATGCAAAATTATTGGAATGCTTTTGCGATACTGCAGAAAACATTTTCATTGTGACTATTTATTTTTCATAAACAGACTACTTTATTATTTGAATAAAATAACATGCATCTTGTGTTCTTAGCTATTTTATTTTCAATAAAAATAAATTTAATACAGAAAGGAAATTGAAATTTTAAGTTTTGATTTAAATCAATGATTTTAGAAAAATAAAAATCCCTTGATTTAAATCGGCATACCCTATTTATGTCAGGATAAGCAGCTTTCTTTGGATTTCCTTAATTACGTCAGATTTTTGTGCAAAAAATGCAATGTTCTGATGGAGTTTGCTGCAAAAAATTCACTTTCAGATGGTTATACTTGGATTTGTAGAACCTTGAAGGCATAAGAGTTACAACAGAAGGTACAGCTGTAGTCTCTGCCGCGCGCGGTGGCAACGCGTTTTTTTTGGCGCACTTTTTTATGTCGCCACGGAAATCTTCCAACATTGAATATATACTGCATACGTACGGATGAATTATGTAAATCTGAATTAAACAACATTTTGACTAGAAAAACACTGCAAATATTGATTAAATATTTGGACTTTTGGCGTAGTTATAAGCGACTCATGCCGGTGAGGGTAACCCTAACTGAAAAAGTCATATCCCCGTTAACATTTATCGCAAGAAACTTTAGATTTAATTAATCCCGATTCCTTTAAAAAAAGCTCTTTATCGCGACACAACTCGTAACAAAAAAAACGATTAACTACTCCCTCAGTCCCGTAAGTTAGCCTAAAAACAGGTTAACCCTAACCAGGAGAAAATTCAAGAAAAAAATGGGTTACCATCACCCGGCATGAGTCACTTATAACTACGCCAAAAGCCGCGCCAAGAGTCGTTGCCACCGCGCGCGGCAGAGACTACAGCTGTACCCAACAGAAGTCTATATCAAAGCTGTACCACAATGTGGTTGCCAAGTTTGCATCTCGTTAGCAATTGTAACGATTACCATTCAGTTATGGTGCATTTGAAGACAAAGGATTGAAATCAGACCAAGGCTGCACACTTTAACTAGGATTTTACCAAATTAGTGTTTCATTTACTCCTGGATTTAATATAAGTGCAATACTTTAATACCGGAAACAGACTGAAAAACCTTGACATCAATTACAGAAAAAGGAAACAAAGAACAGGTACAAAGTTTTGACTATCTGACCCACACCACAAGATACGAGACAACTTTGGGATCTATCAGTTTCTGTTGGGCAGTCTCAATTTGAGTCCTTGATCCATTCTTTGGGCAGATGAGATTGCAAATAAAAAACCAGAGCTACTGACTGAAATAGGTTGGTTATTTTATTGCACAAGGGCCATATTTGGTCAAATACAAGACAGATAACACAATGAGAGGATGAAAAAGCAGATGGGTAGGCAGTAAATATTTTAATGTTTCCAAACAGTAAAACAATATTTTACCATTTGGATGCGATTGAAATAGGGATTTATTGTTAAATACAAACTTTTGGACACTTTCATCCCATCAAGATGATAAATATTGGGTAGAATATCATAGCTATCATACTTTAATTTCCGAGTTGTTGACGTTCGAAAATAAAGTGGACTATTCTAATATTATTTGAAAAATGTATACAGAAATTAGTGTTTTAAAAAACACAATACAGATTAAATACTTTTTACCATACACGAAACATAAACAAGAGATAAACACGTCATACCTAAATTTACGTTTTGATCCAAAAGTAACACGAAATCGTTTGAAGTAAAATAAGTATGCCAGTATGTACAGAACAATGAACTGATTTCATTCCTTTCATAAGTTGTTTAAACAATTGTTAACATGTACCTTCGCTATACTTGTCAGTGACGTAATCGGAGTGTAAACATACCTCTTTGTCTTTCAAACCTAAAAGTAACACTTCTTCCATTAATGTTAGCCTGGTTTCTTTAGAATCAACATCTTCCTCTTCCTTTTCATCAGAATGATGTTTTTCTAGCTCTTCGTCTTCATTATTCGATTTTTCAATATTATGTGCTACAGCATTTTTTCTCAAAACGAGACCTTCTGTTCTGTTCATTGCAAGAATATATATTCGACCAAACACAATTTACTCAATTCAAAGAAAGAAATTTATGATTTCCCGAGCCCGTTGTTCTGCGTACATAACTCAACTAATACATTCAAATTTTAAATTAAAGAAATTAAGCTAAGTTATCAAGTTATGCGATATGGAGGTCAGACTTCATCGGAAATACCTATAATATTTTGTGACGTTGCGCCATCTGCTTCCGCTGAGAAACTTTACCAGTGCCTTTTACAATAATTCATTGTCAAATAAATATGATTTTAATCATAAATCAAATTAAGCATTTGGTAAAATAAAATCATTTTGCAAGCTTTTTAAGGGATATTTTTACCAAAAATACAGAAGACGTGTTCGTAATTTAAAAGGAATGACTTGTTTAAGATACGTTAACTTCTTAAAAAGTTGGTATTAGTAATTTACTACAATATCGAGAAAGCGATTAGTTTTCGTTTTTAATTTTCTCTGCGTTGTCTTTCGTTTCTCTTTTTTTTAATGTTTAAAATACTTTCCTCTTTGTTTAATAAAACCCCCCGGCATAACAGAATTCTATAACTGTACCCGCGGAGGGATTAATAAAATAATAAAATTAATAAAATGTATATGAAAAAAGGACATTCAGAAAATAAAATATGAAAAAGTTGAATTAGAGTTCGTGGAATTGGTGAAACGTGAGTTTTGATTTCAAGAATTGTGGAAGTTTCTTTTTGGTATGCTATTTTAGAACAAAAATATTTCATTCTACGCAATTTCATGGCAATTTAACATGTCAGATCCCACGATCAAATTAATCAAGATTAAAAGTGGTGTTGTCAAAAGGTTTGATTAACTTTTCAAATTACTCTTTATTTAATATTTGTTTATGTTTTCGCTTTACTCATCTTGTATGACAGTGATTCACAAGTAAAACAATTTCGTTTTTGTGCATGTAGGAATTTAAGCAATTTTATTAATCGACGAAATTTTTTTAAAACCATATTGTCATTTCTATCTTCTTTCCCCCATATTTGTATGTCGATTTCATCCCGTCAGTATTTCATTTCCGTTTTGAAAGCCAATAATTGTTTTATTATACTTGACAAATGATTGACTTTAGAAATAGACAACATTGGTTTGTGACCCAATAATTTATATTTTCCCAACAGAGATCAAATATTTAATTAAACATCTTGTAGTCACATTGGTTGTAGGAAACGAATTATGATTGACTTTTAATTTTGTTTTCTATTACGAGTTTCACAAGTCAATTAAGTGATTTCATGTTTTGTATTGCTGATATATGGCCAGGGCACATGTTACAAAGGTTTGTGTTGAATAAAAAAAAACGAATTGTAAATGCTGTAATTTGTGAAAAGCGGTAGTATAGGACATTTGGCGTGTTATTATTTCCTTGGCGACCAAAATGGTCGCCAAGGGCCAAAACATTATACATTCGCTTTGATTAAATATTAAATTTACAACATATAATTAAAAATATTAAAAATAAAACGGTAAACAATGTATAGTATATTAACATCTTAAAACGTAACATAAAATAAACACAAAATATAGAAATCTTGATTAAATAAGAGATTTTGATTAAGAAGAATCTGGATTAAATATATAAATCTTGATTAAATAATAAAACATTTCAATTACAAAATTCAAAACAGCCACACAAATGCGAAAGAAATCAAATATCGGCAGAAATTAAAAAAAATTGTATTAAACCATAATTTTGAGTTCCTCCCAGTTTACTTCCCTTATTATTTCCAAAAATTTTGAAAGACGGACAATTTGTTGATCATTGCACGATTTTTTAAACATACAGTGGGCCAAATAGAATTTAAAATCTTTGCCAATTGTGTGTAGGTAAGCCAGTGGAACATTCGGGAAGTGAGGTGGGGGGTTGCCAGAAACCACATAAATCCGGAAAAAAACCCGACAAATAAAAGTGCCAAAAAATGTCCTATACTACTGCTATACCGTATTTTGTTATTGTTTCAGCATTGCAATATCATTTCAAAACTAGTAAAACTGTTGCTTATATCGGGAATAAAATTGGAGCTAAATTCAGAATGATTTAACAGAAAATTTATGAGAACATATGGTCTTAGACTGTCTAATTCCTATTTAATGTTTCCATGTGTGGTATTATAAAGGCATGTTGAAAAGTCATGTTGCATTTGGGAGGTTTATTAAGAACAAGTGAACCTTGTGAAAAGAAACATCTTGATTTGCAAGGATTAATTGAAGTTTAGTTTTTCAAGATACTAGTTTTAATGTCATATATCATCTTTTTACAATCAAAACCTTAAAGTTCAATTTTTTTTGTTTGTGAGGTTTTAATCTTATTTAGTTACAAATATGGTTACTAAACAAGTTTCAAAATTTCTTAAGTCTACATTAGTTTCAAAGTCTGATATCTCACTATTCTACAATTTGGTGTAGTTTTATTGTTCCTGAAACATTTTGATTTCAAGACTTAACAAGATTTTAATAGCAAACGACAATATATGGTATGAAAATTTTTCAGCTTTAAAATGCTTGTTTAAACTTAACACTACGGCGCTTTTATTCCACTACCTGAATATGGGACGACTGTTGTCCCGCCTGTAGTCAAAAGGTTAATAAATATTCTATAACAGTTGGAATTTATAAAGCAAGACATTTTTAGTTCATACATATATGACTAGTGATAAAGAGTTGTTTTTATGAAAAACTCATCTTTGTAGTTGGAATTCTGATGATGCCAGACATTGAGTCTCATCAGTGCTTAATTTGTTTGGTATGTTTTTCTTACAACTATGGTTTAAGTACTGTAAACTGTAGGTCCTGGTCTAATTTCCCTTGTTTCCTTAGACATTAAAATTACATACTTATATGATAACAAAGCAACTTATTGCATGTCAAAATGTTGGAAAACAAAGTAACAGCACGCTTTGAAACTTGATATTCACTCGATGACTTTCAGAATCTAAAACTTTCATAACGGATATCCAATAACCCTAAAACGGAACTGAAATACTTGAATAAAAAAATAGATACAAGACAAGACCTTCAGTTTGTTTGCTTTTGATATTGGTGCATGACTAAGCTAATTCGGTACTTACGTATTAACCGCATGCCATTGGCAAATATCAGCCAAGTTTTGTTTGCCATTGGCAAATATCAGCCAAGTTTTGTTTCGGGCGGAAATGTTTAGCAATTGCCCTTAGGATGGCATCAAACATATCATAAACTCTGCGAGATAGGGACTCGAGGTTCATCGATGTTTTTTATTTCGCCATTTTTCACTTCCCAAGATGCGTTACATATTCTGTGTGTGCGTGCCAGTTTCAGAATCAATGAAATTGTATTTGTGGTTCACTCAGCGGTGAATATAACCAGATTGTTCCAGTTCTTCCGTCTTATACCCCTTCCAACAGTTGGAAAAAATGGTCAATCCATCTTTAATGAGTTTTTTTATTTCGTTCATGTTCCGCAACCCCAAATATGTATTGGATGGGAATATTCTTCCAGCATTATTTCGTAACGATCAAGCGTTGCGTAAAAACAGAAAATAAAATGAGTATCTAATGCAACTACGCACTGAACACTGAACTGTGGTTCTAAAAAATTTTGCGAAACAATCAGAATCAATGAAATTGTATTTGGCTCACTTGGCAGTGAATATAACCAGATTGTTCCAGTTCTTCCGTCTTATACCTCTTTCAACAGATTTGGCGATTAATCACTGGCATGCGGTTAATACGTACAGATTTGGCGATTAATCGCTGGCATGCAGTTAATACGTAAGTACCGCTAATTCTAAAAAATTATCAAATGGATTTTGGGCAAGAAATCGGGTCTTGGAAATCATAGTGCAGTGGTGTGATAAATTAGTACTCTGGCTCAGGATTTGAATACTCAGGGCTACCACAAATGATGAAAAGGCAACTTTGCTATTTACCAACCTTTGTGAGTAGGGGAATCTTTTAAAGTAAAATTGTCACAAAAGTTCCTGTTCCAAATTTTGGCAACTTTTAAAATTCACCATAGGTCAACAAAAGTTAATCCCTTTTTTAATTAATGTCGGTGAAAAATATTTTGTGGATTTTTCTTAAGGGAGAAAATTTTTCAAGGGATGTCAATTTCTAAGTTTTGGCATCAAGTGTATCAACCATAAAAGAAAAACATCGGAGCCCAGTAGCTTGATTGTCAGAAAAACCTAATTAAAATATTGTTTTTTCATTTAAAAATTTAAACTTATTGGTGTTCAATGTTTGTTTCATATTTAATTAGCACATTTTGTGCTTTGGCTGATTCGTTTTGTATCTGAGCAAAATTTTTACTAAAATAGGATTTAAGAGGTGCTGTTTCTGCTACTGTTTTAAAAAAATTATGCTTTCACAAGTGCTTTGGTTGTGGCAGCCTTATACTGTAAATTGTAGGTTCCAGTATAATTTGCCCTTGTTACAAATTATGAAAGAGCGACAAACCAAATTTCAATGGGATTGAAGATCAGTTATCAGTATTACTGTTTGAAGGACCAAAATGCTAGGAAAAAACCACTTCAGTTTATTGTAAAATTTCATCAACTTAATTAATTTTATGCAGATAATTCAATTTCGGAAAAGTAATACTGTTTAATCAAATTAACATAAGCACCCACCCTTGTTCCTAAGGCCTGTTCCATTTGGCCCTGTGCCATTAAAAATCCAAACAACCTAAGGTCTGCATGGATGGGGAACATTTCTGCAAATAAAAATTAGTCTAACAGTACTTCCCCAAAGGATCAGTGTGTCAATGTTACAATTTTTAAGCAATTAAGGGAAGCATACAACTAATATGTTTTTCTTTTGACCGAAACAAGATTGCAAACCGGCCGCGGATCCCGGAATAATTCTTATCAAACAAAAGTTCTTAATATTTTGCAAAATCAAAATATTCATTGCCTATTACGAAAATTCAAGTGAAAGAAAATTTTTTGTTTCCTCTTTGTGAAAACATGTCTCAGAAATCTTCAGAATGGGGAACTTATTTAGATTTTAGCTTTTTTGTTGAAGACAAAGTTGTTCATAAAGTCATCTGCGTAATGAAAAACAGGGAAATTAATTAATGTAATTATTCTGATTGATTAAAGTTTATCAAACTGATAAAATTTAGAATTAAATAATCTCCCCTTAAGTGAATTTGTACCATAAAATAGAATTCAAATGAAAGTAAATGAAACAGCAAAGCCCCAAAATAATTTTGTTCAAACATTTGCTCTGTTATAATATTTCTTTCAAACATTTGCTCTGCTGTATTTTACGAACTACAATTTTTTTAATGTTTAACATAATCAGTAGTCCAGAAACTACACTGTAATTTGCATGTCTCATGTCCAACAAGTTTAAACTTGAAGGGGCAACAAATTAAGATCATAAGAACCAATTTAAATAAACTGATTTAAATCAAGGTGGTTTGACTTAAGTGCCCTGAAAATATGCCACTATTTTTAGTTTGTCAGTTGTAAAAACCTATCCTGGATAAAAAATTAATTGCGACACAAGTGTTTCTTATTAATTATTTTTTTAATGTTTCCACCTACAGGAGATTTTGAAACATTTTGACCGTCACCTTGCAATTGAAATCTGCTGTATTTGAAAAAAATTTAAATATTCATTTTGCATTTCACTTTAATGCGATGCCTTTGTTATCTGTTTAATTTTCATTCTTTTCTCCAAATAATCAGTGCGGCTCTGATGAGAAAGCAGATGACTGGAGGATTCAATTTGTAGAAAAGAGTTAAGCTAGAGTCTGAGGGGAAAGGGCTGCCCTACTCAAAACCATGAATATGGATCGCGCTTTGAATTTCCCTCTCCACGAACTCGTCACTTTCGGTTAAAAAAAAATAAACTCCGTCAATTCGCGCTAAGATGCTAATTGTGGAAGGGTTTCAATCTTATTTTCTCTTTTCGTCGTGGCCGATGCACACACATGATGTAAATGACAACTAGCTAGAGCCGACATGGCTGCTTTACCATGCGCCGATTGAATTCTGGTGTGCAGTGATTCGACTACAATGCTCTTTGTATTGCACCTTGCAACTATTTTCCTGCATTTGTGTTGGGTGAAAATTTATAAAATAAAGTGATTGTTTACCCAACACATGCGTAAACGATCAAAATTTTGTTCTCTGGCGCGGCTATTTTTTTGTTTATTTATGACTACCACGAAAGTTTCTGTGAATAGAATGGCATCATCTAAAATAATCGATAAATTGAAACGAAACCAAGCGTCCATTGATAAATAAGTTTACAAGACTGGAGAACTTTAACTTATTTCGCGAAGTAAGTTTCACATCTTTGATGCAACTTTTACTCTCTATTTTAAGGATATCAATAGGCCTTATGTCATAGACTTTAATTTATTACTAGTACCTGTACAACTCGCATTACCGTCAACGGTAGTTTACCGCTATATCAATGGAGCTAAATAACAACGCCAACATGGCGGAACAGGATCCGCTAGAAGGTGCTAGTTTTCTTTATCGGACCATGGTAGAGCGGGATCCAAGTAAGCGGAAAGTGAAACCCGTTGAAAACCACATGCAACAATTACTTGATTTCGGGGATTTGGATGACAGTTCTGATGACAGTGATTTCAAAATAGGTGACGATGTGCCGGAGGAATCGAACGAGGACTCCGGCGAAAGTTCGGCAGGAAACGATGACAACAGTGAAGAAGAGGACGATGAAGAGGAAGAGCACGAAACTGCAGATAACAAAGATACCATTAACATTAAAATTGAGCCATCAGTTAAGGATATTAAGCCGTCAACATCTGGTGAATTGGGTGAAGGAGTTCAGCGCCAAATAAAATTGAAATTAGGCGACGGCACCACCAAAAAATTGAAAGTTCTCATTTGTAGTGTTTGTCTTGGTGATGTGAGCTTGCTTCCTAGACAAGGCTCTGACAACAAGACTGTTGAAGAGGAGGACGAAATTGTGGAATGCGACTGCTGCGGAATTTCAGTGCACGAAGGCTGTTATGGTATCAGTGACGTTGAGACTGCTGTCAGCACGGTTTCCTCCTATTCTACAGAACCATGGTTCTGCGATGCCTGCAAAGCAGGAAACATGAACCCAACATGTGAACTCTGCCCTAACACTGGAGGGATATTCAAGGAAACTGATGTTGGAAAGTGGGTTCATCTTGTTTGTGCTTTGTACATCCCGGGCGTAGCATTTGGTGATGTAGATAAGCTTTCACCTGTCACCCTTTTTGAAATGCCATACTCTCGTTGGGGGGCCAAAGCATGTTCTCTGTGTGAAGACGAACGCTTTAGCCGCACAGGAGTATGCATTAACTGTGATGCAGGAATGTGCAGGAGTTTTTTCCACGTTACATGTGCTCAAAAGGAAGGCTTGCTGTCGAAAGCTTCCACTGAGGAAGATATTGCCGACCCATTTTTTGCATACTGTAAGCTCCATTCTGACAAGAATGTATCAAGGAGCAAGCGTCGGAATTACTTGGCCCTACAGTCCCAATCAAAAGAGAAGCATCATTCAGATAGTTCAGTTTCAGAAGAAAAAACTCGCATAGAAAGAAAGCTCGCCTGGCATCGAGATCGTTACATTGCTGATAAAGAAAAAAGACCCCAACCTTGGGTTCCAACGCAAAAGATGCCACGTTTGCTAACTACCAGCCCTTCTGCTTGCAAGAAGCTTATTAAGAAAGCTGAGCTTCTGGGCTTGAGTCCACAATTGCACCTTAGTGGTGCCGATTATGGCATGGATGTCCGACGGAAGTGGCACGTCCCACCTGCTTTCAGTTCAGAGTTTGTTTCCTACTATCTTGATCGAAACGTTCGGATGGTGTCGATGCAGCACCGACTGGATGAACTCTTGCAGCAAAACAGCCAGCTGCAGGAACAAGAGCAAGACCTGCGTCAGAACTACGAAAGGCTTGTATCTGATGTGGAAATGTACCGCAAGGAGAACTCGGAGTTGACTGAGAGAGGCATGCATTTCTGGAAGATATTGTGTGATTACAGCAACAAAAAACTTCCTCTTCCTGATGTTTTGCAGCCCAAACCCATCATTAAGTCCAACAAGAGTAAGAAGTCTGATTCTGCAGGGTCTGTGATTATGGAATGCAGCATTTGTCATAAGTCGCATGACCAACACCAGCTTGCGAAATGTGACAGTTGCCAGTTGCATTATCACTTGGCTTGCTTGGATCCGCCACTCTCTCGAATGCCGAAGAAGACCAAATCGTTGGGATGGCAGTGCAGTGAGTGCGACAAAACAGAGGAAGAAGAACAGCACGACGACGTGGATGCCAATGCTCCTCGCAAGTTGCGTTACCAGGGCAAGGAGTTGTCCAAGTCTGATCAGGAGAAGCCTCGTCGCGGAAGGTCATGCAAGAAGACATCGGACGACAACATTGGATCTGAAGAGAAAGGCAGTGAGATCTGGATATCGTCCGGTGCGGAGGATGACCACCTACACGAAGGATCTCGACCACGGTCGGATTCACGAAGAAAACGCCGCTCTGCGGAAATAGGTTACCGTAAATCCAGGCGACGAAGCGGTAAACGTAAATTGTCTCGGGAAAACTGGGGTGATGAAGATCCCACTGCCAGTGAAGGAGTTGAAGCAAAAGCACCACGACATTCCACTAGACGCACATCGTCGAATTGAGGTGCTGGTATACTTACATGTGTCAAAATGCTGTCACAAGCATCATCTTTTGCCATTAACAAATATGTGTGTAGCTGTAAACTGTGACTAGGAACTGATTTTTAAGATTTGTATGTTAGGCAGATAATAGTTTTTAGATTGCTTCAACGTTTCAAGTTTATTTGTAGTGTTACCTTGAGTTGACATGTATAATAGTGAATGTTGACTTTTGTATATGTTTTAACATCGGCCTCTCTCTCTTTTTTTTTTTTTTTTAACTTTGTATATTTTGTTTTGTTTGTTGAAAATAAATTACTTAGTACAAAGTTTTGACATTTTACAATTGGAACGCTAAATTTTACAATAATTAGCCCACTTTTCAAGGAGTATTTAAGATCTTTCTCATTTACTAAAACTTAAAAAGGTATAAGTTACATTTCTGGTTAAGTGCAGATTTAGCAACTGATTACAGTTCAACAGTAAGCTGTAAGTATTATTGAAGGCCTGAAACTTATACTTCGGAATACTTTCTCATTGCACACTTCAACAAGTAGCATGTCATGTTTATAGAATCACTGTTTTTAAGTTTCCAAGAGCTAAAATTTCAAAGTTTTGTTATTTTATGTTATCTTTGAAATAAATGAAGTCTTCAAGATGGTGTAATAGTTGCCAATATTTCCATGGCACAAAGTTTTACTGATAATCAAATGGCTACTATCTGCACTTTTCCTCATATTTTACGTAGTTTAGTTCACAAGTTTTTATTTCCAATTATAGGTTGTCACACTGCCATATTTCATGAGATATTATTTATGAATAATTCTGTGTAGTCAAACAAAATATAAATATAGTTAATAACTTAGGTATTTGGTAAATTAAAAAAAGGTATGATCAATTTGGCATTATTCTTGGACATAAGTTTAGTTTGTGCACCTGATGTGATTTCATTAGACCAGATACTAACACAGCTGATTAGAATTTCATGGAAATACATTTAATAATTGACAAGCTACATTTATTTTAAAGCTAGAACTGATCTGGAAAGAAAATTTTAAAACATCTGTTTTTTGTACAACAATCTTTGTTGAAAAATGGCTTTTCTCATTTCTGAAATTATTTTTGTATATTCATTGAGTTATACCTGAAAAAGGAAACAAGGGCCTACTTTTCTGTAACACCTTAAGCTATTTTTCTTTACTACTTTTTCTTTCGTCACACACATGTTACAGCAACAATAAATGGGTGAAGCATGCAGTAATATTTATATTAGCACATGTACTATTATAGCATCAGGTTTTTTGGAGCCTCAGATTTGAATCACAAAAATGAATATTCTCTGCATATGCTTCAGATCTAGTTTTCGTATTAACGATTGATATATTTTGAAAATGGATTTTTATGAACTTGAATTTTAGAATTTATTTTATTTAGCAGATTGTGGATGAAATAAATTCTATAAGTTATTAAAACTATATTAGTTTTATGCAGAAATGATTGAGTGATATTTTGGATGAATTGATATATAAGTATTGTTCAAAGAAAAAACTTCTTCATATCAACCAAAAATATGGAGAGCAAATTGAAAATTTTGTGATAGTCATTTCAGAACAAATAAAATCGGATGTTTCAATACTAAATGTGTTAGGTATTATATTTCGTTATAAATTTATGTTCAATTTAATTTTGTTTGTATAAAATCAAGCAGTTTTCTTGTGTTTCTACAATAAAAAACAGCGAAAAATTAGCAATATGAATAAGTTGTGAAATGATAAGTTTTGAGAAATTTGGATGAATTTTAATTGAGAGCAATGGGACACATAATATACAAACTTAAATCTAAAGCTGGATGTTAGAAACATCTGAATGGTAGAGATTTCTGTATACCAAGTTTACAGCATTGAAAAACATAACTTGGGTGGAGCAGGTTAGACAGTTTAATCAATATATAAATGTTATTTTTTAATTGTTCTCTCATAATATATTATGCAAGAAACTTATTTTACCTCAACTTTTATAAATTGGTTTGTTTTCTTGAGCAAACATACATAAGAGGCATGTTGATTGGAAATAAACAATAACAAAGGAGGGATAATACTGGAAAGCTTTTCAATTTTCAAAATTTGATGTTAAATTGTGTGGAACAGATGCAGTATAGGACATCTTTTGGCGCGTTTTTTTTCGGATTTTTGCGATTTCTGGCAACCCTCCTCTAATTTCCCGAATGTTCCACTGGCTTCCATTCTTGCAACCCTACAGGCAGCGTCATAGCCCGCGGAATACAACGCGTTCCATTAAATCATCGGACGCTTTAACATCAGGACTTGTCAAGGAACCAAGTTGTACTGCTTTTGTAATAATTCTTTTAATTTATCGATTTTTAGTCATGCATCTTTACTTACTTTAAAGTTTCAGGATTCGTTAGGGAAAATTTTTAATTTCCAATTAAAGACCGACTTTTGGTCGCCCTGGTGCGGTTAATCGAAATTTATTTAGCCCATGATGTTATTTTTTTTGGATTTTCTTATGGAAGCGTGGTTAAAAGTGAGATGAAGTATGAAAAGTGTAATGGGGAAATGAAACTGACACCTAGGGCAACGAAGTCTGATGGATTTATTTTGGTTTGCAGGCAACGCATTGTAATGATGTTTGTGGAAGTCAAAAATCGGTTAGGACAGGCTCGTGATTTATACTAGTAGTGAGTTGAGGATGGATGAGGTTTTTTAATGCGAGTTTGTTAGAGAGGGACCAAAACTAGTGATATTGAGGAAGAGTATTTTTTTTTGCAACCAACACTGGCCGATTAGAGACAGTTTGTGAACAAATTTTGGATTACATTAAATCAACGTCGGAGAAGATTGGTGGGGTGGGCAAAATTGTGGAAATCGAAGTTTGTCAAGAGGAAATATAACCGAGGGATACAGTGGGTTTTGGGGACTTTAGAGGGGATTTGGTAAGATGTTTTTAGTAGCCGTGCATGTGATAGGAGTAAGAACACTTTGATTCCGTTGATTGAGGAATGGATTGAGAAGGGAACTACAGTTTATTCGGATGGTTGGAAGAGGGTTATAAAGATTGGGAAAGAAGGTGAACACTTGTGTGTGACTGTTAATCAATGTTAATTTCATTGATCCCCAAACGAAATGCAATCGAAAGCCCTTGGAGGCACGTTTAGGCAACCTTGCCTACAAACTATTGGCAAACGGATTTTAAATTCTATTTGGCCTATTATATGTTTATAAAAGCGTGTGACTTTCTTGAAAAGCAAATTGACTTTCTCAAAATTTTTGGAAATAAGGTAACTGGGCGGAATTCAAAATTACGGTTTAATATGATTTATTTTTAAATTTCTGCCGATGTTTGATTTCTTTCGCATTTGTGTGGCTATTTTGAATTTTGTAATTTCAATGTTTTATTGGAACAGCTGGCAGTATAGACCCCCCAATCCATTTGGCGATTTTTTTTGTCGCCAACCTTCAATTGCGATTTGTTGTTTTTGGTACCCCCCCACTTTTTCCCACTCCATTCTAGCAACCCTACAGCGTCCCTACGCTATGTATATATAGACATATTTATCCCAGACTTGTATATTGACTGTGATAACTGTATTTTTATATATAATCAAGGTTTACATTATTTATTATGGCGATTGTGCAATTTCTTTGCACATAAAAAACCGCCAGGGTTTCTATAATGGTTGCTTTGAAATTTCGTTTTCCATTTTACAAAAAGATCGAATGGGGTGCGACTGAGGGTTCAGTTCACGACTGGCAGCCCTGTTTAAACAGGAAACCCTCATTTACAGTGAAATCTGTTAAAAGATTAGAATAACTTATATTCAACTTATGTACGTTTTTTTGTAATACGTCTGTTAAAAAATGTCGCCAAGTAACGTGAGGGTTGGCGACAAAAAAAGTCACCAAATGGATTGGGGGGGGGGGGGGTCTATACTGCAGCTGTTCCTGTGTTTATTTTATGTGTTACGTTTTTGTTTTATTTTTTATATTTTTAATCAAGGCGATTGTGCAATGTTTTTTCCGGGTTGAACCAAAAAAAGGCGAAAGATGCATTTCTTCCTTGGCGACCAAAGATGGTCGCCAAGGAAAAACGCGCCAAATGTCCTATTATACTGCTAAATAATTTCATTTATCCTAAAATGTTCTGCAACATCACTTGATATTTTAATTAAGTCATTGACTTGATGGATTTGTGACATGAAGATTAACGTTTCATAAAGTAAAAAATTAACAGTTTTCATTGAAAAATGATCCTTTAACTTAAAAAAGTACTGAAAAGTTCTGACAATGTTCAATATATCTACCCCAAAGTTAAAGTGGCATAAGTCCAGATTGGCTACTTTTCAGGAAAGTGAAAAACTTTTTTGCTAGTTTGACGAACTTGAATATATACTACAAAATTAGTGGTAAAACGCTACTATTGGATTGTAAGTCTACTTGCCCACACTATATGGGGTTTATGGCACATAAATACGATTATTGAGAAATAAAACCAGAATTATGTATTTGTGAAATTTAAAAAAAAAAAATTGTTTCCAGGATTGAATTCTCCATTTTTCATGCACAATTGGATATTAATTGGTAATTATTTTATTAAAAATATGGAATCAAATAACCCAATAAGTTGTATTTTTCCATTTAGACAGCTATCAAATTACAATGCTAGTCGTTTTCCATGTTTAAGTATTCACGTGAGTACGAAAGCGAGTATACAAATAAAGTCATACGAAAGAGGTACTTATTATTGGTTACAATAAGGAAGTACACAAAAGAAAAATAATAAAATTTGTACTTATTAAAAGTATTGGTCATCGTCCCTTGTATTTGATGATGGAAAATTTTCATAAAATTCATGGAAAACAGAAGGCACCCATTGTAAACATTTGATAAGGTCAGCCTTTTTTGGTCCACTTAATTGGTCTCAACGTTTCTATAACGGGTAGAATTTCTGTGGGCCACTGGACTCGTCTAGTCCTGCTCAAATCAAGGAGCCTGAATTCTTCCGAACTGAAATCTGTCTTGTACCAGGTTGAAATTACCCCATCATCGTCTTTCTGTATTTTAATATGCACAATTTCTGCAATTTTAAATGGCTCTCTGGCTTCATTTTTCTTTTTTTGCCATCAGTGGGGATTCTAATGATTGAAAAAGGGTCTTGAAATTTTTAAAATCTTTTAATTCCATGCCAATCACTGAAAATGGATTATTCACCTTGCATGCTCTTATGAATTGCTGCCAGTCTCAGGGTGTCATTATCTCCATTTGACATGTTTTTTCACCCTCTCAATGATGGAGTGGTCTCCATCTGCTTCGAGATGGGTATGCCCCCTGAGCAAATACTTATGATTTATTACTTTCAAGTTCAGCATTTTTTAAGAGCCAAATGTAGGATCCAAGGACAAAGATTTCAATTTTGTTCAGTACAGTCATTGGACCATACGGTTATTTCTTCGACTTTCAACTCTTCTGATAAGGCCCACTTTTGAATTGCTAAGCCAATTTCGCAGCCTTCACGAGTGCCAATGCTTTCGTCCCACATAACAAGTTGTTTTATTTACAGTGGCGTCATGCACTGTTAGATTCAGTGTCCACAGTTTTCTCAAATAAAACAACTGACTATTCGTCAGAAACGGCGTTGGCATGCACTTCTGCAAATCAACTATCAGTGTTTTACTTTTTGAAGGATTTTCTCTTGATTTCTTTCAGACGATAACGAAGTGATCGGTTCACGATCCTGTCGTATGCTTCCTGAATTTCTTGCTCAGTTTTTGCTTCTTTCAGTTTTGTTTGGAAACAATTTGTTTGGAAACTGTTTCGTCACTTCGTGATCAAATTAGTGGGTGTATTCTTTTCTTGAGCTTTTTCAAGGTACAACATAGATCTTAGATAAGTTAAGATAAATTCCAAGAAATTTTCTTTGTGTCCGCTCTCGACTATAGTGACTTTCAATGTTTGGAACACTTTCCATATGCTGTTGAACACCTTTTCTAATATCTTCTGGCAGTTTGTTCGGAGGAGGATGGCCACGGTTATCACATGAAACCAGCCCTCCGGCCACTTTCTTCTCCAATGCTGTGTACACAAAATATTCAGTGTCGAAAGGAAATATTTTTTGCAAATTGGAATCGCCTTATTTTCTACTTCAAAATGCTGAAGGTTCCTTACACGTCATCCTCAGTTACCATTTCGTGGTCTCTCCCGGTCCACATCGAACTCCTGAATATGTCCAGTTAGAAACTCTTTTCATATTAATATCAATATCTTCATTCCAGAAAGATCTGAATCAAAGCACATTGTTCTTCCATTATTTCGAGTGTACTTTTCTTGCATGTAGGTAGACAGCACTGTTTGAGACCTGGCGGGCACAACTTTTTTTGGAAATGTATTCCAATCCTGCTTTACTTTTTATTTTCCTCTGGTTGCATTTCCATTTGGAGGGTTCTGCTAAACTTTTTCTTGTTAGCTTTCTGGAACTTTCAGATTCGTTGTTTAGGCCGGCAGAACGTCTGGGTTTTTCAGGTTCATTGTTTTGGTCACGATGGAAATGCTCAAATTAGAGTGGGAAAATAATTCTAACTAGAGAACCTCAGAATTTTGGTATGTAGTAGACAGACCATGTTGGTTATCAATTTTGTACCATATTCCATCTGTAATATATTTCATCTCATCATCGTTAATAGTTTTTTGAAATGCGAATACTTGAATTCTTAACTGATAATTATACGACTGCATTAGTCCCAAGTTGGGGCCATTTCGGGTTTGATATACATACTCCCTGTAATTCATAGCAGTTGGAACCTCTACTACTGACTCCTCATTCATGTTAAGAATCAAAACCTAAAACAGTAGGGCATTATGCCAAAATGAAACGATTAATGAACAATAACATAACGTAAACCATCTAACTCTTGACACGAAGTGCGATTTCCACGTACAGTATAGTGTTTAGCGGCATTTATTGTGTTCGTATCAGGCGGTTGATTGCAATCATTCATGGCGCTGTTTTCTATAAAACAAAATAAAAAGTAAATAACTAATGATAAAGCGATAAGTAACTTGTATGTACTTACCAATGACATGAGTTGTTCTTGGGTGTAATTTGTAAAATTTTTGCCAGCAAAATCAAAAACAACACGGTACAAAAGTAAAATCAAGCTAGAAAGGTTGCATGACTGAAGGTTATAATGTGACAGCTCTGGAGGTAAACAGTCGTAAGTGGATTTACGATGCCAAGGTGGTTCAAAATCCTCAAGGTAAACTGTTGTATGTGACTTACGACTTTTTACTTCTGGAACAACGTGGACAAAGTCGTTCTAATCAATCACTAATTCAGAATAGAAGTCCCTGACAGTTACCACACTTTACCACTAGATAGAGTGCATTTTTTATGTAGAGTTGATCTAATTCTAAACCACCAAAAATGGACTTACACCAGTTTACCTCTGGGTACAGAGTAAAGACCAAATTATGCTGGTACTGATTTGAACATTGAAACTACTTTCAGGTTCCTACAATTAAAAATAATGGAAGATAAAAGCATAAATTCTCATGACTTTCGAAAATTGCTTTTCTGGCAGAAATTGAAATCTTGCAGTTGCCATCCTCGTATTGGGGAATCGATACCTGCAGACTTAAAAAAGTACCCTGTTTAATAGCACTGTGGGAGACAACACTCACTACGAAGGCACCCAATTTGAGAACTTGTGTAAACAACTTGCGAAAGTTAGGTTCTAATATGCAACTCACCAGAATTGTTGCATTACATCCTAACTGGCAAATATGCTACAAGGAATAATAGAAAAGTTTCAACTGGAAAGTGTATCTGAATGGTATTTTTTAGTTCAAACATGGGGTGTACCAATTATTAAAATCTTAAGATTTTTTTATGTAAATCTATTTAATAAACCACATAACATTCAAAATTATAAAACTGCAATCATTTAAAGTATGTGATATTTCTAACTGAAGAGTTATAAATATTTAAAAATTGGGTATATGCACATAAAACATGGCATAAAATCTGCAGTTTCTGTCTTGAGATTCCCTTATTCATTGAAACCAAAATAATTTTTGGCATAACATGTATCAAAACTTAAAAGTTAATAAAAGTGAAGAATTATTGATATTTTTCCATAGATTTTTACATTCAGTAATTCTATTTAGTGGGACGTATGCCGAGGTATTGTTTAAAAAAATCAATGTTCTGAAATCCTATACTGAGAAGGGGCCATTGTGACTTGGTCGATCTCAGGTTACTAGTGCAGTGGACAACCTATAAGTTGTAGATGGCGCAGGTTACATTCCTCCCTGGGTGTATGTCTTTTGTGCCAATAAAACTTTCCATATGTATATATCCATTCCTTGACGTTGTCTGTCTTGTGTTTAGTGCAGCTTGGCCAAATATGATCCTTGAACCATAAAATCCAACCAACCTAGACCAAGAAACCTGTTTTAGAAGGACCAAACTTCAGTTTTAATTCTTACTGATTCTAAGTTCCATGTAATTCTTAGTTAAAAACTAGAGTGATAACTGATTGTAAACAAAAAAAACACTCCTCATTCATTTTAGCCTGTCCCTTAGAAAGTGCATGGCACTGATCTGAGGGTGTTTGATGTCTTTCGGTAAATTGATAGCTATCATTACACCTCTAACTGGAAGTGGATTCAATAAAAAGCAGGTTCGCATCATGAAGACGGATTGAGAAAGTTCTGTCAGCCTTTGATCACTATATGATGGCTATTTTCTATATCATTGTTTCCTAAACATTTCTGATTTTGGCACCCCCTCTATAACTATCTCAACTAATAAATTGTAAGTGTAGCTATAATTTTTTAATTTTGCCAAATTTTTTACAACACTAATTTTAGAATTTCAGAAAGCTAGTTCAGAAATAAAACAATTTGGAACTAAAATTATGAAGCTGCTCATTGAAATGAAATAAAAATAAATTACACATAAAAGATTTTGTACTATTAGTCATTAATATCAATCAAATGGGTAAAATTGAAAATAATCAGTAATGAGAAGAATGAGATTGGTATTGTGCTACTAATTTGTTTGTTGTACTTTTTTTTTTATTTTCGTCAGCAACGTCCTTAAATCTACTGTCGACTATTTGCAGCCAGTTCCTCTTTAGGTAAGACTTACAGCACTAAATCCATGTTCGACTCAGCTCAACTTCAGCCTAACTAACCTGTGACTAATCAGATTTGATTGATTTCAAAATGGGTACATTAATTTGTAGTACAGAGTTAGATCTACACATGTTCTAACCATGTCTATTCAAATGGGCAAATCTCAATAGGAATGAGGTATCAGGCCATTTTCTGTTAGTTAACTTTCTAGCTCCTGACAAGGTAAATCCTTAATAAGATGTGTGGGAATAATTGCTTTTATCTCTTTGATGTTTTCATGGATAAGGATAACCTAGTACCATAAAACCCTATCTACTATGGATAAGGATGGGTCAACAGTACCTTTTTAATTAACCTCAGGCCTTTAAAAGTTGCGGGGCTGTCGTGGCTCAGTGGGTATGCCCACTGCGGTAGCAACCTTCAAGTTGTAGGCGGCTCAGGTTCAATTCCTGTTGGGTGTATTTCTCTCTTCTGTGTCAGTAAAGCTTTCATTGTGTCTGTCTATTTCTTGTTATTGTATGTCATATCTGGCACTGCATGGCCAAATATGGCCCATGTGCCATAAAACCCCAAAGCCAACCAACTTACCTTTAAAAGTTGCCAATTGAGTATTGAAACATTTTTTAAAGCATGTAACATAAACTTATATGAATTTATTTCAATATTTGAGAAATCATATTCATGTTTATTCTATTGATTGCGTTTTCTTAATTTGTTAAAAAAAAATGAATTGCAATATGCAATTACTCAAATATTTAAAAAATGAATAGCTACTCTACATTATGAATGATCAAATCTGATTTAATTTATTTTCAAGTTGAAATGGTTGCAAGGTAGTTGCATTTTTAATTTTCAGCATTGAAGTTTATACTTATTGATATTTTCAGAATAACTAAAGAAGTGTCTTACTATGAAAAAGAGGTGGTAAGAGAAAAGCAAAGGCTAGAAAAATTGAAAAATGAAGGTAAAGATGAATATGTATTGAAACATCAAGTAAGTTTAATTGAAAACTTGTTTCTAAGCAAAAATCAGTGTTCTTATGTCACTTGAAAAATGTTAAATCAAAATTTCAAAGAAAATTTAGATATTTTTGTGGTGGGGGGCTGGTTTGTGAGTAATTGGTAATATGAATGAAACGTTTTAAAGAATAATTAAGTTTAATGAAATTGATGAATATTTATGTACAATGAATTTGGCGAAGACAATTAAAGTTAAACAATGTTCGCGTAAAGTTCTGATAAGTGCACAGCACAGACATCATCGACATCACAAACTCCATCCTGTTAACAACGCTACGTCCTTCTCGTAGCTCCGTCGTATTACTTCTGTGTCGCTTTTGGCTCTGCGTTCCTCCAATGCACAGTATGGCTGCGCATTGGTCGGAGATGAGATCAACGCGGAGGTGCCTTCTAGTGGCAGGCTGGGCACCACATTTTTGTTCAAGTTGGCAAGAATTTGTGAAGCATCATCAAAAATACCAAAATCCTCCCAACTAATTTTTTCAGTCTTGCAGAATCCATTTAAATTAAATACCAATCATTGGACTAATGAAATATTGTAGTTTCTCAAGCCAACATCATTAATTTGTTCTGATTTTTATTGATGTTTCATTCGGATCACCAAAAATTTATATTTCTTGTGTTAAACACCACAAATACAATATATTTCTTAACACCAAAATTAAACAATACCCAGAACATCTAATTCATATGAAAATTTAAATCTGTTGGCCTATTACTCTTTAAGCAGTCATTGTTTGGGTTTCAAAACAAGCACTTACACACAAAAATACAAAGAAACAGTATTCAATGTTATTTGAATTGTCAACCAAATATAGACTGCTCCGATCTTCATTTTCAGTGGAAAATGTTTCTTTATATTTCCTTGTTGGTTATGGTCACTGACATTTGCTCTACAGATGTAATTGGCATTCAAATGTAACTTTTCAACGTATTCAATTTTCTCCTCAGAACATTTTACTATAAAATACTTATTCAGAAAATGATTTAAAAAACAAAAATGACAAATTCCAGAGCCTCTCATGGCCTGATGGTTGAGAAACAATGCTCTAAGGTGTTGCCTGTGAGTACCCTAGAACAGGAGTGCTCAACATATGGCCCACAAGCTGTTTTAATCTGACCCACAAAGATCTTACATCTATGAACCCTCTGAGCATCACAAGATTCCAAGTAGTGTTAATATTATCTTTCTCTCACACATGCAAATAATCACTTCTATTGGTTTGAAAGAATCATAGGAAATACAGGTAATCCCCGTATAACACGGGAGTTACGTTCCAAAAAATTGCCGTGTTATGTGAATCCGTGTTAAACGAAACAAAGAACTAGTACGAAAAGGGGGGTTAGGTTCCAAAAATTAAAAAACATGCTATTATATTTTCATAATTAAAAATTTTCTTAAGTAATACATATTAATATGAATTAAACAATGTTTTCTTCGTCATCACTAAGTACTATTAACAGAGGGTGTTTTCTTTTTGGCAAGATATCCTCATCCTCTGAGTGACAGCTATAAGATCAATGATGCCATTTATTTTTAAGTCCTTTATTTCTCAAATTCGTTTTCTCCCTCACTCCAGTGACTCTCATTAACTATGCTAAGAATCTTCCAGAAAGTTATGTCATGTGTGTCCATCTAACAAATTACAGATGAGCTAGTTTAAAAACAGCGAATCAGGAAGTCCAGCTCGATTGATTGACAAGATAATCTCTCCTGATTTGCAACCCCCTGAAAAACTGATAAAAAGCGTGGAGAGGAAGTACACGCTCTCTTTTTTTTCACCTCAGTCCAATGACCTTGCAGTTTTGTGAGAAGAAACACGTTAAGCGTTCTTACCATTTTTTCTTTTTGATGACGAGCGGGGATCCCCAAGAGATGCCATGTCTCTTCTAAGCTAAGTTACTTTCTATTCAATTTATCACGAGATAATATTCACGCATGTAGATCTTAGAATATTCGCATGCTACACCATTTAAATTAAACTTTCATAATGCCCGTCTTTTTCGCATCGTTGTTCCAATCATTCCATAAAAGCACCGTGTTATACGGGGATGTTCCCAATTCTCGAGGGGCCGCGGTGGCCCGGTTGGAAGAGTAACGGACTTGCAACCGAAAGGTTGCGAGTTCGAATCCAGCCAAACACTGTCGGGGCTGGTGCACGCAAATACGACGGTGGTGCACGACGAGGCAACACAAAGGGGGCTGGTGCACGTTAAATCTGTCGTGGCCTCAAATGTCCTCACGTTGGCATGGTGTGGAAGTTTGGAGAGTGGGGTGCCAGCTCAGGTGTTGCCTCGTCATCTGACCGTGGTTCAAAATTACGTGGTGTTGTCCTCGGATCTTTCCCTTTGGGAGTGATCCCGGACCGTCACCAATAGCCCATTGTGTTGCTCCAGTGTGACGTTAATTGAAATCCCCCCCCAATTCTCGAACCGTGTTAGAGTGAATCCGTGCTATAGAAGTGCCATGTTATACAGGGGTTACCTGTATTCTATTGGTCAAGAAAATCAAAACTGGTTAGAAGCCATTGCTTCATTCATTTTGATCAAAGAAAAAACATTACTTGAAAACATATTGGATGACCCAATATGTTTTCAATCATTGAGCTGATAGAACAATTTATCCAATCCGGAGGTACCCTAGTGATCTGTCCTCCTTTTACCCTTGCCTGCCTATGGTACTTTTTGCTTTTTCTACCCTTGTTGATTACTTGACATTGCATGGGCCCTTGTGCCATAAAACCACAAGCAGTTTGACTTTATTCTAAAATCAAAATTGTTTTCATGATTTATCTATACATATAAAGTGGAGTTGGCATTAGTGATCTCTATAAATCTACACCATTTGATCAATCTACACCAAATTTGGTACACTTATTTTTTGGAACCCAGCGAGTAACAGGCTACATATTAACCCCTTTCTATTTGTCTTGGGTGTGCAGAGGGGTGTAATGTCCTGTCATCCAGGTCAGAGCACTTGCTAGGGGGTGCTCTCTCCCTGTCTGACTGTGCAGATGATGTCAGAGTTAACATCTACAGGAATCGCCTCTCAAGATGACCTTGGAGATTTTTTAGAATCTTGGAGCATAGTGCAAAATCGCAGATGGGTGCGGTTGCATTGGGGAAAAAAAAATTGCTCAGTATCATATCGTTTATGTATCCTGTCTAAATTCTTAAACTGTAGTTTTATTACTGGAATGTAAGTTTTTATGGTAATATAAGATTATTTTTATAGAAAGTGGTCTTTTTTTATCGTCGTTATGGTACAGGGGGCTAAAGACAATTAGAAATCCTCATAGGAATAACATTGCTTTTTTATATTTATATGATCAATGTCAGACCTAATCAATAAATTTGGTACATTGATCCTGTAGAATTCTGCGGGACACAGGTTATATATTAACCCCGTTCAATTTGTTCTGGGTCTGCAGGGGGGCTAAAAACAATTTGAAATCTCCATAGGAATAATATTGAGTATATTATGATGAATTATAAACAATTCAACCCTAGCAATGCCAGGTAATTCAGCTAGTAGATTATAATTTTTAACTTCACACACTTTGAAAAGAATTGCTCCATTTGTAAAAAATAATTCTTCATTCTGTAGGGGCCATCGTTGCTCAGTGGGTATGTCCACTGTGCTAGCAATATTCGAATTATAGGCGGCACAGGTTTGATTCCTGTCAGGCGCATTCTTCTCTGGGTGTATTTCTCTTCTGTGTCAGTAAAACTTTCATTATGTGTATGCATATTACTTGATGTATGTCTTGGGTCTGGCGCAGCATGGCTAAAATTTGGCCCTTGTGTCTCTAAGTTTTCAGATAGCAATCTTTGGTAGGTTTGCACTTAGGCAATTTTAAAATGAGCTACTGTTTCTTTTCTCAAATCAAAATTCTGAATTCTTCTGTTCATTACCCCCACACTGTTCCTTTCAAAAGTGGGCAATTGGTATTCTTTTCCCCAAATTATATCTCACTCTTGATTTTAAGTTTTCCAATTTGCAAGCATTTTTTTCAAATGAAATTTTTATGCATTGGGGGATTGCAGCTGCTCAGTGGGTATGCTCAACCTGCGAGTTGTAGCAGGTGCAGGTTTGGTTCCTCCTTGGGTGTATTTCTTCTGAGTCAGTAAAAACTTTCGTTGTGAGTGCATGTTCCATTTACTTGATGTTTAACACAGCTTGGCCAAATATGGCCTTTCTGCCATAAAACCCAACCAACCATTAAAGCTGAAAATGATTAAAAAAAGAATACATTAGAAATGTAAAAATCTTCCCAAATTCATTGCTGCCATAGTCGACTTTTTGCTATTATTTTTTAACCTTGGTGACAAGCAAAATCGTCTGTCTCAAAAGCTACTAATTTAAAAGTTTTGGTGATTTTTTTTTGAAAATTCACCAAAGGTCAACCAAAATTTAGTTCCCTTTTTATATAACTAATAGCAGATGGAAAAAATACTTTTAGGATTTTTCTGTAAGGGAAAGACATGTCATATTTCCTGTATGCGGGAAATAACATGTCATACCTTCCTTTATCACATTGGTAGAACGGCTTAAAACATACCGACAGCAATCTGACTCGGGGGCATGAATGGTTTTCACTGTGACCATCGAAGCATCTTTTCTTTGTATTGTCAAGGTATCACTCACGACGGAACAGTTGTTCAGCATTTCTTTCTTATCTCCACTTAGATTGGAAACATTTCGAATGTTAGCATTATTTTCAATCTTCCTCTTTCAGTCGGTCTAATTAGCCCTTATGCAATACATTACCATGACTGAAATCAACTTGTTTTCAATACTATATATTACGTGGTAGTTTGTTCATACAGTGGTGGTCAGAATTATAAGGACAACTGAAAATTGCACAGAAAAATTTTATTTCTGAAGTAAATAAAATGAAATGTATACATAAAATGCTTTTTTATGCTAGAAATCATTGTAGAATGCAAAACATTGGAAAATGCAAAATATGAATGTTTTGCCATAATTAACAAAAAATGTCATTGTAAAAACTGGGCAAAATTATAAGGACAATGAATGTTTTGGCCTGAAACACACTAATAATTAATAATCTCCCCCTTCTCAATCACTTTTATCAGTCTTGACGTCATGGAGACAGTTCCTTCAGAACGTTCTTGGAATTTTTTTCCCAGGCTTTTTCGATGGAGGACATGAGTTCTTGCTTGTTTTGATATTGAATACCGTTTTTGTATACTTCATGTGCCAGAATACCACACAGATTTTCCATTGGGTTTAGATCAGGGCTTCTGGCCGGCCAGTCAAGTAGTTTCACGAAATTAGTATCAAACCATGATTTCGAAGTTTGAGAAACATGTACTGAGGCTGTCCTGCTGGAACAAATAGTCTTCACTCGTAATTAACTGTGCTTCTGGTAAAAGATTATCGCCCAATATATCAACATAACTCTCAGAATTTATTCTGCCCTGCATAAAAACTATTGGAGTAGTTCCGCAGTTGCAAAACCTCCCCAGACCATTACTGAGCCTCCTCCAAATGTACACTTTGCAAAAATTTCTTTTTCTTTACGGAGATCATACTAGAAGTAGCGAAAACCATCTGGTCCATCCAAATAAAACTTTTTCTCATCGGAAAAGTAACATCATTCCACTTTTTTCCCATAGTAATGCATTTTTTGGTAAACTCCACCTCAGTCTCTTATGAACTTTTGTAAGAGGCGGTCTTGACAAGTTTTCCTTAACGAACCTTTTTTCTTTTTGTAAAACACGTCAAACAGTTCGAGCACTGCATCGTAAGTTTAATTTCCGTTTATGTTTGTTTTTTGGAGCAAGTTCGCCTTATTATCATTCTTTCCACACGCACAGAAACAGAAGATGGCCTACCTGTATGTCTTTGCTGTCCATATTTGCTGTGATTTTTAGAAAATTATAAAGGACAGTTCTCGATCTATTCAGTTTTGTCGCAATTTGATGTACAGTAAGTCCTGAACTTTTAAAAGCAACCACTTTCCCTTTCTCAAACTCCGAAAGTTTGTACCTAGCGGCATGATTGAAAAAATAGAATAAGACGTTCCCAATTGCTTACTAAGCATTTATATCGTCTGGGAGTGCCGTGTGCAGAAAAAAACATGCAAATTTTGCTTTTTAGAACACACAAATACAGTTGTCCTTATAATTTTGTCCATATCACATGGCTGTCTAAATCCAAAATACATTTATGAATATGAATTTCCCATATATTTCCATAAAAACTAATAAAAAAAATGCTTCATTTATCATTGGTTTCCAGCCATAAAATTTGCATAATTTTCCGACCAACTGTAGCCAAGATTTGGCGATTTTTCCCTTGTCCTTATAATTTTGACCACCGCTTTATTCAAATCTGTTTATCCATTAACGAAAAAAGAGGTTGAAGGAATTCGACGAAGAAAATTTTGCTGATAGCGATTCAGAATGGCAAAATTGAGCATCCTGTGACGGATCTTGTGTCCGAACAAGAGACTTCTGTAGTTGATAGCTTATCTACAGAATTCCCAAATATAAATTGGAAATTTCCCGAACCATCATATGAAGTAACTGTTTACGACTTCAATGCAAATGTTGGGCTTTCCTCAAACATCCAACCGTTAGAACAAACAAGAGCTTGATTATTTTCCCGATGTTCAATTTGGAAGTTTTACAAATTTTAGTTGAAGAAACTAACAAGTATGCAGTACAAATTCTGAGCATACTTGCAAACTCTCCAAAAGAAAACACTCATTGGATTGGAAGCCCTCGACTGTTTCAGAAATGCAGAAATTCTTAGGATTGGTTCTACTCATGGCCACATAGAGAAGGAAAATTTTTCACTAACTTTAAATATTGTACTTTACAGATTGCCAATTTTGAATTGGTTGATTTTTACCTGATTTACACAAGAGTATGTTAAAGAAGAAAATTTTAAATTTCTAAGTTTACTAAGCATCAAAATTGCCGCATTTATGTTATTTTAATGTTGGTTGGTTTTTGGTCTTATGGCGCAAGGGCCATATTTGGTCAAGCTGCGCCAAACACAAGACAGAACACAACGAGGGAGGAAGAAAAGCAGAAGGGTAGACAAGGGTAAAATGAAAGGAGGAAAGATCACTTGGGTATCTCGGAGTCATGATGCCCGTACACACCACCTAAATAGGATGTGGGCATGAGGGTGTTATTTTAACGTAAAAGAAGCATCCACTTTTCATGACCTCAACGTAATGATAGAATGTGATCATGTTTTTTACTAGCCAAAAATTATTTGAACTGTTCCAATAATTTATTTTTACGTTTTGATTGTACCTAAACATTCAATATTTTAGGTGGAACCATGATCTCCAAATTCTTTTAATTTGAAAAGATGATTTTTCAATCATCTTTAAAACCATAAGCAAAAATAACCAATGAAACTGTCGGTCAATATTCATAAAGAAAGTTTGTACATCTTTTTTGTGACATAAAATTTTTTTCCCAAAGTGATTTTCTTAAATCCAATGGAAACTTGAGTGCTATAAGAATATTAAAATTAGATCAAAATGCTGGAGACTGGCGTGTATATGATACTCACTTGATAAGGAAATTAAGTCATTTTATATATCTTCTTTTGTCTATGACTGAATTCTAAAACTGATTTTAAAGTGAATTAAAACCTTTACCACATCTGTTAAAATAACAACCAATTACTTCCCTACATGTACAATTTTCAATAAATTAACAAGGATTGACCAGGAGTTTCACATTCAGTTAAAAAAAGTTTTTTGAAAGCACAGTTGTATGAGTTTTTTCTCATGAGGTATTGAGCCTATTGAATACCACCAGTCAAGCAAACATTCATTTCATTATTTTATCATTTTTAATAAACTCGTAAAATAATAAAATTTTAATCATGTGCAATAAAATAATATTCCTAAAGAGAACGAAACATAAGTGTACTCTTTATGTGCTTGTTTGCGTATTAATTATTTAAATAGAAAATATTTGTCATTTTTGTAATGTAAACACTTTACACTCTATTTTCTACCAAAATATGAATATTTTGAATGATAATTAAGAAGATAAACAATTATACAAAATCACACTGACCATTTTAAAAATGAACTATCAAAATCTTGTATTTAATTTGAAAAAATGACTTGTGCTTATCAAAATCAGTCATTGAAATACTAATATAAGTAAAACAAATGGAGTATGCATTTGCTACTGTCCTAACTTCCTTGAACGATTTTTAATTCAAACCTCGTACGTAGAATCATGTGGGGTAGAAAAGATGGCTTATAGTGAAAAGTGGGAACCCGAGAGGTTTTTCAAACAACCATTTCCCATTTTCCATTGAGCAGCATTGGGACAACACTATGAAAGGAAAGCGCGCTAGGTGGTCAGTCGTAAAGTCATTCAAGACTATTTCGCCCAAATTCTGTAGGGGGAAGGAATATTGTTTTCTTGAACTTGCAAATATATCGTTTTATGAGGCATTTAACGAAATTTGGCTGCCATATTGTAATAGTTAAGAAAATATTTAATTTTAAATTTCTTGGTGAGACCTTCAACGGCTGGGTTGTTTCATACTTAATTAGCCCATTTTGTGTTTTAGCCAATTCATTTTGTATCTGAGCAACTAAAATAAGGTTTAAAGGACTTTTATTTTGCAGCTATTTTTAAGAATTTATGCTATTAATGTTACTATTTCATAAGTGCTTTGGCTGTGTCAACCCTACAAATTTCAAAACATTGTTAATACTTCAATATTGTTTTCTTGAACTTGCAATACATTAAATTTCATATATATATTCAATAAAACATGCTTTATTCCTTTTTTATACACAGTGGAATCTCGAGAACTTTTAAATGCTATTTGATCACTGGTGTGACTGATTTTTACATGTGCAAATATATGAACTTCAAAGTAACTGATGTTCTCTTCTAGGAAGAAGTAATTCGTGAATCTGCTCGTATGATCCCGTATTGTATGAATGAACTTCAAACAGCATATAATGAATTAAAAACAATAATTGTAAGTCGGATAAATTTATTTTAGAGAATATTTCTATTTTCAGAGGTGGATGGTAATATTTTCATTTCTGTTAGTAGCAGGATTGCTTGGTCACCTTTGTAGTGAATCAATTTGTGAATTGATCAATTTTTGGAATGATTGGAAGTGATCGGAAGAAATTACTTCTATCTTATTGTAGTAAAACAAATGATGTTTCAATTTCTCTGCACACTTATTTTTATAAACCCAGCTAATGTCTACGAAGTATTATCGGGTTTTAGGCACCGCAAGTTTAAATTTCTCCTTGGGTGTATTTGTTTCTTTGTCAGTAAAGCTTTCCTTGTGTGTATATGCCCATTTACTTGATGTTGAGTGCAGTTGGCCAAATATGGCCTTGAGCCATAAAAAAAGGCAACCAACCAAAATTCCATCAATACTTAATATATAAATATTCTGATGGGCACTAAATATATTTGATATTGCATTCGTGACTCCCCATCATGGAAATATAACAAAATAAACATCTTATTCCAAATCTGGAAACTCACCATTTTATTATAATTTGAAGTAATGAAACCATGGAATTTTGTAAAGGTTGCTTCCTAACAAACTTAGTTATTAAAACTAACAATTTTGATTGGGGTTATTTGGAATTTAGTGAAAAACGAACTGTCTAGTTTCATACTCGGCATTTGCCCTATAGATATTTGAATAAAGTAATTGGTTTAAAATGGATATTGTGTGGTGACACTTGTGATTAGAGTATTGACAGCATTATTTAAAAAATTCAATTTAATATTTCTGTAATGATTTTCACTACTCACTTTCTTTTTCTGATGTCTGTTAGGGGATTTCTTATCTTTCATCTTCAGCATTACTGTTTGTTTTGTTCAGTTTTAGCAATTACCTCACTTGTTACATTGATTTCTGTTTTTAAGCTTAATAATTTCCTCCATCTTTAGAAAAGTATCAAATCATCTTTAGAAAAATGTTTAAATCAAATTTTTGTCATTTAAATCTGATTTTTATGATTTTAATTTGTTGCACCTACAAGTTTAAAATTTTTGAACACGAGACACTCAAATCGTAGTGTAGTTTCTAAATAGTTTCAATTTATGTTATTAAAATTAAAATGCTTTTTGTGTTACTGCAAAAAACTTTTTCATTGTGACTAGGTGTTTTTATTTTTTATGAGACTACAATACTAAATAAATGGACTAGAACATCTTAATAAAGAACACAAATTGCCACAATTTTAATAACTTAGTGAATATAGTTTGAACATATTAACCCATCGCACAGAAGGATGATTCAAAAATGGCCACATGCGATTTATAATCACAATGAATGTTTAAAACAAAACCCAAGCTGAACAGGCACCTGTTGGTCAATGGCCCAAGTGGGAAATACATGTCTAGTAATTATGATCCCTATCAACAAATACTATTTAGTGTTTTCAAAGGGATGATTTTCTGTATAATTTTTGGTGTGAACCAAGTTACAAGCAAAGTTTTTAACTTATTTGTATAAAATAAAATGCATCTTCATAATAATTTCAATATCATTAAACTTATAATAAAGTTTTAAAATTATGATTTAAATCAAGCTGATTTAAATTTGCATACCCTCTTCAAATCTATATTTATTACAATAAATCCGTAGCATTTTGAATACATTGTAGTAAAAAAAACAAAGCTAAGAAAAGGGACTTCATAGTTAAAATGTTGTCGGTTTTACTCCTGATTTTGATGGAAAACTTGAATAACGTGCTAAATAATGTATTTTTGGCTATGAAATTTTGCACACTTTCTTTAAATATAATTAATGTAAAACAAAAAAAATGTATGTTTGGTCAGTTTAGGGTACAGTATCCCCTTGAAATAGAGCTAAATATTTATAAAATGTAGCTTCTCCCTCCTATATAAATAAATTTTTCCCTTTTGTTAAATTAAAAATAAAATCTCTAAAATAAGGCTTGTTATAATTCCATTAAGAGTTTAAACATTCTTGAAAAATGAATCTTTATATTGTAAAAGTAAATCTGGACTTCGAATATAAAATATTTTGTTCGTATTTTATTCATTTTCAGCAGCTGTACCAATGATAAAATTTTTATTTTAAGTCATTTATATTTTTTTCAGGAAACTGAGACATATTTATCCGAAACTGAAGAATATCAAATTTCAAATATCATTCTTGGAGAAGCTGGAGTTCGTCTGACCAAGTGAATCGAAGTAAAAGTATCAAAAGTAAAATAAAATTATTCAAGGTATTGTATTTTTGTTTCAGTTATTATCTACTTTGTAATATTTGTGCTGTTTTTGTCTTTACATTTTCATGTGCTAGAAGGCAAAGGTTTGTACAACCCAAAGCAACTTTACAGAATTCAGCTAGAAGGGATTCAGCTTTGCTCTTTCAAGAGGATGTTTTGCTGTTCAAGTCAGGATATTTTATTCATTTATAGTCATTTCCTCTCGTTTATGTCTTGCATGCTGGATATTTTGAGTAGTTTCATATTGTGAGATTTTCTTGATCTCCAATTATTTTGTTTTTTAATGATTATTTTTGAGCTCTTAATCAAGATGTGTGGGTATAAAGAAACAGCTTCTTTATTCCAATAACTTAAATCATCTGTATCTATGGAAAACTATGAATCGTTATCAACCGAAACTAATCACCATTACTATGAGGGTTAATATTACCATTGTATTCCATTTTATCTTGATTTTTATGCAATATAGAGCTTTTGTGGACAATTTATTTCACCTTTTGATTTTATGGTCAACTTATTTTTATATTTTGTGACAATATTTCAATTTGGAGTTCCAATGCTCTTCATTTCTTATTTTTCTGAGTAATTTTAAAGCTTACAATTAAAAGAAACTTTGTTAAACACTAAACATACTTTTTTTAAAATTAAATATGTTTATGTTTACTGAACAGTAATTTTGAAAACTAATGGAATAACATTCTTTGTTCAGAAAAGCTGTTTTTGGTTTTGCTCAGTTCAGATAGAATATCACTGAACCTTGAAGTGGATTGTGAAGTACTCATCCACTAAATCATATCCCACTTGTGCTAGTCTACCAGTCTCGATAGACTGGTATAGATTAAAGCAAGTTGTCTAACAATATAAATTCATTCACAGATCATCTCAAATTGTTTCTTGAAGGCATGTACAAATGTATCAACTATGTATTGTGATGTACTATAAAAATCCAAGATTAAGGCTGGCCACTGAATTTATTTTAAATACATCCATGTTTGCGTCATATCAGGACTGCTACAGGTAACTTTTTGCAAAAGCGAAATCGTATCAAAAGCTTCTAATTTCAAAATTTCGGCGACTTTGTTTGGAAAATTCACCAAAGGTCAATGAAAATTTGGTCTCCTCTTTTGAAGATTAGTGGATGGAAAAAATCTTACGATTTCTCTTTAGAGAAAATTTTCCAATTTCGAAGTTTTGGCGTCAAGCCTTGGCAACCAGGAAAGAAAAATATGGAATCTGGTTGCTAGATTGTCACGAAAACTTTTTTTAATTTTAAATTTCTTGACGAGATCTTCAACGTCTGTTTCATTTGTTAATTAGTACATTTTATGATATAGCCAATTGATTTTGTGTCTGAACAACTAAAATTACTACTAAAGTAGGATATAAGAATTTTTTTTGCTTCTATTTTTAAACATTTGTGCTACTAATGCTCTATTTTAAAAGTGCTTTGGCTGTGGAAGCCCTGTAAATGCTAAGTTAGTTTATCATTTATCTTTTCATTGCTTTAAAGTTTACATTAGAACTTGTGGTCCTGCTCCCTTAATCACCATGATCTATGCTACTGTGCGTGTACTGATCGAATGAGTCCTTGTTAAATGGCGGTTATGTGGCTAAGATGGAACAACTATGGATGATTTCATAATCAAATAACAGCATAAGCGAATAATAACGTTTTCCATAAAAGGAAAGTAATATGTATTGTTTTAACATTTAAAACAATTGGCATTTGTATGTTTTCTTACCTTAAAAAATGGGTTGAAAAAATAAGGTACAAATTGTATCTTAATTCACTATCTTTCATATTTAGATTTGTTCATTACACAACGGCATGCCTAATGCTGTGAAACTATTAATTGCTTAACTTCTCATTGATCTTCCTCTGCTTTCTTGCATCTTTGCTATACTGTGTCTAAAAAGTTAGGAAATTTAAGGTAATGTCAGGAAAAAATTTTTCTCGTGTAAGAGCTCTTTCACTTTTATTGTATTTTGAGGTAATCACATTTGAGTTCCATAAATATAAGATGTGTTTTGAGATCTTTAATAACTATGACATGAATTGTCCCCATCTCATTTAAGTTTTTTGTGTTGGAATGTTTACTTGTGTTTTGATTTGCTTACCTCTTCCATAAATATTCCATAAATTCCTTCCCTTCAAGAGGTCTTAAATATTAATATACACTGCCTAACTAGTATAGTGGTCATAGCGTTTGTCTGCCACCCAGTACATCCCACGTTCAAATTTTCCAGTCTAAGCACATGGATGTTGGTGGTTGTCCCTGATAGGATAAATGGTGGCTTACCTTATTTTCAAAACTACATAATATGTGTAAATGAGCACTAGGCAATCAATGTATATAAATCTGAAAATTTGTTATAAAACTGGAATTAGATACTCATAGTGAGATTTCATGTGGATTATGTATTGGAAATGAAAAAAGTTTGCCCAATCAAAACTTGTGACCTTAGAACATGTTCCTTCGCAACTGGTTTGAGGACCAGCTATGCAATATATTTAGAAATTAGATTTAATGTTGCAGCTGGTTCTTGCTTTTGAGTTTCCTGCAACAGATGCTCTTTGTTAATTAATTTCAGTACAAAATATTGTTTTTAATTCGTGCAATTATTTTAACTTTCCAGTAAATATTTACTGTCACTTGTCTCTTGCTTGTCATGTTGACAACATATTTGTAAACCCACATTTTTAAAGTCAGTTTTCGGCAAAGAATAGTTGAAGATATCTTTCTTCGCTTTATTAAATGTGGATTAAAAGCATTCATTATTGAATGGGCAAAAACAAGTTTATTAGTTATACAAAAACAAGTTTTCATTTTTTATTGTCTTTTTGCAAATTTGGATTGATTTGTATCTAGACTTCCATGTTCTATTCAATCGCGTTTTTGTTTTTAAGTTTACAATATTTGGGTCATCTGCTTCAGCAACATCATGAGATCTTTAAAAATGATGAAAAACAAGAGTATATTCTGTTTAGAAACAGAAATTGCAACATTTCGTTTAATGAAATGTTGTGAAAGTTTTACTTGTCTTAGTGATTGTTTTGCAGCAATTTTACAATATTTTTCATGGTATGACAATAACCGATGGAATGTATCCTTTGCACACAGCATCCCTGGGAATTCATAAATTACAAAATTAATTATACAAAAGCTTGAATTGGTTATATAGCCTATTTCAATTACAGAAAATTAATGATGCAGCATATTTTTCTTTTAATCTATGTGTGCTAAACATTGTTAAAAAATTATGGATAGATACCTTGTTATACTAGAATAATCGAATTTTGTGTAGTAAAATACACTTACCTTTTATGACCATATAAATCTGCACAAAACCTGAATAATTCCGTTTTAAATATTTGTTTTCATCTCCGCTGTTTTCCCTACTCAAAAAGATATCTAAATAATACATGCAGCAGGGGAAGTGAGTATCAGAAATTAATTGACCAAAAATAAACATAAATTACTAATGCAAAAATGAATAAATGAGATGTACTTAATTAGTTTTGCGAAGATCAGTAGCAGTACTTTTTAAGGATAAAGTCTATAAATTTTAAAAACATGTGCTTAGTTTCATGTAGTTTCTGTAACATTTGAAACGTATTTTTGCCGAGATAATTCGTCACAAATAAAATTCCATTTCGATGTTTTCACACCAGGGAATTTGACTCATCTTAAGGCAGGATGACTGTTTCATTGAAGCAGATTGAAAGCATGTCAAGTAGACACTGTTTCTGGAACTTATCAAAGGCCTTTTTTTAAATTAGTTGCCCTGATCTTTCTGACATTGCAGTGAATAATACTGCTTATAGAATACTATATTTTATTTTCGTTTTAAGACATTGGGCTGCCAGACACTTATGGTGAAAGGCTGAAATTTTGCATAGTATAAAAATATTTCTTTAAGTCTTAAATTGAAGTATATTTTGAATGGCCTTTAAAGATATAAATTTTTAAAAGAATCCTTGTGCTAAAATATTTATCTCGTGTAGCAAATGTTTGTAAGTAGTTGTTTTGTTTCATGTTCACATCTGTATGAGAATAACTAATAATTATAAAGCAAAATTTGATCTAATAAAACTGATTTTTATTGATTTGAGTAGATACATCTGGTTTTGAAGACAGTATATTGTACATTCCTTTCAAAACATAAAAATAATATTTTCTGTTTTAAACTGAATTATGTCCCTTCACTGTAATGTTTTCTATTATAAAACTTTAAATATATTTTCCAAACTTCTACAGCATTATTGTGAATGACTATCGAATAATTGTATTATTGAATGAATCTGTTTGAAGTATACGTTTTTGTTTTCAAATGTGAAACCATCATTTAATAAATTAAAGGACCAGTTGCCAGCTTTTGATTTCTTCGAGTTATTTTATCAGTGATTTTAGGAGGGTACAGGCTATTGGTGATTTAAGAGAAAATATTTGTTAGAAAGCAGTCCCCCCACACAATGCATAAATAGAAATAATTTTAAAAAATTTAGAGGATTAATCATTTCATTAATTGTCTAAATAGTTTTCTAGTAACTTAAATTTAAGGTTAGTGAAGAGTTAGAAATTCAAAGAGTTTATAAAATGTTTACTTATCTGCTGAAGTATAGCTACTGGTCATTGCAAATTCTCATTAAGCTTATTTATTAATTTTGTCTAAGCATTATCTGTTGATTCAGTTACTGGAATTTCGGCTTCAGTCTAATCAATATTTGCATGCATTAGGGACTTCTAGAGTCCTTTTGTATTTGTTTTGGGTTCGCTGTTTGAATAGATGGCATCTGATTTCATACCATTTTCACATGTTCCTATGACCTGGGATGTATATATATTTTATGATCTACCATTTTTTTCAGAATAGGGATTGGATCAGCAGATGTGGCTATTTTTTTCAAACTGCTCTTTATTTAATGGAGATTTAGGCATCGTGTGGTCTCATAAGTTAGTATTAAACCCGAAGTCTGTATAAATATCTTTTCTTTTTAACTTTTCTGGGTTAATTAGGGTGGATGTATGTGTCTCGATAAAATCCTGTAGCCTTAAATTAATTATAATGTGGGACTACAGTTTAGATTGTTGAAGTAAGAAATATATTTAAAAAATCGGAATTGCAAGAATAGTTTTTAAATGTGTTTATAGATTTGTTTATTTTTTCACCTTTCTTTATTTTCTAATTTATAACATAACATTTGTTATATTCAATCTCGACATTTCCTGTTATTGCAAAATCGTACTTGTGTTATTTTTAATCTTATTGACATTAAGGGTCCTCATTTCAATATGTGGGCACTGGCACTTTTATTTTATCACATTTCAAAATGTTACTAAACTTGATAGCTTATTTGAAACAAACATTTTACATTAAGGTTTATTTTTTCAGAGATTGCTCAGATTTGTTGTGACCTTGGGACAAGGCATTTTAAATAATAAAAAAAAATCAGATGGTGAGCAAATATTTTACTTAACCGGAAGCTTGTGTCATCTAAATCTAAGGTATCGGTGAAACACTACTACCTTAAAAAATAACTTAACTTCATACAGTTACACTGAACTTTTTTCATCCCTGTTGATATTAAATTAATTTATATCATGCCACTGCATTAGCTAAAATCAGAATGGAATATCTTGTATCCATCATTTAATTTACGAAATTACTTGTCAGTAAACCAACTTGACACAGACCCATCAGCATCTTGTATCTTGATGTATTATTTCGTTTGATCTTTTTTGGATTTTTACTTTTATTGAGAATGATTTTCAAGATTGAAAAACAAATTTTTTAAATTCTTGAAAGTTCAATTACTTTTGCAATTGTGAATACATGTTTGTTTCAGATTGTAATAAATTTCATTTTCCTGTATTTAGTTTTATTTCTGAAGTCCTTTTTGAAAATTTATGAATCTTTAAAGGATTTAAGTGTGGACAAAGCCTTTTTAAATTCTGTAAAACTTCAATTTTTATTTTGATCTGCTTCTGAAGAGGTTTCTTGCAATATCATTAATTTTTGAAAATGATTGTATTTGATTTTTTTTATGGAACGACCCTTTAAAAATATCAACAAATCCGATGATAATAGTTAAAGAATGCATTTTCGAGACATGATCTATGTTAAATAATTTTGAATAAAATTAATCAAGTACCCAGTAGCTTTTTCCAACTTTTTTATGTGTGTAAAGAAAGGTGAAAAAATTCTGCAAATTTATAAATTTTTTAGATATAAATGAATTCAATTATCTTAAAAAGAAATCTTTTCTGGAATATAGTTCACAAGAAAGCTTTGTAATAGTTACATTTATTGTTTATTTGCATATGTCTAAAAATCCGTACCAATCTCTCTGACTTATTTTTTAAGGGTTTCACACACTGGTTCTTGTGTTCAAAGAGCTTTTTAAAGATCACTCTTTAAACTTGGCTATGCATTTGGATTCAACTATGAAGTCCAAAGTAAAGTATTGTTGGATGATACATGCTTATTTTTGTATATTGTGATTTACTTTTTTCTTATTGTGTGCCTCTGTATTTGAACATTTTAGTCACTATTTCTTCCATACCAACCATGATCTTTTAAGATCAAAAATATCCTAATAAGCATACTCTCAATTAGGTGTGAAATAACATGTGGATTCAGGTATACTGGTGTAAATATTGTGTATAAATTATCCGGGTATATTCTACATTTCTTGATTGCAATTTGACGAAACTTACTTTTTCATTGTCTCTTTCAGGCTGATTTCAGGCTTACTTCGACTGTAAACCATGTTTACCCTACTTTCCAAACTCGCATTCCTCACCTGGGATAGCCTTGCAGGCCACAAAGTAAAAGAGAAGGACACTTTAAATATTGTTGCTACGAAGGAAAAGAGCTTCAAGGGGAAAGTAACCAGCCTGAACAAGATAGAGCAGTACGGAGTCATAGACAAGGAAGTGTACTTCAGCTTTGAGGTGGTTTATTCCAACAAAGAACTTAGCATTGGTGATATTGTTTTAGTACAGGTCACAAGGAAAGAGACTCATCATGCCTGGATTGCTTCTTATGTAGAGTTATTCTTGAGCCATCCTAAAAAGCAACTTGGCAATTTCTCCCAAAATCAATCTGCTGGCTCGGCTTCTCGAAACACGAACATGCTGCGTCTCGAGACGAATCCTGGATTCATGTTGGATAACTATTCTGCAATGAGTCAGTCCTCCCACCATAAACTTGACAAAGATCTGAAGAACCAAATCTCTGCTGATGAAGGAACTGAAAAAAACATAGACTGGACTGAAACTGTTGAGCAAACAGTTTCTGAGTGCAACAGATATTTTGGGAAATTGAAGGATGGTATGGTGTTTGATGTTGAGAGTGGCGAAATCGATTTTTTACCTGTTTTAGGGGATATTCTATTAGTGACTATCCATTACACAGACAAAGGAAAGGTGGTGACCTCTTGGAAACCAAAAGAAGTTAAATGCATCGAAGGTGAAATCACTTCCTGTGAAAACGACTGTGGTGTCATAAATAAGAATGTCGTCTACTTCCGAAACTCGTGCCGTCGCAGAGTCATTTTATATGTTGGGCAGAAGGTTTCAGCCCTGATCGCATCTAGTGAACAAGGACTATTTAAGTGGCGAGCATATTCTTTGTGTTCATCTTGCAATGAAGAAAACTTCGACGATGTGAGAAAGCCTTATCTGTCATATCGGGATGGGGTATCTATCACGGAACCACTAAATTTTGAGCACATTCCTTTGGGTAAGGAAAATGATTTTGAGATTACATTGCAGAACAATACATCAACTGATTTAATGTTCCTGGATTGTTACTTTCAGAATGACAATGGTGTATTTTATATCGGTAAAAAATCTGCCATTCAATCTATGCCAGAAAACAGCTGTCTGCATGTAACAATACATTGTAAAACTGAAGCAATTGGTCGACATGAAGACTTTTTGTTGTTTGAGTTTTCAGATTTTATAATAAAACGCTCTGTGACTGTTACTGTTGTTGATCCCATGCAGCATATATTGCAGCCGGTTGCTCCATTTTCTCATGCAAGCAAAAACCTCCAGGATCAGTTGAATTGTGACAATTTAGTCATTATTCCAGGAAAAAAACCTTACAAACCTGTGCGAAAGTTTACCAATAAACTTCCTCCTGCTCCTATTCCCAGACCTCTGATGAATGCTGTCCAAAATCGTATGGATCTAAATTTTGTGGCTCCTCATCTCGTCTATAACTTAAATATGAATAATTATGCTCTAAAATTTTGTACTCTGCTCCATTTGGAGGAAATACAAGTAAGGTTTGATATGAGGAAATTTGATCTCTCAGAAGCAATGTTGCAAAAGAAAGGGGAATTTTTAAGTCTTGAAGTTGTGGGCTTGGCTGAAGGACGTCCGTCATTGATAATTGGGGATAAAGCCATCCTTGTTCCTCCTCATCAAAACTCTAGCTTTGCTTTTGAAGGTTACATTCATGAAGTACATTTAAATGAAGTACTTTTGAAATTCAATGATTCTTTTCATAGTAGTTACGGTGGGGAGTCGTTTGATGTTCGGTTTGAATTAAATCGGACAAATTTTAGGAGATTGCACCAATGTGTACATCATGTGTCGGAAAATCATGAGTACGCTATTTTCCCCTCTAATTTGCATCTTCAGGAACCTTTAGTAGATTTGGGTTTGGAAGATAGCAAATGCCACAGTAATAGTAACAAGCGTCAAAAATGCGAGCCAAATCCAGGGAAGGATTCAGGCATTGAATGGAAGAACTCCATGCTCAACTGGAAACAAAAGGAGGCAGTCTTACGAATACTTGAATCCAGATGCAGGCCCTTACCATATATTATCTTTGGTCCTCCAGGCACTGGTAAAACAATCACTCTTGTTGAAGCTGTCCTCCAAGTTTATGAAAATATTTCAACTTCCAGAATCATAATTTGCACTCCCTCCAATAGTGCAGCCGACCTTGTAGCACAAAGAATCATTGAAAGCAATTTGATAGATGTCACAGATATGGTGAGGCTTAACAGCTATCAAAGATCGGTTGACTGCATACCAGAATTCATCCAGCCCTACTGTCAGGATAAGGATTCCTTAGACTATATCTCGCAGTATCGCATCATAATCAGCACTTGTTCCACTGCCGGCTCACTGTATACCATTGGATTATGTAATGAATTTTTTACTCATGTCTTCATTGATGAAGCAGGGCAGCTTATGGAACCTGAAAGTGATATAGCTGTAGGGTTCATTGACTCTCAGACCGACGGCCAGATTATAATGGCAGGCGATCCTCAACAGTTGGGTCCCGTCCTGCGATCCTCCCATGCTCTGTCGTTCGGCCTACGGGTGTCTTTCTTGGAACGGCTTATGAATACTTCATTGTATGCCAGGAATGAGAAGGAATACAAGCAGTACGGTGGCTACAACCCTTTGTTGGTGACAATGTTGGAAGAAAGTTATCGTTCCCATCCCGATATCCTGCGCTTTCCATCCGACATGTTCTACTTCTCCCAGATCATATGCCGCTTTAATACCAATAAAAACCACGAGCTTACTCAGTGGGAAGATCTTCCCAATAAGGGCTTCCCTGTCATATTCCACGGTGTTAAGGGGGAAGAATTTCGGGAACAAAACAGCCCATCTTGGTTCAATCCCACAGAGGTGGTCCAAGTCACCAAATACTTAAAGAAATTATATGATTTTGGCCTTTTGCCAAGTGATGTCGGGATCATTGCACCTTACAAGAAGCAAGTGGAAAAAATTCGAATGATGCTGTCAGCTCTGGCATTAGAGACTTGTAAAATAGGCTCTGTCGAGGAGTTTCAAGGCCAAGAGAGACGAGCTATCATTATATCCACTGTGCGGTCTTCGGACCAGTATGTTAACTGTGATATATTGTATAACTTAGGTTTCATCAGCTGTCCCAAACGGCTGAATGTTGCCATCACCCGCTCTCAAGAGCTTTTGATCGTTGTTGGAAACCCTTATGTGTTGTCGAAGGACTTTTACTGGCATTCATTTGTGCGCTATTGTGTTGTGAATAAGTGCTATACTGGATGCGAGTTGCCCCTGTCTTTTATACAAAATAAAGAAAGCAATGCTTAGTCAAGGTTTTACTTTTAAAACTATTTTTTATGAGCTAGTAAAGGACATGAAATTTATTTCATGAGTGCTTTGCTTTTATCTCTGATTTGAGAATTTTTGCTTAAACGACAATAAAGATCTGTTTTTATCCTCATTGGATTTGTACATATTAAACCATTAAGAATTCCATATTATGTCATGCTATATTTTAGAAATACGATCTTGATTTGAGTGAATAGACTTTATAGTGAACATGGGATAAGCCAGTGGTGTCCAAGTTCCAAGGACCACCTTAAAAATTAAAATGTGTAGACCCCCTGAAATTATAAAATTAAATAGGGCACATGAGACCTACATTTATCCACAATGATCCACCTTAATATTGGGTATAAAATATTTATATCTAAATAGATTATGAATTTTTAAAACTTCACATTAAGAATTAGTGATGGCAATTTAAAGTTCTGAAACAGAAAAGCTAGAGTTCTGAAATAAAAAAGCAGTATTCTGTAATCTCTTATTAATTAAAATCAAAAGGCTCTCAACTTGCAAAATTATAATATTAATGTGCACAATGAAGGCTGCTTTTTAGCAAATTTGCTCAACAATATTTGGTTTCATGTCTGATGATTTTGATATTAAGTCATTCTGAATTTTACATAAAAAGATATGGAATATTTTATTTTGCATGTTTTCCAGTGGGTTCCCTGAAATCTTGTTGAGGCTCCGCCGATCACATTTTGAGAACCACTGGAATAGACAAAAAATTATTGTTTTCCTGTTAAAAATTGATTCATAAATTATTTTAAGATCTGACTTGTCTTGTTGACAAGTAAATTTTCCAGTACACATGTTCATGAGATGATCTTAAATTACTTGGAAATGTCTGCAAGTTACAAATCTTCTCTATTGACAATACAAAGCTGTTTAACATATCAATGCTAGTATTTTGGAAAATGTCTCGGACAATCTTGTCGAACTAAGTCAATTGATTTGAGGTAAAATCGCACAAAATACATATATTTGAATTCAGAGTTATGTGTATTGACAAAAATCAAAGGAGAATGAAAGTAGAACTGGAAGGTTCCTTGAAATATTCTGTTTTCACAGAAATGGAAAATCTAAACCATGAATCCTTGTTTTTTCGCAGAAAATTTAAGCTATTTAACTAAAAATAAGAACTGGAATTGCTTGTTGGACTATAATTTTACTGATTCCTCTGCCTTTTTAACTGAAACCTTAAAACAGGGAGGTGAATAAATTTTTTGTTAAACGAATTGTGTTTGAAATAAATTTTCATACTATATGAATCAATAATTTTGATTCAACTTGAAATTGTTTTACAAAAATACTTTAGAAACTTAAACTAAAGTATCTATTTAGGGAATGCAAGCTTCCCATAAGCTGCAGATACTGGACTGTAATTGTAGCTAGAGGTCATTATGTATACTTAATCTTCAATCACATGATGCAATGCAGCGATATAAATGATTAAATCCCATCAAACATCCCACTGCTAAATACTATTACAGTAGATTTAGCATGAAGGTAAAGAAAAATTTAAGGATTTACCAACATAGTCTTTCAAATGTATTCCATCTATTGGTATTTTTGAAGTATAGATTATTTGTAATAGTTGTGCATCTATCAATTCATGAACCTGTTTTGTTATTTCAGATAAAAAGACAATACTGTGTTTAAAAAATTGCTGATCTCATTGAAAATAAATTATTTTGCTCTTGGAAGTTATAAAAATGTATCACTTGAGTGATCTTTGATTTTAATTTTGTAATATACTGAACTGAAGCTTTTCAAAAGGCGCCATTTTTCTTAGAATATTTAGTGTTCTTGTACTCAGACTTAGAAGAAAATATCTTAACTGTTATGAAACATGACAACTGATGCATACTTAAAGAGGTTAAGAAATTATGACGTGGAAATTGTAGGTGGATCATTTTTGGATATAGTCATTTTGCATGTGCTTTTGAATGTTTTGATTTTATGTTGTCACAGCATTTGGATTAGATGCTTAATTTTTTTTGGATTACTTGTGTTTTGAGCAATACCCACTTCTATGAATAGACTTATAATGCTTTGAGCCTAATATTAATATATACTAAGCATTTATAATTAAAAAAAAATGATTGTTCAATGTAATTCTAAAACTTTCCATAAACCAGTGTTTCTAAAGGCCTTTGTGACCATAAAATATCTTAAACGCATCTATGAAATCAATGGATATTTTTCTGGATAATTTAACTTTAAAGTATATTGTTTTTTGACAAAAAGATTGTTTGCTAGTTTTATGTCATTGATGTACCTTCTGATAAAATCTTCCTATTCATGCAAAGCTGTGTTTACGTAACCTCTAAAATCCTTAAATTGTGGTCTATTAAAGTATATTATTTTATAAGTAGTCATGATTTTCATTCTTCATACAAATTTTAATGTAATAGAAGTTCTTATATACATGGTTTTATACGTTTTTATCACTTACACAATCTTCAGTTAAAATATACAAAAGCACTAAAAGTTACAATTTGGATTGATTTTTATATTGGTCAAAAATAGGTGGGGAAACAAAATGACTACCAAAACCTAATTTTTTAAAAGTATGTAGCATTTTTAGATTTTATAAAAATATACTAATCTGGAATGAACTCTTGTGAAATTTTCAATTAAGAGTGCCTTGGATCATTCCCTCAAATAACTTTCTGGGTTAAAAATTTTGTTGATTCTTTGGTAATGACTTTTAGTATTACAAAATATCTTTATTCTTTTATAATGTTTTAGTATATGACTAACAAGTAACTAGTAAAATGCATTTTGATAAAAAAAGGTGAAACACTCGTGTTACAAAAACCTTTTTCAAATAATTTCAAACCTGTTCTATTAGTGGATGAAAATATTTATAGTTAGAAAGCTTAACTATATGGGGTTTAGATAATGGAACAAACCAGAAATAAATTTTAGGAATAGGGTCATTCGATGTGAAATGAGCAAAAATCAGAAAAACCTGTGGCCGTAGGTTGACGGATTTCCATGAAATTTGCTACAGGGGTTAAGTTTATGCATAAATAACGATATCCAAAATATTTTGGAAGTGTTTCAGGCATTTAAGGACTTGCAACCTTGAAGAGCAGTTGTGAAATCGCTTGATGTTGCATATTTGAAGATGTCTTTCTCAAAAACTAAACGTAGACAACAATATTTCATATTTTTTTAATCTATGAAGAATTTTCTTTTTATCTATTTGGAAACAATTTTAAACATTTAAGCTAACAAATAATAGCGAAAACTGGAAAATAGTCGATTTTAATAGAATTAAAAAGGTTTCGTTGAAATTCATACCAGATACAGTGCTAGGTATGATAAAACTACTGCTGAAGTTTGGAAGTCGGCTTTTATTTCCTTCATCTTCCAAAGAGCGAAGAAAAATTATAAAATGACGGTTTTCCACTTAAAATAGGCACACAAAATGAAATGAAGGACAGCTCTGACGAAAACTATTTTGGAAATATAGTTCAATGTCTATTATAAAAAAAATTCAGGATTGTATTTTGAGTCCCAAAGCAACAACAAAATTAGTAAAACGCAAAAACACGTTCTTGCCCTTCAATCAATTGGCGACTGAGAGTTTCGTCGCCAAACGACTATTCGGATGTTCTACGACGGGTTACCACCATATTCCATCAGTATCGCACCAACTGGCAATGTTCATTATCGCCAATCAGCATTTCCGTCCCATTCTGTACATATTACTCGTTTCAAATGACAATTATGAAGTACCAAATTATTTTTAACTTTTGAAGGAAATTTTTTTAAAATTTCCTTCAAAAGTTTGATGTCCTGCTCTTAGCAGGACATCAAATCATAATTAAAAAAGCTTAAACATTTAAAACCTTTACTTGATTGTCTTCAAATTCGCTTTCAATCTGATAAAGGTCTTGTTCAATTTCGTAGTTGCTTAAATTGAAATTTTCCTAGTGCTGCCGAATTCTTGAAATCTACTTCACTAGTGATTGTTATAAATATGGAAAAAGGTTACGTGAGTTATGTACATTTGGGAGAATCGAGTTTAACAACGATGTTTAAATTTTTTTTACTCAAAATTAGTGTTTATCTGACTAATGCTTAATATTTACAAAACGCATTTAATATTCACAAGTAGTAGTATTTAATTACGCGTTTCCAAGGGAAAAAGCAAATCGAAAAGACTTCTCTAATAAAATTAACTTTCCACCTAATTATTTCACTGATGGAAACACTCCTTGGATTAAGGAAAAAAGACAAGAAATTTCATGTGAAATTTTTCACGTGCACCATAATAATAGTTATATTTCATTCTTGTATCGCATTTTTTGTATTATCGCAGGTTATAACTCATCAGCTGCGATAAAAAAGTAAAATTTACGTCTAATTAAAAATTTTCCTGAGACAAAAATAATCAAATTACAATTATGAAATTTCAGGACATTGCTTTTTTATGTTCAAAAGCTTTGATGTTCTTGGAGCTTTCCCTCACAGTGAAATATGTATTTTAAAAAATTGAAAAATCGTATTTTTTCAATTTTTACTTTTAAATGTTTTTTTCTTTATAAAGGAGAAATACAATCACCAAATTACGTCACGCTGTTTGTTAGGAAAGGCTCTTCATTAAGAATAATTTTTAATATTGTATTTCCATTTATAGAGATACCAGAACAATTTGAAATTTGTAGCAAATTGGCAAAATTTCTATTTTCGTCGACCCCTCAGATTCAGCAATGAAGGCCATTAAATTATATTCTGACGTTTTCTAAGAGACCCTTTTCTGAAGAATGAATGCAACGATATAAAATTTTAAATTTGTGTCAATAACTTATTGAAATATAGGATCGCAAATAGGCTACTCTTGGTGCCAGAAAATGTAAATTTGTGTGACCTTGAACTTTAAATGTCAATAATTAGCAAAATATAGATTTCTGAAACCTAATATTTTGCAGTTGGTTATTACTATATGTGACCTATTTAAAAACCGATTTTCATTAAAATCGGTGATGTGTCGGCCACAGCCGATTTGCTCATTTTGCGTGGAATGGCCCAATTTTCATCTTTTCCCAACATTTCATCTTTTTCTGAAATATTAATATTTTTAAACGATTCATTGGGGTTTTCATTCTTTGTAAAAATATTCATTTTTACACAATAGAAGCCATTGTTATTTATAAATGTACAATGTTTTCTCAACTCATTTTGCTGTGAATATTTTACATGTATGTATACCCAATTTAGATCAAGATTCACAGGGATAGCACTGTACTCTTTCTTATCCCAGTGTAAAAAAAACAAACAAATTACACTGTCATTGAGTCTGCAAAAAAAAGTTTGGGGGCAATGGCAGATGGGTCCTTAAAAATGTCTTCGTGTATGGCTCCAGTGTAATTCAGGATATAGGGAGAGGCTGGTAATAAACTGCACTTTGTACAGGTGGGAAAGGATTTCTGGCCATTTTACTGAGGTAGCAGTGATGAAAAGGTACTGGAGATGATCTGCGCAATTGCTTTTTAAGTACGGACAGGTCGTCCTCTGAGTATTTTTGCACAAGTCTGACTTGGGTAGAGCGCGTCTGCTATTGATCATAAAATCTGGAGCCATCTCTATAGCAGTCCGTTCACCTTCCTATGTTAGCCGGGTAAAGCAGCACAGACTTCACGCCTTGGGTTGGCTCTACCAGGAGTCTGCTTAACTTGCCTGTGCTACCCGTTTCACCCTCTCGCCACGATGAGGCCATAGGATAGGACTTTGAGAGAGGCAATACTCAAACTCAATCCATTCACCAGTCGAGACAACCTTCAGATTAAGCGGGCTATACCAGGCATATAATTCTGGACAATGGCATGCTTATACCTTTGGTCATCCACCCAAGTACTAAGAAATTATCTGAATGTGTGCTAAATGTAGAGCTGCCACAGTCAACTAAAAGGCTACGCTATTTTTCAACCTTGGTGACTAGGGATATCTTAAGCCAAATCGTCTAGAGCTCATTTTCAAAAATTTTGGCGACATTTTTTTAACATTTTTTACCAAAGATCAACGAAAGTTAAACGTCCTTTTTTAGCTAATAGCAGACAAGAAATATTTCGAATTTTTTTAGGGAAGAAATTTTTCTAGGGTCGCCAATTTCGAAGTTTTTGCGCCTAGCCGTGGTAATGAAAAAAAAAACACCGGTATTTGAGTTAACCAATTAAAAAAAGATTTAGTTTAAAATTTAAATTGTTTGGCGAGATCTTTAACGTCTGTTTCATACTTAATTCGCACATTTTGTGCTTAGTCGATTCATTTTGTATCTGAGCAACTAAAATAGGTTTTAAGAGACTTGGGCTACTATTTTTGAAAATTTATACTACACTGCTCAAAACAATTAAAGGATATTCAGGTTGGGCTATTGTTCAGATGATTGATACATGATCGACAGACGTGAGTAGTATACCCCCCCGTATAGGACACGGAAGTGACGTCATACCACGTGACCCGAAGTGGGCGGGGCCAAGTGACATCACAGCGTGACGTCATCGAAAAGCGGAAGTGACGTATGGTTTGTTTACATTTTGGACTTGGGAATTTTTTTTTTGTCATCGACTTCGTGCAGGCGTTGAGTTGTTTCAAGATGGCGTCGTTTTGTTGCCATGATGACGAATCACTCGTAGTGTCATCTGGTGGAGATATTCGAAACCCTATTATTTTTAATTAAAAAGCAATTTCGTGGATTCGAACCGAGGACCATAGGATCCGAAGTCAAGTGCGCTATCCGTTACGCTGTAAGAGAGTTAACTATGGGCGGTGAATTAATGTAGTGTTTCTCTCTCTTTTGGACTTGTATTTTTTCTTAGTATTAGGAATGGGTTATTTTTAGAAAATGGTTTGAATAATTGCATAGGGGTTTTAATAAATGCTTTTTCAAAACGACTTATGGCGCCATCTAGTGATTTTAAAAGTAAGTAATCTAAGGAACGAATTGATTTCTTAATGTTTTTACTTTATTCATGACCAGTGACGTCAGTGTGTTTACGTTTGGGACTTGGATTTTTTTCCTTCTGAGATTTCGATGTGACGTCACGAGTATGTCCATCGAGCACGTCTGAACTTGAAAAAAGCCAAGTCTGAACTTGAAAAAGCCTACTCACAGTACATTTCCTTACAAGATTTAATTTTGTGTTGGTGAACCGTTATAAAGATGGTAAGGACTGTATGGGTGCCCATAATGACAACGATTTGGATCTTTATGCACCCATAGCGTCTGTTTCATTTGGACAGAAAAGGCAATTTGTGTTTTCTAGAAAGAACTACAATTCTTTAAAAATTGTTCTGGAAATGGAAGCTTGCTTGTGATGAAGTATCCAACAAACCAATTTTGGTTTCACAGCTTGCCCCGTGGGAATGCATTATGCCCTAGAATAAACTTAACGTTTCGTAAAATCCTTGTATAAAGCAGCGATAAACCACTGATGTGCCCCCGAACTAGAACTCAGTGAAGTACACTAGACGATATTTGGACAACGTTGCAATTGATCTTTGCCTTTCAGAATAGTATTTTTATAAATGCTTACATCTTGTTGTTTTTAAATAAATTTTTAGCGTGTCTTACCACATATACTGTATTTTGGATTATTTGGGTTTTTTTATTACCATGGTTTTATAAATTTTCTTTTAAAATGCAAGATCTGAAATGAAATTTTTCTTTCCTATATAGATTTATGGTTTTTTTAAGTTAGATGTTTTTACTCAAAAATTAATTATACATTAGATGCTATAACACCTATTTTATAGCAGAAATTTTGTTTTAAAATAATAATATACACTTAAGTAAGAGTAAAAATTTTTGAAACTTTACAAGACAAATACTATGAATATTTTTTCTTGTACATTTGAAGAAGTTATAATAGTATAAAACCCATTTATTCTATAAATCTAACTTAAATGTTATTTTTTAATTAATCTTTCCTTGCATATTATTTTTTGCTTTGAATAAATCTTCATAAATTTTAGTGATTTAATTTATATTATATATAGATTTACAAACCTGTTTTTGGATGAAATATAAGGATTTTATATTTTAAAAATTAATGTTTTTACTTAAAATTAATTATATATTAAATACTATTACACGTATTTTTAATGTTGAAGATTTTTAGAAAACATTTTACAATTGAAACATATACATTAAATATTATGACAAACACTTAAATGCAGATCCATAAGGGAATATTGGAAATCTTTTTAATGCTTACACCTTTCTATTTTAAATAAACTTTTGCTTGTCTTACCACATACACTGTATTTTGGATTATTTGGTTTTTTTTTTATTACCATGGTCTTATAAATTTTCTTTTAAAATGCACGATCTGAAATGAAATTTTCCTTGATTTTGAGATTTACTCAAAAATTAATTATACATTAGATGCTATAGCACATATTTTATTGCAGAATTTTTTAATATTATACACATAAGTGAGCGTAAAAATTTTTGAAACTTTACAAGACCCATATTATGAACATGTTTCCTTACACATTTGAAGTAGTGAAAAATAGTATTAAAACCCTTTATCCTGTAAAATATAAATTAAATATTATTTTTATTTAATCTTTCCTTGCATATTATTGTTTACTTTAAATACATTTTCATTCATTTTAGTGATTTTATTTATATTATAAAGATTTATAAAACTGTTTTTAACGAAATTTTCTTTGATATAAGGATTTATATTTTAAAAGTTAGATGTTTTTTACACAAAAATTAATTATATATCAAATACTATTGCACGTATTATAACATTGAAGATTTTTAGAAAGCGTTTAACAATTGAGAGAGATATATACTTTAAATATTATTACAAACATTTAAATGCAATTTGCTTTTTATTTTTTAATTTTACAATTGAGACATTTTGAAAAGTTTGATTCTTAAAGTGCGTTTTATGCATAGTAAAAAAAAAATATTATAAAAAACCTGTAAGAGTAAAAAGAATTTTATACATTGAAACTTTACAAGACCCATACCATGTTTCCTTGCACATTTGAAGTAGTGAAATATAGAATTAAAAACCATTTGTCCCTGAAGTTCTAAATTAAAAGTTATTTTTCTTTAATGCTTTTGCAAAACCACACATTTTACTATATATGAACTTCCTTTTATTTATTTGAAAACCTTATGCACATCGTACAATTTAAAATTGCACAGCAAAATACCAATACTGTACGAAGCTATGAAGTATTTTACAAGATACTTTGGTACTGTTTTCTTAATTTTAAGTGTTCTACATTGCTATATTAAATGGATAGTTAGTGGGTTTTCTGTTTTTGAAAATAATGTGTGCACATCTGTGCTGCAAAGCAAATTAACTTTTGCCTTTTTCTTGATATTTAATGCATAATCTAAATATTTACTCACACCGCTGATAGTTTTACCCATGAGTAAAATTAAATAATAACTGAAAATTTTAAGTATTAATGTGAATTTTAAAATGAACAAAAATTATTGAAATAATGGATTAAATCTGAATTCTATGTATTCTTAAAACAATCTCTGCAAATCCAGCAGACAATTCTTAAACAGATTGAAGGAAACCACATGGAAACAAAGTAAATTAGAACACTTTTTAATAGTAAAAACATTATGATTAATATTTTTACAAAAATAATACATTGTAGTAAAAAAAGAACTTATTTTTACATACTTACATTTTTTTAAGAGACTTATTTCCGACAAGCCAATTATTCAATGCCATCACCTCAGCTATGGGCAATGCAAATTATTTTTGTGATGACCACATTATAGTTTTTGGATATCTTTGTTGCTACTTAGAGCATAAAATGCATCGAATTTGGGAAACCCATATTGTTCTAAGTTGATATTCGGAATATTCAATGCATCTAAGCGTTTCTTTTCCACACAACCACCTTTGTAAGCAATTAGGTACTGAGTGACCCTCTTGGTCTGCTCGTAATATTCTAAAAGCTTAGAGTCTAGATTTTTCTAAGGGAGCACAATTTGCTATGTCATGGGACAGAAATGAAGTGCACATACGTAATTTTTAACATATCACACAGTTGTACGATCTTTGGCACTCAGTTTATGCTTAGACGATAAGTTAAAACGAATACTTGAAGCTACTTGCGACTTTTACAGCGATGTATGCGTATTTACGTACTAAGAAACTTTCTTGAATCTGAAATTCATCAAAATGCACAATTGCACAAATATTAATCATTGCTATTGAAAAGCGTTAGCTGTTCTTGGAAAAATAATTGTAAACTGGAGGCCACGAAGAACTGGACTATATAACACCATACACTTACTAATCAGTAAAGTTAAAATTTATCTTTTGCGTTCCATAGTTACTCACAAAAGATAAGACTAAGTGAAGAATGTACATACTCAGAAAACATGGTGTTTGTGATAATGCGCGAAATAAAATTTTGTGTTATAATACAAGATTTTAACGAAAGGATATACTTAAATGTGCGTGTGATTTTTTGACTCTACCACGTTTATGCGCTGAATGCAATTCAATTCTACGACTAAATTTGAGCAAGAAAAAAAATATAACCAAATATAATTTATAAGAGAAACGTATTTTGACTTTCTTTAAAATGAGAACTTTAAAGTATACTGAATTCTCTTGATTCTGCAGTTTTATTTTTTCTAAAATTACATCAACAAATTGAATTATTTTATTTGTGTGCACACACAAGTCTTTGCCTCTGTTAAAAGGAAACTAGTATCTTTGACAAGTATCAGATTTTTAAAAATTAATTCAGAGAAGAACCTTTTTTCATGGGATTTAACTCAATCTGCTCCATAATTTTACCCTTAAGAGTAATAGAGCATATTATAGTTTTTAAGGAAAATGAATAACCATTATGCAAATTTGAAGCCAAAAGTTCCAAGCATGTCTATGCGCCTATCTACGTTTAGAGATTGACCAACGCACAGACGTTGACATTAGGGACCTAGCCGTAAACGGATCGTATTATACTGAACGATAATACCGGTGTCTTGGACGTGATCAGGTGCTATTGGTGTGGCGAAGGGCTTGAAAATTGGTAAAAAGATGTAGTGAGACACAAACACAAAGTTTTATCCAAAATGTTTGGTAGCCCATAGATGAAATTGTACAGGTGCTGGATGAAATCAACAATACCAATGGTTTTATAAAAAAAACGATGTATAGCTTTACCCCTTAGACAACGACAAGGACGAACGACTTTGTAAAATTTGCAAGGAATCGGAAAATGAATGCTACTTTACAGCCTTGCGGTCATCTGGTGACATGCATGTGATGTACGAAGAGTCTTTCAACGTGTCCTATGTATCGAACCAATATTTTACATAAAATTAAAACGTACATTTGTTACTAAACTCTATTTATTAGTACATGTAGTAGATGCAATTTCAAGTGATATACTGAACATGGTGAGGAAGAAAATCCAATTGTAAAAGGGTGGTATTGAGTTGAAAGTTATTAAATTGGCAAAAGTGCTTCAGTAAGAAGATTAGTAAGGAAGTTTGAGACTCTAAAACCCTAAAACTCTTTATTAAGGAAAAAAATCGTGTAGGAAAGACTTATACACCCTTATAAATATATTGACTATTTTAATTATTAGTCGTTTGTTCATTATATGTTAAACCTATTTACTAAAGAATTTTAAAGGGTGCCTTAAACAGGAGTTACTAAATGCTTTAGGAAAGATGTGTAAATGTACTCTGTAATGCAAGAGAGAATGCTTGAATTAAATATTCATTTTGAGTGTTTCCTTCTTGTAGTGGGGGGGCTTATTAATAGTACTTTTGTTAGAGCATTTTAAAATATTTCACACTTTAAAAGAATTATTTATATTTATTTTTTATTAATTTTTAAAACTTTTTAACTTTACTGCTTAACTTTTTTATTGTTACTGCACTTTTCTAAATCAAAATATATTTTACCTAAGTTTCGAGTAATGAACCCAAGGAGAAATAGGACATAGATATACATGCAAATGATATTTTATCTAAAATTACTATATTTGTAATCCAGGCATTCTTTTCAGAAAACATTCATTTTCACAAGAATTTTCGAAACATCCTGAATAATCTTAGACCTATTTTTATAGTAGAAAAAACATTAAGCAGTAAAAAACCAATTAAAAAAGTTAAACAGTAAAAAAAGTTAAATAGAAAAAATTAACCAATAAAAAGTTAAACAGTGAAAAAAAGTTAAACAGGAAAAAAATTTAAACAGTAAAAAAAAAATGTTAAAGAGAAAAAGTTAAACAGTAAAAAAAAGTTAAACAGTAAAAAAAGTTAAACAGTAAAAAAAGTTAAACTTAAAAAGTTAAACAGTAAAAAAGTTAAGCAGTAAAATAAAGTTAAACAGTAACAATAAAAAAGTTAAGCAGTAAAGTTAAAAAGTTTTAAAAATTAATAAAAAATAAATATAAATAATTCTTTTAAAGTGTGAAATATTTTAAAATGCTCTAACAAAAGTACTATTAATAAGCCCCCCCACTACAAGAAGGAAACACTCAAAATGAATATTTAATTCAAGCATTCTCTCTTGCATTACAGAGTACATTTACACATCTTTCCTAAAGCATTTAGTAACTCCTGTTTAAGGCACCCTTTAAAATTCTTTAGTAAATAGGTTTAACATATAATGAACAAACGACTAATAATTAAAATAGTCAATATATTTATAAGGGTGTATAAGTCTTTCCTACACGATTTTTTTCCTTAATAAAGAGTTTTAGGGTTTTAGAGTCTCAAACTTCCTTACTAATCTTCTTACTGAAGCACTTTTGCCAATTTAATAACTTTCAACTCAATACCACCCTTTTACAATTGGATTTTCTTCCTCACCATGTTCAGTATATCACTTGAAATTGCATCTACTACATGTACTAATAAATAAGGGTGTATAAGTCTTTCCTACACGATTTTTTTCCTTAATAAAGAGTTTTAGGGTTTTAGAGTCTCAAACTTCCTTACTAATCTTCTTACTGAAGCACTTTTGCCAATTTAATAACTTTCAACTCAATACCACCCTTTTACAATTGGATTTTCTTCCTCACCATGTTCAGTATATCACTTGAAATTGCATCTACTACATGTACTAATAAATAGAGTTTAGTAACAAATGTACGTTTTAATTTTATGTAAAATATTGGTTCGATACATAGGACACGTTGAAAGACTCTTCGTACATCACATGCATGTCACCAGATGACCGCAAGGCTGTAAAGTAGCATTCATTTTCCGATTCCTTGCAAATTTTACAAAGTCGTTCGTCCTTGTCGTTGTCTAAGGGGTAAAGCTATACATCGTTTTTTTTATAAAACCATTGGTATTGTTGATTTCATCCAGCACCTGTACAATTTCATCTATGGGCTACCAAACATTTTGGATAAAACTTTGTGTTTGTGTCTCACTACATCTTTTTACCAATTTTCAAGCCCTTCGCCACACCAATAGCACCTGATCACGTCCAAGACACCGGTATTATCGTTCAGTATAATACGATCCGTTTACGGCTAGGTCCCTAATGTCAACGTCTGTGCGTTGGTCAATCTCTAAACGTAGATAGGCGCATAGACATGCTTGGAACTTTTGGCTTCAAATTTGCATAATGGTTATTCATTTTCCTTAAAAACTATAATATGCTCTATTACTCTTAAGGGTAAAATTATGGAGCAGATTGAGTTAAATCCCATGAAAAAAGGTTCTTCTCTGAATTAATTTTTAAAAATCTGATACTTGTCAAAGATACTAGTTTCCTTTTAACAGAGGCAAAGACTTGTGTGTGCACACAAATAAAATAATTCAATTTGTTGATGTAATTTTAGAAAAAATAAAACTGCAGAATCAAGAGAATTCAGTATACTTTAAAGTTCTCATTTTAAAGAAAGTCAAAATACGTTTCTCTTATAAATTATATTTGGTTATATTTTTTTTCTTGCTCAAATTTAGTCGTAGAATTGAATTGCATTCAGCGCATAAACGTGGTAGAGTCAAAAAATCACACGCACATTTAAGTATATCCTTTCGTTAAAATCTTGTATTATAACACAAAATTTTATTTCGCGCATTATCACAAACACCATGTTTTCTGAGTATGTACATTCTTCACTTAGTCTTATCTTTTGTGAGTAACTATGGAACGCAAAAGATAAATTTTAACTTTACTGATTAGTAAGTGTATGGTGTTATATAGTCCAGTTCTTCGTGGCCTCCAGTTTACAATTATTTTTCCAAGAACAGCTAACGCTTTTCAATAGCAATGATTAATATTTGTGCAATTGTGCATTTTGATGAATTTCAGATTCAAGAAAGTTTCTTAGTACGTAAATACGCATACATCGCTGTAAAAGTCGCAAGTAGCTTCAAGTATTCGTTTTAACTTATCGTCTAAGCATAAACTGAGTGCCAAAGATCGTACAACTGTGTGATATGTTAAAAATTACGTATGTGCACTTCATTTCTGTCCCATGACATAGCAAATTGTGCTCCCTTAGAAAAATCTAGACTCTAAGCTTTTAGAATATTACGAGCAGACCAAGAGGGTCACTCAGTACCTAATTGCTTACAAAGGTGGTTGTGTGGAAAAGAAACGCTTAGATGCATTGAATATTCCGAATATCAACTTAGAACAATATGGGTTTCCCAAATTCGATGCATTTTATGCTCTAAGTAGCAACAAAGATATCCAAAAACTATAATGTGGTCATCACAAAAATAATTTGCATTGCCCATAGCTGAGGTGATGGCATTGAATAATTGGCTTGTCGGAAATAAGTCTCTTAAAAAAATGTAAGTATGTAAAAATAAGTTCTTTTTTTACTACAATGTATTATTTTTGTAAAAATATTAATCATAATGTTTTTACTATTAAAAAGTGTTCTAATTTACTTTGTTTCCATGTGGTTTCCTTCAATCTGTTTAAGAATTGTCTGCTGGATTTGCAGAGATTGTTTTAAGAATACATAGAATTCAGATTTAATCCATTATTTCAATAATTTTTGTTCATTTTAAAATTCACATTAATACTTAAAATTTTCAGTTATTATTTAATTTTACTCATGGGTAAAACTATCAGCGGTGTGAGTAAATATTTAGATTATGCATTAAATATCAAGAAAAAGGCAAAAGTTAATTTGCTTTGCAGCACAGATGTGCACACATTATTTTCAAAAACAGAAAACCCACTAACTATCCATTTAATATAGCAATGTAGAACACTTAAAATTAAGAAAACAGTACCAAAGTATCTTGTAAAATACTTCATAGCTTCGTACAGTATTGGTATTTTGCTGTGCAATTTTAAATTGTACGATGTGCATAAGGTTTTCAAATAAATAAAAGGAAGTTCATATATAGTAAAATGTGTGGTTTTGCAAAAGCATTAAAGAAAAATAACTTTTAATTTAGAACTTCAGGGACAAATGGTTTTTAATTCTATATTTCACTACTTCAAATGTGCAAGGAAACATGGTATGGGTCTTGTAAAGTTTCAATGTATAAAATTCTTTTTACTCTTACAGGTTTTTTATAATATTTTTTTTTTACTATGCATAAAACGCACTTTAAGAATCAAACTTTTCAAAATGTCTCAATTGTAAAATTAAAAAATAAAAAGCAAATTGCATTTAAATGTTTGTAATAATATTTAAAGTATATATCTCTCTCAATTGTTAAACGCTTTCTAAAAATCTTCAATGTTATAATACGTGCAATAGTATTTGATATATAATTAATTTTTGTGTAAAAAACATCTAACTTTTAAAATATAAATCCTTATATCAAAGAAAATTTCGTTAAAAACAGTTTTATAAATCTTTATAATATAAATAAAATCACTAAAATGAATGAAAATGTATTTAAAGTAAACAATAATATGCAAGGAAAGATTAAATAAAAATAATATTTAATTTATATTTTACAGGATAAAGGGTTTTAATACTATTTTTCACTACTTCAAATGTGTAAGGAAACATGTTCATAATATGGGTCTTGTAAAGTTTCAAAAATTTTTACGCTCACTTATGTGTATAATATTAAAAAATTCTGCAATAAAATATGTGCTATAGCATCTAATGTATAATTAATTTTTGAGTAAATCTCAAAATCAAGGAAAATTTCATTTCAGATCGTGCATTTTAAAAGAAAATTTATAAGACCATGGTAATAAAAAAAAAAAAACCCAAATAATCCAAAATACAGTGTATGTGGTAAGACAAGCAAAAGTTTATTTAAAATAGAAAGGTGTAAGCATTAAAAAGATTTCCAATATTCCCTTATGGATCTGCATTTAAGTGTTTGTCATAATATTTAATGTATATGTTTCAATTGTAAAATGTTTTCTAAAAATCTTCAACATTAAAAATACGTGTAATAGTATTTAATATATAATTAATTTTAAGTAAAAACATTAATTTTTAAAATATAAAATCCTTATATTTCATCCAAAAACAGGTTTGTAAATCTATATATAATATAAATTAAATCACTAAAATTTATGAAGATTTATTCAAAGCAAAAAATAATATGCAAGGAAAGATTAATTAAAAAATAACATTTAAGTTAGATTTATAGAATAAATGGGTTTTATACTATTATAACTTCTTCAAATGTACAAGAAAAAATATTCATAGTATTTGTCTTGTAAAGTTTCAAAAATTTTTACTCTTACTTAAGTGTATATTATTATTTTAAAACAAAATTTCTGCTATAAAATAGGTGTTATAGCATCTAATGTATAATTAATTTTTGAGTAAAAACATCTAACTTAAAAAAACCATAAATCTATATAGGAAAGAAAAATTTCATTTCAGATCTTGCATTTTAAAAGAAAATTTATAAAACCATGGTAATAAAAAAACCCAAATAATCCAAAATACAGTATATGTGGTAAGACACGCTAAAAATTTATTTAAAAACAACAAGATGTAAGCATTTATAAAAATACTATTCTGAAAGGCAAAGATCAATTGCAACGTTGTCCAAATATCGTCTAGTGTACGTCACTGAGTTCTAGTTCGGGGGCACATCAGTGGTTTATCGCTGCTTTATACAAGGATTTTACGAAACGTTAAGTTTATTCTAGGGCATAATGCATTCCCACGGGGCAAGCTGTGAAACCAAAATTGGTTTGTTGGATACTTCATCACAAGCAAGCTTCCATTTCCAGAACAATTTTTAAAGAATTGTAGTTCTTTCTAGAAAACACAAATTGCCTTTTCTGTCCAAATGAAACAGACGCTATGGGTGCATAAAGATCCAAATCGTTGTCATTATGGGCACCCATACAGTCCTTACCATCTTTATAACGGTTCACCAACACAAAATTAAATCTTGTAAGGAAATGTACTGTGAGTAGGCTTTTTCAAGTTCAGACTTGGCTTTTTTCAAGTTCAGACGTGCTCGATGGACATACTCGTGACGTCACATCGAAATCTCAGAAGGAAAAAAATCCAAGTCCCAAACGTAAACACACTGACGTCACTGGTCATGAATAAAGTAAAAACATTAAGAAATCAATTCGTTCCTTAGATTACTTACTTTTAAAATCACTAGATGGCGCCATAAGTCGTTTTGAAAAAGCATTTATTAAAACCCCTATGCAATTATTCAAACCATTTTCTAAAAATAACCCATTCCTAATACTAAGAAAAAATACAAGTCCAAAAGAGAGAGAAACACTACATTAATTCACCGCCCATAGTTAACTCTCTTACAGCGTAACGGATAGCGCACTTGACTTCGGATCCTATGGTCCTCGGTTCGAATCCACGAAATTGCTTTTTAATTAAAAATAATAGGGTTTCGAATATCTCCACCAGATGACACTACGAGTGATTCGTCATCATGGCAACAAAACGACGCCATCTTGAAACAACTCAACGCCTGCACGAAGTCGATGACAAAAAAAAAATTCCCAAGTCCAAAATGTAAACAAACCATACGTCACTTCCGCTTTTCGATGACGTCACGCTGTGATGTCACTTGGCCCCGCCCACTTCGGGTCACGTGGTATGACGTCACTTCCGTGTCCTATACGGGGGGGTATACTACTGACGTGGTAGGCTATATGAGAAAAAAATTACACATGTTTGGTAGAAAAAAATGCATTTTATTGAGCATTTGGGTACAAAAGGAAAAACACAATTTGCGCATATGAGAAAAAACGAATAAAAAAGGTGTTTTCTTGAAAGAAAATCGTTTTTAGTAGGGGGTATAGTTTCCCTGGACGGCCAGCAACATTGAACACCTTTGAGGCATGGAGTCAATGAGGAGCTGGGGTATTTCTCCCACTCCTCCAGAAGAGCTCTTTCCAGTTCTTGGAGAGTTTGTGGGGGTGGTAGGCGGTCAGCAACTCGTCTGCCTAGATTGTCCCAAACATGCTCTATTGGGTTCATGTCCGGAGAACGCGCTGGCCATTCCATTCGTCTGATTCCTTCCTCGAAAAGGACCACCAAGTTAGCACGATGTGGCCTGCAATTGTCGTCCATTAACATGAAGTCATCTATTTCTACAGCGTAAAGGACTACAATAGGTCTGAGGATCTCAACCCTATATCGGCGACCGGTCAGAGCTCCATTTCGAATGATGTGGAGATCGGTGCGCCCATCAATGGAGATGCCAGCATAGACCATCACTCCCCCACCGCCAAATCTGACACTTCCGTGCACGAACGCACGGAACGAGGATTGTTTCTAGTGCCACGTTCCCTCCAGATGAAAATACGCCTATTATCAGGATGAAGAGAAAAACGGGACTCGCCAGAGAAAAGAATATTGCGCCATTCATTTCTCTTCCAGTTCACATGCTCTGTTGCCCACTCCCTGCGGGCTCGACGGTGCCTTGCTGTTAACGTAACATACCTACAGCGTGGAGCCGGTTTCGGACAGTTTGAGTCGAAACTGTGGTGGCATTAACCGAGCGAAGGTGTTGTTGAAGAAGAGTGGCATTCATATTTCGGTGTCTCCGAGCTGTTAGCGTTAAATATCGATCTTCATTGGGCGTTGTTGCACGTCTACGACCTTGTCCTGGTCTTCGGCCTGCATTTCCAGTCTCCAAAAAACGGTTCCAGATCCTGGAAATCACACTTTGTGAAACTCCAGTGGCTTCTGCTACTTCGTCTTGTGTTTGGCCCCCTTTAACCGACCAACAACTCTCCAAGCTTCTGAATCGGTTAAATGACTTCGTTGAGACATCGCACTCATCGAAACAAAACACTTACTGAATGTCGATCATTCTTTTCCGCTTTGTCTTTCATTAAGTGGAAAGCCAAATTTCATTCTCTGCCGCTAAAACGTCGTTTTTGACGTCAAACTCAAAATTTGCATACTCCGAAGTTTGCATTTGTGACCTCTCCTTCCATTTTCTGCAAAAAGAATTTCGCTTGTACCGTTATTTTATATAAGACTTACAATATCCTTTAATTGTTTTGAGCAGTGTATTTCACAAGTGCTTTAGTTGCGAGAGCCTTCAAATGCATCCCTGACCCTACATTGTCATACGGATTTTAATGTGTTTAACTATGTTAGCAATCGGAGGGTTGAGAGTTCGAATCCAACCAAAGTACAAAGGGGCTGGTGCACGTTAAATCTGTCATGGCCTCAAATGTCCTAACGTTGGCGTGGTGTGGACGTTTGGAGAGGGGTGCCAGCTCAAATGTGACCTCGTCATCTAACCGTGGTTCAAAATTACGGGGTGTTGTCTTCGGTTCTTTCCTTTCGGGAGTGGATCCCGAATCGTCGCCAACAGCTCGTTGTGTTGCTCCAGTGTGACGTTAATTAAATACCTACCTACCATCAAGTTAACTGATATTAAAAGCATCCTGTAGCATAGCGAAACATTGATAACTGGGAATGCCGAATTTGGAAACGAAATCCAAAAAATCTAATGTTTATCTTGAAGTAAACTTATAAATCAACTCCATGGGCATGGGCACCGCAGGTGACCACTTACCTCCCAATATTAATGAGTCAGGTTTAAGTGGTGTCTAGGTCACCTACGGGAAATTAGTCTGAATCCACCTATTGGGAGGCGACAGTCACGGCTGTGACCGAAGTCACCACCGTGGCCAGACGTCTAAATTAACTCCATTCATCGTAGTTCCTTATTTTCTGCAAAGACAATAAAATACAAATAAGTTTTAGCCCTTAGTGAAAAGGGGGACCGTCGTGAATAGGCGGGTTTGCCCACTGTTCTAGAAACCTGCGAGTTATAGGCGGCGCATGCATTCCTTCAGTGGGTATTTATCTTGTGTCAGTAAAACTACATGTCCATTACTTGGCGCTGTCTGCCTTGTCTTTGGTGTAGCGTGACCTAATACAGCTCTTGCGCCATAAAGCCCAATCAACTCTAAGTGAAAAGCAGCCGAAGAGACAATTGTTCCTAATCCTAGATACTCTGGATGACAAGCGCTGTCTTGGAGCTTGAGGCTGTCTTTTACAAGGATGGGAAAAAGAGAACAGGGAGAGGATAGATAGACCATGCTCAAGAATAGACCTGCGCATATAATGTAGAATGGATTCTAGCCTCAGTGGGATTAGGTAGGGGCGAGGAGTTCGTGCTGAAGGTACCCATTGTGCATGACTAACGTCATTACCTAATCAGTGAAAAACCATTTGAGGCTGAAAGGACGGGGCATCAGCAGTAGGGTTGCTCGACAAATTCGGCAAGTCCTATGGTATCAGAAAATTTCAACGAAAAAAAATCCCACCAGGCCACTCTGACTTCGAAAATTATTAGAAAACAGTGATTTAAGATAGTTTTAAAAAATTGATATTTTATTAGCAATAGTAGTAGTGCGAAACAGTTGAATGGGATCCTTATGTTGTACAAAAAATTTGAGATATACATAAATATGTAGCCGGGTCCCTCTAACCGTGGAAAAATTGAAAAAAAGTGTAGAATTTTTTTTAAAAATCCATATTATTTTGCTATCGTTAGTAATAGTGTGAAACAATTAAAGAATGGGACCCGTATGTTGTGCAATAAAATGTCAGCTATTTGCATAAATATTTAGCCGGGACCCTCTGGCATTAATACAATCACAAATGGCCAAGAAAGGGTTTTGATATATACATCTTAAACGTCCCTAGAAAAGTTGCTTAATGTGTATCGTAAATACATTTTAACCCAAATACTTCAATTTTTAGTAATTTACAATTACGGAAAGAATGATAACACTTTCAAAACAATTCCCAGATAATATCAAAGATGTTACTCAGATAATATATAATTTAAATATATACGGGAATGCACATGAAACCTGTCATGGCCCCAAATGTCCTCACATTGGCGTGGTGTGGAAGTTTGGAGGGTGGGATGCCACCTCATCATCTGATGGTGGTTCAAAATTCCGAGGCGTCCTTGGATTTTCCCCTTCGGGATGGATCCCGGACCGTCGCCAATAATACGCTGTGTTGATCCAGTGCGACGTTAATGAACTAACTACCAACTCCCTACCCAGATAATATCAAAGATGTTACTCAGATAATATATAATTTAAATATATACGGGAATGCACATGAAACCTGTCATGGCCCCAAATGTCCTCACATTGGCGTGGTGTGGAAGTTTGGAGGGTGGGATGCCACCTCATCATCTGATGGTGGTTCAAAATTCCGAGGCGTCCTTGGATTTTCCCCTTCGGGATGGATCCCGGACCGTCGCCAATAATACGCTGTGTTGATCCAGTGCGACGTTAATGAACTAACTACCAACTCCCTACCCAGATAATATCAAAGATGCAATTTAAATATAATTGTGGGGAGCGTTTACTTCATGCAACCAAAAAACCTACCACTTGCTATGGTTACTGGATCCTCGAAATATCAGATTATTGATATAAGAAAAACAAAGTTTAATTCAAATTGTCTACCTTAAATTTTCATGCATTTAACTACATTGACCTTATCAATTGGGAAGGTGAATTAACGTCGCACTGGAGCAACCAGAGGGCTACTGGTGACGATCCGGGATGAATCTCGAAGGGAAAGACCGAGGACGACACCTCGGCATTTTGAATCACGGTCAGATGACGAGGTCAACACCTGAGCTGGCACCCCACTCTCCAAACTTCCACACTACGCCAACGTGAGGACATTCGAGGCCACGATTTAAAGGTCCATAAACTAACTACACGGTTGCAAAAATGCTACGCAGATTAATGAATCGAATTTTTGTTCACAAATTTTAGTTTTTGCTTTCGGCGAATGCTTTTAGCCATTTTATAAAACAGCTCAGCTCTTAATTGGCGGCGAGAAAAAAAAATTGTTCCATATCGAACGAGGCGATGGTTCGTTACGCACCAGAGTTCGTATCTAAAGTGTCATCTATTATCACAACACCTACCTGTCCGCTGGAAGTTGAGGCCCATCACCTGTGATAGATGTATTCATAATTATCCGCCGGATAAAACACTGGTGAATAATTGAGAGCTCGATTAGCGGATTCGATATCATTAGCCCCAACGAAAATTGGAGTTGTGGGAACACCCACCTTTTAATCCCAGAACTGATTTTACGGTTCGGTTGCCCAGACCGTTGATTCTTTGTATCTTTTTCGTATAGTTACGATCATATGGACGCTGTCTGATTCAGTGATCTTGGTAACCTTTTTGAGGGGATCATATATTTAATGAAGTAGAGATGTATTGAAAGAGGAAGCCCAATAAAAATGTTTTAAATGCGTGTACCTGTGTAGGAAATAATGATATAAATATATGGTATTTATTTGTTGAAGAGACTTAAATTTATTAACCGTAAAGAATATTTATATTTTTGCCAAACCTGATGTCGACTATAGCCCGTTGTGCTGATCCAGTGAGACGTTAATTAACTACCTACCAAACCTGATGATGAAGTCATTACTAAGATGAAATTGTTTTTCTATCTTAGCAAAAGTAGATATATACAGTGAGTAAAAAGTTTCCGTACGCTCTTCCTATTTAAAATAAATTGCACTTTATTATCAGTAGAATATAGATATTGAAGTAATAAAACGATACTGAGGACACATTTAGCACGTTGTGTCTAACGAGACAGGACACATTTAGCACGTTGTGCCTAACGAGACTGAGGACACATTTAGCACGAAGAGAATTTCTTTTAAAACTTAAATCTTTTTTGGTCATTTGAATATTACGTAAAATTTGCGAATTAAAATAAATCGTCACCAATAATTAATAAGGTGTTTTAAATTGCTTGTTATTTAATGCTGTATATACTCCACACTTAATACTTTGTTACTTGCCCACGTTCTTTTTAAAATTTGAAACCAGGTAGAATTGAAAAATTCAACATTACTTCCTTTTCTCATAATTGTGTGAGGGATTTTCAGTGCAAACAAATTAGACGGTTTGCGAAGATTTTACTACTGCTATCCAAATGCTCTCACGTACATATCGGGGTTATCTTGAAATGCAGTTTATCGGTGTTTTGGCAATATTTAGCGTTTGATCTGATTGGTGTTGACTAATCAACTATAATATTTTATTCTTTCGGAATTTATTCTTTGGAATTTTTATTGGTGAATTGTTGAAATCGTATTCGAAAAACAATCCAAGTGACGTCAGGTTCGAAATATGTACAGCTAGCACGTTCCACCACAGAAACGCTACCGCTACCAATATTTAACGACAGAAAATGCCTCTCATTGTTTTTTAAATTCAAATCAGTGATAATTGTTTGTATTTAGGGATCCTAATGGCCAAAGATTCAGCTTAGACATAAACTGTTCAAATGCAAAGTGATTGAAATTTAGATATCTAATCGTTTTAAAAGTTGGGATTTACTTTAAGGTAGATTTTCTATCCTTATTCCTAGTACATCCTCCATTATTCAGTGGGTTTGCCCACTGAACTACTAGCCTGCGAACTGTAGTAGGCGCAGGTTAGATTCCTATAACTACCCCGGGCGTATTTCTCTCTTTTGCATCAGTAAACTCTCCTTGTATGTGTACATGACGGAAAAGAATTGCTTCGTGCAGCTTGGCAAGATCTAGCCCTTTCACCATAAAAACAAAGAAACTCTAGTACATCCATTCCAGATGCTGGAAAGATAATCTAGGAATAATTCAGGAATATAGTTATAATCTAGGAAGACAATTCAAATTTCGTTGGTGTGTGTTAAGGACGAATATCTTTAATTTAGAGTCTGGCACAGAGTGGATGGTTAGTACATTTTCGTAAGCCAATAGTAACGTGAAGTACTTATGAAAATGCGTGGAAAGTGTTGGTTTCATAACTACTTAGAAGATAAAAACTTGCTCTCTAGATGACTCGAAGGTAAAACACGCCAATGCATTTATGGGCAATCTTTCCACAGCATAGAACTGGTGCTATCGGAACCTTTCCCAACAGTTGCTTCTTTGTTGTAAGTTCTGGGGAACATTTTTCTGAATGGATAATTAAGTCATGAATTAGACTATGGTTTATAGTTCTAATGGTGATAGGATTTTTATAGTCTAACGCCAATGTATCAATGGGGTTTGAGACATTTCATGTATGAGAGAATTCATTTGATATAATAAGAGGGATATTGTATTGTCTTTTTCAGAGTGCAACTTCCCAATATAAGGGAAAGTGTAATATTTTGTAATAAATAAATGGATTTGAGGGTGATTGTATCACCATTTAGCACAGTTCGGGAACCTCGAGCTCTAAGCCTGCCTTTGGTTCGTCCATACAGAATTTTTACGATTGTTCGCCCCTTTTAAACAGGGGGCTAAATACGATCTGTACTGCATTGTCTTTGCGGAAAAGAAGCAATGCGAAATGGAGTTGACTTAGAAGGTTATCTAAAGCTAGGATTTGTGCTTTCGATTACATCTCGGCATCCCAATTATCAATGTTACCGGCTACGCTACTGGTTAAACAGCAATGCTTCTGCCTGGAACACAAATGTAGGCTCAGAAGAGGATTTGATTTTGAAATGAATGAACCGTTGCAGTAGCGAGCTTCCATGAAAATCCAGAAACCCGGAATCCCCTAATAAAAATTAAGAATAGATAAAACCTGAAGTAAAAACGACGATTTTTCAAAACGTAAATATGAGTGAGACGTCAGTTTCGATTCTAACGATCTTGATTTTTCTCCGCAAAATACCAACCATGGTCTGCTGATCTTCAATCGTTTCAGCTTCAAATGGTTTCTTACAACAATTCGTTAATGGCGTTTGTCATGCGCAATTGGTACCATTAAAACAGACTCTTTTCCCCTTACCCCATGCTTACTATTGAGGCGAGCATCCAGTCCAGATAATACATGCAGTCGGTCCTTGCACATGGTCTATCATTCTCCCTGTTCGGTTCCATTTTCCCGTCTTTGTAAAAGAGAGCCTTGCGCTCTAAAATAGTGAATCATCCACACAGCTTCCAGTATTGGGCGCACTTGCGCCTTTTGGGCTCCTTTTTGACTTAGGGCTAAAAGTGATTTGTATTTTATTGTCTTTGTTGAAAAGAAACAACTGAGAATGGGGTTGACTTGTAAGGTTGTCCAAAACTAAGCCTAACCCTCCAAGTGGTTTCGAAGAAATATCTCGTCATCAAGATATTATCAATTTTTTATGACAAGATCAAGATCTAGTTCTTTTTCTTCTTATGATGAGATATCTTGTCCATCAAGATCTAGTTCTTTTTCTTCTTATGATGAGATATCTTGTCCATCAAGATCTAGTTCTTTTTCTTCTTATGATGAGATATCTTGTCCATCAAGATCTAGTTCTTTTTCTTCTTATGATGAGATATCTTGTCCATCAAGATCTAGTTCTTTTTCTTCTTATGATGAGATATCTTGTCCATCAAGATCTAGTTCTTTTTCTTCTTATGATGAGATATCTTGTCCATCAAGATCTAGTTCCTTTCTTCTTATGATGAGATATCTTGTCCATCAAGATCTGATTAGTTTTGACCTAATGAGATACATCGTCGAGACATCCACCAGGAGGGTTAAGATTTGTGCTTTCGTTTCAATCTCGTCTTCCTCAGTCATCAAGGTTATGCCACGCTTCTGATTAGCTTCAATCACTAGTTCTAAACAAGGATCAAACACGTACTTTTCACAACATCCATAGGGCCGCGGTAGCCCAGTTGTGAGGGTAACGGATTAGCAACCGGAGGGTTGTGAGTTCGAAACTAGGTCCAGCCAAAACCCGTCATGTAAACTCGGTCGTGAGACTAGATCCAGCCAAAGATTTAACGTGGGCTGGTGCACCTTAAATATGTCGTGGCCTCAAATGTCCTCACGTAGGCGTGGTGTGGAAGTTTGGAGAGTGGGGTGCCAGCTTCACCGCTTCATCTGACCGTGGTTCAAAATTACACGGTGCTGTCCTCGGATCTTTCCCTTCGGGATGGATCCCGGACCGTCACCAATAGCCCGTTGAGTTGCTCCAGTGAGACGTTAATTAACTACCTACCTCACAACATACATTTCCTTCTCAACGAAAAGCAAGCACATGCGTCCATCTTTCAATTAAACAACCTGTCTCCCCACTCAAGGGGTACTTGTAGCATCAGCCTGATGAATAACCGGACAGCCCGGCAGCCGGAGCGCACCCCGAAAAAAGCCCGCAATCGCTGTTTTACAATCTACGGGGTCGCGGTGATTGGGCCTAATATATTAATTTTCCAGCACTCCTTGCGGCCCTGATTAATCGGCCTCCCTGCCTCTCTGCCACGCGCGACAAGCCTTATTAACTATGAGCACGTGCGCCGATTCCACGAGCAGCTTCTTTCCTGCGAAATTATCGTAATGGAATAATTGAGCAGCCCCGAAACGCCTGGTGAAAAATCGTTCGCATCGGCACTGCAGAAAGGATGGATTTTCGCGACGCCGCACGATAAATCGACGTTGCCACCTTGGTACTTAAATGATATTAAAGTCCTTTAAATTGTTTCTTTTTTTGACAAATGGAAGTACTCCGCCCATGCTCATTTTGTTTCCGTTGTCACTGGATTATGGATTGCAGCTAGTAGAGAAATCAGACTACTGTGAATTGAACGACTTCCCTTTTTTCTTCCTTCAGTCTTTTCCTCATGTAAAAATAGATTCACGCGTGATTTACAGATTAGATTTCCTAAATGGTTTTGATCGCTGCATTAAACTAATTATAACCTCGATTAGTTATTTGTATTAATAGTTCCAGATTACTGCATGGGGTTGGTCTGCTATAGCAGGTTTGGTGAACTCGAACTTTTCAATGAGCTTTCTGGGGAGAGCTTTACTTAGGAAGTGGGAAATCGGCCGAGGCAACGACTTTCTCTGCATTTACATGTTGTATTGAATCAAAGCATTAACGAGTATAAATAGCTGATTTATTAATCCTCCATGTGTTTTCGATGAGATATCTCGTCCATCAATATCTGACATTTTGTAAATGACGAGATATCTCGTCGAGATACAACTGCCATGTTACTCCAAGGAATGAAGATAAAAGTGGGAAAACAAGTATCTCTTGCCCATTAGTGACAGTTTGGAAAGGTTTTTGCACCAGAAGCTGGCGACTACAGGTGCAGTTTTCGACGCGAAGGTAAATCATCAGGAGACGACGGCTATGGATTGCGGCTTGTAAAAAAATCAGACCACTGTGAATTCAACGGTTCTCTCGTCTCCAGTCCTTTTACCATATAAAATAGAAATACAGATTTCCTAAATGGTTCTGACCACTGCTCTAGGCTAATTATAACGTCGATTAGTTATTTGTATTAATAGTTATAGTTCACAGCATGGGGTTGGTCTGCTACAGCAGGTTTGGATGGACTCTAACTTTTCAATGAGCTTTCAAAGATCCGAGGACAAGATCTCGTAGTTTTGAAGCAAGGCCAGATGATGAGAACGACACATGAGCTGGCACCCCACTCCTAGAATTCGTAAGAGATCAAACTAGTAGCATTAAGCATCACCAGATGTATCTCCAAGTGATAAGTCGCTTGGGTAAATTTATATCGCAAACAACCCCTCCCAGGATTAGAAAAATAGTTCAGACATCAAAACCAAGACACTGCGTGTCACGTAAATCGAACACTTGTGACGGTCACAGAAATAAGACATAGATGCCTAAATAGAAATTTCATCTTGAAACCCTGTAAGCTTAAGCCTTTGCCAGGCTATAAAATAAAAGGACGAACAGATAGAGATAAGGCTCTATTCGTACCCCGATTTAAAGAACACAAATTACGGTCCTTGTGAGGTTGACATGAAGGACACCTAAATCTGATCTCACAACATAAGTGAGGAAGCCTTATCAAACTCGGGGCCACGGTCGCCGGGTTGGAAGAGTAGCGGATTAGCAGTCGGAGGGTTGCGAGATCGAAACTCGTTCCAACCAAGGACCATCGTGTACGTAGGTCATGGTTGGACCATGATGTTCGTTAAATCTATCCATGGTGCTCGTTAAATCTGTCCTGAACTCAAATGTCCTCACGTTGGCGCGGTATGAAAGTTTGGAGAGTGGAATGCTAGTTCTGGTGTTTACCTCATCTCACCATGGTTCAAAATGACGAGGTGTTGTCCTCGGATCCCGAACCATCGCCAATAGCCCGTTGTATTGATTCAGTGCGGAGTTAATTCTCTCTCTCTCTCAACTACCTACCTACCAAACTCCATGGTCGGCAGGCAATGTTCGAGTTTAGCTTTCACACTCTGTGAAAAACGATTCTTGTACGTATTTGTAGAGACCTCTGCTAGAACGTATCTGGGACCTTCCTTATATCCGTAATGACTTTAACTAGTGGGGGCGGAAGGGCTGCATGCCCATCTAAGAAGGATAAGAATGCAGTGTCCTTTATTCCGATTTCATTTAGATGTGCCTGCATAGATCTAAAATTTGCCTTTCCAAGTGGTTTTGACGAGATATCTCGTCCTTCAAGATCTGACCAATTTTGCTAATGACCTCGTCATCAAGCTACACATTGCCGATTTTTTTTTATGATGGCGAGGTCAATATTTGGTCAGTTTTCTAATGGAGAGATATCTGGTCCATAAAGATCTGGTCACTTTTGTTAATGAGAAGAAACCTCGTGGAAAAACCAGGAGGGTTAAGTCTCTTATTGGGATCTCGGTTGGAATTTGAGTCATCAGCAGTTGCTCCCAAGATTTTCCAGCAGGTTTTGTCTGATGTTCACTCTACATTTAAATTAATTGCATTGAATCACTCCACTTTAACGTGTTGATAAGTTACAGGGGAACTGGAATCAAGAGCATAGAAAGGACAGTATAAACTATGGAAAACGCTGATCTCTCTTGAAAAGGCCACATTTAGTGTAATTTCAGTTCTCGATATAGAAATGAACATAAATCAACAAAAAGTACATCAAGATATCACTTCGAAATTTATTGAAAAGCTTTCTTCAAAACATATGAAGCTGGTTTATTAAATTTGTTGGCTGTTGAAGAAATTCATCAAAATTATTTTTTCTCCTTTTACTTTATGTACGTTTTAAGAAAAAAAATCCACAGTAAATTTTTAAAATTAAAAAATTCAATAAAAAATTTTAGTCCGCCCAATTTGTGTTTCTTTTTCTTGCGTATGCTTTTTTAAATAGTGCCAGAGAAGTAACTTCTTTAACAGTGGCAAAACGTAAAAAACTTCTTTGACATGAGATTGGTGAGATAATTTTTTTCGTGCTTATACTAATTAATTAAAATATTGGTACGAATTTTTATCTCGATGTAATTGAGTATGTGTGTATGCATTTATGTATATTTTGACGCGAAGTGTATTTGATGTGATTTTAAGGCAAAACCAGTGTTAAATAAAATGAATATTAATTCTTCATTTTGTAATGCATAAGTCAAATGGCACTTTGACGAATCAGCCATAAAAACACAGTTTTCACTTCGATGCGATTTGATTTGCAGTACCTCAAAATTAAAAGAGACAAATAATCAAGTAAACAGTCGTTTCATTTCATACTTTTTTAACATCTAAGGGTAATCCGTTTATTTTTAATTCAGAAATGTTCGTAATTCGCATGCTCATAATTAAAATTAAACAGCGACACCTCCACCGATGCCTGGCATTTAACAAAAAGATTTTCAGCCAATTATAATTTCTGAAATTTACTCTCTCACACAACGCAGTGCGGTAATTGAGGGGACACGAACACACCTCAAGTGAAAAACAGAAACGTCGCCTTATTAAAGAAAAATCTGCCGGGAACTAAAAATTTCCCAAAGCAGACGCCTAATAAGAGTTTATTAGTGATTTTCCTATTCCATATTTACTTGTTATTTAGGCGGATTACTTTTTTTGCCCCTTCCGCCAAAACAAGAATACCTTATTACAAACCCCGCGCATAAGAGCATTAATAAAAGAGAACCCAAATGAGAGAGCGTTTTGCAAAAACGACAAAAACAAAAAAAGACAAGAGGGCCGTCCGTCCGAGATTATTGGAGCAGTCATTTCGAAGGAAAAGTATTATTCCGTCGACTGACAGTGGCGGTTACAGTCGCTGTTGAATTTTGTGTTTTATTCGTCCACCGTCTGATCCTCTGCTAATAATTTGTGATGATTAGAGCGAACTTTAAGTTGAAGACGCGTCTTCCTTAATAATACGCAAAAACTTTTATTTCGCTGCCCGCACGCCCTAGAAAAGCTATTTAGGTATCTCTCCAATTAGTTGGGTCTTTTCCCCCGATGCCAGATTCCCGGAGTTGTTTAATGATTAGTTGTTGGTCGCTGCCATCGGGAGGGAGGGAAGAAAGCCAAAAGGAAATAATAATGATTTCTCCACCTCCCCCCTCGGCCCTGATGCTCAGTTCCCACGCACATTACCCTACCCACCGCCATTTCATTGGTTTGCATTGATGATTTAATAAACAAATTCCGCTATTTGACGAGCGCTTTTTCATTTGTTCTGCGTTTCATTGTTGGAGGGGAGTTGCGAACTTGCGAGAAGGTCGGACAGAGCTGGCCATAGGCATCATTTCAGTTTTTTCTGGGGCGTGTGCAAATTTTTTTAGGGAAGATCTGATTCGGAAAATCGTCTAGCGAACGCCCTCCCTAGCCAAACACATGAATTTTCATCTGGGTTCCACGCAGTATTTACATACACGTAATGTAAGACACTTGCTATTAACACTCCTGGTGGTTGAGGTACTTACGTATTAACCGCATGCCAGCGATTAATCGCCAAATCTGTTGGAAGGGGTATAAGACGGAAGAACTGGAAAAATCTGGTTATATTCACTGCCAAAGTGAACCACAAATATAATTTAATTGTTTCTGATTGTTTAGCAAAACTTTTTTTTAGAACCACAGTTATTCAGTGCGTAGTTGCATTAGATACTCGTGTTCTATTTCCTCTGTTTTTACGTCGAAGTAAATTTTTACGTAACGCTTGATCGTTAATCTGGTTATATTCACTGCCAAGTGAACCACAAATACAATTTCATTGATTCTGAAACTGGCACTCACACAGAATATAGAACGCGTCTGGGGAAGTGCAAAATGGCGAAAGAAAAAACATCGAGGAACATCTGCCACCACCTCGAGTCCTACGTGGCGGAGTTTATGTGGAGGAAAAAACAAGCCTCAAATGATAATGATATTGATGCCATCCTAGGGGCAATTGCTAAACATTTTCCGCCCGAAACAAAACTTGGCTGATATTCGCCAATGGCATGCGGTTAATACGTAAGTACCGTTGTCTTTACGAGGTATCACTTCAATAGCGCAACGGACCAGATCTTGATGAACGAGATATATCGTCCATCAAGATGTCGACGTCTCTCGTCATAGAAGATCAGACATCGTGTCCTAATAAAAAGAATCGGTAATATCTTGATGACTAGATATCACGTTATTAACAAAATTGGTCAGATTTTTATGGACGAGATATCTCGTCGAAACCACTTGGAATGTTAAAACATGAATTTCCATCTAGGTTCCAAGTAGTTTTTACATACACATGCTGTTAACCCTCCTGGTGGTTGTCTCGATGAGGTGCTTCGTCATTAGCACAACTGACCAGATCTTTATGGATGAGATATCGCGTCCTTCCTCGTCGTCTCGTCATTAGAAGAAAACTGACTAGATCTTGATCTCGTCATCATAAAATAACGAGATATCTCATTATCAAAACTGGTCAGATCTTGATGGACTTGATATCTTGTCGAAACCACTTAGAGGGTTAAAACATGAATTTCCATTGAGATTCCGCGCAGCTTTTACAAACACTTAAAGAAGACATTTGTTAAGTTGTGTGCAAAGAGATGAAAACACTCACAATTGATATACCAATACAAAAATTTCAATTTTTAAAAAATTGTATTTTTTACAGTAAATAAAAATCACAAACGTAGCGAAGGATAACGTCTTGGTTTCATATTAGCAAAGCCATCAACTAGCTCGTCAAGAGAGATTTTCTTAAGATCTTCCCACTTCTCACAGCTAAAATCATTTATTTTTTGGAATTTTTACTGGCGACGTTCTGAAATCGTATCGGAAAAACAAACCGTAGCCAACATCGACCTTCCTATGAACAACAACCGACCTTCCTACGTATGAAATAGGCAGATCATGTGGACGTAGTCTCAGAAGGGAAGTCACGTGGACTTATGAATCGTTTGGGCCGATTGGCTATCGAAGCACAGACTAAAGTTTCTAATCACGCTGGATACTTTTTAATCACTTTAATCAATCAATAATTTGTTCCCAATTAGGATTGCGAGTTCTAAATTCGATCCAATCAAAGACTGTCATGTACGTGGGGGCTGGGGTGCGTGGGAACTTAAATCTATCGTGGTCTCAAATGTTCTGACGTTGGAGGGGTGTGAAAGTTTGGAGGGTGGGATGCCATCTAAGTGCTGACCTCGTCATCTGACCGTGGCTCAAAATTAGTGGGTGTTGTCCTCAATTTTTTCCTTCGGAATTGATTCCGGACCTTCGCCAATAGTACGTTGTGTTGCTCCAGAGCGATATAAATCCAACCACCTACCTAGCTACCTACCTTTTTGCTCTATGCTCTAGCTCGATGTGTCAGTATATGACACATGGGTGTTATAGTTGTGTTTGTCTACTTGCCATTGCAATGAAAAAAAAAATAAAAAAATATTGAAGAGCCTGAAACAAAGTCATGACACATATCTTTCAGTTAATTGAGAGTACGATCGAGAATAAGAGCTGTAATCAGTGGGGTAGTCAGAGAGGGACCTCTGGGAGCCCCAAACCCCTCCCCCATGTTGTTTTCTGATTCTAAAAATCTTTTATAAAAATAAAATACTTTTAATGCGCGAAATACTTTTTATATTCTTCAAATTAACACATTGATTTCAGTAAAATGATCAAAACTCTTTAAAATTCATCCAATGGACTTTACATTTGTTTTTTATGAATGGGTGAGTAGGAAGATAAATTCGTGGGTGAACTCATTGTGAATGAGTGTGTAGAAAGGTGAATTCAGAGAATGAGTGTGTATGAAGAAGGTGAACTCATGGGTGAATTCATAGTGAATGGGTGAGTAGGGAGAAGGTGATTTTATGGGTGAACTCATAGTGAATGAATTAAGACTTTTAACTCAATCTTATAAACTGTTTTCTTGATGTTATTCGGTTTGGGCAAAAGTGATTAGAGATTTTCAAATTTTAGTAACAGATTAATATGCGCAAAAAACTACCATCAACTCACCACGAAAACTAGTGATTCTTAACAACTTATTCAGTTTTCCACCCAATTAAAATTACTCGCAGCATCAATTTTCCATTAAGTTAGTCATAGCAGCGAATAAAACGCAGAGCATCAAAGGCTTGGAAATTTTTCAAAAAAGTGTAAGATGTAAACAATATTAGCGTCATTCTTTTAGTTGAATTCCAACTGATCTCAGAAAAAAATTACAATTTACCAGACATACCTTCATTACATGACCAAAATGGCTAAAAAATCCGAAGGACAGCGGTAAAAGATCCCCCGAAAGGCAGCAATTTGGAAAGATGTCACAACGGATTTGTCTGCCATCACAATTAATCCTAGATTAAGAGAAGTACTAATTAATTGATTATTAAACGCGCGGTTACTTTTGCTCGCCCTCCCGACAGACTGGGGGAATCGAAGGAAACAACCCCCTCGCGAACCCTTTCCCAGCCATTTAATCTGTTGTTGCCAGACGGAGCGGGAGAAAAATAATTGACCGAGCCTATCCTGGCAGTCGACTATTCGGAAGGAGAATTATTATTGCCGAGCGGCAGAAGGGAGGTTTAGAATAATATATTCATGTCGGCTGTTAGGGCAATTAGTAGGAAGCGTTTGCCGGAGGAGTGCCAAGTTGCGTATCTCTCTATAATTCGCTTACTTGGCTGCCGCATAATTGGCTGCTTCTAATTATTATGTGATACTTTTTGCGCCCCCCCCCCCCCCGGCTGTTGCATTTTGCCTGGATGCCCTTTGTGGGGAATCGAAATGGAGAAACCTTCCGTACACACTTTTAGATGTTTTAATGTATAATTTACTTGGTGAAGAATGCCAAAGGCTACGTGTCAGCTTGAGTTGTTTATAAATTCCTATTTGGATTTTAAAGCAAAGCCAATTCTGAATTCATTTCAGTGGACATGCTGCAAGAAACACATTTGTCTGATGAGTATGCTTTGTAGACATATTTACCAACGTTGAATTAATTTGATTGGAGATGTTTCAAGAGATACATTTGTCCGAAGAGTATTTTCGTAGAAATATTTGCCACTGTTGAATTCATTCATTTGAGTGAAGTTGTTGTAATAGTCCGACGAGTATTTTCGTAGATAAATTTGCCAATGATGAATTCCTTTGATAGAAATTTTGCAAAAGATACTTTTGTCCGACGAGTATATTCTGAAGACAAATTTTCCAACGTTGAATTCATTTGATCAGAGATGTTGCACGAGATACATTTGTCCGACGAGTATATTTTGTAGACGAATTTGCCAATGATGAATTAATTTGATTAGAAATGTTGCAAGAGATACATTGGTTCAGCGAGTATATTTTGTGGACAAATTTGCCGTTGTTGAATTCATCCGATTGGAGATATTGCAAGAGATACATTTGTACGACGAGTATATTTAGTAGACATATTTTATTAGCAAATTAGTTATTAAACGAGTATTATTAATCTTAACGCTCTGAAGGGTTCACACTTATATGGAAATATCAAATTACCACTTGATTTTTCACATTGTGTTTATGCTATAAATTTTGGAATTTTTTGAAGCAAAAATAACAAAATTTCATAACATTTGATTGGCAACACTTTATGTAGCCTGCAACATGGCTAAAGAAACAAATGGCTACATGCTCTCTTGCGATAATATGAGAGGAGTGATTTTAACTTCTTTTCACACAGGTTATTTTGGTTGTACGATTGTGCAAATCGTTTCAAACCGTATTGGTAATAACTATTTTGTAAATGTGTATAGTTTCCACAAGCTTTCTTACATAAAAATTCCTGTTTTAAAGAGTTGATTTGTAGAGGTATTAAGTGTCGCATTCCGTCACAAAACATGAACTTTTCAATTTTACTGCTTAAATATTTACAATTTAGAGAAGCCAAATTTTTTCATCATCTAAAATATAAAGACGTTCATAATAGTAAAATAAAATTTTAAGATCAAACATTTGATTCTTTATTAATTTTCGAAACAATATCCTGTTCCGTCATAGATAAATATTAGATCTTTTTGCGTTTTTCAATTTTGTTTTTGTTTCAAATCAAACCAAAAATAATAAAATGGAGGTAAGTAGTCAGTAGTTGAATCTACGTCACACTGGAACAAAACAACGGGTTATTGGCGACGGTCCGGGGCTAAGCCGAAGGGAAAGATCCGAAAACAACACCTCGTAATCTTGAACCACTGTCAGATGATGAGGTCAACATCAAAGCTGGCATCCCACTCCCCAAACTTTCACACCATGCCAATGTGAGGACATTTGAGGTCAGAATAAATTTAATATATACCAGCCCCCACGTACACGACGGTATTTAATTGGATCGAATTTCGAAATCGCAACCCCCTTTAACAAATCCGCTGCTCTACCAACTGGGCTACCGCGGCACCAATTATATGGTGGAAAATAGCTGTAGAAAGGTATAGAATAAGAAGGAAGATGTTAGAGAAAATTGATAGGAATATAAGCCTAAGAAAGAAAAATACAGACTGTAGAGTCGGGAAGTTAAATAAAGCTAAAAAGATACGCAATAAAGAAGCTAAAAATTTGAGAGTAACAGATGGAAATCGGAAATGAGCTGAAACGAAACGTTTATTAAGAGTTGAACTCTTGTTATCGACATCTATAAAAATCTGATGCACCAAGTCTTAATGTAAAGGGAAGACCTACAGTACCTTAAGCATCTACTGTGAGCTATGTCATCCAGTCAAAGTAAAAGAAAAGTAATAAGTGAAAATAGGAGTAGTTTTTTCCTTAAGATACTTTTAAATTTTGCAATAGTAAACATTGAGCTCTAAAATATTCTGTAAATGTTTTCTTCGTTGATTTGCTAAAAAGTCCGAAGGTAGCCTTTACTATAAGAATTATGAACATATTTTAAGTTGGAGGTGTCTCGAAGTTCAAGCAGAGATATACTTTGTAACATGGATTTGTTTAGGAAGAAACTAAATTGGATTTAGGGTGAACTTTTGCTAAGTCATAGTAAGAGTTCACATGCAAATCATTCTACGGTTGTTTGTGCCCTCCTCCAAAAACAGTTTTGAAATCAATTGCTGTTTTCTCACAAAAAAAATGTATCGGAAATAAATATTCCTTCAGTCAAATTAAATTGTAAAGTTCAATGATTTAGCGAAAGAGAGCTAAACAAATATTTAACGCATTGTTGGTAATTATACGCTTTGATCAAAGAAAGATATAAGGGAATTCATAGTGCCGAGAATTCTGCCAGTTTAGAATTTCAAATTTATTGATAAGAACAGTGACAATGATTTGATAGTGTTTTAAGTTCAATGATTCAGACTGTCTGTATAACATTCTGAAGAACCTTGGTACCTCAAAAGAGGGATAATCATCAATGATATTTTCGACAGAACTTGGTTTCAGTGACGTAGAATAAATTCAATACATGCTTTACTAATAATTTATTCATAAATATGATTACTTATTACTTAAATCATAATTTATTGATTTTTTACTTTTTCTTTCCTTCAAATTTTTGATCAAAAGCACTTCAAATGCAAAATTCAAAATTTTACTCTTGCATTGATAATATCCGATTCCTACACATGGTGTGCCCCGTTCCGTTACACACTTATTTGATTCCAATAAAGGCATTTTTTCAACTAATGACATTCTATCTGTAGACTTAGTTAATTTACTCATGTATTCAATAAAGAAAAACTAGATTTTTCATCAATTCGTAGACATTAAGCTTTCTTTATTCTTCGTCGAAATTTTAACATTTTACGTGTCCCGTTTCGTCACACTAAGTAATTGCTTAATTAAAATTGATTTTTGTTGTTTTTTGGATTTGAAGGCATTTAGACATGAAATAAAAACCGTTAAAATAATTAAAATTGCCATGTCTTAAACAAGAAGGAAAATTGAAATCTTCTGCAGTTGTCTCGTTCCGTCACAATGGATTGAATGGTCCATATATTCGTTCTACAACCTAAAGTCTTCCCTGCATGACTTCGAACCAGTTTTGATCTTCTTGACCAATAGAACTTGTCCAAAAGGTTCTTTCAACTAATAGGTAGGTAGTTGAATTAACGTCACATTGAATCAACACAACGAGTTATTTTCAACCAATAGATATGGTTTCAATACCAATAGATGAGATTCAATCAACCAATAGTTGTGTTGTGGGGTAAAACCAATGTTTCACTACTTGGAAATCTCAGATGGTTCATAATAGTACATATAATAAGTTTCGCTGTTTGAACGTTATATTATATACATCAGTTTGTTTCTTTCTATCTCCTTGCACAGTTCATTTGTGATATACAGAGATACTCTATTCTCCTAATAATTATAATACTACCCATACTTTAAAATCGTATTTTAACTATACAGGACACGCATGGGAATAACAATTGAAACCATTCAACCAAGCTTAATGCAGGATATTTGAGCAACAAGGACGCATGACTATTTACTCACTTATTAATTTAGGTTATTTATATTCAAAACACAGAAATTTATTAAGTAAAACGCTTATTTTATTGCAATAAAAGATACACATAATAAAGGAAACATTAATTCTATTACTATAAAATGTCGAAAAGCAGTTAAAGAATTATTTTCCTGAAACTTAACCTTGCTGGTGGTTGTCTCGACGAGGCTTCTCGTCATAAAAAAACCTGACCAGATCTTTATGGACGAGATACCTCATCATTAGAAAAAAGTAATGAGATCTCTATCGCGTCATCTTCAAAGATTTGGCAATATCCTTATGACGAGGCATCTCGACATTAACATGACGAGATATCTCGTCGAAACCACTTGGAGGGTTAAGCGTTGTTAGTATTTTTCTGCGAAAGAAAAGTGATTATTCTGGTCACTTTTTCAATCTACAGTTAACCAATTCAACCCGATTAAGGTCGGGTAATTCTGCCCTAGTCAATAATAAAACCAAACTTTACCCATTTATCCCCAAACTATCTTTTTGGAGAGCCTTTTACTTGAAAGCCCACGGATTTACGCATCCATTGCCCGAGTAATTAACGAAATACACGACGGCCAAAACAACTGGCGAGTTTGAACAAGCCTTTCAAATCTATGTCCGGCGTTAGCGCAGAAAGAAATCCTCCCCGGATAATTAAAATCTAATCAAAGATTTTTATCGCAGCGAAACCACCTGCTCATGATCAAAGTCGTAAGCAGTTAACCTTGGTCGGGGAAGTAAAGCTCCCTTTAAACAAACGTTTACTTCCAACTCCAGGAGCCAGAACCTGTCCAACCCGCAACTCTCGGAGCGGCAGTGCATTTAATCGAACGACAAATAATCTTTAAAAGGCCGGAGCCGCCAAAAAGGCCCTCCCAGGCCTCCGGGAGAGGGCCTTTCCCGGTTGACATGTCGGTGCCCGCGCAAAGTAATCCTATTGCATTAAGTGGGGCGAAATCAGGGAATTCGGCGGCCAATCCGATTATGGCAATTTACTGAGCGTTTCCCACTGATATGATTTGTATTGTGAAGTCGAGTTAATGAGCCCACGGATTGCGCCAAATCCTCTGGCACTGGAACGTCACTCGTGAGCTTAGAATCGTGGCCGTCAGAGGGCCTAATTAACAGGACTCGTGCTCTCTCAACTCCACTCGGGAACGGGAAAAAGAAGCCAGCTAGGCTCTTTCTCTCTTTCTATTCTGATGAATGAACGAAAGAGGGAACGCAGAGCGTTAGAGAGAGAGTAAAAAAACTGCTGCTGCAGTCAGTAATAAATGCCAAAAAATAACATCGGTGATGCCCACCTCGTAATTATTGGACGCCCCGAAGCAAATATGTTTTGTTTTCGGGAGAGAGCGTAAAAATGGAAGGTGTTTAAGACTTTATCTTGTTTTTGTTCGTTGTCATTTGAATATTTGCGAGTTATAAGCGTCGTGGGATGGATTGTTTTTGCTGTTGCGCTCAGGCGTACCAATTTAATTATAATGGTGTAAAGAATTCTTTGGTTTATTTTGAAAAAGTGAGTCCCTTTTTTTGTTGCAGGATTTCAAGAGAATGTAAAGTTTATTTGTTAATCTATGAAATATTGTTATAAATCTCCAAATTGAAGCTCTTGAGAGATGCTTAAGTTTCTTGTTCGAAACAAATGTCATGTAATTCTTCATTCTCACTCGTAAAATGACATCGTGATTAAAATAAAATGTCGTTTATTAGTTCTAGTACAGTAATTATTTCCCCACAACCGAATAAATTCTATTCCCATGAGATTAAGCATTCATTATCCGTGAAATCTGCAAGTCTCGGATGATTTGATATTAACTTTTCAGTTCGCTCTCAGTGTCACAAGTTTATCAAACTTTCCTTGACTGAATGCAATCTCGGTGTAGCCATGATAGCTCACTTAAGCTATAACACATATTTGAAAGATGTTTTTAAGTGGGAATTTTACATTTTTTTCTAAGCTGTAAAAACGAGATGAAGTTGAAATGTTTCTAAGATCTAAGAATTAATATGAAATTTAGTAGATTGAAACTTTAATATTTATGAGAATACTTATAATGTGTCTTGCATTTATTAAATTCATATAATATGCATTTAATTTTTCATTCGGAAACAAAAAAAAAATAATTCTTTGACGGCGGAAGCTTTCCTTATATAATTACCTTAAGCAAAAGTTATGATTTTTCATATAGTTGGTTGGTTGGTAGTTGAATCAACTTCATACTGGAGCAACACTACGGGGTACTGGCGACGATCCGGGATGAATACCGAAGGGAAAGATCGAGGACAACACCTCGTAATTTTGAACCACAGTCAGATGACGAGGTCAACATCTGAGCTGTGACATCCCACTCACCAAACTTCTAGAGGACATTTGAGGTCACGATAGATTTAACGTGCATCAGCCCCCCACGTAAGCGACGGTCTTTGGTTGGATCGAGTTTCAAACTCGCAATCCTCCGGTTGCTAATCCGTTCTCTACCCACCGGGCTGCCACGGCCCCCGATTTTTCATATATAGAAGAAAGTATTTATTAAAATAATCCCATAAATAGTTGTAATTCTTTTTATTTATCTTTATTTGTGTGTTTCAAAACTTAGAAACGAGGCTTATTTTAAGTTTCTGATTCCGATTCGTCGCAAGAAAATTTCGGATCAAACGGCCACTCATAAGAGCGTATTGTAGTTTCGGAGCGTGTACTAGAAGTTTCTTTGCAAGTTTTCCATCTTCTTAATATGTGGACTGAAAAAAATTAGCATAACTTATAAAACGAGCGTGATAAGAATAAAATAAAATACCCATAGCGAATCTAGAAAATAAAAAAAATCGATTTTCGGAAAGTTAAAAATGCGAAACTTGAAAACTAATTGCTGGGATCACTAAAAAATTGAAAGGTTCGGTCGAGTAAAGATCTAAGTGCAAATTTTTCGAAAATGAGATTTCAATGGAATAATAGTCTATGTAGTATTAAACATCGATTCATACTATTAATTCCCAAGGAAACCACTAGGTGGTGTTGTAGGTCAATATGTAATATCATTAAATCGTGCGTTCAAATGTGGAAACACCATTCTCCCATTACTGCGGGCTCGTATCTGTTTACAGGGAAGGTATCATTAAACCTCGTGCTCGTTATCATTCCGTCCTCTTTTCCTTATATTTACATTAAAATAGGTAGTTAATTAACGTCGCACTGGAATAACAAAACAGGTTAGTGGCGACGGTCCAGGATCCATCCCGAAGGGAAAGAACAGAGGACAACACCTCGTCATTTTGAATCATGGTCAGATGACGAGGTCAACACTGAACTGGCAGCTCACTCTCCAAATTTCCACGCCACGCCAACGTGAGAACATTTGAGGCCACGACAAATTTAACGTGCACCAGCCCCTACGCACACGACGGTCCTTGGTTGGACCGAGTTTCAAACTCGCAACCCTCCTGTTGCTAATCTGCTACTCTTCCAACCGGGCTATCGCGGCCCCTCCAATTTCTTGGATTTCTGCCTGTTTTTTGTGTAGTGTAAGATGTTTTGTGTATGATGTCAAGTATGAAGAGTTTATATTCCCTCTTTTGTTTCATGTCTTTTGTAGGATGTTTTTCGTTATATATATTTCTATTTATGTATCATGTCGCCTCTTCCGGACACCCCTTTTCCCGGCCTTAAGCCCTTAGTTGTTAGTGTGGGTGACTTGAGTCTAAAAAATTGGACTCATTCAAGGACACCTGCCATCTTAGCAGAACCATACTCGTAGAACTGTTTAATCCTGTCTTAATTGTTCCGTGGCAAACGCAATCCTTCATTTACCGTATACACCCTTGACTTAGGCCATAATCGATAACAAATTAATGTGATTATAGTGGAAATATCAATTTAGTTAGGGAAATACAAAAGTTCAATTATTAAACCTACCTGTATACTTTATCAGTAAAGAGATTGTGAAGTAACTTATTAGCAGTAGAGTTATTTCTGATAACCACACAGAGAATGTTCTGATCGAATGATGGTATTCGATGTAACACTTGCAACAATCAGTATTGCACTTCTGAGTCATTTGGGGAACCTATAAAACACAAAATCGTATTATTATTACAATGAGATGATGAAAAGAAGCATACTAGATCGCAAATCAAGCTTTCTCAACTTGCAACAGTATGTATCAACCGAAATGATAGAAATTGCTATTGTGAAGACAAGGCGCAATTTTGGTCAACATGTCAATATTTGCAAACATTTTCTACGCAATTTATTTCTTCCTGAAATAGGCAAGCAATCAGTTTTTACTTCCAATATGCAAAACTGATGAATTTAATCAGAGAAGGCCCATATATTTAAATTTTAAGATTATTGAGCGGAGGGACATATTTAAATCTTTAGAAGCATGCTCTACTGGCATACGACGGCAAACACTGCCGTCGGATAAATTAATCCTTGGAGGTTTTATTTCCGATTGCAGGGGAAGATAAGTAGGTAGGTGAATTTACGTCGCACTGGAGCAACATAACGAGCTATTGACGACATTCCGGGATCAATAGATAGACGTGTAATATAATAGACGTGTAATATAAATATTGAGAGGAGCTTCAAAAAATGTGACCACCATGTCGCTAGTAGTCACGTGATCGCTCCTTGAAAAATTGACTTGATTGGCCAATTTGGCATGTTTTTGCCTCGTTTGGCGATATTACATCTGATGACGGGTAGATGTGTGAAAGCGCAGTAAAACGACAAAATGGTGAAATCACCAAAGTCGCACGGTCCAATCAGATGATAAATCAATGGACTGTCACCTTCTCCTTTCCAGTAGACCAATCAGATGATGACGCCAGTGCCACTGTAGCCCGGCTGAAAGAGTAGCTGATTAGCAACCGGAGGGGTGCGATTTCGAAACTCGATTCAACGAAAGACCGTCGTGTATGTGATGACTGGTGCACGTTAAATCTGTGATGGCCATAAATATGGCGTGGTCTAGAAGTTTGGAGATTGGAATGCCAGCTCAGGCGTTGACCTCGTTACCTGACCGTGGCTCAAAATAAAATTACGAGGTGTCCACAGATCTGATACCGAGCCGTCGTGAATAGCCCGTTGTGTTGCTTCAGTACGACGTGAATTAAACTACCTTCCTGTGCTACACCAAAAATATATTATATTTTTTTCTGATCAGACACAAAAGTAGGTACAGTTTCGATTGATTTACAAAAAAAAATAACAATAACTACCTATCCTATTTGCTCCAAAGTGGCTTTTATAAAAATCGTTTTGAAAAATTTATTTACGATTTACTTTGTAATAAGAAATATTCAAAATTATTTATAGGGATGTTAAAAGTACAGGCATTACTTGAAATTATTTGTGAACACACTTGTAAAAAGTTTGAAACCAAACCGTTGAAATGAAATAAATCTTATACAATTTTAACCTTTAACCATTGATTAAGACACCAGTACGCCGCGTTAAAATTGCTGTGGTATATCAATTATGAGATGATGAAATTGTGGTATATCAATTATGAATTTTTTTGTTCTCACTTCGTCCTGTAACTGGGTTTGACATTTTGTTCCCTGAAGTATAGATTAGAAATAATCCTAAAATAATAATAAAATTTTATAGACAATAAAAAACTGAAAGAAAGCAGAGAGTTCCATGTTCAAAAATGCCATTGGACTTCGATGACAGGCGATATTTTCTCTAATTATTTTCCTTTAAATTGTAACATTTTATTTTGTATTTTTGATAATGGCATCATAGAACTTTCTAGGAGCTTATTGTAACAAATCCTAAGACACCAAACGATATTTACTATTTTATACAACGTTGATTATTATTTATTTTATAATTACGATTCCTCTCCAAATAAGCCTTTAAAATTTTATTCTTTAGAATTTTCAATTATTTCTACGCGACAATATCATAGCTAAGAAAACCGGCAATGATGTTTCGATAACGGCAATTCTCATCAATCTCCAAAAACGGTAATTGTTCTTTCGAATTTTTAATTATTTGTATGCGACAATATCATAGCTACGAAAACCGGTAGTGATATTTCAATAACGGTAATTCTTTACCAATCTCCAAAAACGGTTATTGATTATCGGTTTTTAAATCGTAGTAACCAATTCTAAGACACCAAACGATATTTACTATTTTACATAAAGTTGATTATTATTTTATTCCGATTCTCCTCCAAATAAGCCTTTTAAATTTCATTCTTCAGAATTTTAAATCGTTCCTTCCCAACAATATCACAGCTAACAAAGCCGGTAATGTTTCAATAAAGGTAATTGTCACCAATCTTCAAAAACGGTAATTGTTCTTTCGAATTTTGAATTATTTCTACGCGACAATATCAGAGTTAAAAAACAGGCAATGATGTTTCGATAACGATGATTCTCTTCAATCAGAAAACGTCAACTGATTACCGGTTTTTAAATCATACCGGTATGCTATCCATTTCAAGCCTCGTGACCAGAGGATTCCACTGAGTCGAAAAATCAGTCAAACTCCACCGGTGCAGCCAGCTACGTATAAATAAATAACGACTGAAAAACGACTCGCCACTAGATTTCGCATCACGTCTCAACAGTTTTCACGTCATTTTATCACAGGACCTCCTAAGGTGCATACAGATTCCGCTAACCATGATTGATGCTGACGTGCCCTTTGAATTATGGAGTAATTACAAGAGCGTTCCACATGACCATGGCGGCCCTTCCGCTGTTTGCCCCCTTTTTTGGCCTTTCCTGCCTTAGGAGCGGAATTATATTTCAGGAGCGGAACTGTTTATCTCAACACGTTTGGAAATGTCACGCTATTTACTCAGCTCCACGTTCCGCCGACAACGGCGATATTGCGAGAATTTAAGTAGCCTTATCTGCTGTTTTCGAGTTTCTGGAATTAATGGCGCTATTCCCGAGGGAAGGTTTCAATTAACGAATTAATTTAGTCCAACGTCCGGAGCAATACATGCATTTTTGTTTTGAGTAAATCACGGAAACGGGAGAAAAGGTTAGATTCAGTTTGTTGTCGATATGAACGTTTAGTAGGTACTAAGTTTACATTTAAAGCAAAAAGAAATTGTTATCAAGTTGAGAGATACTATATTTCCGTGAAGGAGTTAATCTTGAGATAAAAAAGTCTCCGTTATAACCATAAAAGTGAACGCATGAATAATGTATCCCTCTCACAGACATGACCTCACTTGGTTTGTTTATCGAATACGATTTCAGCCTGTCGCCAATAAAAATTCGAAGAATTTTATCTTTTTATTCTAGATTAAAATTAGAATTGTTTTAAAATATTAATACACTTTTAACTGAAATCTCCAATCCTAACAGTAATTTGGTTTGTCGCTTTTTCATCTTTTGTCACACAGGGGCAAATTATCCCGGAACCTAAAATTCACAGTATTCCAATCCTGAGCTAGAGTGTTTATTGATCTCACCGTTGCATAAAAGTTTTCTGGTTTGAATAAAAAAAAGTAAGATATTCCACTTAAGAATGTCCAGATTTGAAAGAAAAATAGTATGGTAATCCAATTAATCTATCACACCAATCAGGATCTGCTACTTAATACACTCCAAATTCTTTGGTTTTGTTATCCCGCATGAAAATCAGATCAGTTTCATTATGTCCTTCCTGTCATAAATATCCAAAAGATATCTCGGATCATCATGAATGTCCTACCATGACACCTCTAAACACTGTAATATGTATGTGGCCAGGACTACCATGCTGTCACCTGACAGCTGTGATGGTCAGGGTAATTTGATATCTAACGTCAGCTATTGATTTAAGACATTAGAAGTGAAATCAAATAGTGTTGGTAGGGAACTTTGGATCTCACTGTTGAAAATTAAAAGAAATTAACAATGTAGGCAAAAACTCTTTGAAAAGCCAAGCAGAAATACATCGAACGTAGTCTACGTCAAAGAGCAACTCCTCAGCTTTCGATAAACACTGAATTGACTACTGAATATGTCTTTCTTTCATTTACTGCATCCAAATAAATGCTAATGAGACGTATTCACATGAAACCTCGCAACAGCGATCCAACACAGTCTAAGGGCCGGGGTAGCCCGGTTGGAAGAGTAACAGATTAGCAACCGGAGAGTTGCGAGTTCGAATCCAACCAAAGACCATCGTGTACAAAGGGGACTGGTGCATGTTAAATCTGTATTGGCCTTAAATATACTCGCCTTGGCATGGTGTGGAAGTTTGGCGCGTGGGGTGCCAGCTCAGGTGTGACCTCGTCGTCTGACCGTGGTTCAAAATTACGCGGTGTTATCCTCGGATCTTTCCCTTCGGGTTTGATCCCAGACCGTCGCCAATAGCCCGTGGTGTTGCTCCAGTGCGACGTGAATTAAAATATCTGCCTGCATCTTAACCTAAAATGATTTACTTTGATATTTTTTGTCACGAGAATATAACAAACTAATATTAATCGTCGCATCAATCGCTTTTTTTTATTTAATATAAAGTGTAAATAAACTAAAATAATAGTGAGTAATTGCTTATTATAGTAGCGGCAGCATACATATTAAACCAATTATTTTTCCCTAATGGCGATCTCTAATTGCCCGCAATCGTTTTTGCTAACGTTTTGCTACGTGAAAAACCTTTCGTTTCTGCTAAAAAACATTAAATTGTTTTCTAATATAATTAATTTAAATAGCAATAATAATTATGTACAGTACAAAATTAGAAAGGAAAAAGAAATAACGATTCAATTACCCTTTTAAATATTTTGTACGATAATTTATCAATTCTAACATAAAGTGTTTTTAATTGATGAAAATAAGCATATGAATAAAAATGTTACGCAAGGCAAGCATAATATAATTAAAAGAAATATATTACATACCATGTATTCTATTAGAAAATTATTTGTTTCGTACATATTGCTATGAATTGGAGATTACTTTGATAATAACTTTGATTGAGATTTGCTTCATTATTTAGTTATTGTGTGTCAGCATGCTTTGTATGTTCACATATAAGACAGGCTTTTCCAAGTCTTGTAAAAGTTCATTTATAGAAATTCATAACTCTTAGAATGGAGCAAAAAGAAGACATTTTGAAGAGGTTGGTTCACATTTGTGATCATCACACAAGGAAAGCATCGACCTTAAAATGAAATAGACGGACCTGCAGCTTCACGTTATTTCTTCCAGTTGCTCGGTTTGAGGATCTGTCACGTGGTTGTGGATAAAAGCATGATCCTAAATTATTGATTGGTTAAAGTGATTATCCATCGTGATCAAAAACACTAGTCTGCGCTTCCATAGCCAATCGGCTAAGTCGATTTATAATTTACTCTTCAGAGATCTTACGACAGTGACTCCGCCCACATGATCCGTCTATTTCATTTTAAGGTCGATGAAGGAAATGGCCATCGACTTTCAAATGAAATAGACGGAGCATGTGAGCGCAGCTTCATATTATTCCCCGATCGTTCGGTTTGAAGATCCTTAGATGAAGATCACGTGGCATTGGATGGTAGGTAGATATTTTAATTAACGTCGCACGAGTAACACAGTGGGCTATTGGCGGCGGTCCGGGATCAAAATTGAAAGATCCGAGGACAACACCACGTAATTTTGAACCACGGTCAGATGACGAGGTCACACTTGAGCTGGCACCCCACTCTCCATACTTCCACACCCAACCAACGTGAGTACATTTGAGGTCACGACAGATTTATGGTGCACCAGCCCTCACGTACACGACGGTCTTTGGTTGGATCGAGTTTCGAACGTGGTATTAGAAGAAAGCATGAATCGTAATGTAGGACTAATTGACGAGCGTGATAAAAACACTAGTTTAGATAGCCCCAGCCTTGTCGATTCCCAAGCCTAAGCTTTGTGTCTGTTTCATTAGAAGGTAGATGGAAATTCATCGACTTTCAAATCCCTCCAAGTGGAGGGGCCGCGGTGGCCTGGTTGGAAGAGTAACGGACTTGCAACCGAAGGGTTGCGAGTTCGAATCCAGCCAAACACCGTCGTGTACAAAGGGGGCTGGTGCACGTTAAATCTGTCGTGGCCTCAAATGTCCTCACGTTGGCGTGGTGTGGAAGTTTGGAGAGTGGGGTGCCAGCTCAGGTGTTGCCTCGTCATCTGACCGTGGTTCAAAATTACGTGGTGTTGTCCTCGGATCTTTCCCTTTGGGATTGATCCCGGACCGTCACCAATAGCCCGTAGTGTTGTTCCAGTGTGACGTTAATTGAAATACCCCCCCTCCAAGTGGAATTCCGAATTGATGCATGATAATTAATTGGTGGAAGCCAATTAGATCAAACTCCAAATGGCGATATAAACTACATTCTAAGCTAACCCCGATATGTAGCACTCGAGAGCATTTGGGCAACATTAAAATTCTGGTCTTCCATGTGATTTGTTTGTTTACACTGAAAACCCTCTCATAAGCAACATGACCAGGTTCCATCTCTTCCAGAATAAAATAGGAAGTATGTTCTCACACGAAAAGACACTAGAGCAGACTATATTTAGCATAGCAGAAAAAAAACTCATTAAAATTGTATTCAAACTTATTTTTAGTAGTTGTATGGCCTGCAAGGTACACACACATACATAATTGGTATTCATTGGTCCTGTTTTAAGCACAATGCCATAATTAAAATAAACTATCAGACTCTCGCATAGCATCTGTGCTATCCTTTCTTAACTGTTTGTAACTATTGATGGCATATTTCATATCTTATTTCAATCCATTTAATGAATATAGCATCCATATTCACATAAATGGATTTCATACCCCGATATTTTTTGTGATGTGTATTTTTATTTCCAATAAAATGCATGGTCCCCCCACACAAAAGCATACCTGTCATGTTACCACTATTAGATTCTGAGCATCTACTTCAATTTCATCCCATTCCCTTCTTGAAAATTGGCCAAATATGGCCCTTGCGCCATAAAACTCCCAAACCAACCAACCCTTGTTGAAAGGCGATTCGGCATTTTTCACGCTGAAGCTATTTTCGCTCACATTTTCTTTTCTGAGCTTCTTTCAGTTTTCCAGATCTCATTGCTTTCTGTAATCAGACTGTTGAAGAATTTCATTAGTGCCGAGCTCTTTCGTGCAGATCTATCACTATTATGCAACCCCACATCCGAGGTCCTTGAACTACACGTACTGAGGGGCTACGAAATTGATGGCCATTTGAATAAATAGCTTTGAGTAAGTATTTATCAAATGAAATTACTTACTGAAGGTGTTAGAGTAAACATCTTTTTTCTTATCCGGTTTACCCAACAGAGAATCGATTGTGTAGAAGGAGTTGGTCTATCCATGGAAACTTCTGGTTGGTACTTTTCGGCACGGCTTCCTGAATACCAAAGTTGGCGTGGCGTGGAAGTTGGAGAGTTGGATGCCAGCTCAGGTGTAGAACTCGTCACCTGACCGTGGTTTAAAATTCTATTATATTCTTCACAAAAATGTCGAATTCATCGTCTTCTCCGTTGAGATCTGTGGCAGCTTCTGCGATTGATGCGTCAGCAGCTTGTGCAGCCAGTAGAGCCCTTTCTGCCATCTCGTCTTCGATGGTACGCAGACGCAAGTCCACGAATTCTTCGGGATGTTCAGCATTCCACTCTGCTAGATAGTCACGTTCAACGTAGGGTTGCTCTTTATGTTTTGTGGTATCCTTTTTAGCTTGTTTCTTTTTGCTTAGCTTTTCTCGAAACTTCTTTCTGAAATAGCAAGTCGGTATGTTTATTGAATTTTTAAAAAGGGTAGAACACATTACATGTATTTAAAACCAACAGCTTATGGAAAAACGTAATGCTAATAGACAATTTAAATAATACATAATTGACAAATAAGTAATTTAAGAAAGATCGAATACACTTACATTTGTTTCCCAAACCAATCCAACATCTTAAAGGAGTATAAAACGTGTATAAAAATGACGTAAATAGCACTGAAAAGTACAGTTTGTAAATAAAATGTCGGCAAAATTGAGGCAAATAGCACTGAAAAGTACTGTTTGTAATTAAATTGCAGCGGAAGATTCCTCTACAACAAAAATCGCTTTAATCAAACGTATATTAATCTCACTCGATCGAAGTTTTAAAAGGAGCTAGTTAGCAGTTTGAGACATAATATGAATGACGAAATATTTTAAAACAGCATTGCGTACCTACAACAATGTTTGTGTAACAATGAAATAGGAATTCCAATAAGTAGGTAAGTAGGTATTTTAATTAACGTCACAATGGAACAACACCATGAGCTATTGGTGACGGTCCGGGATCAATCCCAAAGGGAAAGATCCGAGGACAACACCATATAATTTTGAACCACGGTCAGATGACGAGGTAACACCTCGAGCTGGCACCCCACTCTCCAAATTTCCACACAACACCAACGTGAGGAGTTTTGAGGCCACGACAGATTTAACGTGCACCAGACCCCTTTGTACACGACGGTGCTTGGTTGGATTCGAACTCGCAACCCTCCGGTTGCTAATCCGTTACTCTTCTAACCGGGCCACCGCGGCCCAATTTCAACAAGTAAACAATGAACTTATCACTATTATACTCAAAACAACTTTATTGTTAAAAAATGGAGGGAGTTTTGTTGTGTTTATTTCCATTGTTGTAGCCAGAAAATTTGAAATTTGATGCTGAATTCAGAATTTATGATATACAATTTCAATTGATTATTCGTTTCAATGTTCAAAGGTTCACCATCTTTAAAACTCCATTTCGAAATAATAAAACTGTTGTTTACTTTTACGACCCATTATCTGATTTGTTTTACTTTTATCAATCAAGTGTCGCAGTATCTCGGTTGGAAGAGTAACGCATTAGCAATCGGAAGGTTGCGAGTTTTAAACTCGGTCCAACCAAAGACCGTCGTGTACAAAGGGGGCTGGTGTACGTTAAATCTGTGGTAGCCTCAAATGTCCTAAGGTTGACGTGGTGTGAAAGTTAGAGAGTTGGGTACCAGCTCAGGTGTTGACTTGACTGTGGTTCAAATTTAAGTGGTGTTGTCCTCGGATCTTTCCCTTAGGGATTGATCCCGGGCCGTCACCAATAGCCTGTTGTGTTGCTCCAGTCTGACATTAATAAATTACCATAACCATACCATTACCTTTTCAATCGAGGCTTGGGATCAAAACTTCGAAATTCGCGTCAATTGAAAAATTTCTAAATTTCTAAAGAAAAATCCAAAAAAACATTTTTTCCTTCCGCTATTAGTTAAAAAAGAGGGGCGAAATTTTCTTTGACCTTTGGTTAATTTAAAAAAAGTTGCAAAAATTTTGAAAATAGGAGTTCTGCAGACGATTTTGCTTAAAAAGCTAAACCTAGTCGCCACGTTTGTAAAATAGTAGCAAAAAGTCGTCTTTTATTCACTTGTGGCAGTCCTGTGCTACTTGAAGGAAAGAAATTAGAAAGAAATGCTTAGGCGAACGCATCATTTGTTTCAGTTTTTGAGAATTTTTTTTTTTTTTTTGCTCCGTTAAAAGCAACATGAAAGGGAAAGTACTGGCCTCTGGCCCTAATGTAGGCCACTCAACGTGCAGACATGCTTTCCACCTGGATGTCCAAGAGTCCTGGGGCAAGGAGTCCTATTCGCGCAGTAGAAAACACTTTTTTGCTCTTGTGAGGTCCTTGGTGGTGGTGTATAAGCTGCAATGCGACGTCTGAGAGCATCTAAATATCAGATAACCTACCTTCGTACAAATTCAGTATTATCCTTAATTTTTTGGACACGTGTGTACATAACTGTTCTGGCCATACTTAGAAACGGGTGCACAAAATTTTCGTAAGAGGAATTTAGAGCTATCCCACAGAGCAACTTCTTCCCATATTTTAGATTGTATCAGTATCTCTGTGGGATCCTGGATGATCAGGAGTTGTAGAACACGCTACTTTTGGACTTGGTCTGTTTTATTTTCTGCTCTGATTTTTATCTTCCAGATTTCTCATTCTTTGCTGTAATCAGACTACTGAAGAATCACATTAAAGCGACGAATTCTTCCATACAGTTTTAGAAATATTGTATATACCATGCTCCATATATGTTAAATCAAGCATTTTTAAACTAAACGGCAAAATTGGCGAATGAATCCCGTAACGGTTGATTTTATATTGCTTATATCCGTTGTTGCCATTCGACAATAAACAAATAACGTCGATATAGATATACATATATGTTCTTTTAGAAAGAAAAGTGAAACATGTGAATCGAGATTCTTGCAAGATATCCATTGTCCTCTGAAGATTTAATGAGCGATGTTAATTAAGCCCACCCGATGCAATTAATTATTAATGAAATATTTAAATAAAGCACCGTAGCACTTCTTAAGAATATCCTCATTTATTTTTTCCAAAATCAAAATAATAAGAGCGGACTTACGGTTAACTAAAATTTCTCGGTAAGCTGACATCTTGTCAGATTCGTTAGTTTAATTAAAAAGTAAATGGGGTAATTCTTAGTCTTAGATTTGAATTAACACTTTTCCATTTTGTAACCAGCTACATTTCTTTCTGTTCTTGCGCCTTCTTACGAATAATTATGTACGTGTCTTTAATATCTTAAACTTTAGCTTTGGATTTGTTATTTTCTTCAAGTTTGAAAAAAATTTGGAGGATTATCTTTATGAGTTGTTATATTTTTCGAATATATTGACCATGAGTAATAAACGTATATGTTTAACACTCTGAGATGTTCATATATCCGTCCTGCAAAATGCAATCTTTCTTGTGTGAATTCTAACCAGTTTTGAATTTCTTGACCAATAGAATCTTTCCTTTGATTCTTTCAACCAATGGAAGTGATTTAGTCATTATGCATGTTGTGGTTGTAAAAGCAATGCTATACCACTCGGAAATCTTGTGACGCTCAGAGAGTCGATTAAAAATGTCATGGCAGTTTTCTGCTTCTTAACCCTCCTGGTGGCTTGACGAGATATTTCGTCATTAGCAAAATTGGTCAGATCTTGATGGACAAGATATCTCGTCATTTGAAAAAACATACCCAGATCTTGATCCCGTTATCATAAAAAAATTGGAAATACCTTGATGACGAACTATGTCGTCATTAGAAAATTTGGTCAGATCCTGAGAGACGAGATACCTCGTCAAAACCATTTGGTTAAAGCATCCCAATATAAGAACTGCGATTCCGAGTTACATCGTTTATCTCGTTCCTGCAAGTATACATTTTTCTCTCTTTTAAATATCTGTCATTTAAAAATTCCTCGTTCACATTTAATACATGATTAATCTAGATTTCTCCCCCACTAAACCCTAATTTTTAAATTCCCATGTGCAAAGGCAGAAAAGCTCTAGTTCAAGTATTTGGTTTCCAAGAGTGGTTGAACAATGGAACGTGGCAGTTAAAAAGTGAAGTAGGGGAAACAGATACAGATAACAATAGTCTAAAATAGCAACAATTAGAACAAAATTAAAAATCTATATCAAGATGGTATTTAATTAGATAAAGGTATCAAGAACGACTAACTAAAGATATTAACAAAACATGTCAATGGTTATTTCGGAGGGTCTACCAGCTCACCACAAATGTTTTGGACACCGTAAGTTGCTCTCTAAACAAGATATATCGGAATATTGTGAGAGTATGCGAAAATAGAATTGTGGGTAGGTAGTTAATCGTCGCATTGGACTCGCATTGGAGCAACACAACATGCTATTGACTACGGTCCGGGATCTATCCCGATGGATAGGTAGGTATTTTAACGTTGCACTGGAGCAACACAACAGGCTATGAACGAAGGTCCGGGATCACACCCGAAGGGAAAAATCCGAGGACAACACCACGTAGTTTTGAACCACTCAATCCTGATGGGAAAGATCCGATAACAACACTCGTCATTTTGTACCACAGTCAGCTGACGAAATGTAATCGTAAGAAATAACTACAGTGTTAAGTAAAATCTCTGATATTCCAAAGTTTGCTTTTCGTTTGTACGACCACAGCGTTGCATTCTTTAAAGGTGTTTCTTGCATTATGCGAAATCAAAGAAATACAGTTACAAAACTTTAAGGAGAGGTAGGGAACACCAATGTAACCGCAAAGGGATGTACGTTTGCAAGCACCATCCGGATGTGTAAGTTGGCACACCTAACGTGTAGAAGTGGAAGATAGAAAGTATGTGAACAACATCTTTGTAAGCCCTAATTTTGCACAGACGTTTGACAGTAGTAACTACATTTATAATTTTACATTAGGTGCTCAAAACTTTGACCATCACCAGTAACGCCCTCCATCGACATTTTAATGAAATGATCACCTCTAGCACCATCACATTTGATGAACTATCCGTCAACAAAAACTCATCGCCATATACTCTATCAGTCGAGTTCCAGGACCAAGCTTCCATTCGTTCCCAATGGAGGGAGCGTGGGAAAAACGCCAGTCCTCTATCGGTAACTTCCTCTGTTGCTTTTGATTTAACGCCTATTTGAGTGCATCACCAACACTCCTCAACGCGACTCCCACAACCCCCTCCCAGAGGGGTCGGGGTGAGTGAAGTAAGGGGCGAAGCGCAATAAGAGCAATTACCCTCTTCCGTGAGGTGGGAGTTGGGAGCATTGCACCCGCCATTACCTCACGGGGAATTGGATCCGAATGCAATTTGTTACTTGTGGAGGATGATACCACGATGTATTTTATCTGTATCTTGGGTGTGAGGGATTTCTTTGGGTGGGAAGGCTATTGCCTTTATCAATATGTTCCGGGTATTTGATATTTGTTAACGATCGTATTAGATATCGCACATTGAGAAAATAGTAAGCAATTATGTGTTATTCGTGCTGTTAAGTGTGTATTTACTCCTCCTAGTGGTTGTCTCGACTAGGTATCTCGTCATTAGTAAAACTGACCAGATCTTGATGGACGACATCTTGTCGTCTCTCGTTATTTGAAGAACACTGATCAGATCTTGATGTCGTCATCATAAAAAATCGGCAATATCTTGATGAAGAGGTATCTCGTCATTAATAAAATTGGCTAGATCTTGATGGAAGAGATATCTCGGCGAAACCACTAGGAGGGTGAACATAACTCTGCACGTGTGCTTTTTCTTGCATGGGAGAACCAGAGGCACAAAATATGGTAAATTATCGGGAGCCAAGTCTTACCCCAATTGCTTCATGTGTTTATGGAACTCATTATTTTGTTATTAGTTAGACCTTATTTGTGATACAGATTATTAAAAATAATACTTTTTACTTCCAATAGCATAACACCAGGAGTACCCTTGTACCAATCCTATTAAAGGATCGACCATTAGAGTGGGAACATCCGAGACATTAGAAAAAAAGAGAAAAAAGAAAATGAATTATACGGGCGAAAGCGCAAAGTTAACAAAGTAGGCCGTATGGGTGCACTGTGGTATCACAGGATCTCTCAGGGTGACATATCCACCTGGTTAACCCTCCAAGTGCTTCGACGAGATATCCCGTCCACCATCTGGACAATTTTGCTGAGAACGAGATGTCTCGTCTAGACAAAACTGCCCTATTACTCCAAGTGGAATAAAGATTGAAGTTGCAAAAGCCTTGCTCAGAACTGGTGACACTTTGGAACAGGTTTTTGCACAAGAGGCTGGCCACTACATGACAGTTTTCGGCGCTAAGAAAAACCACCAGGAGGGTTAATGTGCCACTTTCAACTCGTGGTCATGGCTGTATAGCATGTCCAGTAGTTGATCTATACGTTTTATGCAACTCTTATGATTGAAGATAAGTCTCATCCATTCCAGTCCCAGACGACCTGAAGGATTGATATGGAGGGATTTAGTGATTTCACATTGGGTTGGCGTAGTGGAGAATAGCTCCTGCCCACCTGTGGGGCCGCTGTAGTCAACAGCCGGTGGCTCGTGGTTGGATAAATAGGGGAAAGGCCTCCCCGGAATCACACACACCCGAAAATAAATCCGGTTATGCCAGTGATCTGAAGAGATAGCAGTTCCAAAAATTAGTTAATGAGGATTTACCTATTTTCTGTAAATTAAATCAATTCTGTCCTTTAATGCTGCAAACCTGTCTGATATATCATTGTAAAATGACTGTTTCTTCATAAGCGTCACTAATACGTCTTTTTGAATATAAATATTTGCTAAAGAAGATAGTCTCTTGCGAAATAGTATTTCTTGAGTAAGTTTTTATTCTTTTAAGGCAAGAAAAACTCCTTTCCACTGATACACTTGAAGATGGAATTGTTAAGACGAGAGAAAATAAATTATAAGCTTATGGGAAAACATCTTTATCATCATAAAGCATTCGAAGAAGTTCTTGCGTCGATATATTCCAGAACTTTCCATCGCATATATAAGACATAGTTCATTTTTAAGGCGCTGGTTTTTTCAAACACAGCTGTAAAACTGTTGAAGATTTTCAAGTGCTTTAGATGGAAAGTTTAAATTAAATTGTTCGAATTTCGTTGTATCAGCAAGACAAATAAATTGAAGTTTTTCACAATCTTGATATCTTGTGTTTATTTCCATAAGAATGTGGTCTAAAATTTCAAAATATAGCTGTTTATAATTTCGAGTTACTCGATCCAACCAAAACCCATCGTGTACGGGGAGACTGATGTACATTGACTCTGGTCTCAAATGTTCTCACATTGGGGTGGTGTGAAAATTTGGAGAGTGGGGTGCCAGCTCAGGTGCTGACCTCGTCATCTGACCGTGATTGAAAATTACGAGGTGTATTCGGATCTTTCCATGCGTGATTCATTCCGAACCGTCGCCAATAGCCCTTTGAATTCTTTCCTTGTGTGTTACTTGTAGTTACCGTGTGCACCGTTACTTGACGTTGTCTGGTTTGACCTTGGCAAAATAAGGCCCTTGCGCAATAGAACCGAACCAACCGAACGTGTTGATGATACTGTTCTTCAATTCAAAAATACGAGATGAGAGAGGTAGTTAATCAACGTCGCACTGAAGAAACACAATGGGCTATTGGCGATGATCCAGGATCCATCCCAACGGAACGAGGACAACACCTTGTAATTTTGAATCATGAATGAGAGAGAGAGAGTTCCAATTAAACAACATGAGAGATATATTTATTTCAATAAAGAGCTTTAAAATCAATAAACGAAAAGCAAAAATCCAACCAGACCACCTTTAGTATTTAGTAACCTTCAATACTGTAAGCCGAAGAGCAGCAGGGCCGCGGTGGCCCGGTTGGAAGAGTAACGGACTAGCAACCGAAGGGTTGCGAGTTCGAATCCAGCCAAACACCGTCGTGTACAAAGGGGGCTGGTGCACGTTAAATCTGTCGTGGCCTCAAATGTCCTCACGTTGGCGTGGTGTGGAAGTTTGGAGAGTGGGGTGCCAGCTCAGGTGTTGCCTCGTCATCTGACCGTGGTTCAAAATTACGTGGTGTTGTCCTCGGATCTTTCCCTTTGGGATTGATCCCGGACCGTCACCAATAGCCCATTGTGTTGCTCCAGTGTGACGTTAATTGAAATACCCCCCCCCCCCCCCGAAGAGCAGCTAAACCAGAAAAGCTTTACCCAATCCAAAACCACATTTAAAAGACAAACCTCCATCAACCTGTTACCAGCTCCTTTGAAACCAGTTATAAAATTGAGATCGCGCAAAAATGAGCCCAAGTGAAAATTGAAATTAGTTACGCTTACATATGTGGCTGTGAGTTAAGGCTCTCTTCCTGGGGCATTCTAAACGAGACATTTGTGCGGCTTGAGCGGCGGTCGGATTTATCGGCCTGTCCGCCTCAACTGCTGACCGCTACGCTACGCTACCACCGCCGGCCCTAAAAATACGATTCCGAGCGAATTAGCATTAAAGCGTTTCAATCAATTGGGAGGACTGTAATGGCCGCTATAAAACAACTGTCAAGAGGGTCGCACTTTGGAGGTAGATAATACCCCCAGATAATGTGTAACCAATTACGCGGTCGTGCACGTGATCCGACGTCCCCATGGCAACCCCAGGCGACACACAAGTTACGAGCCCTCTCCAGAACCGTTTGAAAAACTGGAAATGTCCACTTTAATGTTTTTACTTTGAAGTGAGAATCCGTTTGTCTACCCAGGTGGTAGAGTCGTGGATTAGCAACCGGAGGGGTGCGAGTTCGAAACTGGATTCAACGAAAGAGCGCCGTGTACGTGGGGACTGGTGCGCGTTATATCTGCTGTGGCCTCAAATGTCTTCACGTTGACGTGTGTGGATAGGTAGGTAATTGAAGTAACGTCACACTGGAGGCTATTGGCGACGGTCCGGGATCAATCCCGAAGGGAAGGATCGAGGACAACACCTTGTAAAATTGTACCACGGTCTGATGACGCGATCAACCCCTGAGTTGGAACCCCACTCTCCATACTACTACACCAAGCAAGGACATTTGAAGCCACGATAGATTTAACATGCACCAGCCCTCATGTACACGAAAGTCCTGGTTTGGATCGAGTTTCGAGTTCCCCCTGTTTGCTAATCCGCTACTCGTCCAACCGGACTACCACAGCCCTGAAATTCCATTTGAAATAATTGTTTTAAATTAATTTCATTTAAAATTTAAAAATAATACATTAAAAGCAAATTTTAAATGAAAAACTTGTTTCTTTATAAGTTCTTCGAATAGGGTGGCACAAGTTTGGAAACTGATTCGTATATGACATTTCTTCTAAACCGAATTTGGCGTGGTGTGGAAGTTTGGAGAGTGGGTTGCCATCTCAGGTGTTGTCCTCGGATCTTTCCCTTCATAATTGATCCCGGACCGTTGCCAACAGCCCTTTGTGTTGCTCCAGGGTGACGTGAATTTGACTACTTACCTCAATACCTTGTCTTCGTATTATTTCTACATATATTTTTTCTTTTTAAAATAAAATCGAAATATATATGTCAGAAGTAGTTGGATAGAACAGGAACAGTTGATTGACAGGAAGAGTTCTACTTTTTACTAACACAAAACATTTATTACGAAATTATTTAGCATTGATGTTCAGGAGTCCACATTCAGAAGTAACAATTTTTATCCACAGAGGATTAATATGGAGCCACTAAGGTCTCCCGTTCTTAAGATGCACGATCAGCCACACAGGTCTTACGCCATTTCACTCTCGCTGCCAACTTTTATCCACAGAGGCTTAATATGGAGCCACTAAGGTCTCCCGTTCTTAAGATGCACGATCAGCCACACAGGTCTTGTTCCATTTCACTCTCGCTGCAAACTACATACGAAAATTCCCATGTTCTCTAGTTAGCAAAGATTATTTTCCCGCTCTGCTTTGAGCGTTTCCATCGCGACCAGAAAGCACGGAACTCCAACCAATTAGAAGATCGCTCTCGGAATGCAAATATGATTGAGTGTTCTAAGACGAATGGGGAAAGGCGAAACGATTCAGTCTTGACATATATATATGTACTATCCCACTTTCAGCTCGTCATCAAATTTTTACAGAATGACTCCTCAGTCATCAACCGCCTCATATTATCCCATAGAGCTGAACTGGAAGCAATCTTGATTTCAGTTAAAATCATTGGTAGTCTGAAGAGGAAATCCGGTTAATGACAGATAGCCGCTGTACATTAGAATACTTGGAAAACTTACTATGCAGTAAGAAATTCTAACTTGTGAATAAAGTTTTTCATTCAGTACTATTACAAAGACGAAATTCAGGTAAGTTGAGGAGGGCTTTATAGCGTGAGGGTAATATTTGACACATCTGCGCCAAACACGAAATAGGTAATGTCAACTAATGGACATACACAACAAGGAAAGTTTTATTGACACAGAAAACAGATATACATTCAGGGAAAGTTCTGGAATTAAACCCGCGCTGCCTACAACTAGCAAGTTCGTAATGCAGTGGGTAAACCAATTGAATCACGACAAAAAAATAAGTTTGAAGGTGATAATAATGTCTACAAATATTGAAGAACTGTGATTAAAAGAAAGCCCAACCGAATCGTAATAAGTAAATGTATTCTAATTTAAATTTATAGATTAATAATTTGCACAAATAGTGGATGCTTAGTTTCTTTGAATATTCATTCAAGCAGTAAGTTTCTAAGAAATAGTGAATTTACAACTTTTATTATAGAATATGTTTAAGAGTATAATTGAAAAACTGTTATAGTAGGTAGTTGAATTAACGTCGCACTGGAGCAACTATTGACGATGGTATGGGATCAATCCCGAAGGGAAAGATCCCAGGGCAACACCTCGTCATTTTGAATCACGGTCACATGAAGAAGACAACCCCTGAGCTGGCACCTCACTCTCAAAACTTCCACACCACTCCAACGTGAGGACATTTGGGGTCACGACAGAATTAACGTGCACAAGCCCCCGTACACACGACGGTCTTTAATTGGATCGAGTTTAGAATACGCAACCCTCCGGTTACTAACTCGCAACTCTTCCAATCGGGCTACCGCGGCGCGAAAAACTATTATTAGGAGAAAAAAAGAAACGCGATAAAGGCTTATGCATAACGAATTAAAAGTAATGAATTTATTTTTAGCTTTAATAAATTCTTTTATACATAAGACTGCATTGAAAAATCTGAAAATCTTTGGCGTGCTTAGTTTAAGACTTCAGAGAATTTTTAAATGTCATCCAAACGTTTTCCATGATTTTTTAACTCTCTTCGGAATTTCAAGTAACCCATACTGCTTCTCCGTGAAATACTCGACTAGCAGCAAATAAACAAAACCAACGGAACCAAAAAATAAGCCTAAAAATCACTTCCAACTTGGAATCTCAATTCTTATTTTGCTCTTCTATTTCTTTCGCTGGAACAGTTCTCCCTATCCCAGCATGTGAGCGGGCAATCCGGCTGTAAGCTCATTTAAAAACTTTTGACAGAAGCAGATCCAGCTTAGGACGGAGTTTTATTCATACTGATGGAGAAGAAACCTTTATCTTCCTTCTTTTACTAAGTCAAGACTTGGTCTGGGGAAAAAATCCCCCGAAACCAACTAAAGAGACAACGCGCAAGGATTTTTTTTAACTTTTCGGCGTCAATTTGATTAAACTCAGATACAGCCACATTTTTTTGTTCTAGGAAAATCCGCGAATTCAAATGTTGCCAGAAAAGTATACAAGAAAAATTTATTTTAATGTTTCTATATAAATTAGAGCCTTTCTGCGGGCCTCGCTATTGGCACCCTGGTATCCGGTTGATGGGGGACTCTCCTGAAATATTAAAACGCATTTCAAACCAATACTCGATCTTGATCAATCAGATATTAAAATATTTGAGTCTCGATGCTTACTTAATTGAACGAAATCAATTGTAATACACTGTACTGACAAAAGTCACCGTACACCTGGAGTAGAAAGGTAGTTCTTGGGTTGGTAATTGAATTTACGTTGCACTGGAGCAATTCAACGGGCTATTGGCGATAGTCCGGGATCCATCCTGAAGGGAAAACTCCGAAAATAACACCGTAATTTTCAGATGACGAAGTCAACATCTGAGTTGACACCCCAAACTTCCACACCATGCCGACACGAGGACATTTGAGGCCACGGCAGATTTAATGTGCATCTGCCTCCACGTTCACAACGGTCTTTGATTGGATCAAGTTTTGAACTCGCAACCCTCCGATTGCTAATCCGCGGCTCTGGGGGTATAACCAACTGGGGGTATAACGTCTTCTATAAATTCATATGCATAAAATTTGCTTAAGGGGCCTTCTTCATATTTCATTGAGCACCAACTTTATAATTTACAATAACAACCCCATATTTTGACTCAAAATTTTGAATCTATATCAGAATTTAACTTCAGATACTAAGTTTCATGTCATTCATGAATACAGAAAGTTTGGAGCTCTAATGTTAAATCAGTTTCCTGTACTTTTATGGATATCTTCCTAAATAACATTTCTATAGCGCTGATATTTTGTAGCATGTTGCCTATTAAGGTACCTAAACAAAATATACATAATGCTTTTGTTTTTTAAATAACTTTTAGTTTACAATATAAATTATTAGATTAATATTCGAAAAAATTACGAATAGGAACTTTGATATATTTTGACAGAAATCGATTCAGAAAGAATTTTAATACTGCCATAACAAATTTCAACTCTTTCCTCTGGATAGTTTTTGCGCTATACTTAAATTTTCGTTTCGGGTGATTTTAGGGGGCATCCAAAAGGTGAAATCAATTATAACATACCTGAGGAATGGAATGTAAATTTTTGGGAAATGTTTGGAAACATCATTTATGTAACCTAACGGACATTGGCTTTTGCCTGTCATGTGCGGTACAGCTCAACAATGATCAATTTAGTTGTAGAGATTGGCAAAACTATGTTTTAACGATAGCAGTCTTAAAGGCTATTGCTTACTTGTGATAACAGTTATTATTAGCTGTTATTATTGAAAGCTTATTTAATAGTTACTGAATAAGTTTAACAGTTATCATTAACTGTTAAAAATTCAAGTTAACGGTGAAATTAAACAGTAAATATTGATTAACATTCTTTCCAAATTTCTCGTCCATCAGATCTGGTCAATTTTACTAATGACTAGATACCTCGTCGAGACAACCACCAGGAGGGTTAAGATTCTTTGTAATCCTCTTTCAGTCAAGCAACAAATGAACAGTTCCTGAACTACAAGTAATCTAGATCTACGAATAGCGACTTTCAAATGTGGAGATGATCCCTAAAATAGACAACAGCTTTAACATTGAATATCTCAGGATATAACAATAGTAAATTCCTGAAATTCCATGTTTAGATCAATTTGACGTTGTAGAATCTGATTAAGGAATCAAAACTGTTACCATTGAAAATTTGGTGGTTTATGTAAAATTTGATATGAAGACGGCCCCTTATTCAATGTTTTTGCATTTGAATTTGTGGAGGACGTTATTTCCCTATTGAATGATATCTTTGAATTTACTCTATTATGAATAGTGCTCGAAATAAAGGGGGTTTGTTTTTCTCTGCGACAGTAATAAAATGTTCTATAAATTAGAAAATATTTATATTTGAAGTCTTATTAATATATTTGCACTGTACTTTATGTGTTTATTTTAATAGGATTTGTTAGATACATGAATGTTTCAATAAATTGTGTAATAGATATTTTAGAGGTAGTTAGGTACGCAGTTAATTAACTTCTCACTGGAGCAACACGAGTCTATTGGCTAGGGTCCAGGATAAACCACGAAGGGAAAGATCCGACGACCAAACCTCATAATTTTGAATTACGGTCAGACGACGATATTTTTAGGGATATTCAGAATTTCTATTAATTTCATGAATCATTTAGTAAACACATTTTCCGATTTTTCCTACAAGCTCCAGAGGGCACTTTATTTTTAATCTAAAAAATATAACCAAGTTATTATTTCTTAATTGATCCAAAATCCATTTGTTGAAGATATAAAGAAGAAAAAGATATTTTTATTAAAGTTTTTCCATCAATAACTACCCTTTTTTTGAATGAAAAAAGAAATATAGTTTTGATCGAATCTTTAAATAGATTGCATTTAATTACTTTTATCTTGACAGCACCCTATACTCAAGTCACTAATCCCTTATAAACTCGAAGAAAAAACCTTTTTGATTTGAAACATACGAAGAAAAGTATTTCTTTTATACACATCTAGTTTCCTCAAACACATAAAAATACTTTTGGAAAAAAGATGCCTTTTTGATTGTTTAAAAGCTTATAAAAATAAACATACGTGTGTATGTCTTCTCTACATAAAACGGCAATGTATGTGCCATACACTCAAATGCCATAGAAAAAATTTGACAGCAACGCAAAACAATTTTGCATTTAGCAAACATTTTTTAAGTTAATTATATTCAGACAGAGTTTATAAAAATTTCCAGTCTTGTCATGACTATGAACATAAAAGTCATCACATTATTTTTTAATAATAAATTAGTTCAGCATTCGACATCCAATAAAGCAAAAGGATGGGCAAAAAATATTGCAGTAAACTTTAAATTCAATTCATTACCAGACGAAACAAAAAATCAAGCTTTCGCCTTCATTCGACGACAAATTATTTTAAAATAATTAGAGAAAAATGTAATCTCTTCGAGTGGTACTGTAGAATAGAAATTCTGAAAGCACATTATTTTCTATTTTTATTCGGTCAATGCAATTTAACATTTGCCGACGTATTGCTTAATTAAGAGAAAATAATGAACTCCACAAAAGTAAAACACACTCGAACTCGGATTGGAAAAAACCTTCAGAAACATTTGAAAAGAAATAACAAATATGGGATTATTTTATTCCTTCTTTGAAGAAAATATATATTTTTTATTATTTCATTTAGCGTTCTTTTTTCGAATAATTTTTCATTTCGTTGGCAGTAGCGGTTTTACAAATCTAGCTGTAACTATAACTGTCAATTAGAAAGAGAAGTAAAGCCCTTCGAACGGTAGGAAAAAGAAGTATCAAAACAAGCAAAGAGAAATTCCTACAAAAAATTAAATTAGGATGGTTGAAATTAAAAAATGGCCGTTCTTACGAAGAGGCACAGCAGTATTTGCACTCATTAAATTTGCGTAAATAAATTAAAAATTAGTCTTTCCGCTACAGCTTAACAACCGACTCATGAACTTGTGACATAATTTGTTTCTGAAGCAAGGGACTTATTTTAAATTAATTAATTGCTAAGTACAATGTCTTTAACAAAGTGTGAAGGCGGAATTCGGCGCAAATTGCTCGGCATCAAAGAGACACTTACTTTGTTTAATTTTTAGAAAATTAAACTAATCAAATGCTTATGTTTTTGTACGTCTTGTGAAAGGACTCAGAAAGAATATATATGTATATATATATATATATATACATATATATGTATATAGTATAGATATGTATTTATATATACATATAATATATACATATACATAGTATAGATATATATTTATATACACATATAATACATATATATACTATATTACAATGCCCACTAGTACTTATTTCTTTTAATTAAGTGAGTGTTATCTTTTAAGGTGAGAGGCTATGGTAGAACAGTTGGCAGAGTCGCGGATTAGTGACCGGAGGGTTGGGACTTCCAAACACGATCCAACAAAGACCGTCCTATGGGGGCAAGTTAAATCTGTCGGTCATAATTAAATCGATCCAAAATATCCTCACGTTGGCGTGGTGTGAAAATTTGGAGAGTGGGGTGACATCTGGGGGCTGACCTCGTCATTTGCCCATGGTTCAAAATGATGAGGTGTTTTCTTCGGATCTTTCCCATCGGGACTGATACCGGATCGTCACCAATGGCCCGTTGTATTGCTTCAGTGTGACGTAAATGCAACCACCTACCTTTTAGGTTGAGTTGTTCATGCTCTGTATAGGTTTTAAGAATATAAAGGAAAGTACTTTTTGTCGATTTATTGAAACTTAAAACTCAGAATCCAACCAGCTTATAAAATATATATTCAGAATCCAAACAGCAGAAGGGCCGCGGTGGCCCGGTTGGAAGAGTAACGGACTTGCAACCGAAGGGTTGCGAGTTCGAATCCAGCCAAACACCGTCGTGTACAAAGGGGGCTGGTGCACGTTAAATCTGTCGTGGCCTCAAATGTCCTCACGTTGGCGTGGTGTGGAAGTTTGGAGAGTGGGGTGCCAGCTCAGGTGTTGTCTCGTCATCTGACCGTGGTTCAAAATTACGTGGTGTTGTCCTCGGATCTTTCCCTTTGGGATTGATCCCGGACCGTCACCAATAGCCCGTTGTGTTGCTCCAGTGTGACGTTAATTGAAATACCCCCCCCCCCAAACAGCAGAACTAAAGTGTTTACTTTAAAATTTTCTGAAACTCATGAGAGAAAATAAATCATGAAATAAGTTATAATTTAACAAGATATTCAATTGTTTATGTTTTAAGTTTTCATACATTTGAACAGAGAAAAAGACCAACCTTCGAAAAGAACTTGGTAGTTGAATTTTTGGATTTCAGAGCATGAGGGCCATATTTAGCCAAGGAACTTGGTAGATGTTATTTATATCTGTATAAAAGCGTTCGTTTGGTGTTGTAATGAAATGTTTATACATTATTTACGAGATTCTTTTTCTGTGGAACTAAATGTAGGGGGCGGTAGTGATTCTACGGTGGAACTTGTTTCCTGTAAGTATACCGAACGGGACGTCATTTGGCTTGTTTTCCGAATACGATTTCAGCACCTCGGCAATGAAAATTCCAAAGAATGAATTCGGAATTAATGCATGATAATCAATTAATCAACGCCATTTAGATTAAACATCAAACATAGCCACAAGGACTATAAATTACATGTTAAGGAAACCCCGATATGTATCAAGGGAGAGTTTGGGTAGCTTAAAGATTATCTTCGCTTTCTGTCTAGTTTGCTTGTTCATTCGATTCATATGGATTCGTATTAACCAGATTCTTTTGATGTAAAATGGCCTTTAGAACAGAAACCCATTATTTGAATGCGGGTCAATCAGAATCCAGTGGAAACTGAAGGATGGCGATTTTGTAGAGCCGCTTCCATAAGAAATAGCTAGTTCGTCTTAGAACCTTTCACACTTTTTAAATCTGGATAGTTCCGATTTAATGCACCCGAATCTACGATAGTTAGTTTCTACTGGATTCACATTCACCCGGATTCGGATGGTATGAAGTGACTTTTATTAGATTCGGGTGCATTGAAGTGGAGCGCTCCGGATTCAGGAAGTGTGATGGCAGTTCTTATGGAACCAACTCTCTTGAATCTTCGTCAGTCAATTTTTACTGGATTCAAATTACCCGGATTCAGTTAATGAGTTTATGCTCTAAGGGCCTCTTCACATCAACAGAATCCGGGTCAGTCCGAATTTGTCTGAATCCATTAGTAGCTGACTAACGAAGATTCGGGAAAGGCGCTTCTGTAAGAAATGGCTTTTGCATCTCAAAACCCCTTCCACACTGCCTCAATCCGGAGAGTTCCGCTTCAATGCACCAGAATCTGCATTAAGGCCACTTCACACCATCAGAATCCGGGTGAATATGAATCCAGTAGAAACTGCCTAGAGTAGATTTCCCAAATCTTTGTTAGTCAGTTTCTACTGGATTCAGATTGACGCGGATCCTGTTGGTGTGAAGCGGTCCTCTATACAACATGCATGTAACGTAAATAACTAAGTCTGGTGAATCAACGGTTCTCTTCGATTATAAACTGTAAATAACAAGAATTTACTTAACGGTCGTAAAATAAGATTCGGATTTCCGATTGAATTTTCATTTGATGCAAAAGTATTCAATATCTGAATACTTATCAAAGAGAAATCACTTTTAGAAATGAAAAAATAATACGGATGAATATTTCTCTTGTATATGTTTACTCCGAAACATAATCCTATCGATATAAATTCAGTACTTACGCCAACATTGAAAATCACAAAAATAGCAGCATAGTGCATCACGAATTTACAGAGAATAGTACATTATGAATTTGCTTATATTTATAATTAAACCTTCGAATGTGAAAACTTTGTATTGAAACTATTCTCTAATTTTAATTTCTACCTCCACAAAATATACATCAGCACAAAAGATTCATTATTTCCCCCACTTTCAAATTTCACCGTAAATAAACATTAAATTATCTGAAACGAACATGAATTCGTAATAGAGTCGGTCCCTGTTAAAAATCTCTTATTTGATCCCTACTTTTAAAACTCGCTATACAGCAGAATTAGCAGGAAACTGAAGACTTAGTAATGAGGCTAACTTTTAAAAATGTCATCCTCTGAAGTTTAAACGCTCCCGTGAAAAAGAAACCTAGCTTTGCCTTCCAATTAGTCTCAAATTTCCGTTTTCAATTCGTTATTCTTCAAAGTTCTAAATCCATGGCTCAGAGCATTTAACGAAACTCTCCTTAATTAATTCTTTAATAAATTTGATCAATATGATATATAATTCCGGAGAACAACTCGTGGTGGGCGGGTGGTCCAGAAACAAACATAATTGCCGATCATTAAAAATCTTCGGGAAGTATTCCACCACAAAATGCGTTTAATTTGGAGGAAGATGTTCGAATCCGTAATCTCATCTCGCGACGATGAATGAAGAAAAACGCAAATGAAGACTAATCTCCTCCATGCAGGGCTATGGTATTTAATAATGACGGCGTATAGTTACAAAGAAATACTCGGAAATTACTCGGATTATAGCGAAGCGCAGGGTATAATTTTTGAGCTCCGGGTAAAGTAGCGATTCGGCTTCGAATGCAGCGAGCAATTACGAAGCCTCTGAGGAAAAATAGCCGACATTTGAAAAGTTTGATTTTTAACTCGAATAATTTGAATAATTTTAATTGAGTCCTTTGGGAGAGCAATTTCTGTGCGTTGCAATAAACAAATAGAATGCCCTGCATGACTATCCGGTATCGTAGTTTCTATCTCGATACCTTTATTGAATATCTTAAAGGGAGAAATAATCGGCGTCTCCCTATATGTCTCATCTTTTCTTTAAATTAATACTTCAAAATCCAAAGATACTAATGAATGCCTTAAAAGATAATAATAGCATTTACGATACGTCATAAATAAGTATCATTTACGTCGCACTGAAACAACATAGCACAGGCCATTGGCGTTGGCCCGAAGGGAAAATTCCGAGGATACCTTCTAACTTTGAACCACGGTCAGATGACGAGGTCAAGACCTGACACTACTCTTCAAATTTCTACATCCCGGCAACGTGAGGACATTTGAGGTCACGACATATTTAATGTGCACTAGTCCAAATGTTCTCACATTGGCGTAGTATGGAAGGTTGAAAAATGTGGTGTCAGCTCAGGTGCTGACCTCGTCATCTAACCGTGGTTCAAAATGACGAGGTGTTGCGTTGTATCTCTCCTTTCGGGATTGATCCCGGACCGTTGCTTATAGCTCGTTGTGTTGCTCCAGTGCGACGTAAATGCACGTACCTTAACTTTATACGAGAAATATTGAAATATTCAAGAGATAATATATTAGGTCACCTAACCCAATAAGGCATTTTTGTATTTTTCCAATGCGTAAGGGTTTGGATTATATTCATTATCGAGTTCATCGTTTGACGTGAATTGATTGGATAACATAGAAATGCATATCGTTATTAACATTCATATTTGTAATCAAATATTGTTCTTAAATATATCTATTTATATTCGTAAAATGGTAAACATTTCTATTCTGCGATTAAAGTTACACATGTCGAAATAAATAAACTGTTTAATTATTCTATTTATTTGTTAATCCTCCTGGTGGTTTTGAGGGCCGCGGTGGCCCGGTTGGAAGAGTAACGGACTAGCAACCGAAGGGTTGCGAGTTCGAATCCAGCCAAACACCGTCGTGTACAAAGGGGCCTGGTGCACGTTAAATCTGTCTTGGCCTCAAAAGTCCTCACGTTGGCGTGGTGTGGAAGTTTGGAGAGTGGGGTGCCAGCTAAGGTGTTGCCTCGTCATCTGACCATGGTTCAAAATTACGTGGTGTTGTCCTCTGATCTTTCCCTTTGGGATTGATCCCGGACCGTCTCCAATAGCCCATTGTGTTGCTCCAGTGTGACGTTAATTGAAATACCCCCCTGGTGGTTTTGCGTCGAAAACTGACCTGTAGTGGCCAGCCTCTGGTGAAAAAACCTGTTCAAAACTATCTGCAGTTCTTAACAAGGGACAACTTAATAATAGATAAGGATCTAATTGAATCTTCATTCCTTGGAATAATACGGCAGTTTTGTCTCGACGAGGTATTTCGTCCTTAGCAAAATTGACCAGATTTTGAACGAGATGTATCGTCGAAATACTTGGAGGGTTAATGAAAGCTACAGTTCACTTCACCATGCCTTGCCTATCCAAGAAATTACATCGTTTTGGCAACAATAGCGGTTCGAAATGTGTCCTGTGCAGAGGGATTGTTGACATGGGCTGTGACCACCTTTTAGAGTGTTTGGCGCTATAGGGGGAAGGCATTCCATACACGCTATTGGAAACCTAGAGAACTTTTAAAGCAACTGGACTCTTGTTGATCTTTTTATTACTTTTTGTTCTGTAGTGACATATGGAGATTAATAGAAGTATTTGTATGCAATAAAGAAAACTTCACCAGGCTAGTCAACTTTCTTACACAGTTTGCCTTGGCAAATAAAACTGTCTCTGGAGGTTAGTATTCAAATTATATCAAAAATAATTTCCTTCGAAATAAAAATTCGTTTTGGAACGGTATTATATAGAATTCAGAAAAATTTATTCTAAGCTCTAAAAAATTCTTTTTACATAAAATTACATTAAAAAAGTATTTTTACTATACTCTATCGATTCGTAAAATTCAATATCGCCATTTTTATACTTGTATGGATTACATTATTTATTCTTTTACAATTTCATGATTCATTGAAAAAAAGGAAAAGAATGAACGTAATGATTTGGATTTAATTTTTATTCTTCGTGGAAAGGAAGATTAATATTCTCCTTTTTTTAATCGTTCTATAATTCTATGGGATAAAAACGTAAGCGCTGAAAAAAGTAATTTAAAATCAAGTCTTTTTACATGGCTTTATTTACTGCGAAATGAAAAACTAACACAGCTTTTAATTTTATAACTATCCTCACTTCCTAAAAAAAGGAGAACGACAAAATTAAAGTATAAAAAGAGAGAAAAGCTCTATAGAAATAAAAAGAATTTAATACCCGGAATGAGTTCATCCTTTTTTGTTGGAAAATACTCTTTTCCATCTTATACCCTTTTTAACTTACGGAAAAAAGCAGTCAATTCGTTTTAGAATAAAACTTAGGTTCGGTCATCCATTCGATTGTTCTCTTTCCCCTACTGTGTTCCATCGGTAAACCGCGAATTAGAATTCCCTACCAGTCGCTTCCCTTCACTCCCTTTAACAATTTAAATCGCTTTCACGCCATTTATATTTAATTACTGTCGCATTAAACCGAACGGCAGGAAACCGGAGGGATCTTTAACGCATCCGATTCGCGCCGGACCCCCTCCCTGATTGGCCGGATCACTCCCCCCGGGCACCAAGACGCAGGCGCCGGCCTGGACTCGCGATTCCAACAGGCAGATCCCTTCTCCCGGAATCCGGCCAATGGGAGAAGGGAAAACGATTTAGCGTTTAGCGGGTGGAGAGAACGCGGGATCTTGAGTTGAGTTGTGGGGTGCGGAGCATGTATTTTATTCCCATGCAAAACAGCTCTCGTAATGTCTTTTTAAAACTGACTTTTGAATTTGGCTCACCTGTTGATTGAACTCGGACTGAACAACTGAAACTAAGATGTTCTTTAAGAATTCCGAATAGCGTCAATTTACCCTCAGAGCGTCAAGAGATTTCCGAGTAATGTTGTATTGCTTTTACCCCACAGCACGCCTAATGACTAAATAATTACAGCTATTGGTTTTGAAGGAATGCTGGGGAAGTTTATTTTGGTCAAGAAATCTAAAACTGATTAGAAGTCAAGCAGAAAAACAGGTTGCATGGTGGAATATTGCATGCTTGACCCCAGGAAGTTAATAAATTGCCTTCTTAAAGAGGAACCTATTTTCCATTGGAACATCACTGAAATGTGATAGGCTAGTATAAGTATGTATACGATTGTCTCTAAGAACTTCTACAGACAATATTGTGTTGATCTAGTGTCCATCATTTGAAATATTGTTCTTCAACAGCAGTTTATAAGAAACTAATCAGTGTTGAGAATATTTGGTTTCATAAACTACAAGGGGAGTTTCGAAATCAATCTTTTTTGTTGAGAACTTTGTGAAAGAAGTTTGTTCCGCGAAATGTAAATCATCACATATATGCAGTTACTTTTAATTTTTAAATAACTATTAGAAAGCGATATAAATTTCGCTCGAATAAGAGTTTTGGAAAAAGTATGGTTAGCTCTATGCAGAAAAGTAAACAAACCGACGAAGATACGAAATGCTTACTTATATCTTTGACCAAATAAATGAATGTCATCATCCTCTTCGAAAGTAATTATCTCAGTGTAAATGAAAATAAAATCCATCTGCTAAAGTCATCGGGGCATAGTTATGAACCTTCTCAATTCAATATAAACTTTTAGGGTTCCAGAAGTGTTATAAAATCTAAACTGAGAGTGTAAAAATACCCAAGATACTCACCATGAAGAATGCATATACGAAAGCATAAACATTTCTAATTCGTGAGCATGATATGCAGTGACAGTGGTGATTCTTGTAGCTCCAATAAGCTGAGTGGGGATCGAAAAACCAGTACCAAGAGTGCTCCCACACATTCCATCGATGCCATACTAGGACTGAAGTACCAGGGCCACGACACCTCGAGGACTGACGATGTGGCGTGCCGTACGGGGAAAAGATCATCGGAAAGTAACTTCGAGGACGAGCTTTCGGACGTCGATGTCAAAGAGAGAAAAGGTGGCAGTGTTTGCTGTTTCCCAGATGAAGAGAATGGGAAGCAGAAAAGTAGAGAAAAAGGTAAGAATTCTTATATACTATCTGATCTTTACTTATTTAATACTTGTAACAGAGATAAAAAGTTTTTTAACCCACCAAGTGGTTTCGACGAGATATCTCGTCCTTGAAGATCTGACCAATTTTGCTCTATCTTTTTGAGGTATCTCACCATCAAGATAGTGCCAACTTTTTTATGATGTCGAGATCAAAATCTAGTCAGTTTTCGTCTAACGATGATATTTCTCGTCCATCAAGATCTGGTCAGTTTTGCTAATGACGAGATACCTCGTCGAGACAACCACCAGGAGGGTTAAGATCGTAAAAATCGTGAGTTTTAATAAAAATATTGTTAGTCGTTTTTAAGATTTTTGAATAAGATTTTAAAAGATTTGTCTAATTCCCCCATTACAGAGCAATCAATCTTCTATAAAACTTGAACAGTAATGGCACTTATAGATTTTTAAATAATATTTTAGGAACTCTTTATTTAAACTCTTATTTAAATTTGACTTTTAAATTTACTGTATAAAGTTGTGTATTTAATCAACACGGCAAGTCTTATTCGTGCTTTGAACCGCTGTTAAAATTTTTGTTTTAAAACCTTAATTAGAAATACGTTTTTTTTATCTTTTGAATTGATTAATGAAGAAACCTTCATATAACATAGAGCTGTACAAACATTTGAAAATACAAACTAATTAAACTATAATGGCAATTTATTTTGTCATTCTGTGGTCCAAACAAAATTACATTAAAAATTATTAATGGTTATTAAATTACTCTAATTTCGGCATTTACCATTTCGCAATTAGTTCTGTACCTTACGAAAAAGGGACAATGTCCATTTTGTAAACATTTGGAAGTTGTGTAGTCGAATTTACGTAGAACTGGCGCATCACAACGGGCTAATGCAAGGTTTCGATATCAGCTGATTTAATAATTTTTGTTAATTTTATTTTTAATACAATGTATAAAAATACATTCGAATGTTTTGTTACTTTCAAAAAGTATTCACAGGAGCACATTGGTACTTTTTCTATTATAACTTTCATTACATTGAAGTAATTTGTGGACATAACTCAAATCAGCAAATCTTATATACTTTTTCTGCCAAAGTAAAGTTATTTCTTATAATGATAGTTTCTTTTATCCTTACTTAAACTTTCAAATTTTAAATCGTAATTTTGTTTTAAGAACTCAATTCATATCTCTTTCTGAATCCGTGACTAAAGATAGAAGTTTTGTTTCTAAGAAAAGCAATAAAATTTGTGTGTGTGAATTCGATTTATAAAGTAAAATAAAAGTTTAACTTATTTTAAACTAGTTGGACTAGTTGGATAAAGTAATGCCACTTAAAATTATATTAGTCTTGAAAGTGAGAATAGTTCTTAGAACTGTTTTTGCAGAACTGAACATTACCAGTTTAGAAAGTTAATCTGAAAGCGAACATTTTTAACGTTAATCGGATTCTTTTAATGGAGAGTAATGGCAGTACGGCTAAAACGATAACGTATCCTCCATGGCGTATTAACTTAATTAAGTAAATTTAAAACAAAATCTTTCATGCATCTTTTTCCAAAAGGCTTACTGTTACTTAAGTTGTCCTTTGTCCACGTTGCCATTCGATTAAAAAGAAATAAAAAAATTACATCTCTCTTGAATTAGACCGGCGATCATCCGCTTCTGTAAAAGTTGCTTTCTTGCAATAAGACCTGGCTAGCTGTAAAGCGTCGCTCCCGAAATATATAGTAAATGATAGGAAGAGGTTAGAAACTATAAGTTTAATGGGAAAGGAATAAAAAAATGGTTGATATCAAACTTACAGGTTTTTAATTAAATTTAAAGCTTTAAATTTCACAAATCTAAAGTTGTTAAATAAGCAAATGCAAATCTGTTTAAAATTTGTTGCGATAGCTTCATATTGATTTTTTTACATATATTATAATATAGGTGTGTAGGGTCTTATTTTTGCATTTACTTTTCATTTTTGTGTGTGAAATACTTTTCAACTTAGACACTTTCGGATATCATAACGCAATTCTTAATGTGTCTACATCAGTCGTTATAACATCGCTACTTGTCAAACAATTTACGTTTAAATTTTTCTATTAATGGGATAAGACTTTTATTATTCCATACAGAAAAAACGATAGTACTTGGTGGTTTGATGCATCTAAACAACAAATCAAACCACATCTCACGCCTACTTGAAATTGAAACTGAAATAAAATGGATGTGGAGTATTTAAAATTAGAATTGGCTTCTGTTTAGAATTCTTTTGTTTCAAATTACTTCAAACACGTAAAATGATATGCACGCAGTCCGTTCTTAAACAAACCATAGGTTAAATTCTCAGACAATTGTTCTTAGCAACGAAAAAAGAAAGAGAAACTTTATGTAATAAGTATTAACAAAAGCCAATTGTTTGAAGGGATTTCAGAAAAGATTACCATTGTTTAGTTTATAACATTTTAAAACAAGTACATCGAAAACCACACAATTTTAATCATTTTAGCTCGCCTAATTTCAGAGAAAATAGTACTGAAAACGGTATATTATAATATTGGAGACTAAAATATTCTTTGTTGGTTTGTTTTATTATACTAAAATATAAATTCTACGGTTGTCTCTTCTGATTTACTCAACTTAAACTTTTCAGTCGAGTAGAATTTTTATAAAAATTTATTTATTTAAATCTATACTTATATAATTCATTCGGGTGTATGACAGCTTTCACAATTCATTTTGTGTTACGAAATATATTTTATAGCTTTTAGAGTGATCAAAAATAAAAGTGAAATATTTATGCGATTTCCACTGATATTTGTAAATATTCAATTTTCCACCTATTCACTCTACAACTTTTCAAAACTAAATGCCTTTGCCATTATGATTCAGAATTCCGATTAAAACCGCTTTTCATATTAAAAATATTAAAACAAATATTAGTAAATTCCATGGTAATAGTACCTGTCAGTTGTAGGCGGCGCAGGTTCGATTCCTCCCTGTGTGTATTTCTCTCTTATGTGTCAGTAAAACTTTCCTTGTGTGTATATGTCCATTGATATTGATTGTTTTGTGTCTGGCGTAGCATGTCCAAATATGACCCTTGCGCCATAAAACCCAACCAACCTCCTTATTAAATGTAACTGTGTCTTTAATAACATAATATTTTAGTAACAGGTAAAAGAAATAAAAAACATATTACCTCATTAAATGAAGATAATATTGAAAAACTTTAAATGCATCGGACAAATGGGTTTTCATAGTATTTATGTCATTTGTAAGAATTTGTTCATGCCTATATATATATATATCTTTTCATCGAAACTGAGTGTAAATAAATTCAGATAAAATTTTTCTTAAAGTTGATGTGAGTCATACATTAATAAGTGAATTACAAACAATAAGTGAGTATCAAACTACATCAGCTTTATGAGTACATAGTAATTGACTTTTATATATTGAATCAACATTCTATTAACTCTCCTGGTGGTTGTCTCGATGAGGTATCTCGTCATTAGTATAACTAACCAGATCTTGATGGACGAGATATATCATCACTAGAAGAACATTGACCAGATCTTGATCTCGTCATCATAAAAAAAATCTGCAATATTGACGATAACGAAATTGGTCAGATCTTAATAGACGAGAAATCTCGTCGAAATCATTTGGAGGGTTAATATACCTATTTTATAACCAGCCGTAAGATTTCCTACTTCCAAAAATTTACTAATCATATTTATAGTGAAGAAACATCAAACTCGGTTAACAAAATTGGAATCAAAATTTATACTCTAACCCTATAAACAGAATTTCTTTCTTGGAAACAGATTTTATTACATTAGTTAAGTATAATAACAAGTTTTAAAATATTAACCTGTAATATAAATATACCGTAAATGATTATTTAATTAAATAATTATTTTTAAGTATCTTAAATAATTATTAAATTAAATACTTATTAAAACAATTATTTTTGGTAAATTTTATATTATCTTTAATGTATCTCAGACTTTAAAACAAACCGACCGTCTATTTTAATAAGAAAAATGAGATATATTTTTGTACTAAAGAAGAGTTAAGTGTGGTTGGATAATTAGGTGATCCATTTTCCATTCTTTTCGAAACGCTGACATCTTCAGTACCTTTTTTTTGATCCACGAAATTATGTATATTATTAAGCAGAAAAACAGTATGCAATTAATTACGTAGATTTACGTGCAACTAATTACGAAAATTTGTGGAATAAATAGCTCTGCGTGAAGAAATTTGCACGAAGTTGTAAAATAAATAAATCTATCTAAAAGATACTTTTAGGTAAGTTTTACTGAATTTGCTATAGTTCCTAACACAAGTTTCTAATTATCACACGTTTATTGGCCGCCATATTTATTCTCAAGCTAAAGAATTCTGTAAAAATTTTAGTTTGAACTGTGTTATGCTCAGAGGGTCAAAGCCAATCATTCAACGAAACACTTCAAATAAACATTTCTTTTCCTTCCTTTATTTTTCTTATTTATCTTAATATATAAAAGACAAACTTGGCCGTGACGTTTTTGGATCACTTTTTATAGGGCAAACAAGACAGTTATTGACACCCTTAAGGTAGTATTTATACTATAAATTCATGGAAAAAATAGTAAAAATAGTCCAATCTAGTTGAAATTCATTGTAACTTTTCTTGAATTACTCTCTGAATAAAACGTTTCATACAAAACATTATCCCTGAAAGGTATTTTGCAATATAATTGAGAATAAAAAGTGCAAAATCTGTTACAGACACCCTATGGATGAGTAATTGACATCCCTTCATTCTTATTTAGTTTATTTTTGCAGTATAAATGGACTTGGGAATGCAAAGGAAACTATAGCTACTCTATCTTACAAAACATGCTCATGTTCTTTTCTTAGCAAAAACAGAAGAAAACATCCTCTTAACTATATATACTTCTTTCTTACTATTGTATACTTCGTGATTACGGTTATATTACCTTTCTTGATGTTTACAGTTTGAAAATCTTTTAACACAACTGACTTTAATGATTCACAAGGAATTTTTCCCGCCCTTATTTGAAACTGAACGTTGACATGAAAGCTTATTTTTTTAAATTAAAGATTAGGGTGTCAATAATTGTGCGAGGTGTCAATAACTGTCTAGTTTACCCTACTCGCTCTATTATTGGTTAAAGTTATATTTAAATTATCCTTGCTCTCACATTGGTTGAAGTTATATTTAAATACTTTCGTGAGAAATTGCTCGCGCACAAAAAATAAAAATGATATCTTGTTATAGATGTAATGAAACGAGTAATGCAAGCGATAATATTTATGATAAAGTAGTAAAAAGCGAAGGTGATATTTATACAGAAACTTGGCGGAAACGCGCATCCGATAGTATAATTCAACTATTAAGTATGTAATTTTTAATATTTGGCAACGCCTAATATGTTTAATTTTTTAGTTCTATTTAGAATTATTAATTGAGATATAGCTTTGAGCTGTAAGTTTCATTCAATTGAGTTTTTGTGATATTTTGTGATATAGTTTTTGTGAGAGATTGAGATGGATGAACAGAAACGGGATTGGAAGACCAACTCTCTCATTCATTTATGATTCTACTCATTTAGTTTCAGAAAATGAGTAGGGGACACTCAGCCTTCCATTTTTAAACAAATGACATTTCAGTGCATCTGCGAGGATATTTTCTTTTCTAATAACATAGCATTAATTAATCATTAAATATACGTAACATATTTTAGGACATACTAAAAATAAGTATAACAAACATATCGTTTAAATTTATAAATAATACTTCTATAGTTTCATTGCGTAACATTGGATAAGTAGGTAGTTCAATTTACGTCACACTAGAGCAGCACAACGGAATATTGTTTGTTATCCATCCCAAAGAGAAATATCCGAGGACAACACCAAGTAATTTTGAACTATGGTCAGATGATCAGGTGAATCCCACGCTCCAAACTTCCACACCACTCCAACTTGTTCTAATATCGTAAAACATTGAAAAAGTTACGATGCACCTGTCAGAACCAGTGCGACTAACTGAAGGTTAATAAATATCAAAATGTTTCTAACGAGTATTCGTCTACATGTGTGCAACCAAAAATCTAATATACAGTTATTTAATGCCAATCTTACTGATACTCGATCACCCGAAAAGTGACTAGAGATGACCTTTATCTCCAGGTGAATTAGGAACCGATTCGAATCACCTCCCTATCTCCCGACATTAAATGATGACAGGGAAAGGATTCAATATACCGAACACACACTTTTATGTCTTCCTTAATTAGTTCTTGTTAATTTCGTTTTGCCAAAAATCACTCGCACCATAAAAATACGATCAATTAATATTATTAATTTCTACAAACGATCTTCTTGATTTTTCTTCAATACATGTAACCTTTTGATTATTTAGCAGCGCACTAAATATATTTGTATTTTATAACTTAACAATGCTGTCTTAATTTGAAAATTAATTTCTCGTATTTGTCTAGGAACATTCTGAAAAGTTCTAGAACATGTGTTATAGCGATAACATATTTTGTTTAAGAATTATTATCGGCTTTCCTCACTTTATGAAATAATTTGAAAGAAAGATGACTTGTTACAACACCAGTGACTAAAAATTGAAGAGTAAAACTTAAACAGAGTAATTCTTGAACTAGTATATCCTAGTTCAGAATGCACTAATTTAAAGTGACTTTTTAATCGACGAATATGAGATAGTGCTTACTCCCTCAAAATATACGATTTCATATCAATTATTTGATTATATCTTACCTATAGATAAAAAAATCCTTTAAAATTGCTACCGGACGATAATAACATTAAGAAAACTTAACATTAACTTTACCAACACTGAATACAACAGTGCACACACACAACTATTTGCAAAGCAATTACAAAGTCAAAACTACTAAGTAAAGGAAAACTGTAAATAAATTCTACAAATATTGAAGCTTCTAGAGAAGTAGTTATGGTTTAATATGAAAATAAAAATAAGAAATAGATAAACAATCAAATTAAAAAATATCACTGTTATAATTATCTCATTGTTATGAAATTGTACTAGCTGAGCCTATCAACTTACTTCACGGAATCTTAACTTCCGAACTCGAAGTTAAACAAAAGCAAATGATTAAAGAAACATGAAAGCTAAATCATCGTTTCAGTCTTCTAATCTAATCCTATAAGTTATTGAAATCGAATAATTAAATTGCAACTGTCTGAAAAAATATTAACTCCCTTAATGGACAATGGACTTTTGCAGTTATAATTCGATTGCTATAAAATTTGCAAACTATTTGTTCTGTTCTAAAAATTCGGTATATGAAGTAAAGTCCAAAAATATTAAGTTATACGGAAGTTATATTACATAAAAAGTTATAAGAATATTTGATAAATTAAGAAGCATTGTTAGGTCCCATGCGCATTAATTTTTGATGTATTATCAATATTTTAGTTCACATAACAGTTCGTACACATAACATATACGAGAGGGTTGAATGAAAAGCAATGCTTCCACTCGGGGTTGAATGGGTACATTTTAATAAATGAAACACAGAAAGTTTCCTCAGAATGTGCACTTTAAGTACATAACTTCATTTTTCATCGCCAGATAACTTAATAAATTTCCGCCAACTATGAACAAGTTTATTGAAGCCTTCACGTAAGAACTCCGCCTTCTATTTCCTCAACCAGCTCCTAACCGCTGTCTGGATTTCATCATCGGAGTCGTAATGATTTCCACGAAGGTCTTCCTTCATTTTAAGGAAAAGATGGTAATCACATGGCGCGAAGTCTGGACTGAATGGTGGATGTGGTACTGTATCGAGTTTCATTTTCCACAGCTCTTCGACGGTGTATGGACTAGCGTTGTCATGTTGCTGCAAAACATCTTTCTCCCTTAGAATTTTCCTTAAGCGTTTTTTTAGGGATCGCCGGTTGTCCCGAATCATTTCGTCCAGTCGTCTCTTGTGAAACTCATCGGTTGCTGGCAAAGGTCGGCCATCTCTTTGTTTGTCAGGCTCTATTCTTGCCACAATAACAAAACAACCTTTCATCGTGATAGCTTGCCATTAACTAAGATTGTAGAGAAAATACAACAGAACGTATTAAAAGATGTTTCGCGACTGTGCTACCATCTCTTGACGAAAAATGCCCACGAAGGCATTACTTTTCATTCAACCTTCGTAAATCAAATTAACTCCATTTGAAAAGTGAATCATACAATTGTAAAGCAAATCATAATCATACTAAAACACCTAAACATTGGCAAAAAACATAGGTTAGGCAACATTTTAAATCAAAATTTCGAAACTAGAATACATGATGTACTTCTCATTTGCACTTAGATAAATACAACAAATTTCAGGGGTTATTAGAAAAAATTTCAAGGTAATCAATTAAAACCTGATGCGCTGGGAACATTTCAAAATCAGAAAAATGTCTTAAATTCTAAAAAGGAGAGAAACGAGTTTTCGTAGTAGACTTTCTATTCTTATGTATTATTATGTTTTATGTTGTTGTGTCAGTAGCTCTGTCAAAATTGATCGTAATCGAAAAATTATTTTTGCTATCTACAGAGTTTGACATAAATTAATTTTAACACTAAAATTAAGAAAAAGTCAATCGATTTTGATGATTTTGAAAGTCTACTGTCCCTTAACCCTCCAAGTGTTTCAACGAGTTATCTCATCCAAGATCTGGTCAATTTTGTTAAGGACGAGATATCTCGTCGAGACAAAACTACCCTATTACTCCATAAGGGAATGGAGGTCCAAGTCGGAAAAAAATTCTTCCTTGCCCAGAACTTGTGACAGTTTGGAACATGTTATTGCGTCAGAAGCTGGTCACTTCATGGCAGTTTTCGACGCGAAGGTAAACCACCAAGAGGGTTAAGCGGAATACCCCCAAATAAAAAAGGTGCAGAAGTATTCACTGACAGTTAAAAATTGAAATACCATAACGAGTCATTTAGAATAAATGTGAGTCGTTACATTTCATTTTTTAGGCGTTTATTATTGAGCCTGAAGTATGATGATGATTTAAATGAACTTAATAACCAAACAGAACCCGAATCATCGCACACAAAACTACTGAACCGTTTCATGCACAATCCTTAGTAAACGACGTGGCTCAGTTGGTTTGCCACTGCACTAACAACCTGTGAGCTGTAGGCGCCACAAGTTCGATTCCTCCCTGGATGGTAGGTAGGTATGTCGTTAAAATAACGTCGCACTGAAGCAACAAACACAACGGGCTATTGGCGACGACCCGGGATCAATCCCGGAAAAGATCCGGGAAGGGGAAAATATCCGAGGACGCTTTACCAATTTGAACCACGGTCAGATGACGAGGTCAACACCTGAGCTGGAACCTCACTCTCAAAACTTCCACATCACGTCAACGTGAAGATATATGAGGCCGCGATTGATTTAATGCGCACCGCCCCCCCCCCCTCGTACACGGTGGTCCTTTGGTTGGATCGAGTTTCGAACTCGCAAACCTCAGGTTGCTACTAATAATCCGCTACTCTTCCTATCTGGCTACCTTGGTCCCCTCCTTCCTGGGTGTATTTCTGTCTTGTGTATCAATAAAACTTTCTTTTTTTGTGTGTATGACCATTACATGACGTTGTCTGTCTTGTGTTTGATGATCCAAGAGAAAGACTTTTCAAAAAGAATAATCCTTTTAGAGACGAAAGATGTCTGAAAAATTTGTACTTGTTTCTCGCGTTTATTTCTCTCCCCTTTAGTTTGAATTGTTCTAAAAAAGTCTCCTCTCCGTCCCGTCCAACACTCTCCAGCAGCGTCAAATAAAATAAATAAATAAATAAAAAGGCGACAAACCACCCTTTCAGTAGAATTCATAATGATTTCCCCAGACCCACAGCATCAAATGCGCATCAGAATCTAGCCCGTGGCTACGACTTATTAGCCAACCATCCCCCATATACATAAACGCACCGACGAGGGAGTGACGTACCTTGTCAGAGTACCATTGGTAGACAAGTCACATGCAGATCCTGTTACGGATAGACGTTGGGAGGGGATGGGGGAAGAACACAAGCAGCTCACGTGCGCTGCGAACGGCGTATGCTAATTGGGGGTCTCCCTCTCTCCTGCGAGCCACGCGCCCTGGATTATTGACTGCGGAAAGGTCTGGGTAAGATTACGGGGGATCGGAACCTTTGCGGAGTTTTTGTTCGGGATCGCTGCTGGAGTTGGGATGGAGTGTGCGTTTCGATGTCGAGGTGCGTTTTGATGTCCGGAAGATTAGCGTTGACAAGAAGAGAGGATTGGGATGATAAACATGTGAATTCTTTTTTGTCTATATCACTCTTCGCGGAAGCTTGGTTTTTTAGTTGTTTGGTTTCCTCCTTTCGAGAGCCAAAGTTGAAAGTTTCTAGAAATTAGATTGTGAAGACTGACACTGGGACATTGTGTGTCTCTAGTTATAAATTGTCGAAAAAGGTACCTAATATGGAACACTTAGAGAATTTGTCACAAAACACGTAAAACTTCTAATTTTACATCAGAATATGTATTTAACCGAATGTCCGGAAGATTACCTTTAACTAGAAGAAAGGAGATTATAAGCACGTGGAATTCTTTTTTTGTCTATCTCACTCTTCGTAGAAGCTTGGTTTTTAGTTTTTTGGTTTCCTCCTTTGGAGAGATAAAGTTGAAAGTTTCTAGAAATTAGATTGTGAAGACTGACACTGGGACATTGTGTGTCTCTAGTTATAAATTGTCGAAAAAGGTACCTAATATGGAACACTTAGAGAATTTGTCACAAAACACGTAAAAACTTCTAATTTTACATCAGAATATGTATTTAACCGAATGTCCGGAAGATTACCTTTAACTAGAAGAAAGGAGATTATAAGCACGTGGAATTCTTTTTTTTTTGTCTATCTCACTCTTCGTAGAAACTTGGTTTTTAGTTGTTTGGTTTCCTCTTTTATGGGGCCGAAGTTGAGAAAAAGTTAAATAAATATTTTCCAGAAATTAGATTGTGGAGACTAACAAGATATAAGAGGACATCGTGTGAGCTCTAGTCAGAATTGTCGATTAAAAAAGTGCCTAATATGGAACATCTAGCGAATTCGTCACAAACACGTAAAAACTATTTTTATAAACAAAATGTATATTTAGCAGAATGTCCGAATATGGTCATTGACTAGAAGAGAGGATTAGGAGGATAAGCATGTGAACATCTTTTTCTAAACTCTATTCCACTCTTCACGGAAGTTTGGTTTTTAGGTGCTTGGTTTCACTTTTGGATTGGTTGGGTTTTAAGGCACAAGATGCATGTTCAATCTGTCGTGGCCGTGGCATTAACTGTCATGTTGGTGTGGTGTGGAAGCTTGGAGAGTGGAGTGCCAACTCAGGTGTAGACCTAGACATCTGACGGTGGATCAAAATTACGAGGTGTTGTCTTTGGACCGTTGCCTTTGGGATTGATCGGATCGGCCCGTCGTATTGCTTCCCTATGACATAAATTCAACTCCAGCTTGTATTTATAAAATGAATTCTCGACTGATGCTCAAAACAGAAAAAATACCCTTCTTCTAACGTAGAAGAATTTTACACGAATTCCAGTAGGTTTTGATAAGATGTAAAGATATTACGGTGTTCCATATTACGTGCATTTACCGTAATCCGTTCTGCAACATGAAATCTTATTTCTAAGTAGTTTAATAAACCTATTTCTTAATAGTTTTAGCTTTCTTAACCAATAGAATGTTTCCTGATTCTTTCAACCAATAAATGTGATTCTATTCATTAAGTCTGTTGTAGGGCAAAAGTAATACTACGTTATTCTCGAAATCTAGTGACGCTCAGAACGTTAACCAGTTTAGTAATATTCCTAGATAAAAGAAACTTGATCCAATCAATCACCGTCTTGTATGTAGAAGCTGGTGCACGTTAAATCTATCGTGTCCTCATGACCTCAAGTGGCGTGGTGCGGAAGTTTGAAGAATGAGGTACCAGCTCAAGTGTTGATCTCGTCATCTGACCGTGTTTCAAAATTACGAGGTGTTGTCCTCGGATCATTCTCTTCGGCATTGATCCCCGACCGTCGCCAGTAGTCCGTTGTGTTGCTCCAGAGAGATGTTAATTCAACTACTTACCTACTGCATTGTATAGTATTTATACAACAAAGAATTTTTATTGAATATTTTTGAAGGATATATATCGTATTTTGAAATATATATGTATATAAGATTATAACGTCACCAAATGTAACGAAACGATATTTTTAGTTCAAATGTTCAAACAAAGCCATTCAAAGTAGAACAATAGAAAGTAGAAAGTTATGTTTAAAACGGGTTTATATTTCAGGTGTTATGTAAGCTGAAAACTTTTTAAAAGGTTAATAAATCTGTACCTTAATACCTAAATAAAACCAACAGATGAGAAACAAGGAATTTTAAGGAAAATCGTTGGCTTACAAGTGACACATTAAGTCAAAAATTTCAAGGCATGCGTTTCTTTGCCTTTCTAGACCAGAATGTGGTGGGATCTTTAGATTGGTGAAGTGTGTGTATCTCCACCAAGTTATGTTTTTTGCACATAAAAGTTAAATTTCTTCTTGAGAAACACATTTAGTGAGTATAACATAGTGAGTAGAATTTCTCCCTACGTTTTCTCAGAACCGTTTTTTTTACTTAGTGTGTTTTACCTGTAAGCCGATGACATTTTATTTATGCATATAATTGATAAATTTAGCTTATATCTGATTGTTATGCTAAATATTTTCCTTCCTTAATTTTTTCACTTAGTATAATCGCTTTATTTTTATAGATAGAACGAATAGATAGTTTAGATTAATAGATGAAAATAAACAGAAAATAAAAATGCAAACTAAAAAATACCAATAAAAAGAATTAATTTTCTCTAGAATTCTAAAGAAGATTATGAATTTTAAACCGCATTTCTGAGAGAAAAGAAAAAAAATCGCATAAAAACAAATTTTTTTTTGGTACGAAAGCGAATACAAACGCATAGCCCCTCCTTCACGTTTTTCAAATGATTCAAATTTGAAAGGATTACTTAAAGGAATTATCATATTCAAAAGGAAAATCCTCAGTCCCCGATCAGCAGAAAAAACTTTTTAAATTCCAGTTCTAGCTTTCTTTTAAATGAAACAGAAGCTGTTTTTTACAAGTTAATTTAATGCTTAATTTCATGAACAATATTCTTGCACATAATCAAAAACCATAGTTTAATCTGCCTAATGAACAGAGTTTGACAGTAAAGCTTCATCAAAATTCGAAGTCGATTTCTTTCCCTTTTTTTCCTCATTTAACCCGACTGGGACTTGTTAAATACATCAGGAAAATTTGCCGTAGCAAAAATCAAAGAAAATAATAATTTCCATTTAAAAATGAAGAAGGAAAAAAATACCGTCTCCTCTTATTTAAACCACCCTTCAATTATGCAATTTTCCTGTTTTTCTACTTATTAGTAAGTTTATTTTGCGAGGATTAGCATATTTAATGAAATTTCCTTCGCTTTTATTAATTAACTGATTTGTGATTATTATTTAAATAACACTGTGTATGTACAGCAAACCGTTCAATGTCTTAAGACATCGAGTTGCACAGTAATTTTTTAAACTGTTTTCTGAAATATTGGCATTTTATAATTTTTATGCCAGAAACAAGTTGAAACTTGACTTTGTAAAACCTAAAACGTAAATGTTCTACTTTTTGTAAGAACTTGTTCCATAGTCCATGCCATAGGGAATAAATTGCAGTTATTTTAGTGAGGTATAAAGGTTGCAGTCTGACTTGTCTGTTAGCATTCAGCTGGGAATATGGACTGGTCTTATCCTGGCTTAGGGAGGCACGAGTTAGTTAAGACAGGAGTTGATCGCCGTGCAACTTGAAAAACATTGACTTCATGGTTTTTGGAGTTGATCGCTGAGCAACTTCAAAAGCATGGTCTTTTGGAGTGGTCACAGCAACGTGAAAAACGTGGTATTTGAGAGTTGGTTGCTGTGCAACTTCAAAAATATGGTCTTTTTTGGACAGTCTAGGTCTCACCTTGACCAAGGGGATTAACAACAATAAAATAAGTACTTGTATTGTTGCTTCTATACTACTATAGTGCTGCTTTTGATGGTGAAGTCGAGGCAATATGGATTTCTTTAACCGTCGAAGTGGTTTTGACGCGTTATCTCGTCTATCAATATCTGACCAATTTTGTTAATACTTGACGAGCTATCTCGTCATCAAGATATTGCTTATTTTTTATGACGAGATCAAAATCTAGTCAGTTTTCTTCTAGCGACGAGATATCTCGTCCATCAAGATATGGCCAGTTTTGTTAATGACGAGATACCTCGTTGAGACAACCATCAAGAGGGTTAACTGAGCAAAGAGGCAGATTCGAATCTTGCTGTGATAATTTCGGATTTTTCTACTGTCCTTTAAGATTGGCTAATGAAGATAAGCGCGCTACTTGCCAATGTTCAGGAATTCAGATTACTCGTAGGCTATTGCTCGATCGTGGAAGATAATAGCAGTGGATTCCTCGTGGTATCATTCCTTGCAACGAAGACGCGAATGTGCTTGTCCAAAAGGTCACTACTCTATCCTTACATAAATGCATTGAGACCTCATACAAATCAGCGACCTCAGTTATGTGTAAAAAAATTAAATACCTTTATATATTCAACCTTAATGAATGTATTAAAGGGAAATGTTAGAAAAGAGTTTTTGTTGGGCTCCGTGACTATCCTAAATATTGAATTTTTTCATCAGTAAACTCCGTATCTCCTGAGACAAAAGAGTTTCCTTGTTACGTTCCGATTGTTTTTGCTAATCGTAATTAGACAGTATAAGAGGCCAAATTAGATTATAAAGCTTTTGGAAATTTATTTCAATAGCTTACTATATATTTCTATTTCGCAAGCATTTACAGCTCCAAGTCAAAATATTAGAATAATTCATTTCAAAATCCTTTAGCTTCATTTTAGAGTAGTTCATTAGAAAAAGACAAACAAGTTTTTGAAGATTTATAATTTTTTTTATCAAAGTACATTACAAAAATAAGAATTTTTAGTTTTGATGAAAATTGCATTACAAAAATATTTTAACTAATTACAATATTAGAATACTTGAAAGAGGTGGTTCAAAATATTAGAATATCTTAGAAATTTTCTCATTATTTGTTGCTTATTACTTGAAATGTTCTAAAAAGAGCGTCAACAGAATATTAAGATATTATTTTAACAATGGACGATTTGAAAATAATTGTGTTAATGGTAGCCGAAAACCACTCCCAGAGATGATACAAAGCTGAAGGATATTACTATTTTAGAAACCGTTTAGAGAAACCGTTATAGAAGTATACGGTACTAGCATTGGAAGTGGAAAGAACATTGTATTGATGGTTCAAAATCAATCCATGAAACCGTCGCCAATAGCCCGCGCTTCAGTGCGACATTAACTAACTACCTAACCGAACCATTCATAAAAGCGGTCTAAATACTGGTTCCGTTTTGACGTACTTAGTGTGCTTTCGATGATTCTCCGCAAGACGAAATTAAGCTCATGAGATCGAATTAAAAATCATGAATTACTCCTTGAGATATCCAAAGGTTAAATTAGACCGCAGTCGCCAAAACTGAAACTCCACGCTCTAAACAAAATCTAACATTAAGACTGCTTTACCAACTAGAAGCTTTTTCGTCAAAATCCACAAGCTCGTTTTCAATCAGCATACATCACTTATTTCGTGAATTGACTTTCAAAATCGCATTGTCGTCATACTAACATTTTTAAAACATAGATGTTGGTGGCTTCCTGTAACTTAGGATGTTTCTCGTATCTTATAAAGACAAGACGAAATAATATTTTTCAGTCTCCGAAATGGGATCGTACAATCCAGGAGGTAGTGATTTTTAGTGTCTTTGAATAGAGTTAAATTTGGTATGAAATACATTGGTTAAAATAAATAAGATCGAAGTTGAACTTTTGTGTTTAAACGTGTAACTACATATGCAGTCTTGTGTCTATGATAAGATTGTGAATAAAATGCACATTGGGTGTAGGTAATGTTGATTATTGTAATTTTTTCTATTCACATGACCAGTCCACTTTTTTAACATTAGTTGCATACCGAAATCAATCTTCAATCACCTTTAGTTCAGAAGTATTGAAAACGAAAAAGTAAATCAGAGCACAAAAATTACCATCCACTTCGGCAAGCTATCATGAACTGCCATTAATCCACCATTAAAAATTGTCACCGAATGTCATCTGTGCGCTATTAAATAAGACTAGGGCCGTATGCAAACCCTCGGATACTCCTTAATTATTGCTAATTGAAATTGGTCACACAATTGTTTCGTCCACCACTAATCTGTATCACGCGACGTAGTTTTACTGCAAAAAATCACTCCGGGAAATTGTTATTAAGAAAGGTAATTGCTTAACCCACCAGGTGGTTTATCTTCGCGTCGAAAACTGCCCTATAGTGGCCAGTCTCTGATGTAAAAACCTGTTCCAAGTTATCACAAGTTCTGGGCAAGGGACAGTTTGTTTCTCCTACACGGACCTTCATTCCCCTTGAAGCAATAGGGCAGTTTTGTCACGATGAGGTATCCCTTCATTAGCAAAACTGACCAGATCATGATAGGAGTGATATCATGTCGAAACCACTTGGAGAGTTTTACTGTGTTTAATATGCAACAAAAAACTGTTTATTTAATAACACCTTTCTTGAAAATAGTCCTTTAAAAATTATTATGAGGATCTCAGTAAACTTCTTTAAATTATTTTTAAATCTTTTTAAAAGCTTTTAATTATAAAGCAAATACGAATTTTATACATAAAAGTTTTTCAATTTAAGAAAATTATCCAGCTATTTTAATTGCATATTAAAAATTGTAGTTCAGCTTAAGACATGTCAGATATAAGACACATATAAGTCACATATAAGACATAAAAATATAATAATTTAAACGAAGTGGTGTCTGAAGATAATCGATACACTGATTGAATCGTTGCAACGATATCCTTTTCCCAATTACGTGATACAATATATATAGAATAAAATGGCTTTAAAACTAACTCAGGAATAACGGCATTTCTAAACAGCATATCAGGCTTGGGCTGGAACTGACAGCTGGAACACAACCCAAAAAATCACATTTTGATGTAAAATTAGCTTAAACCCTCTGAGAGTCACGTGATTTCCGAGAAGATAAGAATTGCTTTTAGAAAAAATCCTGGGAGTTTTATTGGTCAAGGTTGCTTGGTTGGTTGATTTGTGTGTAATTAATTACCACGGTGAGGTGACGAAGTCAACACCTGAGCTGGCAACCCACTCTCCAAACTTACATCATGCCAAAGTAAGTATTGGTCAAGGAAGTCAAAACGTTTTAGAAGATTAAAGGTTGCTGAACGAATATTTGAGTGTAAACCCCTCAAAGGGTTAGTGTTTTAGTTACTATGGAAATACGCTGGGGGTGGCATGCTGTAAAACACTTCTGACACCTAGAGGGTTCAGTATTGAATTTAGAGATTTGCCAGTTTGCTTTTAGAAGGAATGTAGTATTCCACATTGGTTGGTTTTATAACGAAAGGGCCATATTTAACCATGCTGCGCCAAACAAAAGACAGACAACGTCAAATAATGAGAATACGTACACAAAAGTTTTACTGACACAGAAGATAGAAATATATCCAGGGAGGAATTGAATCTGACAGGAAATCGAAACTGCGCAACCTACAACTTGCAGGTTGCTAGCCATAGACGTGAAATCTAAGTAGACTGACCATTGCTATTGAAAAAAGCTTCAAAAAGTGTGACCAACATGTCGAATAATAGTCACGTGACTGCTGTGTGAAAAATTGACTACGTTGCCCGATTTGCCATCTTATCGCCTTGTTTGGCGACATAAAATCTTATGACAGTGTAGGTGTGTGAATGCTCATTTCTGTAGAATGGGACAAAAGTAGTGAAATCGCAAAAGTCTACTATGTCTACCAATCAGATGATGAATTAATAGAAGGGTCACGCTACTACTAGTTTTGGTTCACATGATCCTGAGCACATTAAAAGGTTACCATTGCCCACTCTACTTTTATATTTCCTCAATGGCTACTAGCGCAGTGGACAAACCCTCTGAGACACGACGGCCCCATTTCACATTTTAACATGCATTTCCTCCAAAAATAATGTCTTTTTAGTTTTGCAACTATTGCAGCCCATGAGCGATACTCGCTGCATAACAAACTGTAAACGGAAGACAACCAATTGGATTTCTGTTGAGTTTTTGACATAGTGTCGACCTTTTCCTTATCTTCTAGGGTCCGACAGACTGGTCGCTGCACCCCACGAGGACTGGGTGCGTGGAGACCCTTCCAAACAGGACACCCAGGTATCCCAATCCCATTGCGAAAGCTACTGCTCCAGCGACCGTCAAAGTAGCATGCGCAAGAAGCATAGAAGAAACCGTACCACCTTTACCACTTACCAACTGCACGAACTGGAACGGGCTTTCGAGAGGTCACATTACCCAGACGTATACAGTAGGGAAGAGCTGGCCGTCAAAGTAAACCTACCCGAAGTACGAGTGCAGGTAAGTTAATAATTATAATATCAAAGATGCCAGTTTTTTCTTGCTCCTCTTTCTCAGGATCACATCTCCTTTAGGCGTATTCGGGCTTCACGGAGCCGAGGTTCCCTAGTGATATTTTCTTTTCCCATGCGGTTTAATGTCTTTAGAAAGCTGGGGTCGCACTCACGGGATATCCAAGCGATTTTTTTCTGCTTTCATCCCACTACTCTGTTCTCAATCCCCCTTTCAAGACATTTTTTACTTGACATTATCTTGTGTTCGGTGCCATGAAACTCCAAAACAACCACCCAACCTTATTGATTCTCGGAGTATTTATTTTTTGTCAAGACTTCTTAAATTTAAGGAAAACTGATTTCTGAATGCGTTTCATATTATGTCTAAAACACTCGCAATTAGCTTGTACTGAATACTATTGAGGTATGTAGGTAGTTGAATTAACCTCGCGCTCTGGGGCAAGACATCAGGCTATTGATAACGGTCCGGGATCAATCCCTAAGGGAAAGATACGTGGGCAAAAACTCGTTATTTTGAACCACGGTCAGATGACGAGGTCAAAACCTGAGCTGGCACCCCGGTCTCTAAACTTCCACACCACGCCAACATGTGGAAATTTGAGGTCACGACAAATTTAACGTGCACCATCCCACACGGTCTTAGGTAGGATCGAGTTTCGAACTCGCAATCTCAGTCGTGCTGCGCGAGATGGTTGCTGATTAAAATATCTTTAGAATGCAGCGATCAAGGGGTACATTAGCCTTTATATTAAGACTTATGTTTTGAGGAAAGACGCTACTCTGTAGACTAGACAGCCTATTAAGTTTATTGAATTTTTATTAAATTAAATTTTTTTTTACATGCTTCATTCATTGGACCAGTTCACATCTTCATATGGCTATAAGAATTAACACCTATATAGCCTTAAATGTAATAATTATTTCCACATAACTATTATCATACATCTTATATCCTCCGGCTACTGAAAAATCAAGATAACTCTCAAAATGTTGTTTTGAGTAATCAGCATTTTAAGTTTTGAAATTACGTAATAAATCAGGTTGGGAGATAAAAGTTCTATTGATAAAAACATTTTATTGAACTAAAATATAATGCAAGTAATTATGTACAAAACAGATGTATTTATAAATAAAAGTTATTTTTCTTGAATAGAAGGAAAAGTGGAGTTATCTTATTTTTGCAGTAACCCGACCATATACGTATGTGCTCAATTTCTGTAATTGAATAATAATATATATATACACCCCTGTAAGACTAATCTCACCATAAAATAACCTTGACGTAATGAGCCCTATCACAGCTTTTCATCTTAAATTTGAACATATGTTACATACAGGAAATTATCGAAACGGAAGGTGTATGCTTTCAACACAGGTAATAATGGTACTTGATACACATTATCACGCGTTACAGTTTAAGTAGATATTACTTCGTGAAATGAGATAATTCAGATTTCAAATTACACAACGATTGGTAATTAGGTTTTTTATGACACGAGGAAATGATGAACACCATTATGTTTAATTGCAACTTGTTCTTCGAAGCAGAATCCTCGAAAATGTTCGAAACCCGGTAAAATCAGAGATAATTAGATTAGAGCATTTACACTTCTGGAAATACTCGTGATAGATTCTTTTTTTTTATTTGTTTAACGGTAAATTAAAGCGTTCTTTGTTTTTAGAGGACGTAAGTGGAAAAATTATAATCAATGGGATTCAGTTTTTCGAATTTGATCTTTCTAATCCCTAATTCTTCATAAAATTTAGAGGATGTTTTCTTAAGTCATTTCGTGATAAAGCAAGTATCAGAATTTGGTATACTCTCCTTACTATTAGAAACAATAAAAATAAAGTAACACCTCTCTTATACAGAGGGGGCCGCGGTGGCCCGGTTGGAAGAGTAACGAACTAGCAACCGAAGGGTTGCGAGTTCGAATCCAGCCAAAACACCGTCGTGTACAAAGGGGGCTGGTGCACGTTAAATCTGTCGTGGCCCCAAACGTCCTCACGTTGGCGTGGTGTGGAAGTTTGGAGAGTGGGGTGCCAGCTCAGGTGTTGCCTCGTCATCTGACCGTGGTTCAAAATTACGTGGTGTTGTCCTCGGATCTTTCCCTCTGGGATTGATCCCGGACCGTCACCAATAGCCCGTTGTGTTGCTCCAGTGTGACGTTAATTGAAAATACCAAAATACCAAATACTTATACAGAGGATTGGATACTATACAACAAAGAATGAAGGCAGGTTAAATGTAATTCGGAAAAAATTATAGAAGAACAACATTTCATTTATTTAAGAATATAAGTTAAAAGTATTTAGAAAAAAAAGAAACGGATAAGAAAACGGAATCAATTATTATATAACAAATGCAATTGAAGGAAGTTTGAAAGCAAAAATTAGTGAGATCCATCCTTTTTTAATTATAAGAATCTTTCCTCCCCGATTTTCGTCATCTGACCGTGGTTTAAAATTACGTGGTGTTCCTCGATTCTTGCCCTTGGGGATTGATCCCGGACCATCGTCAATATCCCGTTGTGTTGCTCTAGAGCGACGTTAATTAAAATACCTACCTATTCTCCCTGATTTGCTTCTCATGTTGGCGTAGTGTGGAAGTTTGGAGAATAGGGTGCCAGCTCAGGTGTGATCTCGTCATGTGACCGTGGTTGAAAATTACGTGGTGTTGCCCTCGGATCTTATAGCCCATTGTATTGCTCCAGTTCGAATTTAATTAAATACCTACCTACCCCGATTTGCTTCCATTTTTAATCATTATCTGACCGTGGTTCAAAATTACGAGTTGTCCTCTGATCTTACGAGTAGTCTTCTGTCCCTTTGTGATATATCCCGGACTGACGCCAATGTCATCTGCCCCAAGGCAGAGAGAGAAACGGGATTTGTCTCTAAACCTGACAGGCTGCTATTCCATACTTGTAAACGACTCTCGGGCACGGCATTTCGTGTGGTATTTTTTTGACATTTGCATTTCCAGAATTAAGAATGAAGATAATAATTTCTGAAACATGTTTCTGTATAACCAACTAAATTTTATAAAATACTCTTTTTTAAAAATGTTTATTCTTTCGTTGTACAATAAATTTGTGTTTTGCTCAAAAAATTATTTAAATATATTGCACCTAATTACAACCGATACATTATATATACTGGGAATTCGCACCACATACACAGAAAATCGGAAAAACATTGGTGATGATATGCATAGAAACAAACAGCAAAAACCGCCAATCAAACAACGCTATAGGAATGTGAAGGATGCGTATTCAATGTGCACGGAGATATATGATTTTAATATTCTAACTTGTAAATTTTGTGAATATTAACAAATAAAATTTGGATTATTCGTGCACAATTATTGACCAACACACATACAAACATTGGGTTTTGTATAGTTTGATGTCAGCAAGATCTCTAAAGGTTTTGTATTTTTTTACCACACCGCTATTTTTCTTGCAAACATAAGTATCCACTGTCATCGAAAATTTTGAGCCACACACAGTATTAATGATATCTTCCAAAGCCCTCATTTATCCTAATATATTTCTAAAATCCAACCACTGATTTATTGAGCCATCGGCATCACAAGGGGTGAACTGACGGCTATTAGTGAGGAAGCATCCAGTGGGTAAGCCGCCATTTCTCCTAACAGAGATAATCACAAACATCCATTCGCTTACAAACCGGTATTCAAACCCATTACTTACTGGGTGGCAGCCAAACACTATTACCACTATATCAGGTACTCTAATATATACACTGCTGGCCACCCAAATTGCAACACCAAGAAAGACAAGAGATATCACAACAAAATTTATTTTGTAGATAACATGTTGACCAAGTATCAAATGATTAAATTTATAGACTTCTGTGAAGTGTGGTTCCTGCCAAAATCAGTAGCCAGAGTAGCCGCCATTGTTGGAGATCACCGCTGCCACACGCCTCGGCATTGATTCAAAGAGACTTTGGATGTGTTCTTGGGGTACAGCAGACCAAGCAGCTTCCACACGTTGCCAAAGTTGATCTGGTGTGGCAGCTGGGGATGTATTCTGGGTCAATCGTTGAGCAACCATGGACCACATGTTTTCTATCGGCGAAAGATCCGGAGAGCGAGCTGGCCAGGGAAGCAATTCAATCTGGCGATTGACGAAGAACCCTTGGACAATGCGTGCCACGTGTGGTCGCGCATTATCCTGTTGAAATAGGGCTGTGGGCAAGCCCTGAAGGTAAGGAAGGACAACCGGCTCCAACAGCTCGGAGATGTAGCGCTGGCTGTTTAAAGTACCGGCAATGCGTACTAGAGGAGTGCGAGAGTGATATCCAATACCGCCCCATACCATAATACCCGGTGCAGGACCAGTGTGGCGGTGCATAACGCAGCTGTTCAGCATCCTCTCTCCACGGTGTCTCCAGACTCGAATCCGACCATCGTGGTGTTGCAGACAGAAGCGTGACTCGTCAGTAAAGACAATTTCATTCCATTCTGCCGTCCACATCCTTCTCTCATCGTACCATTGGCGGCGGAAACGTCTGTGGTTCTGCGTCAAGGGTAGACGAAGCAATGGACGTCTTGCGGACAGACCACTCTGCTGTAAACGGCGTCGAATGGTACGCGCAGACACTGGATGATGCGGTACAGACTGAATGTGCTGTGCTATGGTTCGTGATGTGGCTGAGCGATCCGTCACTGCCATACGCACAATATGCCTATCATCACGTGAAGTGGTGCACTGAGGTGGATGCGATCGATCACGTCGGTCCGTCGTACCCTCCTGCATCCAACGATCACATATCTGCATTACAGTTGTTTGGTTTCGTCCAACACGACTACCGATTTCCCTGAAGGATAATCCACAATCTCGGTAGGCCACTATCCTTCCTCTGTCGAACTCGGATACTTGATCAAAAGATGATCGCTGTTTTATACGAGGCATAATTGATCGTTTTTTTTTAAAAAACCACAAGAAAAACACAATTGCCGTACTTGAAATCGTCGAAATCTCCAAGCCTTAAATAGCGCTTTGAAGTGGCGCCACAGGCGCGCGTGATGTGCGTCTGCGCTGAAATTCTAATCATTTGCATATCTCACCTCCGCTAATGCATGTTGTAAATTTCATATTATTTGCATGCTTCCTTCAGGGTGTTGCATTTACGGTGGCCAGCAGTGTAGATACATAAAACTACCATATACTCTAATATAGATACATGAAATTACCATGTACTCTTCCATACTACCATATACTCTAATAAACATACATGAAACTACTATGTATACTCTACCATATCACCATATACTTTAATATAGATACATGAAACTACCATATACTCTACCATACTACAATATACTATAATATAGATACATGAAATTTATGAAAAAATATTTAGTACACGTTGGTTGGTTTCAGGTTTTATGCCGCTAGGGCCACATTTGGCCAAGCTGCGCCAAACGCAAGATAGACAACGTCAAGTAATTGAGAAAAGAAAGGAAAAGGGGGGAGAGGATAAAGCAGAGAAAAATTACTTGGGCATCCTGGGGTTGCGATATTCATGTTTTATCATAAGCAGTAAAAAAACCCATGGGGAAAGATTAGATCACTAGTTTACCTCGGGTTTGTGAAGCCCCTAGACACCTAAAGGTGTGCCCGAGGGGTAGTGTGCGTTGGATTAAATTGTTGTAAAATTAATGCTCAAAAGACGTATTTTATTCCAAGACGACTGAAACGACTAAAAACACGTTTCTACGAGTACATTTTTAAACATTCTAGTTTAAATTATATATTTTTACGATTAAGCGAATTGTAAAATTCCTTAAAGAATTTTATAGTTATTTTAATTGTATATCAAGAGTGTTGGGAAGACTCCCATTCCATTGTCGGTGGCGCGGTAGTCCAGTTGAAAGAATTACGGATTACTAGCCGGTGGGTTGCGAGTTTAAAACTCGATCCAACCAAAGACCATTGCGTACGTAGGGGCTGGTAAATGTTAAATCTATCGTGACCTTAAATGCCCTCATATTGGACCGGTGCGGAAGTTTGGAGTGTGGGGAGCCAGCTCAGGTCCTCGTCATCTGACCATGGTCCCAAATTACGTGGTGTTCTTGGATCTTTTCCTTCGGAATGGATCCCGGACCATCGCCGATAGCCCGTTGTGTTGGTACAGTGCGACATTAATTCAACTACCTACCTACTTACCCATTCCATTGTCAATATATCACATGATCCTTCAGCTATGATGCAGGTTACGTTGGTCAAACTAAATGGACATCAAAATTCCCTTTACAAGAACCCATTAGATACGTCAAAAACAAGGAAATTAATAAATCTGAAATTGCACAACACTGTTGGGAATTTCCCCACCAGTTTGGATTATTTTCGAGTACTTGTAATCAATCTCGGAAATCTATTCTTGGCTCAAACATTAAAGAAGCCTTATCACTCTTCACCTTATCTGAATCATTAGTGAATATTCTCTTGTGCTTCACTACCTTTACACGTGGCCTGAAAGGATTCAAATAAAAAACGGAGTGGAGGCAACCTATTTTATCTTCTTTAGTAGTCATATCACATATTGAAGCTCGGATTTTGGTTTTCATCTTGTTTATTTTGATCCTGATGGTGGTATACGTTTTTTTCTACTGTCTGTTTACCACGAGAACTTACACGAAGTCTGTGCCTGTTTGTTGCCATAGAAACGAGATGATCCAGCCCCTCAGAAGATGGTGGCTACATCTCGTTTATATTACAAAGGGGATTCTTGAAGCATTCGAGTTAGTCCCATTATCTTCAGGTTAGCGTTCGTAAAGATTCCAAGAAAGTGTATTACATTCCGCCATGTCCGTTTCTTCGAAGAGCGGCTGTTAACCCTCCAAGTGATTTCGACGAGATATCTCGTTCATCAAGATCTGACCAATTTCGCTTTTGATTAGATATCTCGTCATTAAGATCTTACCGATTTATGGATGACGACGAGATCAAGATCTGATTAGTTTTCATCTAATGACGAGATATCTCGTCCATCAAGATCTGGTTAATTTTTCTTATGATCTCGTCGAGACAACCAAGAATTGATGAGTATCCGAAGAGAGGTGAAAAGGCGATCCTCCCATGTTTTGTTTAGTGCTTTCCGGAAAGAAAGGAAGACAAATGGTAAACACAGTGCTATCACCCATGCCGTTCACCTAAACTTCAGACTCATCCCCACTTAAAATGTAATAGCCTTGCTTCTATAGCGATCTCCATTACTAGACTGTCTGGAGCAGTTCTCGTGGTGGGCAGATAGCTTGAAATAACTATAGACTAGTTTTATCGTTTTTATTTTCTTTATTAGTCATTTTTGAGACTTTTACACTGTTGACCAGTTTTCCAAAGGTTTTATCCAATACTTTCTGTCCATTTATAGAAAAAACATTTCCTACCAATTTCTAATTATGAGGCTCTTGTTTCTATTTCTACCATCCAGAGCACAGTGTTTTGCGGTAACTTATTCCTAGAGCGATTTGGCGTTAGGTCCATTGATGTGAAATAAATATAAGTAGGCTGAACATTCTATTGAGAGGAGCTTGAAAAAGTGTGATCAACATATCGACTACTAGTTACGTGACTGCTCTATGCAAAATGGACTTGATTGGCAGATTTAGTATCTCATCGCCTCGTTTAGCGATATAACATCTCATGACAGGGTAGATGTGTGAATACGCATTTCTATAGAGTGGCAATAAAATGGTAAAATCGCCAGTCTACTACTATAGCGCGAATCAATCAAATGATGAATTAATGGATGGGCGTCTTCTCCCATCCCGTGAACCAATTAGATAATGAATGTTCCTTTCCACCCAGCAGACGGAAGTAGTCTAAGGGTAACGTTACTTCTAGTTTTAGTGACATAATCCTGGGTACATAAAAAGAACATCATTGCTAACTTTACTTTTATATTTTCTCTATGGTGCCACCATCGACTCATTATGTTGGCATCTTTCACACACGTCGGCATTGCCGGATTAGTTTGTTTTTGGCTGCGATGAAAGAAATATGCGTGCTGCTGTCAACAGACGTTAACTCCTTGGGCTATGGTACTTTAAGGGGAGTAAAGAATAGGCAAAAACGAAAGACAAAATTGGGTTGACCCTCTTTTGACTGAGATACTTGGAAGGCAGTTTTTACAAGCTATTTGAAAAACTTCAAACAACGCATACGCTTCCTTCCACGCTTTTTGTTTTGCAACCTTTTCAATGAAACTACCTGCTGCTTGTCCCACCAATTTTACATTCTACCAGTTCAATTAAGGTGACCAGTGTGTTCTTTAACAATTTATTCATTTTCGGAATAAATACAAAAATTTGTGAACATAAAACAAGAAACGCTCAAATCGCCATAAGAACAAAGACAGGTAGGTAGTTGAAAGAACGTTTCATGGGAGAAACACAATGAGCTATTAATGAGGGGCTGGGATAAATCCCGAAGGGAATGATTCAAGGCGACACTTCTTAATTTTAAACCACGGTCAGATGGCGAGACCAACACCTGAGTTGGCACTCCACTCTGCAAACTTCCACACCACGCCAATATGAAGACATTTGAGACCACGACAGATTTAACGTACACCACCCATTGTGTACACGACAGTCTTTGCCTGGACCCGCTGTTTGAAGATAGGTAGATAATTGGGGTAGAGTCACGGATTAGCAAACGGAGGGTTGCGAGTTCAAAACTAGATCCAACCAAAGACCGTCGTGTACAAAGAGGGCTAGTGCACGCTAAATCCGTCGTGGCCTCCAATGTCCTCATGTTGGCGTGGTGTGGAAGTTTGGGGAGTGGGGTTACAGTTTAGGTGTTGCCTCGTCATCTGACCGTGGTTCGAAATTACGTGATGTTGTCCTCGGATCTCTTTCCCTTCGGGATTGATACCGGACCGTCGCTAATAGCCCCTTGGGATGCTCCAGTGAGACGTTAATTTAACTGTAGGACTTTAATTTAACAATTTATATATCTACCTACCGAGATCAACACCGGCTGAAAACGGTGCCGGCGACCGAGCCGATGAAATCTCCCAATTTATTACATTACACTGACCTCGGCATTAGTTTTGCGAGTGTGTGTGAAAACGGTCTTAAAGTCTAGTAAAAGAGATATACCAAGCTCATGAGTCCGAACACGCTGAACAGGACTCCCATAGAGATCCTCCCTTGACACACTAACACAGTCTAGGACATGACTTGGGGAGGTTTATTCAGTGTTACATTTTAGGCAAGTTGGAAAAACCTTATGAAGGAAAGGAATAGAAAGGCCTATTTTGTATTGGATCACGTGACTTTAGGAGATGCCCTACCTTATTAGATCACGTGACGTCATGGTGACAGGTCCAAATCAGATTCAGATATTGATCTGATATCTGAACAGTTCCTTTTTTCTACTTCCAGGTGTGGTTCCAAAACCGGCGAGCAAAATGGCGTCGTCAAGAGAAGCTGGAGAGTCAGAACGCCCTACGAGGTCTCGGGCACGTCAGTTCCAGCCTCCTCAACTCCGGATCCCGCTCCCAGTCCCCCATCGGCACCACATCGGGCACCTGCACCTCGCTCAACCCCTGCGTCTCTTCAGTGGGTAGCCACCTCAGCTCCAACGCCCCGCTCCTCTTCGACCCCTGGCTGACTCCCTCCCTGCTCGGCCTCCGTCTGCCCGGACTACCCGGATTCCAGTTGCACACCGTCTACCCCAGCTACCTCACTCCGGCCAACCTAACGGCAGCCCAGATCAACCCCGATTCCACGAGCAAGATGAAGACTTCACCGTTAAACCTATCCCTCGACAACGATGAACAGGTGGGGGAGGACCATGCGAAATCGATCTGTGATCCAAGGAGCTCCAGCATCGCGTCGCTGAGACACAAGGCCAAAGAACATCTGCAAGTTATGAGTAAGGGACAAGTCACATGAAGTTACAGTGTGTGATGTGACACTTCGGCTGTATTCCTGAAGCCCAGGTGGTGCACGTTAAATCTGTCTTGGCCTCAAATGTCTTCACGTTGGCGTGGCGTGGAAGTTTTGGGAGTGGGGTGCCAGCTCAGGTGTTGAAATCGTCATCTGACCGTGGGTTCAAAATTACGAGGTGTTGTCCTTGGATCTATCCCTCCAGGATTAATCCCGGGCCGTCGCCAATAGACCGATGCGTTAATCCAATTCGACGTTAATTCAATTACCCCCTCTCCTAAACCCCAGGATGTAATATATTTGAGAAGTGAGATGAATATGCCCGATTTCACATTACTGTGAATAGCGAATACCGGTGTATGTTCACAACAGAAAACTTTTATTTATCAAATTAGATTTGATGAATCTATTTGTCGTTACACGTAAATGTGGACAGAATCATTCAACAAAACGAATCTGTAACAGACCATTAAAAGACGATAATTGTAAGGTTGCATTAGATTTCATGTCGCAAGGGCCGTATATGGTCAAACTTCTCCAAACACAAGACAGACAACGTCAAGTAATGAGCGTACACACAAGGTTGGTAGGTTGCGTTTGGATTTTTGTGGTGCAAGGGATATATATATAGCCAAACTGTGTGTATATATACGGAATATATAACTATATATAGCCAAACCGTATATATATACAGTATATATATGCATATATGTATATATATAGCCAAACTGTGTATATATATTTATACAGTATATATAACTATGTAATACATATATATAGCCAAACTGTGCCAAATATAAGACAGACTGCTTCAAGTAATGGTCACCACAAGGAAAGTTTTACCGACACTGAAGAGAGAAATACACCCAAGAGAGGAATCGAACCTGTGCCACCTACAACTCACAAATGCATAATTGTAAGAATTATCTTAAAAATTATTAAAAAAAGCTGAAATGTGTGTGTACAAGGTGATGAATGTGAAACAAATAATTATTGCATATAGTGCGACTCCTCCGAGAAAACAGTTGACCTTGATAAGGTCAATTTTTCAAAAGGTGGAAAAGCTGGTTAGGAGTAGGTTTCTGTACTCAAAAGCATGAATGATGACTGCCATGGATGGTTCCCCACCACCAACTCATTATCATTGCTATCGCTTTCGGCTCTGAATGATAAAATTAGAATTAGAATCACGCTGAAGACACCAATTGTGGATGCGCTTTGATTACGTTTCAACCTATTAATTAATTTGAATAGACTCGTTTAAAACCACGTGCCTCGATTGCCTACTTGTGGGAGCCTGGCTGTATTCAGAAAATCAATCTGTTATCAGCTAAGAGTGAAAAATATAGCAAACCTAAAATTCGTAATGACATGACATCAGAGCTTTTAGCATACTTGTTACTGTTAATACAACAGGTAACATGAGATCGAAAATGAAGTGACATTTTCAGTAGCTAGAAGAATGTTCGAAGATGCCAATTTTCCTTACCTTCTATCGAGTTGTAACTGGATCAAAATGGTGGTTTAAGCACTTTATATTTCCATACTGTTCATGAAAGGTACGTTTTTGAGTTTTCTGATACATCAAATAACCATACGATAGAGCTCAATACATTTCCTTTCCAAGCATGTGAGTTTCACCAACTCAGGCAAAGAATTTGTAACAGAGTAACATGTACAAATATAGAGTATAGATGTAGCAGAGTAGTAAAAAAGATAACGCCGTAAAAAGTAGACAGGATCGTCACTACCGAAGTCATTCGATGTATCGTGAAGAGAAAGAAGAAAATTGACAGTCTAGCAAAATTAGCACCGTGTAAACTTTATTTCTCTTTTTAGTTCAAGATGGAACTAATTCGTAAAATTTTTCGAGACACCATTCAAGCTCAGCTAACACTCCAAACGAGAGGGATTTCCAGCGTAAACAAAGAATAACGAGTGGGATCTTACATCCTATTGCCCAAATGCTCTCACATAATACATATCGGGGTTACCTTAAAGTATTGTTTATTGACATTTCGGCGACATTTGGCACTTAATCGAATTGACGTTGACTAATCAACTATCATATATCAATTCGGAAATAATTTTTTGGACTTTTTATTGCCGACGTGCTGAAATCGTATTCGTAAAGCAAACCAAGTGACGTCAAGTTCGGAATACGTTTGGAAGTACGTTCCACACACACACTACCGCCTACTATATTTAGCTTGAAAAAAATACCTCTAATAGAATTTCAATTTTGGAGGGAAATAATTTATTACAAATGTATATCAAAGTATATATTCGGTATGGGGAAATTTTGTGAGCAATGTTTCAAAGAAAAAATTAGTTTTCCGTAATTGAGGTTAAATTGACTTCATTCATGTAAATGAAGACTAACATATGAAAATGTTTTAAGTAATTACTTCAATAAAATCATTTTTTGACTATTTCATGGAAATATGTATGCTCCATGACATTCATTATTGCTCTTAAATCTTTAAGCAACTTTATTTGACCCTCCCTGGTTTATTTTAGAGTCCAAAACTGCCCTGCAGTGGCCAACCTTGGATACAAAAACCTGTTCGAAATGGTCACCAGTTTTCTGACCAAGGGGCACTTTGTTTTTCCTACTTAGATCTTCATTCCCTCTTGGAGTAATATGGAAATTTTGTCTTGATGAGGTATATTGTCATTAGAAAAATTGGCCGCATCTGAATGAACAAGATATCTCGTCGAAACCACTTGAAGGGTGAAGGAATGAGTGGAAACATCAAACACTGCTTAAAAATGACTTAATCTGATTGTGACATGAGTTAAATCCAGATTCGATTTTCGTCCTATATGATGAGACGAATTTCCACCGCTTTGAGTCTTAGAGGAAAATTGGTCTACAGGTATTAATGACAACTTGTAATTCTTATAAATAAATGTTTATCAATAGGTATTTGCAAACAAATTGGAATAAATTGTATGTACAGAAATTGTGTTCTTCGTTTTCTTGTGTCTTAGACTTAGATAATATTTAGATTTTTTCCAACTGTGCTTTCGGTGATATTACTAACAAATTTACCATACTTACTAACATACCCTTTTTAAATAGTTTTCTTATGAATCCAAAATATTCTTGATTTTCATGTAAATAGATGCTCAGTAAAATACAGTACAAACTGCCAATCATAATTTCCATGTATTTGATATCCGAAGGAGAAAGCAAGGTCATGGCAGCCTGGTTGGAAGAATAACGGATTAGCAACCAGGTGGGGTTGCGAGTTCAAAACTCGATAAAACCAAAGACCGTCGTGGATGTGGGGACTGGTGTCCGTTAAATCAATTGTGGCCTCAAATATCCTCACGTTGGCATGATGTGGAAGTTTGGAAAATGTGGTGCCAGCTCAGGTGTTGCCTCATCATCTGACCGTGGTTCAAAATTACGAGGTGTCATCCTGGGATCTCTCCCTTCACGATTGATCCCGGACCGTCACCAATAGCCCGTTGTGTTGCTCCAGTGCGACGTTAATTCAACTACCCCTGAGGAAAAACGCTTTAAATGTATTTTTAGCACACAATCCTCAGAAACGTAGTCTTTCTTATCCACCTATTACTTTTATTTATTAATCAGTATTACTTAAAGTATTATCTCATCACCAACGACTTTTTCTCTCTTAAAAGCAGAATATTCATACAATTGCTATGAGGAAAGGTTTGACTTTCATTCACTGACTTTCTGCTTTTCTCCTGATTTGACCGGGTCCGCGGACTGGTTGGAAGAGTAGCGGATAAGCAACCGGAGAGTTGCTAGTTCAAAACTTGATCCAACCAAAGACCGTCGTGTACGGGGGCTGGTGCACGTAAAATTTGTCGTGGCCTCAAATGTACTCACGTTAGTGTTGTGTGTAAGTTTGGAGAATGGGTTGCCAACTGAGATGCTGACCTCGTCATCATCTCACGTGATTCAAAATTACTATCATCTACATGCCTGCTTTAACAAGATTTGAACAATACACGAGTTATAGTTACAGAGAAACAAATAAACTTGTATCCATCTATACAAATAAAAAGGGAGTGTTTATACAGACGGTCAAAAAAAAGTATCCGAACATCTTCCGTTTTTCCGTCAATGGATTTGCACAAACCGAAAGTATCATTAGACTTGAAATGGCGTCTACGATAAGTGCTCATTTTCTATGCACAAGGTCCGTCTTCATATTAACATTCGCATGAACTCATTTTTTAAAGGGTAACCCCTATTTTTGAAAGCAGATTCTGATTTTCTGAGACAAAATAGCCAGAATTCATGAGAAATGCTTTTAATTTAGTCAAATCCATGAGAAGTTTTGCGTGATTTTGAAATTCAGAGTTCCTAACGTTAAATGAGAGTTTGGTCTTCTCTTTATGACTCTCCCAAAAAATAAACTAATCAATGTAATTTTTATGTTATATTAAACTATTAAGAAGCTTATACGCGTTATATTAAACTATTAAGAAGCTTATACGCGTTATATTAAATTATTAAGAGAACTTATACCCTTTTTATTTCAAAATTTATATTTTCTAAGAAAAATTTAAATGGAACTTTGTCGATATTGGAAGAATATTTCCGTTAGAAAATATCTGAACTAAGACTTCTGACAAAAATTCTTTGTCGTAGAGACAGGAGATCGAGGTTGCCTACTTTGCAAATTGAAGCTATTCTTTAGCAACTGATAACTGTTAAAAGTTGGTTGAAAAGACGTTGAAAAAATTCTGTCAAATTGAACTACAATTTTTGTTAAATGGTAACATGTTACCTTTTCCTTTATCTGTACTGAAGAAATTTAGTTTTAAAACTAGTTATGGAAGTAACTCATCATGATTCCTTATAAATCAGCAGTCTGTATTATTAGTCCTAAAGTTATGGCGCAACTTATCCGCTTTTGGACCTATGCGCCATAAAACCCCAACATCCAATCCAATCCTAATCCTAATGTTAAGGTAGGTAGATATTTGAATTAACATCACACAGGAGAAATACAACGGGCTATTGAGAACGATCCAGGATAAATCCCGAAGGGAAAGATCCGAGGACAACACCTCGTCATTTTGAAACACGGCCAAGTGACGAAGACAACACCTTTCCAAACTTCCAAACCATTCCAACGTGAGTAATTTGAGGCCACGACAGATTTAACTTGCAATTAATTCCTTCTTGTGGATCATATAAATGAAATTCTGCAAATTACAATACCACAAACATTTCCGAAACACGATATTAAAAAAACGATACCGAAAAGTCAAACTGAATCAAAACTTACGTCTTAGCTTTTACTGACAATGAAAAAAATCACGCGATTTACCGGAAATTTGCATACTCTCAATTTTAAGTAATTTTTGGAAACACTGATTAATAAACAATTTTTCGAAAACTCTGCCTATCGATATTATGAAATGTTATTAACATTTAACTTTTTACGTGTTTGACAAAAAGTATGATTAACTATTGTAAAAAATTCTCTTACTCCCAAGTCATGATATTTAAATACAAAAAACTTTTTGAAATGTCGGACATCGAGTATTTTTGGAACGTGTGCAGGGTGTTTCCAAATTTATCCACTGTACTGTACGTAAGTACATAAATTTATTACATTTTATGGTTTAAGAGTAACAAAATAAATTGATGACATTATCAGCTGCTGCACAAACACTATTTTAAATGAATTTCCACCATACGAAAGGAGACATCTGGGTCACAATAATTTTCTCAATAACAGCAGTAATCTACATTTGCTTGGAATTTCATAATTACAAGAATATATTAGACGAATATTTCTCCTTTGTAAACATAAGATAACTTCTTTATATTCAAATTAAATTAATTGGCTATAATAAAAATGAGGGTTCATTAAAAAACTTATAAGTAAGGGAAATCTGATTGTTGTGACACAATTAAAAATCATCTTGAAAACAATGCTGATTCTATTATGAAAAATAGATAATCCACACTCGCAAGGGCATCAGTTCAAGAATCTCAGCTTGTCAAAGTTGACTTTAAATATGTAGTGCAATTTATGTATATGAAACAAAATTTCTCCTGATAGCCAGGTTTGTGAGGAATATCTTTTGTTTGTAGCCAAAGAGGAAAATGTTCTTCAGATGTCATTGTCATCCCAATCAATGAATATATAATATAAAAGTGGTGTGTAGTGATATTTTTGAAGCGGTGGGCCCAAACGTTTTTTGAAAAGAATATCTTGGGGCCCAGATATTCTTTTCAAAAAGTTTTCAGTCAAGATTATTGCTTCATTTTTAAGATTATAACTCAAAAAAATTCAAAATTTAATTTTGATCAATGATTTTTTAATAAAAATTACCTGATTTAAATTACGACGATTGAAATCGGTATCCTCTGCTTACCTTTAACAGACACATTTCTGGAAAATAATTTATCATGTAACTATCATTCCACCAGTTGTCGCTCCCCCTCCATCATTCTTTGCTCCCCTAGAGTGAACCCAGAGTGGAATGAAAAGAAAGAGTGAATAGACGCATCTAATTCATTGTGTTCGCTATATATTGTTAAATATTTGCCCGTTATGTTTGATATGGGTCTGCTTCTAAATGTATTTTTATTTGAAATTGGAGTAGTGATTGCTGAATAGTTTACTTGCAATTTGTAGATTGTTTAAATAAACCATTTATACCGAACTTGCCAAAGTAAATTGATTCGCATTGACCACTCGGGCATCCCAAAAATCTGCAAACACATTACAATAAGTTTATGAATAAGGGTAACGCAACCAATGACAATATTCACTAATAATACACAATTGAATTCCTTAGAATGGCTGCTTAACCTTAAATTTTGTGTCTTCTGATACTTTTCTAAAGCGTATAAAAACAAGATACTCACACATTTTTATCATATCGGTAGGGGAATATTTGTCCTGATGAAATCAAAAGTTATTTTAAGTATCTGATAACGCAGGATTTTGTACATTTCGATATATCTCATTTAGATGTATATCTCTGAGGAAGTTTTTTTTACTCTCCGGTAAGAAATTAGAAAGTTATCTTCCATTCATACGCAAACTTATAAAAAAATCTTAGAAAGCTGTATAAAAATGTAGCGGTCTAAAACCTTCAATGCGGTTCGACGATAAATTCAATAAAAGGTTGCGAAAAACACTCTGAAAGTCTATTTAAGACTAATCTATACACAAGAAAAGTTCAATAAACAATAAACTAAACAAGCGCGTGTAAGGATGAAACAATCTGAGTAAATAAAATAAACAAAGATATGTTTCATAAACCGTCGGTTATATTCACCGACGTGTTAAAACCATTCAAAATAGAGATTTATCGTTCAAATCTCCAGATATTGCCAAAAGTTCCGAAGAGTCAGTGAAAAAGGAAAAATCAGACGCGTCTCAGGGTCAAACTGTTCATTAATTCTTATCTCTGTTGAGGTTTCAAATTTGACATGACTTCATAACATAGATTAGAAACTTTTAAACTCTTTTGGGACTCAATTAAAAGGATTAAACTCCCACGAAAGAGGTTAAAGTTCCATCCGATCCCGATAAAGAAGAGCTGCTAGCATATCTTGTAAATTCGATTGTGCCTCACCGTCGTTCTCCTTACAGAATCTTGATGCATCTGATGTCACACATTTGGGAGTGACTTGTCAATGCACTAGAAAGTGCTTAACGTCTCTTTCCTCCAAGTCTCCACCTACAACACATTCAGAATTTTCCTCATGCAAGAACGCGCATTCGGGCACCTCTGCGAGTTTTTCTGATTCTACCTTTCCACGACACACGACACCAGGCTGCTGAAGACTCGAATCTGGGTACATAGGACTACGATGGATAACAATACTGATCGAGTACCGAATGGTGTATCACACGAAAATGAAAATTCCAAGGTGGCTTTCATGCCGACAGAGGAACAAAGGCTCCGGTCCCGTTTGGGAAACCTCGACGAATTCTGGAAAATGCACAAGCAGTCTCTGGACGACCCCGGAAAGTTCTGGACTGACGCGGCCGCCCCGTTCTATTGGAAGGTTCCAGTTTCCAAGGAAAACATCTCCAATTACAACTTCGACGTGAGGAAAGGGAAAATATCCATCGAATGGATGAAAGGTGCGTGCACGAATATCTGCTACAACGCTCTGGATAGGAACATACAACTCGGTCATGGAGATAAAATCGCCTACTATTGGTAAGTAACGATAATTGGTGTATACACACATGTAGATATAGAGGACATATGAAAGAAAAATTTCTATTTTATTTATTAAAAAAAGAGTTATAACAGTATGTTTTAATAGAAAGAAGCCTGTGGTGCAAATTTACAAAACACGTGATAAAAGAAAATTTTCTGTGGAGCAGAAAAGCGAAGTTGCTTATTCTTTCAATTCTCTGAGGGTTCCACACAAATATATCCGTTCTTGTACGTGCAGTCTTTCCTGTACGACTTCTAACCAATTTTGATTTTTTTCACTATTGGAATATTTCCTAGGATTCTTTCAACTAATAGATACGGTTATTTGTGTTGTAGGGTAATAACAATACTACTCTAATAGAAATTCTCACGAAGCTGAGAGGGTTACGAATTTGACGGGGAGATAAGACTAGTACAAAAATATTGTACTAAAATTAGAATGTAGTACATTCATACGCGTCTTCCCTCTTCGAAATACAAAACCTTGAAAAACGTGAATCATTTATACTTTCGTACATTATATGCATGTCAAATTTCAAACAGTGTGAATTACTCTGTTTGAATCTATTTTAGATTAATTAAGAATACATCTAATATAGCACCTAATAATATCCTAATTAAAATTAAATGGCTTTCTAAGAGGTTCAGCCCATTTATATGGTTTTGTTTGTCAACGGTTTCTTAATTGCGATACAAGACCATTTCAAACATCTATGCTACGACCGGGATTCGAACCCAGAACCTACAGCCTTTTAAAAATTAGTGATATAGTTTGTTGTCAGTTGAAAGGGGATTAAATCAATGAGTCAAACTTCTTAACTTCATAAATAACTTATTATCATTTTAGATGTCATTCACTTGTTCTTATGATTAAAAGTTTAATATATAATCTGTAAAAATTAAAGCATATAGATACTATATTACAAGTGTACTATTAAAATATTCATTCAAGAGAATTTTCTTATTTGTTTTGAATTTCTTTCTTCTGTCAGTAAAACTTTCCTTGTATGTTCATTACTTGACATTGTCTGTTTTGTGTTCTGCGCAGTTGTGTTTTAAAATCTAAAATATTCATAACAATCGTTTTAGATTTGAAAAATACGTGCCTTTGTGCGTTTATTAAATATGCCTTATATTCGCCGTTCATTCAAAAAGAATATATTAGTCTAACCTGTATTTGAAATCCGGTATGATAATAGAACTTTAAAAATTCAATCATCCCCTCAATGGAATAATTTGTCGTCATAAGTTTGAAATGCTAAATATGAGAAAGATAAATAGGCTACTTGTTTTATACCTTTCCTCACTGACAGATATCCTACTCCTCTGAATTTTCAAAGCCTATGTAACATGGGCCTCCATAAGTATTTCATGAGAACTGAAAAATGGTTTTATATTTTCAGTGTAGGCAAACAAACTACCGGAAGATGAGGATTTTTCTTCCGGTTATCCAATGATCTCTCTCGATAAATAACGGAATTAAAATATATCCTAGTGACTTCACTTCCGAATTACTTAAAGGAAATAAGTTTTACAACAAAAACATTAGTACCATCTACATTTAGCTTTACAAGGAAAGCCTCTCACACCGAATTTTTCTTATATTTGTTGGGGGCCGCAGTAACCTGGTTGAAAGAATAGCGGATTAGCAACCGAAGGGTTGAGAGTTTGAAACTCGATCGAACCAATGACTGTCGTGTACGTGGGGGCTGGTGCATGTTAAACATGACGATGTCCTCAAATGTCCTCACGTTGGCATGATGTGGAAGTTTGGGAGTATAGGGTTCCAGCTCAGGTGGTGACATTGTCATTTGACTGAGGTTCCAAATGACGAGATGTTATCCTCGGTCTTTCCTTTTGGGAATGATCCCGGACCGTCACCAATAGCACGTTGTGTTGCTTTAGTGCGACATTAATTCATCTACCTACCAATATTTTTAGACCCTATTTAGCATTACAATTGCTATATTTTCTTTTTTATTTTCATCTATTGATTTAACGCATTTTTATAGAAGCGATAAATTTACATTCCATTCGAGAAAGATATCAAACCCTTCTTGTGTTTCCGTTCCAATTGTGTTCCTTTTTGAGTATAATGACCGCAAACACACTATTTCTTTTTCAATGGATCATCAAGAATGAACTTTCCTTCAGAAAACAGGAAAATTTTATAGTCCATTTGCCACACCTTTTTAAATATTCAAAAGACCTATCACAAAAGACTGCCCATTGATCTCCAAATTCCACTTCTTTTGTACATGGACATAAACATTAAAATCTTAGACATAACATTTGCCCTCGAAAAGCCCATTTCCAATAACTTTCAGAATCAAAGGTGAACTTTCGGACTTCGCTCCGAAAATTTCACGATAAGCAAATCGAGACGTCGATCTGTTTTTGAACTTATATCGGTCCTGTTCAATGCTAACACTGTAAGAGATCGAAATCATGGTCAAGTTCATATTTTCATGGTCAAGATCTTAGGTTTAAGCATATTTATTTTCCTAAAATTGGTCGTAAGTTTTTGCGGATTCTTCTAGTTGTTTTTCCGCTTAAAAATTTGTAAAAACGATTCTAAAAAGTCGTTTTTACAAATTTTTGTTTAGACTTCTTTCTCAAAAATGAGTTTTTGAGAAAGAAGTCATTAACTCATTAAACGTCCAGAACAGCATACTTTGAGTTGTTACGGATATACGGTAGGAAGCTTGCTGCATTACACTTACCTAGTGTTGCCATCCAATTTAAATCAAAGTTCACAGAACTTGGAAAAGTCGTGGATTAGCAACCGGAGGGTAGCGAGTTCGACACTAGCTACCCTACTTTTTCGCTACCTTTTTACTTGCCTTAATGTACCTAATTTTACCATTTCAAGGAGATGCGAAGCTAGATGCTCATTAGCCAGGCCCCATGTACACGACAGTCGTTGCTTGGATCGAGTTTTGAAATCACAATCCTCCGGGTTGCTAATCAACTTCTCTACGAGCCGGGCTACCGCGTCCATTGAGTGATTAGGAAATCATATATCAGATTTTCTTAACTCTGATGGATGATTGGTTGTTAGAGTTGATGGTTGGTTGGGTGTGCCTACGAATTTATCGTACACAATGGAAATTTTTTTTACATTTTTATTATTTATTCATATTTTACCTATTCTTTACACAAATAGGCCATTAGTAACAAATTTCAAGGTTTGCTACACTTTAAGACCTACCTACCTACCTTTGAAGGTAGGTCTAAATTATACCTTGACTAAGGAAATCATCAAAAACACGCGTTGTTTGTTAAATCAAATATTTTTTGTAACTTTTGGGTTAGTTGGCTGAGTTTTATGGCGCAAGGGCCATATTTGACCAAGCCATGCTAAACACCGTCAAGTAAATGGACATTCAAACAAGAAAATGTTTACTGACACAGAAAAGAGGAAATACCCCTAGGGAGGAATCGAAGTTGAGGGTACCCGGATACCACCTGCAACTCACAGGTTACTATTGCAGTGGGCAAACGCTCTAAGCCACTGCGACCTCTAACTTTTGCGGACGTGACGGCTTATTAATAAACATTTATGCGTGCTCTTTTTCAGTGATAGAGTATATGTAGTTGATTGCTCACCAAATATTTGTTAATATCTTCTGTTTTTATGTTCGGAACAGAACCACCGACATAGGAGGGGAGAGAGATTCCCCGATGCCATTGTACCGAAACCTGAGGGATTGAGAGTACCCGGGTAATGTGGAAAGTTATTTGTACGGCAATGTGCAGCCCATTTTTTCTCAATTTAAAAAATTAAATCTCAGCAAAGTTGAGCAACAAGTGTGCAAAAGAATAGAGACAAATAAAATATTTAGGCAAGTTAAATAACTTGTAATCTATTTAATTTTTACTTATATGTTATTCACGTTCGGACTGAATAATACTACTCCGTAATTTATCCACAGTAGTTACTTTTCTGCATACTTTTTCCTTTGTAGTTCCTCATAGAAATAAAATCAAGGGAATGTTGTCAGGGTATCATTGTCATATAATTATAGCTCACTTTTCAATAATTTCTAGAGAATTACTCAGAATTTTCGTCACTTACGTCAAGTAATATATGATTTCTTAATCCTTTGAAGAGCAGAGTTCTGCAAAAAATCTTTTTTAACTCTTAATGGGAGAAGACCTACCACCTTTTATAAATGTATTTTGCAAATAATAAAAATTTTGTAATTTAATTTTTTCAGGGGTGGTGCACCCTCTTATGTCTCCCCGTTCATGTAATGCACTCCTAGACATATCAGATGAAAAAATATTTTCATACCTAGCAGCCTGAATAATATCATAGAATACTTATATATCTAGCCTTAACCATTTGAAAGAGGTGGGATGTCAGACATCCTCTCTTAGAGTTAACCCAGGGATGGGGAGATTGTGGCCTTCTAAGTCCTTAACCCTCCTGGGGTTTGTTTCGACGAAGTATCTCGTCATTAACAAGTGACCAGATCTTTATGAACGAGATATCTTGTTTTTAGAAGAAAACTGACCAGATATCTTTATCTCGTCACCATCAAAGAATCTTCAATATATATCTTTATTATTAGACTAACTGTACCGGGCCACGCGTTGCTGTGGCTCATCTGGTTAAATTGGAAAGAAAGAAAAAAGAAAGCACACATTTCCAATATTTTTTATTTCACAATGCTTGTGGGTATACAATGTTTTTTGTTGTTCCACTGTCTGTCAAGATATAGAGATTGTCTGGTTTGCCGACTCTAGAACACGCAACATATAATTGTCCATGTGAGAAGCAATCCGTGTTTAGATCTAAACTGCACAATTCTAACGATTGGCCCTGAGCTTTGTTTATGGTGATTGCAAACGCTAATCGAATTGGGAATTGCAATCTCTTGAACTGAAATGGCATACCAGTTGGAGTCATAGGAATGCGAGGAATGAGGACATCTTCACCTTTGAAAGGTCCTGTCAAGATTGTTGCCTCTATGATATTGCTCATGAATTTTTGCAAGCCGCGTGCCGTTGCAAAGCTTTGTCTGGTTGATATTTCGCAACATGATAATTGGCACACCGATTTTCAATTGCAGTACGTGCGGTGGCATCCCTGGCAGATCGAGTGAATTTAAAAATTATGTTGGATAATTAACTGCTTCATCTGCTTCCACGACAGTGTCGAAGGGACTTGTATGTGACTGCCTCGCTTTGAATGTTAGACTGAATAATACTGTTAAGTTCGTAGACGTCTTTGTTCTTGGCGGCAAGAATAACTCGTTCACTCAGCTAATCGTGATTCTTTTAATTGGTTTGAATATTGGGAAATACTTTTTCAACCAATTCTTTTGACGTCACTAAATTGCAGAAGTTATGAGGCAATGAAATTCGTCCTGAGGTCAGATCAACCGGAACCTTTCCGAACCCAATTTCTAGCAATTGATGTGAGAATATCTCAGCTGATCGATCGTTTTGCAGCTGAACACGCATATTTGTAGTAAATTTCAACGTCTTTACGTGTCGCCACAAAGTAGAGTATTTCAGGCAAGCATTTATTTCGTCCGCTGGTGTCGATAGAGGAATTACAGGCAATGTTGGCCTGAAATCTCCTGCAAGCAATATTAATGCGTTCCCAAATGGTCCGATGTTTCCACGCAAATCTTGCAATGATCGATCAAGAGCCTCGAGCAATTTTTTGTGTGCCATTGTGCATTCATCCCAAACGATAAGTTTGCATTTTTGCAGTACTTTTCCCATGCTGGTTGCTTTGGAAATGTTACACGTGGGGGATTCAATGAATTGCATGTCAAATGGCAATTTCAAAGCGGAATGAGCAGTTCTTCCACCTGGTATCAAAGTCGCAGCTATTCCGGACGACGCAAGTGCTAAGGCAATGTGATTTTGGGATCTGATTGCGGCCAGAATCAATTTAATTAGGAACGTTTTACCAGTTCCTCCTGGCGTTACATTTTTATTTATATAGTAGACTAAAGTAGACTAAAACATGCGCGTATTCGAATGCAACGTTGTGGCAAAATTTCAAGGCAATCGGTGAAAAATTTTGGGAGATTTTGCGTTAGGAACAAACGAACATTACATTTTTATTTATATAGATATCTTGTCATTGGAAAAATTGGTCAAGTCTTGATGAACGAGATATCTCGTCCGAACCAATTGGAGGGTTAAGCGGCCCCTTTTGACTGAATCTAAATTTTACAGAACAAATCCTTTTATTTTTATTTATACGTTTTTGTTCGTTTTTTGTTTTTATTTTATTTTTAAAATGAACGTATTTAAAATAGCTCACTTAATTTGATGTCACCAAGGCACCTAAATAATTAAATATGAAATTGAATGAACTCTCAGTAGATGGCACTTTAAATCCAGCGTTCGATGCTAAGAAAAATTCAATTGAAAGGTCTGAAAATGGGGGGCAGTAAAACACCAACGCCTTCGGCAACGTATCTGAAAAATGCTTTCTTGCTTTTCTATCACTTATTACTATGAATCTACATTCTCCTACCCATTGAATCAAAATGACCGTAAGATCACAAATGACTAAAACCTATCTAGAGCATCAACTGACCTCCATGCTGTAACCAAATATTCAAATGTTTTTCAACAAAACACAAACCCTGAAAAGGCATTAAAAGATTAGTTAACTTTATAAAATGAACAGATTGTTTTCATTTCTTGAAAGTATTAACTACATAAAAATTATATTTTTGCAAAGTAATGTATATTTTTAAGTCTATCTAATTCAAGATTTTTAATGCAGCCTTATTAGATTACAGATAAATTAATGCGGTCTTCCAACATGAAAAGGTTCCCCACCCCTGGGTTGACCTGTCATGGTACTTAGAATTTTTATCTTAACCGCCTTTACGTTCAGTTCTTTGGAACTATCTCCAAACAATTGGAAACCATTTAACTTGAAACATTATGGAAATTGAAAAATAAAGTATTTTTAAAACAGAACCAAGAACGATTTGGGGATAGTAAGGATTAGTGACGAACAAGTCGAATGTTATATGTTATGTTATATTCTTAATAACAAACGAGTTTCTCCTTTACAGTGGATAATTGAATGAAAAGTTCACAGGTGCATTTTCTATGGACCAATGTGGATATTCTGGTATATAGAATGGACTATCCCAAGGTTTTTCTACCTTTCCATCAAGAATCCCTTCCTATATTCTAATGATCTTAAATTGTTGTAGGGTCACGGTAGCCCAGTTGGAAGAGTAACAGATTAACAACCAGAGGGTTGCGGGTTCGAAATTAGATCCAACCAAAAGACCGTCGTGTACGTGGGAGCTGGTGCTCGTTAAATCTGTCGTGGCCTCAAATGTCCTCACGTTGGGTTGGTGTGGAAGTTAGGAGAGTAGGGTGCCAGTTCAGGTGTTGACTTCCGCATCTGACCGTGGTTCAAAATGACGAGATGTTATCCTCAGATCTTACCCTTCGGGATTGTTCCCGGATCGTTGCCAATAACCCAGGGTTACTCCAGTGCGACGTTAATTTACTGCCTACCTTAAGTTGTTGTTTCTTAAAACTAGACAAGCTAGACCAAGCCCATGAGTTCATGCACCTTCAAAAAGTCTAAGACGAGCAAGTATTAAATTATAGATCCTCCCTGGTCAGCTCCAGACAACCCAAGGGGGGACCAGGAAAGGCCTACTTCATATTGCATTTCCGACAAGTCGGGAAAACACCTTAACCGATATCAAATGAAATTGATATCAAATGTGCACTGGCTAGTCTAGAGCATAGAAGAAATATAAAAGTAGATTGAGGAATGGTAACCTTTTCATGTGCCCAGGATCATGTGACCTAAACTAGTAGTAACTTGACCCTTAGACTACTTTGGTCTGCCCTGTGGAAACGAATTCATCATCTGATTGGTCCACGGGACGGTAGGAAACGCTCATCCATTGATTCATCGTCTGATTGATCCACTCGACATAGTAGAGTTTGGTAATATCCCCATTTTTTCGCCACTCTGTAGAAATACCCATTCACACACCTACGGTCTGCATCTATCAGTCACGTGACTACTAATCGATATGTTGGTCACACGTTTTGAAGCTCCTCTCAATTGCGATGCTCAATCTACTTATATTTCACGTCTATGATCTAGAGAGAGATCTGCTGACCACTCTCACCCTCGAATTTGAGGACGACTCCGGGTTACTGTCTCTGGTGCCAGTTGTGGATGGGTTGAATTTTCAAGAGGTATTCTTCTGAAGCTTTTTTTGGGGACAAATATTTGCAATAAGAGAAGTATTTGATTGCAATGACTCAGAGTTGTCCTCCTTTGTCAAGTTATCTTCCATTTCATTTCCACTTATGTTCACACGAGAAGGGATCCATTGTAAATTTATCTCACCAACCACTGAAAAACGTCTAACTTATCCTTTGGCGAATATGCCTTACTTTAACCCTCCTGGTGGTTGCCTCGAAGAGGTTTCTCGCTATTAGCAAATTGACCAGGTCGTAATGGAAATGACATCTCGCCATTAGAAGAAAACTGACCAGATACTAATAGACGAGATATCTCACCATTAAAAGAAAACAGACCATATCTTGATCTCGTCATCATCAAAAAAGCGGCAATATCTTGATGACGAGATATTTCATCAGTAGCAAAATTGGTCAAATCTTGATAAACGAGATATCTCGTCGAAACCACTTGGAGGGTTAAGTACCACCAAATACTCTAAATTCTTAAGGCTCAGGGAGAAGGTTTTTCCATGTTGAAGACTGCGCACTGAACATCTAAAGCATTATGACCTGCGTCGATGGTACCAAGTCTTTCGCACATTGTACCAAATGTAAAAAAGAGCCAACCTCTTAACATGACACCCTACATTATATCAATGTCAACAGCCAAGAAATCTTCTCCAACCCCACTACAATAGCTGTAAAAATATTTTTCACAACCCCAATGTCTCAGAATTTATCTACCACCGTGGGATATAAGCACCAACCAACCTTAAGTAGGGCCACGGTAGCCCAGTTGGAAAAGCAACGGATTAACAACCGGTGGGTTGCGAGTTCGAAACTCGGTCCAGTCAAAGACCATCTTGTACACGGTGGCTGGTGCTCGTTAAATCTGTCGTATCCTCAAATGTCCTCACGTTGGCGTGGTATGGAAGTAGTGGGAGTGTTGTTTGGAGAGTGGGGTGCCAGGTCAGGTGTTGACCAAATCATCTGACCGTGGCTCAAAATTACGAGACGATGTCCTTTTATCTTTTCCTTAGAGATTGATCCCGTGCCATCGACAATAGCACGTTGTGTTGCTCTAGTGAGACTTTAATTAATTACCTACCTACCAACCTTAAGTTCTAGAGACTACTAAAGTACCTATATTATGAATTACGATATTTTTTATAAAGCGTAAGTAAATTATACACAAGTATAAAAATTAATTACATTTCAGGGTTTAAATGCTAGTGTGTGACAGTATATTTATCATACAACATATTTTTAGTATACTGCTGAACAAAACCTGACGTGCCATAATATATAGGCATAATTTTAACAAAATGTTAAAATAATTTTATAAGAATATTTGATAACCTTCTATTTTGCATTTTAAATCAGTTGTAAATACCAGAATGAATACTTTCAACACACGCTCTTTTTTAAAGCTGCAATCCCTTTTAGTCTTCACTTCATGAAATTTAATTTAATTTTCAAAACCGTGGTTTAAATTTTAAAATGTGTTATTAAACGAATATATGAAATTAAGTGCAAAGTATATTTACCGGCATACAGATTCGCTTTCACAATTTTAGTTTGAACGAAAACTGAATATAGAATTAAATTATTTGTAATCTAAATAGAAATATTAGAAACTGCAAATTTATTTGCCCTCTTAGAGACAAAAGGGCATTTTTATAAGAAATTCTTTCTTAGCTGATTAAGAGTTGATTTATTTAACCCTCTGGAGGAGTTCACTCGCATAATTCCACCTTGCAACTTGTAATCTTCTCTGCGTGACTCCTAACCAATTTTTACCTTCTGGACTAATAAGCAAACATTTTCAAATTTCTTGGAAAATATTGCCCAAAGGATTCTATTCTAAGAAAATAAACAATATATCTTTCCAAAAGGATTCTGTTCTAAAGAAATGAGCAATGGAATCTCTTTCCAAAGCATTATATTCTATGGGAAGATGCAATTGAATGTTTCCAAATGATTCTTTTCGAATGAGGAAGCAATAGAATCGCTCTCATATGCTCTCATCTGTGCATGTACGTTTGAAAACGGAAGCTTCTGTTTTTTTTATAGTAAGAGAATAATCCTGTTGATCATTTTGAGATATGTGTACCGTTTTGTTTCTTCTCTGTTAATAAATGTTCTGTCTCGTCCTTTATTTATAGCTAGCTTGATAAGTTGCTATAACAGTTATTTATTTTACTTGTTTATTAAAAAATTCCGCTCTAATTCAAAAGCAAATTCACATATGGAGCAAGGTTATTTCCAGGAAGAATGATGAATGGGCAAAATATGCGTGTCGCAAGTAGCGACATTATCCCAAGGGAAGGAAAATTTGTAAGAAAACAGTTGCAGGATCGACTTACACTAGCAAATTGAGGAAATTACCATGGTAAAAGGCGCGTCCATTGGAAAACAGGAAAATTACTTCCAACATTATTTCCGTATCCTAAGTAATACAAAACTATACAGTCGTATATAGCTTTAGCTATATACCATATCGGGGTATATATATATATATAGTGGTGGGGTTTGGGGGTTAATTTTAATCTAAACATCAAATCGAAAATGTTTTCGAAACAGATGCAGGTTCTATTGATTAGGAAGGCGAAACAGGCGGAAAAATTTTCATTTAATTTTAAACCAGCAAGTTTAAAATTAAAACGGAGCCTCAACACAAAGTCCCTGTATCTTTTAATTATTTGCAGTTGTGCCGATACAGTACAGCATTGCCTTAATTAACTGTTACTGCCCTTGATAAAACTGTCAATGGTTTTGTTCAATTGCTTGCGTAAATAACTTCACTGGGTGGTTTGTTTGTTGGTTAGTTTTATATGGCGCAAGGGCCCCGTTTGGGAACGTTGTGCCAAACACAAGACAGACAAATAATGTGCATACACATTCAAGGAAAGTTTTACTGATACAGAAGATAGAAATACCCCAGGGAGAAATCGAACCTGCTCCGCTTACAACTCGCAAGTTGCTAGCGCAGTGGGAAAAACCACTGAACCCCGACGACCCCCTAGACCAGGGAGATAAGCAACAATAACAGTAACCCCAACCAGAATAACAAGCATGATATATACCGAGGGAAGTGATGTAGTGAGGGCTGAAAAATTTAATTGGAATAAAAAAACACAAATTATATCCTGACAAACCCACTGAGTCACGGCGACTTCCTACACTAAGAGGATAACAAAAAGTGGCACTTTGGAGTTAAGTCAGTGAGTAATTATGCTCCTTCACATTAATTAATTAATATTTAATTTCTTTATTTGTCCAAGTTTATCATATAGCTCATTTAGAAGATCTAGAAGGTAAGCTAGATAAAAGAATCAGTTATTTCAACGTCACATTACTTTAACCCTCTTGCTTATCTCGAAGAGGTATCTAGTCACTAGTAAAACTGACCAGATTTAGGACGAGGATCCATGACGAGACATCTGGTCATTAGAAGAAAACTAACCAGATTTTGATCTAAAAACAATCGGCAAAATCTTGATGACGAGATATCTCGACGATATCACTTGGAGGGTTAATCCCAATCTAATTAGCAAATAAAGATCAGATTATAGAAATCTCTTTCCATTTATGAATGCGCTGGATTAGCAGCTATTGATGTCATTATATATCAAGTGCTCTATAACGCACGCGCGCGAATTCTTATTTTTCTACTTAAGATTGAACACCAAATCTCTAAATTTAATTATTCGTCTTGGTTCATGCCCCTTAGTTATTAAACAATACTGTATCAAGCACAATATCTGTTGAATGTGCGTAAATCAACGATTTTTGCTATGCAAATTGAGTGTAAGATATATTTACTAATTCTCACTTCTTCCCATTCCGAATCTTGCTTCTTCCCATTCCCATATTTTCCATTTTAAATGCCTTGTGTGTACCGACAGGACAATATTGTGCAATCACTTTTAAGACATCACAGCCTGTAAAACGTTTTAGTACCTATTTTGTAATGTGAACCATTAATTAAAATTCGGATTGAAATTAGCAGATTTTTATCTATAAACAAATATTATACAAGAAATATATTTTTTATTTAAGTGAACAATGTGTGACTACCACTGCCCCACAATAAAAATTACAATAAACTTAAATTTTGTAAAGCATTGGTATGTTCAGTGGTAATAATCATAAGTCAGTTCTATAAATAACCAAATTTTATTTTAACACACACGCACTGTTACTAGTTCAGAGATCAGAGCTATTATATGTGCTCTGTCGTTTGGCTGCCAACAACTTCTTACAATTTGGCGCTTAGTGCCGTCTGGGGTATTTCACACTCCCCACCTGAACTCTTTCAGAGTTCACATAAATAACGGTTAATTTTCATCATTAATTTCAAGATTACATAATAATTGTACAGGTCTTTTAATAGTCCCAGATCGAGTTTTTATTAGACAGGAACGGATTTTTCCGTCTCTTCCTGGAAATATTTCTATGATTTTACCCATAGACCACAAATTTCGTGGGTAACGATCATCAAGAATCAACACAATATCATTAACTTTAAAATGAGTTTTAACGTTTGTTGGAGGACACACATTTGCAGATCTTAAAGAGAGGAGATAATGTTTTCTCTAACGTCTCCAAAAGTGATTAAGCAATGTTTGCTGATGTCTATATCGTTTTACCGTAGCACTTCTTGAACCACACAAATCTTCCCTTGAAATTTTTGAAACAGGAAGACCAATTAATCGCTTCCCAATTAGGAAATGTGCAGGAGTTAATGGTGAGGGCTCTGAAGGATCATCATAAATGTAAGTTATTGGCCGTGAGTTAATCATGGCTTCAATTTCAATAAAAAGCGTTTCAAGCTCATTCACTGTGAGCGTTGAACGGCCAACAATTTTTCTTAGACAGGTTTTAATAGTTCGAAAATGCCTCTCCCAGAACCCTCCCCACCATGCTCCTTTCTCAAAAATAAATTTCCATTTAATACCATGGGAAGCAAATAAATTTTGAACAGATGGGTGGTTTATGCAACTCCAGATCTTTGAGTTCAATTTCTGCACGCTTGAAACCTTTAGCATTGTCCGAATAAATTGTGGAACACAGACCACGTCGTGAAATAAATTTCTGAAAAGCTAAAAGGAATGATTCTGTTGACATAGATGGAACTAATTCCAAGTGAAGAGCTCTCGAAGTGGCACAGGTAAAAAGAAGCAAGTAATGTTTGGCATTACTGTCCCTAGTAAAGAATGGACCAGCAAAGTCCACACCAGTCACAGTAAACGGAGGAGATTGAAGCACTCGATCGGGTGGTAAAGGTGCAGTTTCCTGCGTACCAGGACTTACTCTGTACCTTCTGCACACGACACAACTATTCAAAACAGTTTTAACACACTGGCGACCCTTAATAATCCAAAACTGTTCTCGGACTTGGGCCAGAGTCGCTTCAACTCCGCAATGGAACACTTTATTGTGGCACTCTACAACCACAATTTCGCAAAATTTGTCTTTGCAAGGCAACAATATCGGATGTTTTTCCCTGATCTCAAAATCGGAAAACTGAAGCCTTCCTTTCAGTCTAAGAAGACCGTTTTCATCTAAAAAAGGGCTCAAACAGTGCACAGGAGAATTTTTGTCCAAACGTTTTCCGTTCGATAGAGAGTCAATTTCATGCATGAAATGTTTCCGCTGCACAGTTTTCAACCAATAACGTTCAGAGTCTAAGATTTCTGATGCACCTATTGGTCTATACAATTTCTGTCTGTTTCTGCAATTAAACAAAAAACGTTTCACGTAAGCAGTCACACGATAAAGTTTTTGTAGACAGTTATACCTTTTTAAGTCCAATAAAGGCAGGGGTGATGGCTCGATGACCGACACCTGAAGAGAAAGATTTTTAATCCGTCTTTCAGTTATCACACTCTCCTCATCAACAAGTACCGAAGGACCAGATGGCCAATTCACTTCTGGCTCCAAGATCCAACTTGGTTCCCTCCACCACAAGGAATCAGTCGCAAGCTTCGAAGCACGCACACCTCTTGAGATCAAATCCGCGGGATTGTCATCACCGTTGCAATGAAACAATTGCTGTGGATCAGTCAAGGATTGCATCTCAGAAACCCTATTGCAAACAAAAGATTTCCAGTCTGGCGTTTCCTCGAATCCAGTGAATAGTAATTTGCGAATCGCTCCACAAATATGTTCGTTTACATAGCTCAGGGAACAGTTCTTTCAAATATTTTGCCAGTTTTGCACTAATCACCGCCCCCATAAGCTCTAATCTTGGCAATGAAATTAATTTCAAAGGGGCTACTCTTCCCTTCGCGATGACAAGAGTAGTCTTAACTCTACCTTTAATACCACTGTATCTAAAATACGCTACACTTCCGTACGCTGCTGGACTAGCGTCGGAAAAAATGTGCAAAGAAATATCGTCGCACTGATTGTCAAAAAACTTTCTATCAAAAGATAGCTTTTCCAAGTGAAACAGTTCGTCGCACCAGTCTTTCCACTTGAGTTATAAGTCACTAGGCAATTCTTCATCCCATTTTAAACCTCGTTCCCATATCTTCTGCATGACTATCTTCAACATCATGACACAAGGACTCACTACACCACAAGGGTCAAATATCTTCGAGATCACTCCGAGAACATATCGTTTGGTGTTTGTAGCATTTTGAATGGAACCTTTTACAGTTTTTAAGTCTAACTTAATTTTATCCTCAGTATGATCCCAAATGAGTCCCAAGAACCCAGTCCCTAGACCAAAATCCATATTTTCCTCAAAACTATTATCTACCCAAAGTTTTTGAAGTTTAAGAGAATTTGTTCTTAATTTTCTCAAATGAAATCCAGCATCTTTTAGAATATTAATTGCATTGTAAGTTAACAAATACGCCTCATCGGCATTCTGAGACCCATGACACAAATCATCTACATAAAGAAAAGAATTAAGCATTTCAAAACATTGAGGCATATCTTCCTTATATTTGCCAATGTGAAACTTTAGTACACAAGCTAATGCAAAGGGTGATGTCGTTAGACCAAATGGAAGACGATTTAAACATAAAGTTTGGTCAGACTCATTTACAGAATCATGAAACCACAAAAATTTTAGATATTCTCTATCTTCTTGACAAATTTCAATCATAAGAAAAGCCTTTTCTATATCGCCTGTAAACGCAATTTGATTTTCACGGAATTTCAGAATTATATCCACTAAATTAGGGTTAAGATTAGGTCCAGACTCCAAACAATCATTCAAAGATTTAAATTTTTCTTTAGCTTTGCTACTACAGTCATAAATTATCCTAACTCGAGTTGTTTCTTTGTCATTCCTAACGATTGCTCTATGGGGCATGTAATATCCTAATTTAGGGTCCTCATTTTTGCATCTACTTACAATTTGACACTTTAATTGTTCATTAATTATCTGCTTATACTGATCCGAAATATCTTTGTTTTTATTCAATCTACATCTCAAACTGTCAAAACGCTTCTTCGCGACCTCATAATTCGAACCTAAACTTTCAGGGGAATATGAACAGTCTTCCCACAACAACTTCCAAACATATCTCTCACCGTTAAATGTCAACAAATTCTCAAATGAATCAATTAACAACTTGTCCTTTTCAGAAAGATTTTGTTTTGACTCCCACTCCTCGATTTCCCAAAACCGTTTGAGGTCAAAGAGCACATTCTCAGAATCCATAAGTAAACAAGAGTTCGCAAAGCTATAGTCAGCAAAATCGCTTCTTTCATTGCCTACAAGAAGCCACCCAAAACACGAACCAACAAGCGAAATTCCACCGTTGTTTATTCTTTCCTTCTCATAAATAATGTCCCAGAAGTAATCACATCCAACCAACAGGTCTACACTTGCACCTCCATTTGAAAGGAAGGTATCGGCGAGATTTAATCCCTCAGCTGTCAATACTTTTAAAGTTTCACACGAAGGATTCCGTCTGACAAAATTAGCAATAAATTCAGTGACTAAGCACTCCACTTCTAAACACTTATCCGGCTCTTTTCGATTGTGCAAGGTCAAACTAACTACGGGATAATTTTTCTCTCGAGGGTATTTTTCACCGAATGAGTATATAGACAATTTTTCATAGCGAAAGGGTTTTAAATTTAATTCTTTCACAATGCGTTTAGACACAAAAGATCGGTGTGATCCGGAATCTAACATTATTCTACTTTCCAACGATTTATTATTATTTTTCGAGCACACAATTACTGAACAAGTTTGAAGAAAAGATTTTTTACTACTTCCTAGAATATTATTGTGCGCAAGATATATTTTCAGACCTTTGATCAGAAACACCTGAAGTGATCGAAGGAATTCTTATTTTCGGGATCGTTTCAGCAGGGGTGTCGGAGGAATGTTGGGTTTTATCGATTGAAGACAGAGTTTTATACATTAAAAATAAATTTTATTACGGAGCCAAGTCTTATGGTTTAAAAACATACATTTTAAGAACAACAAGAAGTCTGATCAGCTCATGATCCCCAATCTTATCACTTATATACATTCAAAGATTTACATATTCTTCTATATTGATGTGCCCCACACGGCACTATAATTGGAGGTTTGAGACCGATTCCAACATGCGGCCCCATCGGTTGTAAAACCTCAGCAGATGTATTACAATTCAATATATATATTTATATAAATCTAACAAAATATTTTTCTAATAATATTTTTAAATTTATTTAACAATAAAGGCTTTGTTAAAAAGTCAGCCAAATTATTTTCCGATGAAATATAATTTACGTTAAATAGTTAATCTTTTATTAATTTACGAATAAATTTGTACTTGATATCAATATGTTTAGTTTTCTGATTTTCCTGACTATTTTTTGAAAAATAGATAGCAGATTGATTATCACAATATACTTGGGGTCTTATGTAATCACACAAACTCAATTCATTTATAATTCTACTAAACCAAATAACTTCTTTAGTGCAGTCGGTTAGTGCAATAAATTCAGATTCCATTGAGCTAAGAGCTATGCACTTTTGTTTAGAAGATTTCCATGATATTGGGATGTTACCAAAATAAATTAAATAGCCACTGCTTGAATGTCTGTTTGTGAGACCACATCCCCAATTTGCATCAGAAAAAGCAATCAAATTTGAACTTTTTACATTGGAAAGATTAATTTTAAAATCCTTTGTAAGAAAAACATAGTTCATAATATCAACAACGTAAGACCAGTGTTTGTAAGTATAACCATTACAAAACTGAGACATTATATTAACAGCAAATGCAATATCTGGTCTGGATCTATCTGACAAAAACGATAAACATCCTATTAAGGAACGATAGGGAAATTTCCTCATTAAATCATTTTCAATTATTTCTTCCTCTTTAACCTTATCAGGTAAGTTACAACCAATTTTAAAAGGTAAATTCACAAAACTTTTAGGAAGATCTTTGAATTTTGACATTAATTTTTCAATGTAGGTAATTTGATGTAAATAAATCGAATTTTCAATTTCTTGAAAGTTTACGCCTAACAAATATTTAGTTTTACCTAGGACTGTAAGATCCAATTTTTTGTCCAATAATTCGATTACTTCATTTATCAAATGTTCCCTTTTTGAAAACAAAACCATATCATCTACATAAACAATTAAAATTACATCTTTAAATTTGTAGACACAATTACATCAATTTAACTGAGAAAATCCTAATTTAGTTAAAATACCGTCTAATTCCAAATTCCATTCTCTACCACTTTGATGCAGACCATATATAGCCTTTTCCAATAGACATACTTTGTTTTCGGATCCTTTCAGCACAAATCCTTTTGGCTGTTTCATGTATATAAGTATCCTTAAGGTGTCCATATAAATATGCACTTTTCACGTCAACTTGACAGTGATACCAACCCAACATAGAAATCAATAGTACAAACAATAATTTAACAATAGAAAAATTCACAACTGGTGAAAAAATATCTTTAAAATCAATGCCGGGTTTTTGCTTAAAACCTTGAGCAACAAGACGAGCTTTATACCTTTTAGGTATATTGTTTTCGTCCATTTTTATGCTGTACACCCACTTACTTCCAATTATGGTTGTATTTGGGGGTGTGTCCACTAATTTCCATACTTGCCTATCCTTCATTATCTGAATTTCTTCATTCATGGCAGTATTCCATTTAATTTTATCCTTACTTGCTTGCGTTTCTTCATAACTTTTGGGGATTTCGACATTGTAACACTGAGCATACATGTCGTACATCTGTTGGTCTAAAAAATTAGATTCATCACTAGAAGTAGATGGCACATTAGAAATATCCACATTAGGATGTTCAGTTTCTGGCTTAAAATTGAAATTTACAGGATCAAACCTAATCTTATTTTTAGTACAGTACTTTTTAATATCATTTAAAGATCTCATTCTAAAATTTTCAGGAGAATAATAGTATACATCTATCCTATTGCTTTTATTTCTAGGTTTTTCGATTCTTCGCCAATTTGAAATGTTAAGACTTTTTAAGTTCTCAGTTTTATCTAAATCTTTAGAATCTAAAACTTGAGTTTCACTTTCCGATTTTACTTTTATATTTTCATTTGATTGATAAATAGGAATATCAAAATTAAGATCAAAAGAAACGTACTCAAAGTTTTTACCAAGTAGTACATCAACAGCTTTCTTACTTTCGTCGATATGAACATGGACTGTTTCAACTATTCTCTTCTCGTTTGGTACATATATTCTGTAACCTTTAGTTTTCAAACCATATCCTGTCAAAATACCAAGTTTAGCTCTGGGTTGTAATTTATTTCTCTGTATTTTAGGAATATGAACATATGCCAAAGAGCCAAAAATTCTAAAATGTTTTACTGATGGTTTGAAACCAGTCCATATTTCGTTAGGAGATATACCCTCAGTTAATTTGTGTTCGCATCTATTTTTAGTATGAATAAATGCTAAAAGTGCTTCTGACCAAAATTGTGGTTGTAAACCACTGTCTTGAAGCATAGCTCTGACACAATCCATGGCTGTTCTATTGAACCTTTCTGCAATGCCATTTTGTTCAGGGGTATAAGTTGAAGTTCTTTCGATTTTTATTCCTAGATCATTTAAAAACTTTTTAAATTCTTTGTGACAAAATTCTAAACCATTGTCAGTTCGGACACATTTTAACTTAACATTTAGCTGTCTTTCAGCTTTAACCAAGTATTTTTTAAAGTAATCAAAAACTTCATTCTTATTTCGAATAATATAAACAGTTACTTTACGTGAAAAATCATCAATAATAGATAAAAAGTATTTGTTTCCACCTAGAGAGTTAACTGGAGCAGGACCCCACAAATCCATATGGATCCTTTCCAAAACATTTTTAGTTTTCCTTTCGTACATATAGTTTCTTTTTAAGGATATTCTAGTGGATTTAGCAATAGCACAAATCTTACAATTTTTATCTATATTTTTACAATTAAGTTTTTCAATTCCTTTTACACAATTAATTTTACTCATATTTTCAATTAAGGGCATGTTAACATGACAAAACCTACGGTGGGCTTTTTCTAGATCTAAACCAGTTACATATACATAATTTTTAATCTTGGGATAACCTTTCAAGATATACAATTTTCCAATTCTGGGAACAGTAAATAAATATTTATTATAACTATTATAAATAATCATTTTGTTATTTCCCCATTTAATTTGGTTTCCCACAAGGTCAATACGAGCACCACTAATTAAATTTTTTCTCATATTAGGCGAGTATAACACATCTTTTAAAGTTATATCATAATTTCTGTTTCTATCTAAAACTGTAAATTGAATATCACCCATACCTAATACTTCCGAGGTGCTGTCCTTGTCTCCGACTAGGATCTTCTGTGGTGGTAGTTTTCTGAATGTCGTAAACATATCGCGTTCTTTACAGAAGTGGGCAGTTGCAGCAGAATCAATAAGAAATTCCCTCGGTCTTTCATTTGGAAAATTTGAAACTGCATAGGCACGTTGAAGATCAGTTTTTGGATTGTCCTCCATATAAAATAATTCACCACCAGGTTTCTGCCGATTGCTTTTCTTGAAGCACTTCGATTCGTAATGTCCCGACTTTTTGCAGTAGTTACAGAATGGTCGCGGCCCCATACGACAAACTGTCGACTTTCTTGGGCTTGAAGGAATTAATTCAGGGTCCAGTACGCATCTGCTGTGATCAGGAGTAGACGCCCGTGTCTCCTTGTATCTAGATGACTTGTTTCTTGTAGCATAAGCATCGGCCACGATACTTAATTTTGTGCCTTCGTCTTTCCGTTTCAGCTCGATTCGGCTGGATTCTGTTATTAAATGTTTAGACAAATTGTCTAGCGTGAACTCGTTGTCATCCATCCTGTATAGCAATTGTACCAGATTATCGTATTCGTGAGGCAAATGTCTTAGTTGAAAGCAAACTAAAAGGTCTGGGATTTCGAATCCACATTCTTTTATCTGTAACAGCTTCTCATGCACTCGTTTGCAGAAGAGTCCAATGGATTCGTCCTCCGGCTGGTAGCGGATTGAAAAGAACTCGTCCACAAGGCCTGCCAATCGTGCTCTAGATGCTGGTTCAAAGTTGGTCTTTAATATATCCCAGGCTTCCTTACCATCCTCAGTAGATGAAATTAAGACTTGATATTTTCTGTCTATGCCCTGGTAGATAGTTGTGTATGTCCTCTGTTTCCTATAACGATAGTCTCTTTTTTTCTTGTTCTGGAGCATCTTCCAATAATAGAGGTTCCGTTTTAGTGATAAATTCCCAGCAGTTCCGGTCCATTAGCAATACCTTCATGTCCGTCTTCCACGTGGCATAGTTGAAATCCGATAACTTCGGGAAGGAAAACATGGACATTTCTTGAATACCCATCATACTGGAAACCGGTAGTGGCAGAATTCAGGTTCAGCTTAAGGTCTGTGGCCCATAACCAATTGTTGGGTTTTATCGATTGAAGACAGAGTTTTATACATTAAAAATAAATTTTATTACGGAGCCAAGTCTTATGGTTTAAAAACATACATTTTAAGAACAACAAGAAGTCTGATCAGCTCATGATCCCCAATCTTATCACTTATATACATTCAAAGATTTACATATTCTTCTATATTGATGTGCCCCACACGGCACTATAATTGGAGGTTTGAGACCGATTCCAACAAGGAATAGGGTGGAGAAAGAACATTTTTGTTGTTCCTCTACACAATACCTCATGATGCGAATTAGACTTACATTTTTTACAGTTTATCCTAGATTTACAAGAAATGCTCATATGATATTTTTCAAAACAAAGAAAACACCTACCTTCAAACTTTAATCTATCGAATTTTTCTACAGCACTAGTTTTTCTACAATTAATCGATTCATGAAACCCGAAACAAAATATACATTTATCTTTTATTTGCGTATTTAAAGCTGCCGCGGTTGGGGTATATCTAGGTTTGTAATTATTCTTTCGATAGTTTGGAAATGGTTGCCGATTAGTCTCAAAAGTTTTAGCATTACCATTTGAACTTTCCGTGATTTCCCTGGATTCTACTTCATTTTTTACGAAATTTATTATTTCACCAATTTCACAAGATTTACTTTTATTTCTTTTACGATGGAAATCTAAAACCAAATCTTGGGGCAATAACTTAAGAATGATAGGATTTAACAAATGTCCGTACGAACCTTCAGTTACATTAAGTGAACGTAGGTTTCTAATATTTACTTCAATTTCATCATACAATTTACGTAACCCTTTAACATTATATGAGGTTTTCACCGATTCTAAGTTCAATATAATTTTGACATATAAGAATTAATAATAACGTCAGTTTTACCGTATCTATCTTTCAAAAGTTGCATGCACGAATCATAATTTTTCTCATTTAATTCGAACCCAGCAACAACACTATAAGCAGGTCCTACCAATAATGTTTTCAAATATTGAAACTTTTCAATCTTAGAAAGTAAATAATTCTCACCAACTGCATTATTAAAACAATTAAGGAACTCCAAAAATTTGCTAGAATCACCATTAAATTTCGATATTTCTAACTTTGGCAATTTCAATGCAGTCCTTGTTTCTGAAATAAAGGAAGAATTATTTGCCAAAACAGTTTCTGATGAATTTTGTGTTCTCATCAACTCTTTAATTTTGGATTTTACTTTTACTTTAGTTACCAAAATTTTATCTTCATACTCTTCGGACGATTTAATCTCTCTTCTGAACCTTTCAGGGTCATCTATCAAATCTTCAATATCGGAATCGTAACTCTTCAAATTTTGCTCTTTAGTTTCTAAAAGTTCAAGAAGTTCAGTTAAAGCATCTAACCCTTCGTTAAGAGTTTCTTGACTTTTATTGACTAACTTCGTAACTGCACTTCGGACGTTACCGCGCTTCTCAATCAATTTATTTACCTTATCCATTTTAAATAAGTTCTATTTCAGTATAAATTTTCTAACAAATTCAAATCCTCACCTTTGTACTCCAAAAGGTAAATAAATATCTCACCACATTTACTTCAAAGCAGGATCTAATTCTCGCGTTCTCCAAACACGAATAATCCAAACAGTTGGTAAAGCATCAAGCTGGATCTTCATACACAACACGATCACAATTTCCCAATTTTCAAAACTTCCCGGCCGATGCACCAATGTAAAGCATTGGTATGTTCAGTGGTAATAATCATAAGTCAGTTCTATAAATAACCAAATTTTATTTTAACACACACGCACTGTTACTAGTTCAGAGATCAGAGCTATTATATGTGCTCTGTCGTTTGGCTGCCAACAACTTCTTACAATTTGGCGCTTAGTGCCGTCTGGGGTATTTCACAAATTTTGCATGAATGTAATCTCCAATTACCTGAATTTAGAAGTTTAAAAATAGTTGTGAATAGTTTCACTTACGTATTTATATTACGGGGGTTTCTTGTTTATATAAAGTCACATTTAGAAACTTCACTGTCTTCACGAACTGATATTTCTTAGGCACGAATAGGATTTGAATGTGTTTGTTACAACCTTATTTCTCAGCTTATTCTTCTTTGGGTTATATTTTTATATTTAGTCCCCATGATATAAATTTACAAAAATATTTGTTTAGTTAAATTCATATTTTTCTTGGAAAACTTTGTTTTCATCTCAAATGGAGACTTTTTTATCGTACTTACAAAAATATTTATTTTATTTTCTGAAAATATTAGTATGACGTTAAAGAAAACAAAAGGATCTTTGAGCTCATTGTTATCAAACTTTATCGTGTTATATTTCGAAACATCGTCTGCACTCTGATTATGATAGTCTATCATCCCGCCACTATTCTATCAGACAGATATAGCTTTCTCTGAACATATTTAGTATAAGTTCTACTTTGCTGTCTACTAAAACATCAAAAATCTACAGTCTGCATTAAACCTAGTAGTGCAGTACGTTCATCGATAGTTATAGAATTTGCTATCCAGAGCAAACTAACCTTCACCACTATCAATGTCAAAATCCGACAATCTTAGATGACTTTTACATTCATGGAGTCATCTAATTTGCTCGTAAACCTACTAGGGGCCTTCGTGCCTCAGTGGGTATGCCCACTGCGCTAGCATTTCCTACGACTTGTAGGTGGTGCAGGTTCGATTCCTGTCAGGTGCATTCCTCCTGGGGTTATTTCTCTCTTCTGTGTCAGTAAAACTTTCATTGTATTGTATGTCTTGTGTCTGGAGCAGCATGGCCAAATATAGCCCTTGCGACATAAAAGAAACCCAATCAACCAACTTTAACCTACTATTTATAGAGACGTATTCGAGAATGAACCCTTGGGGTCTGAGTCCACTCGGAAATCTTTCGAAACGATAAATAAACAAACCCAAAAGTTCGATTTCTGATGAGATAAAATAAGGTAGATATGTCTGCAGAAGAAATCGAAAAATTCGAATCAATTCAATCCAACCTAATTTTTTTCTGAATACATGCTCTTGTGTTTAGTGTATATGAATAACAAATTGAAAACAAACACATAGCAAAAAGAAACAAATGAAAATATTTTTAAGAGGCTAAACGTTGAAGATAATTCCGTGGTATTGGCTTATCATTTTACGATTAACTGTAAAGCCTGTTGAAATAGGAGTACAGCGGGCTGTAGAAATCACCCATTGCTATTCAAGTTTTTGTTTTTATCTTTTGAGTTATCGTAAATAATTATAATAATAAGTAATAATAATTAATAAGTAATAATAATTAATAAGTAATAATAATTAATAAGTAATAATAAGTAATAAGTAATAATAAGTAATAATAATTAATAATAAGTAATAATAATTAATAAGTAATAATAATTATAAATAATAAGTGCAAATTTAAACATATCCTTGATTTGCTTCATTCTTCATGAATATTAATTCAACTATATTACTCAGAATATTAAGACTATTGATAAATCTTACAAACCCAAAATACTTGTCTGTCTCAGCAATAATCTTACCAAAACAGTAATACAGAACTCAATATCTCGATTAAACTCGCAGATCAAAACTACATCTAAATTAATAATTCTAGAAGGAACTAAAAAATTAATAAATATATTCTGGCGTTGTCAGACATAGAAAATTATAAACGTATTTAACTTAATTATACTATCTCATGCGCGTTTTCACTCAGTTTCTGTATCAATATCGCTTGCGCTTTCTATTATCTATACATATAAAGCAGAGTTGGCGTCTGCCTGTATGTTCTCTATACAGATCTACACCGTTTGACCAATCCACACCAAATTTGGTACACTTATACTTTGAAATCTTGCGAGTAACGCAAACTACATATTAAACCCCGTTCTATTTAATCTAGGTGTGCAGAGGGGGCTAAATCAATTCGAAATTACCTTAGGAAAAACATTGAGCATAAAACGATTGCGGTACATAACTCCGTCTGTTTTACCAGTATTGATCGAAAATCAAATTTTCTAATAAAATTGTTTTACCAGTATTGCTCGAAAAACAATTTTTTTCCGGAACGTTATATTTAAACAATTAAAAATTCTAATTATGTTTGAACTGAATTTTTTTTATTTCTTTCCACAATATAAATAATTTAGGAATATTTGAATGATGAAAAATGGATATTTAAAATACTTAATTTTACACAACTTGCATTTTGTTAGGAAACACGAAAAGCCAAAACAAAAACTCATTGATAAAAGCACAATTTTGCAATTCAGTATCTGGCAACACCCGAATTAATGTTTTATTTTATAAATTAGATGTAGAATTTCGTGGTTGTGTATTTGAGTTAAGACAGAAATGTTGCGGTTATATTTGAGCATTTCTAAGTTCTGTAAATTTATGTTCTTTTGTAAATAATTCATTGTCTATCAATATTTTTCAAGCGTCTTTTTCGAATTTCTCTATTTCAGAACATTCTCAAGACGTCGAAATTCAACACGCTTGCTCAGATCTTTCGTTTTTCAGAATTCGACATTTCTCAATGACCAGAACTTCGTTTCTGTTCGTATTTATATGTTCCATTATTTTCCATATTACAGATATATTATTTAGGAGTTAAATTGTAATGAATTATTTTATTTTCTTTCAAATACCACTAGATATGGGTAATTTCTTGGTTGTATATGTATATTTTTCGACGAACTTTTCTTAAGTCTTTGGTTAAATATGTTATAGTTTGTAGAATTCTGTTTCATAAAATAAATGAAAACTTTTTTAAGTAAGGTATATAACTTCTTATTTTAAAATGACTGATAAAGTTAAAATAAAGTTATTCTAAAATAAGATATGTTCAGATATTTCTAAATTTTGTCATATTTTCATGACAAGACGATTAAAATCAATTTAATTTACATTTGTTTTTCATGTTTCATGGGTATTATTGAAAGATGTACTCCATAGTCAAGTAACTACATCTATCATTGTGTAGAAGCTATGAAAAAGTTAAAACAATATTAAAAATATTTTCTGTTCATTTAAATGATGCTTGCATTTTTCTATGAAACAGAATCAACATTTAACCAATTCAACCCGAGCATCGCCGGGTAGTTCTGCTAGTTTTATCATAAATATCGTTTGCATTATCGTTTCCATACATCTATGTTATGATTTAATATTTGTTTTTGTGCCGACCAATTTCTTGCGAAAGTATTTTAATATAACTTTAATCAATGAGATAGAGCGAGGATTAACACTGATCTGCGTATGTCATCTCAAGTTTGCCTTTTATATATAGACTAGCAGAATTACCCGGCGTTGCTTGGGTTGAAATGATTAAATGTTGATTGAAAAGTGATTCGAATAATCATTTTTCTTTTAGAAAAATGCAAAAATCATTTAAGTGTACGGAAAATAATTTTTTAACATCGTCTGAACTTTTTCATAGCGTCTACAATTTACTTCAGACGCATATATATATATATATATATATATATATATATATATATATATATATATATATATATATATATATATATATATATATATATATATACATAATGTATCCATCCATATAATTTATTTCATATTCATCGCACTCCTGCTGTGAGACAAATTACAAAAGTTTTTTCTAAGGTGACTACTTCAGAAGTCGATTTAAAAATATCTTTGAACTACAACGTATAGCTACCCGTTTTAATTTAACGTAACCTATCTTATTTTAAAATATTTTAATTTTAATTTTAATTTTAATGGTCATTTAAAATAAGAAGTTACACACCATATATAAAAATATTTTGTATAGTTTATTTATTTCTATGAAACAAAATTCTACAAACCATTTGATATTCAACCATAGACTTAAGGAAAGTTGGTCGAAATATACATATAAGGCCAAGAAATTACTCGTGTCTAGTGATATTTTGCAGAAAATAATTCATTCAAATTTAACTCTTAAATAATATATCTGCAATATGTAAAATACTGGAACACAGGAAATACGAACAAAACCGAAATTCCGATCATTTAAAAAATGCAGAATTCTAAAAAACGAAAGATATGAGCAAGCGTATCGAATTTCAATTTCCTGAGTATATTCTGAAATAGAGAAATTCGAAAAAAATAAATTTGAAGATATTGATAAAGACAATAATGATTTAATTTACGAAAAAAGAACATAAATTTATAAAACTTAGAAGTGATCAAATATGATAGAAACGTATCGTTGTCTTAACTCAAATACTCAAATTCGGAATTCCAAGTCAAATTTATAAAATAAAACACATTAATTCTGACGCTCTCCCAGATACGGAATAGCAAAATTACGCTTTTATGATCAATGTGTTTTTTGATGGGACTTTTCGTGTTCCATTACAAAATGTAACAAATGTAGAATAGAGCATTCGCAGGTGACGTCACGATCAGTTATTTTTCTTAACTGTTAACTGCTGTAGGACAAACAAATTGTTATGCATTGGGAAGTTTTATGTAGTGGGAAGTTTTGAAAACTAAATAATGTCCAATACACCATAAATTGATCTTTGGAAAATCTTCAGGATTCGAAGAGGCGTTTGGATTGTCCAAATCATACGGATCCATTCCGTTAATGATAGATATTTTTTTATCGTAGCGATTTCGCACCTGAAACATCCATGCTTACTAATGGAACAGAAGCCATTGCTTGTCCTACAGCAACGGTTGCTAGGGACGTCATTCCGGCGTTGCTATGGTCAGACCACGTGGTTGCGAGTGCTCTATTAAATATTTTAAATACCCTTTTTTCATCAATCAAGTATTCATTTTTTTTGGGGGGGGGAGAAATAAAAAATCAGTTCAAACAAATATTAGAATTTAATTTGTTTTTGAAAAAATTGTTTTTCGAGCAATACTGTTAAAACAATTTTATTGAAAAGTTGTTTTTGTTTCTATCAATACTGGTAAAACAAACTGAGTTGCGTACCGTAATCGTTCTATACTCAATGTTATTCCTATAGGGATTTCGAATTGTTTTTAACCCCTCTTTAGGACAAATAGAACGGGGATTAATATGTAGCCTACGTTACCGGTAGGGTTCTAATGTATAAGTGTACCAAATTTGGTGTGAATTGGTGAAACGGTGTAGATTTGTATAGAGAATAGACAGACAGATGCCAACTCTGCTTTACATATATAGATTCTAAAAGCTGCGCTACTGCTTTAAAAGTTATAAATCCTTTTCCAAACACACACGAACTACTGTTTCTTTGTTAAATCAACTTACTTCTGTAATCTCCGTGTTGTACTTCTGTGGTGCACGGGGAGTTTGCTTTTGTTCAATAAAAAAACACACACGGACGTTTATCTAAAACTTGTCTAGGAACAATGATATATTTTTAACAAAATGTTGGTTTATAAATCCGAATGCCATTTTTCACATCTGTTGATTTCACTGTTTCATCAAAACTAGAAATCTCAAATTTATACTCGTAACATACGACTGTATAGGTTAAACTGAATAATTAGTGAGTAATATATACTGTGTTTCAAAACTTCCCGTATGAGCTTTAAGGAGATGTATGAAAAGTAAAATTAAAAACCTGATATGCCTAGAGGGTAAGGTGCAGAAAAGGCAACATTGACAGAAGATTCTACGGCATATTATGAAATATTCCGGCTTCACACAAAATTTAGTACAAACGTTTGGTGATTCGGAACACATCCGTCGGGGTACCGTTCACGATACAATCTCACAACTGCTCGTCCGTTTCAGTTAGCTGTTTCATTTGCAAGGTGCATGTCAGCCATCTTAGTATTCGTGGAAATATACATATTACCCGTACTAAGTCGGCGATCCAAACTGCCGAACAGCACTGCCTAGCAAATCCAGATGGCGCTAGCAGACATATATCCCTCTATGAATACGGTTTAATTTTGTGTTCTGCACCTCTCTTAAAGTTTGTACAGGCAGTTTTGAAAACATCTTGTGTGTTATACGAATAATTGCGGTCTATATATCCGTATAAGAAATATCTATCTGTTTCACAGACAGAAATTGGGTACTTAAGTCTAATGAAATATTTTTTATATTCTGTAGTACCACTTTGATCAAATACAGTATAAAATACAACATTTAACTGAAAAAAGTTGGAATGTTATTTTCTGTAAACGCGTTATATATGCTGCTAAATGGACTTTTAAAACTGAATTTTTTTACTTAGGGAAGGAAATGATCCTCAAGACACCGACAAAATTACCTACCGAGAGCTTTTACGAAGGGTTTGCAAATTTGCCAATATCCTTAAAAGTAAAGGTAAGTGAGGTAATAAAGCAACATATATTTCCTTTTTTCATGAAGGTTTAATTCGATGTTTAATGAAATTATTTATTTTTATACATTAAGAAAGACTTGAACAACTGCTTTCTAAAGTCTTCATTTCTTCCCATCTGATTTCTTGTATTCATTTTAAAATTAATATGCACATGAAGACTTTATTGGTTACAAATTACACTTAATTTATAAAAAGCTCAAGAAAATCCTTTTCATCTAGTTGATCATTTAACGTATAATGAGACTGTATTAAACTCATTTTTATTAAGTAATGTGGAATACGTTTTTAAATGGTAAGGTAACTATATTTATTTTCAAAGCGTATTTTAAGCGACTTAAGGAACAAAAACTTTCCCTTTGATCATTAGTTAACAAACCATTACATAATTTAGGACAGTATGATTTAATTTGTTGTTTAAATTGCTTATCAACTGTATATGCATCTGAATGTTTTATCTTATTTTAAAAATTCTAACCTCCTTTATTCTATTTTGAAGTACGATTTCCAGTACATTTATTTTTATTTGAATTTCATAGGCGTTCAAAAGGGTGATATGGTAGCCATGTATATGCCAATGGTTTTAGAACTAGTCGTTGCTATGCTTGCCTGCGCCAGGATAGGTGCTGTACATTCCGTAGTGGTAAGTACGATGTCTTCCAATGAATAAAATTAATGGGATGATAAAAATATATAAAACTCTTTCTTGTTAATCCTCTCAGGAGTGGTGGGACGTTCCACCACTTTGAAATGGTTACGATAGCTATGTAAATATTCTAGATATATTAAGAATGCTAAGGTACATACACTGAAATTCCATAAAACATCAGTCATTTAGTCGTTGCTATGCTTGCCTGCGCCAGGATAGGTGCTGTACATTCCGTAGTGGTAAGTACGATGTCTTCCAATGAATAAAATTAATGGGATGATAAAAATATATAAAACTCTTTCTTGTTAATCCTCTCAGGAGTGGTGGGACGTTCCACCACTTTGAAATGGTTACGATAGCTATGTAAATATTCTAGATATATTAAGAATGCTAAGGTACATACACTGAAATTCCATAAAACATCAGTCATTTTACCACAATTAGATTTTGAACGTCTATTTCGATTTCATTATAATTCACGACAAATTATAGTTCTTTATTTTTTCGTTTATATAGTTCGGAGGTTATTCCTCAGAATCTCTCGCTGACAGAATTTTGGACGGAAACTGTAAAGTTTTAGTAACAGCTGGTATGTGCTTCCATTTTTGTAATCTTATGTAATTAACACGAAATAGAATAGAATCTTGTAAGATTTCTCTAAAAACAACTTTAAATTAATATAAATTAAAAACGATAACATATCTGTTCCACCTTGTCTAATGTTTAAAAGTTAGGTGGATGATAAAAGAATAAAAAAATTTGACTTGTATAATATGTTAATGGTTTTTCCAAAAGATGAAAAAATATGAAACAGTTTTTTAAATATTGATATTTCCATTAATTATATTCATAGAAGTCGGATTTAACTTCCCTACCAGGTTCAAGCAGAATTAATATTATTCGAATGATTGGTGTAAAAAAAAATTTGCCCTTAAGATAGAATTGCAATTTTTGATGATATCAAGAAAGCTCATTTTCTTTCATCGACATTCTTTTTCGAAAGATAATGTAATTATATCGTTTGGAGATGATACAGAATACAATAATACAGATTACTATGTATATTTTTAGAATATTCGAAAGAAAATATTGCTTCAGTTTCCCCATTAAAATTTTCAAAATATATAATTTTAGCAAGTATGTTATGCATATATACATGTGACATCTAAAGTTTACTTAAATAGTATTTTTAAAATATTCTACAAAAATACATTTAAATATACTTGAGTAATTCTGAAAAGATACAAAAAATTTACTTTTTGAAGTCAAAAGATTGATAACTTACCTTTTGAATAGCCGAGAAGGGGCATTTCCTATTCATGAATCAGAATAAATTTCCATTGTATCCTAATTTTTTAATCGTCACGAAATCTTAACTGACCTGTACGATTATTAATCTTCCAAAACCAGTGTACTGTCAGCAAACGATAATTTGACGCTGACGAAGAATTCGTGTTAAAGAGCACGTTCATTAACGGAAACGAGTTAAAATAAAAAGTTATTAGAGTTGAAATGTTTGAAACCTAACTATTTATTACACTAACCAAGCGTTTTAAAACATTTCAAAGTTCTTAGTTTGAAAAATTAGAATTCCCAAGTCATCCAAACTTGAAGTATGGATTCATTAAGATTCTTTAAAGTTCTTCAATTGTATTTTTATTTAAGATTATGTGACCAGAACCAATTAAGTCTTCATATTTGTCCAATTTTGGAATTTCAGAACTCGTGAAGTGATATTTGAAAATTTATTCCAGCCAATCGATGAATTGCTTCCTTCCCTTTCGTAATGTAATTTGTTGATTTAATTAATGGACGAATTTCTGATTTCGTATTTAAGCGTTGCGTTTTTAGCAATATGAATACCATTCTTGGTCGAAAAATTTGTTTCCCAAATTAAATGTTCTATGATTAATGTTTTATGATTATTTCAAATTTGTATTTCATCTATCATATTTTCATACATTAGAACAGTAAATACAATGCCACATACCGATCATTTAAGGAACGTCTGTGTGTGTTTTCAGTTCATTTGGGAAAACTATTAGTAATACTTTTTACATACAGTGAGTAAAAAATATCTCCTTACGCACTTATTATTTGAAATAAATGGCTTTATTATTTGAAGAAATAAAAATGGAAAAACAGATAAGCATAATCGGATAGAAAGTTTCTATTGCATTTAAAGAAAAAATATTAACATAATTTAACGCATATAATTCACAATAACACAAAAATGTGTCAAATTTAGCAAAAAAGTCTCCGTACGGTGAAAAATATTTCATTAAATGTTATTTCCTCGCCCCTGGTTTCATCATTTAATGGTCAGTTGAACCTGCTTTTGCTTTAATGACCTCTCAAAAGTTTAGGCATGACTCCCACAAGTTTTTTGTTGTTTCTGGAGTAATTTTGTTCCAGACGTCCAGAATGACACTTCACGTTATCTTTGCTGTTGGTATAATTTTTTAGTTCACGACCGATTTCTTCCCATAAGTGTTCCATGGTATTTAAATCAGGAGACTGGTGGTGTGTGTAGTTGCTGCGACATATGGTAAAGGCATCATTCCTTACATAACGTTGTAGTGTGTTTTGAATCGGTGTCCTATTGGAAAATAAATGGTCTTCCAAGAGACAGTTTCGTAGCAGTAGCAAGTATTTTGTTTCAAAATGTCTAGGTACACATAGCTATCCATGTTACCTCAACAAAACATAAACTATACACACCAGAAGAACTCATGCAACCCCATGCCTTTACATTTACTCCGCCATGTTTTACAGTTCTACATAAGTTTATGTTTGCATTTGATTTTTGAGTTTTCTCCATGCCATAACTCGTCCATCTGAACCAGAGATAAAATTTTTAGTCATCTCTGAAAAGTACAGAATCCCAGAAAGTGAAGTTCTTTTTCATTCGATATTTATGATAATTGAATGCGGGACAGCTAGACTACGTTCTAATCAATTTGCATAGTGCGTACGGAAACTTTTGTTGCCTTTCATTTTGTATGATTTCCTCAAAGTTTTAATTAATTACTTTTTATCTGTGAAATTTAAGGAATTTTTGTTGCGAACACATTTTCTAGTATGAAATAAGTTTCTTGTGCAGTTTCTGAATCTTTGGTAAGATTTCTTTAGAAGTTATAATAATTTAAACGCCGTTTTCGTTTCCGTACGGAAACTTTTTTACCCATTGTACTGCAAATGTTTCATGCAAATATTTACATAAATATCTGACGTGTAATTAATTTTATGCGTTCTTTATCATGATACATTGAATTTATAAGTTCAATCTAATGCATTATAATTAGTTTAACATGAAGCATTGATTAACAATTACAAAAGTCCTCAATTGGTAATGATCCATGATAATAAAGGCTTGTCAACAATTTAAAATAACTCCAGGATGCAATGTACAACTCAAATATTAGGAATCTACTGATCAAAAATTTTCTGGTTCTAACTTCTTTTAGTTTGCTGTTAACAGAAGCTCCTTAAATTAGTTTTGATCGATAAAACTTGATCCAAATGAGAATCATGAATATATTTTAATGAAACAAGAATTCTTATACTCGTACATTCAAAATGGGATTAGATTTTTTTGCTTCTGTTGGAACCAAGATTAGACAAATTTAACAAAAAATATATCTCATTCAAAGGATCAATAGCAGATTTTCCTTTAAGTACACATCACATATAATGTAGTTTTGTTTTAATTAGTGTGTAATATTTGATCATAAATAAAAATTTATAATGTTCTTTGTGATATAATTGTTAAGAAAATATACTATAAATTATTATTTTTAAATGGGGGCCTGAAAGGATGATGTTATGTACAATACGCATTATTGCAGAGAGAATAAGCTAGAACAACTTTGTAATTATTTTTTTATATTTACACTTTTAAAAAAGTTTTCTCTGAAATCAGATCTGATGAAATTTAAAATTTTACTTCCTTGTGTATTGTTTTCTTACATGAGGCAAATAGTCCATTATTTATAGCCATGTAATAAATTGTATGTAATATAGAGCTTAATGTAAAGATACATGGTGTGTATATAGTTGTAATTAATAGTTGTCGGTCGTATTTATTTCTAAGAACATGCAGCTATTAAACTAAAATAGTACTAATAAGTATTTCTCAATTCTTAAAATTTTAGATGGTATGTGGAGGGGACCGAAATTTGTCCATCTGAAGAATATAGTTGACAAAACGCTTCAAATATGCAAAGAAAAGTAAGTCCTTGGTTCGTCTATAGCTAGCAGAATTATCCCGAGTTATTTGATTTGAATGAACTGCACAGGTTATTAGTTATCATAAATTAATCAAATCTGTAATATGTGTAGTTTAATATAAATATTTTAGGTCTCTGCATGTATATTTTTTGTTCAGTCGTACTAATTTACTACTTAGACTATTAAGTTAATTAATTAAAAAATTGTTGAATAAAACTAAATACACACAATTTATAAAACCAGCCAACATTAGTTACCACATTGAAACACAAGTAACATCACATTGAAAAATGGCGACTAAAATACGTCAATGAAACACATATAACAATAAATGATTTATTGAACACATACTGTGTTAGATATACAAATGAAACCTTAGTCAAAATAGCAGTTGAAGTTAAAACTTTCAAAAAATTACCAATACAGATAAAAATCAGCTTGTATATAGCTTTTTAAGTTAAAGTCACTATCCTTCACGAACTTGACTACTGATGAAATATAGGTAGGTAGTTGAATTTACGGCACACTGGAGCAACACAACGTACTATTGGTGACGGTCCGGGATCGGATAGAAGGGAAAGATCCGAGAACAGCACCTCGTAATTTTGAATCACGATGAAATATAGGAGAAAAACTTGCATGAAGCATCAGTTTTTCAGTTCCAAATTTGTTGTAAAAATCGCCTTTGTTATGACCATTAATAAATTTCATTCACTGGAGAATGTAGATTTCTACCTTCCTTTATGTTGCATTGTCAAGAGTTCGGCGGCTTATGATGTCGCTGTTAAAGTTATCCATGGTCTAAAACAAGGGAAATTACTTCCAGATTCCGATAAGATATTCGTGCATAAGAAAATTTTCCAACATCATTGACTTAATTGATAAATGCAAAAAAATAACACACAAAAGAAAACAAATACAAAAAGGAAAAAAACTTGGGGTAGCACGTAGGGGATCCACGTCCCTTACCCTCTGGGAGAATTATCACCCGAATGACTCTTTCATATTTGTATTTCAATACATGAACAACAAAGCATATGAAAGGTACGTTTCAATGCATACTATTAATTTATGGTTACTCCGCAAAAGATAAAAATAAACGTTTAAAAATCAATAAATGATTTCTAGAGCCAGTTGTATTCTTGTCTCAAAGGACTTTACAGCTTGTCAGATAATAATAACACTGATCTATAACATTTCAATAGAATACCTCATTAGAAATAGGGATTGTCTGAGTTTTAAATTTATCAGTTTCTTTGACTATGCTGTAAGGTAATTTGATAAGGGTGTTTTTATGTATGGGTACCATTTTGTTTTGGAATGACTTTAAAATAAAACATTTTTGACATAATTTTTTACATATTGTTTATTCAATTAATGAAATTATTTATGGAATATGATATCGGCCAAACGACTGCTTCTGACGAGCTCCAAATACAGACCCTTTTGACCACATTTTAAGTTACGTTTGAGCACATTTCCGGGCTGATTTTTTCAATTTCTTCGCCAATGTTTTGTTTAAGCTGGTGTATCGTTGCAGGCTTGTTAGCCTAGACTCGTTCCATTAACCCTCCTAGTGGTTGTCTCGACGAGGTATCCCGGCATTAGCAATACTGATCAGATCTTGATGACATGATATCTCGTCATTAGTCAAAATAGTCAGATCTTGATGGCCGAGAAATCTCGTCGAAACCACTTGGAGGGTTAAGTAACCCATAGGAAAAATCAGGGGAACCAGGAGGCCAATCGGATCACCAGATTTTATTCTGCCATGAAATGCGTTCTTTAGAATTCTTACATTTATACATGCTATATGACATGTTGATCCATCTTGTTGAAACCATATGTGTGGTAAACCTTGTCGATCAATTTCTGGCAGTAAGACATTTTACAAAACCGCACAATATCGTTCAGAATTGACACTGACCACACTTGCCAGTTTTCAATAATTGAGCAAACAATACATTAAAATTAATTAAATAAAAATGTGTCCATGTATGTAAAAAATGTAAATTAAAAGTTATTCCTCAACAAAATGATGCCCTTACATAAAAAACACCTTGTATATAAATTTTAATATTTTGTAATTGTTCATCTCATAAATAAACGTGCCTAATATTCAATATCAATTGTTTTGTTTTCGTTCCAGATATCGTCCTTTAACAGCAGTTATCGTGGTGAAACATCAGATGAGGCTACATTCCACGAAACAATTGTTACGTGGATTAAAAAAAGATAGTCCCAAAATCATAAATGGATATAACATGGAGGTGAGATAAAACGTCTTTTAAAAAACGAAGTGTGAATTCATCTTTTAAAATTCACAAGGAATTTTGCGTCAGAAACTCGATTCCATTCTCCTTTGTTTTGCACATGTTCGGCATTCCATTGTCTCACGTATGGAACAACTACATACAGATTTTAGTCATGAAAATGGCTGTCTCTTTTATTATTCTTTACTAATCAAAAATGTTTTTGAAATTGAACTATATACCCTATAAGTAAACTTAGCCCAAAAAGTGAGAAAAAATTACAGGAAACCCCAAAAATTTAAGATAAGCTTATTTGAAGGGAACATAGTAGTTTTAAGTTCAAAAAAGTAAAGTTTGATTAGTAAAGAAAAATAGGATGCAGCCATTTTCATTACAAATTCTGTGTGTGACTGCCCCATACGTAACTTTTGAATGCCCCTGCATAACAAAATTTATTTCGTAAAAAAAAATAAGCGTTTAAGAAAGACACTGGGAGAGAAAATCTTCGCATTTCCACGTTCCCAATGTTAATTCCTGGCCACCTGTGTGTTGGCAATTGTAAATGCGTCGGACAATCTAAAAAGTTCAGTACGCCATCTAGTGATAATAATAATAAATAAAAGTGACGTTGTACATGTACACTTGTGCAGTCATTTAGCAGTCTATTTTAAAGCTTATGCAATTTTTGACATACTTAATTCAGTTCTTTTTTTACATGCATTACAAATAATATTAACCCTTTTAGGCTTGCTTTTTCATTTACTCAAAGAAAAAAAATTCTGGAATGAAGGCTGTGTTTTATTTAGCTAAACACAAATATTCATTAAAATATCTTCAATTATTGAACAAAATTTTTAAATGTTACCATTTGAGCCAATTTTTCCACTAAATATTACAAAATAAAATTTTCCAAAATTTTATTTCTCTTTATAAATTGAATGGAATTTAAAAAATTGTGCATTTTTAGAATATGAAGGTCGGATTTGTGAGAAAGTAGAAATTTGTTTTCAGCGGTCGTTTAATTTCATGAATAAAAGGATATCAACCGGGAAATTTAAAAATTCTGTACAACGAATTCAACATCTCACAAAACACATTACATGGAAAATAGAACTGTACATTTTAGTTTGCGCCTTTAAAGTAGAACTGGAATTGTCTTATAAATTAAAGCTAAATAATTATTTGATTAAAAATTATCAGATGCGAATAAATTGTAATTTTCAGATGAATTTGAATCCAGAAGCAGAGTATTTATGGCATGAAGAAATGGAAAAGGCAAGTGATGCTTGTGATCCTGTTTGGGTTGATGCAGAACATACACTTTTTACGCTTTATACCAGGTAAAAATGCGGTTAATATTTATTTGCAGCCTTGAAAATCAAAATACCATCTCGTACTTTTCTAAGCTTGATTTCATCTACAGGAAACACCTCTAGCCCTCCTGGTGACGCTTGCGGATATAAAATCCCTATATGAATGTAGTTTAACTTTGTGTCTCAACACATCTTCAAGTTTGTACACGGTTTTGAACATTGGTTTAATTAAACTCTGCATTTGGGAATTATTCGTCAGTTCAGTCACTTAGATTCCCACTGGAGAATATACAGGGTGTTTTTGTTTGTTTAGAAATAACTTTTCATAAAACATTTTTTAATTAATTTTTTGCACATATCGTTTACTCAATTAATGATAATTTATGCAATATTACATCGGTCAAATAACCACCTCTAGTCGAGATGAACTTATCATAGGACTCATTACTTATGAAAAAAATCTATTCTCAAAATCTTGGCTTAAATTTTTCTGTTTTTTTGCAATAATATTCTAATGTGTACATCGTTGAGGTAAGATTTGAATATCTCTAAATACATAAATCAAATAATTGTAAACTGATCATTATAAGTCCTTTTATCGATAACGGGGGCAGATTTAATAATAAGTATGCATAGTGTTTCCTTATTGTAGAGTAATTAGTTTTTGAAATATCTTGAGGATCGCAAAACAACACTTGGCCAAAATGGGTTCTTACATTTTTGTTCGTAAAAATAAACGGTTAAATGACAGAAGTTTTAAAGTGATTTTCTGTTTTAGAAAGAGAGAGTGTGAGAGAGAGAACTAGGCTCTTTAATTACCCTTTAGGTTAATTGAAATGCACATTTAATGTTTAGCAGATGATGTCGGAACGTATAGTGGTGTGATACCGAGTCTAATTTACCTTGAAGATGAAGACTCACTCCATTCTTTTTAGATGATCAGAATATCAGTTCGATTGCATTAAATCGTTATAGATAATCGTATCGGTTGCATACATGGAGACGAACGGTTGTTGAAACGTTGAATTTATTAAGAAAACTAAAGACGATACAAAATTACAAAGAACACCGATCAATTCTTTTTGACTCCGCCTCGACTTCTCAATTCCGAAATTCATTTTTTTATCACATTCCAATCATGGTTACAGTTTGTGCCTGCATAATTAAAAAATATCTTCACATTTTCATCGCTTGCACGAGTATAATAATATAATAATTCTTTGATCGCTTGCACGCGCGCTCAACTCTTTTTCACTCTATCTCGAATCTTAATTCCGAATTTACTTTTTATGACATTCTATATCATGGCTACAGTTTGCGCGTGCATTCACATTATCATCGTTCGTGCGTGCATAATAAATATAATATAATAATTCTCGGACTGCTTGCACTCGCTCACAGAGATGTGTTGAACACTTCTGATAAGTCTTTTTGTTTCCGCGAGTGAATGAATTGTTTTGAGTTTATGAATTGTTTTTATTATAAATAAATATGCCGCATTCAAGAATAATATATTTTTCTCCTCTAGTGGTTCCACTGGCATACCGAAGGGCTGTGTGCATACGACTGGTGCGTACATGGTGTACGGGGCGCTGTCTTTCAAATACATCTTTGATTACTTTCCTGGAGACATATTCTTCTGCACAGGGGACATAGGATGGCTCACAGGACACACCTACATTGTGTACGGTTCTCTTCTAAGTGCAGCAACATTAGTCATGGTAAAGTACACTTGATTTCTAAACACTATTCTCAGCCGAATATAGTTTTGACCATTAGATATTCGTCACCTAGCAACCAGCCACCTTATGTGTTGTTTACAAATGCCGGACATCGGACCTCACTGGTCCCTGTGCTCTCCAATATCGAACAACACGGCACTATCGAAACTTCTGAACGCAAAGTACGCGCCCAAGGGTTTCGGCTGTCACTGGTTGACGAGTGACACATGACATGCAATTCGGGGAGTCAGCAGCACCACTGGGAAAGAGGTGTACTTCTAAGCAATCTTATGCAGTCGATAGTCTAAAACAAGCAACAACAGCTCTTCTTGGGTCATCGGGATAACAGAAATCTTCTCATTAGCCCTCCAAATGGTTTCGACAAGACATCTCCTCCATTAAGATCTGACTAATTTTGCTAAAGACGAGATTTATCGTTATCAGGATATTGACGATTTTTTTATGGTGACGAAATCAAGATCTGGTCAATTTTCTTCCGATGACAAGAGTCTGATGAGCGAGATATTTCGTACATCAAGAACTGGTCAGTTTTGCTAATGACGAGATACCTTGTTAAGACAACCACTAGGAGGGTAACCCTCCTGGTGGTTGTCTCGACGAGTCATTAGCAAAATTAACCAGATCTTGACGGACGAGATATCTCGTCATTAGAAAAATTGACCTGATCATGATCTCAACATAAAAAAAACAGCAATACCCTTATTATTCGGAAATCAATCGGTATTCATGATGACGAGGTATATTGTCATTAGCAAAGTTTATCAGATCTTGATGAACGAGATATTACGTCGAAACCACTTGGAGGGTTAATCTTGGCTTTATGAATCTTTTAAGAGTAGTAGTGGTAACATGTAGTGCAGTCAATTTTTTCTGTATTTCGTATAAGCTGTTTCGTTTTACTTCGTCTGCATTATCCGAGTTTCTGATTATCCGAGGTAGTCTCGGTCCATATTACCTCGGATGGTCAAGATTCTACTGTGATTGTTGAAAATATATCGATAATACTGGCATAATCTATCTAAACGAAATAGTTTCGGAAAACGTATACAAAGTTCAACTGGAGTTTAATTCATAGGCATGAAATATAAGTAGACCGAGCATTGCGATTGAGAGGAGCTTCAAAAGTTTTGACCAACATGTTGACTAGTCACGCGCCTGCTCTGTAAAAAATTGACTTGGTTCGCCGATTTGGTATCTTATCGACTTGTTTGGCGATGTAACATTTTATGTCAGGGTAGATGTGTGAATGTGCATTTCTATAGAGTGGCGACAAAAATGATGAAATCGCCAAACTCCAGTATGTTGCGTGGACCAATTAGATGATGAATCAATGGTGAGCGTTTAATACCGGTTGATCAATATTAGATGATGTGAATATTAGTTTCCACCCGCAGACGGAAGTAGTCTAAGTGTCACGTTACAACTAGTTTTGGTCATATGATCCTGGGCACATAAAAAGGTTACCACATTGCTCACTCTACTTTTATATTTCCTCTATGTTTCAATTGGGCCTTTTAATCCAGCCCAATAATTTCTCCTCGTTGAGGTCACTTTTCCACGTGATGTTTCTAGTGATCTCTCGATTCCTGAACTGTGTTTAAGGTGGTCATAAATCAAAACAAAAAATATTTTAATTATTTTTCTACCCTTTCAGTTTGAGGGCATTCCAACCCATCCGGACGCAGGACGCTATTGGCAGATTGTCGAGAAATATGCCGTGACGCAGTTTTACACGGCTCCAACGGCGATTAGAACACTCATGCGATACGACGACTCATACGTCACAAAGTAAGCCCATCCTTTTTTGTATCGAGCTTCTCATATTTTACTGGTTGTAAATATTTAAACCTTTCTGGGTGCTGGGACATCTGGTGTTCATAAGGAGCTTTTTAGCTTCTTATTAGTTTAAATTTAGTTTCTCAATAAACCCTCTGAACGGTTCATACGCATAGTCCCCCTTGCAACCTTCAATCGTTCACCCCCTTGCAAACTGCATGACTTCTAACCAGTTTCGACCTTCTTGACCAATAAAATCTTTCCAAAGGATTCTATTCTAAGGAAAGGAGCAATGGAATCCTTCCAAGGGATTCTATTCAACAGAATAAGCCAATAGAATCGTTATAAAGAAAGATTATATTCTAAAGAAAGGACCGATGAAATCTTTCCAAAGGATTTTATTTTAAGGAAAGGAGCAATGGAATCTTACTAAAGGATTCTAGTCTAAAGAAATGAGCAATAGAATATATTCTAAGGAAATAAGCAATACAATATTTCCAAAGGATTCTATTGTACAGAATGGGCCAAAAATAATCGTTACAAAGAAAGATTCTATTCAAAGGAAAGGACCAATAGAAAATTTCCAAAGGTTAAAAAAATCCATGAAATTTTTAGAAAGATATGGTTATTTAGTCGTTAAGGTGTGTTGCGGAGTGAAAACAACGCTACACTACTCGTAAATCTTGATACATTCAGAGGGTTAAAGTAAATCTGAAACTCAAACTAAGGATAAAAACAGCCCTATATTGTTAAACTTTAAATCCTGTTTATATTTCTGTACCTTGGGGAAAAAGGACCAATGTCCAAAGTAACTGACTTTGAGTTATGTTCGCAAATCACTCAAAGGTAATGAAAGTTATGACATAAAAAAGTGAAAATGCCCTTCTGTCCAATAAATTATTGAAGAGTATTTTTTGCACGCTGTATTAAAAATTTAAGAAACAAAAATTACTAAATCAGCTGTTAACAAAAACTTACAAAATTTACATTGGCCTTTTCAACCAAGGTGGAGATTTCTAGTCGATGAAGATAGATTTTTCTAAAAGCTAATATAATATTGATTGTTATATCATAGACTAATCCATGATAGCTCGTCAAAATTATTTTTTGAAAATTAGCGTTCTTATTTCATTTCTTTTAAATTATTTCCAAATAACTTCTTGAAGTTATTCACTGCTTTTTTTTAATTATTTTATTTATAGGCACAACAGAAGTACCCTGAAGGTTCTTGCTTGCGTGGGAGAACCTATTAATCGAGATGCTTGGTTCTGGTTCCAGAAAATAGTAGGAGAAGGAAGGTGTCCTATTGTAGACACATTCTGGCAAACAGAGACGGTAAGCTCAATTCATATTTTAACTTTAAAAAATTTACAGTGGAGTGAGTTTGTAGCCTCGACTTTTAACAGAGTAACTAATCACTAGATATCACTTCTTAAAAAGGTAAAATTTTATCGTATTGAATGGAAGAGACGAATTCTTCTGACATAAGAGGCATTATCTGTCAAGCTGATTGTAGGTGACTGTAGGGTTTTTGCTGCGATATGTAGTTCCTGTATGTTTTCTTAACGTGAAGTCAATTGACTAGGTTTTCTAATACAGGTTCAACACTACACCAGTAAAATTCCAAAGAATTTAATTCCAAATTGATATATGACCGTTGATTGGTCAACACAAATTAGAAAAAACGCCAAACGTTGCCAAAACGGGGATAAATTATATTTAAAGGTCTTCGATCTGTTTCATGAGAGAACATTAGGGTAGTGGGAGTAAAATCCTTACTTTCCATCTAGTTTGTTTGTTTGCACTGAAAATCCCTCTAACTGAAGTGATCTAAAAACAAATGAACATTGGGTTAGGTTTGATGTAATTTTAACCCAATGTTTTTCTTGGTCAGAAAATTTCTGGAAAATTCGATGGAAAAGCTTTGTTTGCTTTAAAGAAAGGACAACGGATGCCAAACGGATACATTATCCTTTTGTCCAAGAAAAAGGGGCATTGACAGTATCAAGGATACAGGGGTGCCAAGTCCTAGGGTTGGGGTGCCAAGTCCTAGGTTTCATGGAGCGAGACCAGATCTGGGAAAATAATGTTTTCTCCTTCAAGTTCTAAATGGTCACATACACAAGGGAAAAAATGTATTAGCAAAGAGAAATACACACAGGATAGTCGAACCATAGACGTAAAATATAAGTAGACTGAGGATTGTAATTGAAAGGAGCTTCAAAAAAGTGTGACCAACATATCGAATAGTAGTCACGTGACTGCTCTGTGTAAAACTGACATGGATGGCCGATTTGGCATTTTATCACCTTTTGGTGATATAACATCTAATGACAGGGTAGATGTGTGAATTCTAATTTCCATTGAGTGGCGACAAAAATGGTGAAATCGCCAAAGTCTACTGCTATGAGGCGCGGACCAATCAAATGATGAATCAATGGATGGGGGTCGCCTCTCGTCCCGTGGATCAATCAGATCATGATTGTTCCGTTCCACCTGGCAGACGAAAGACTCTAAGGGTCACGCTATTACTAGTTTCAGTCACATGATTTTGGGCACATCACGTGACTGATCTGTGAAAACTAGACTTGGTTGGCCGATTTATCATCTTGTCACCTCGTTTGGCGACACATCTTCTGACAAGGTAAATGCGTGAATACGCATTTCTTGGGTGGCGACAAAAGCTGTGAAAACGTCAAAGTCTACTATTGTCAAATGATCAATCCATGGATGCTCATCTTCTCCCGTCCCTTGGATCAATTAGATGATGAATGTTCGTTTCCACCTGGCAGACGAAAGACACTGAGGGTCACGTTACTACTAGTTTCAGTCACATGATCCTGGAGACAAAGAAGTTACCATTGTTCACTCTACTTTTATATTTCCTCTATGAGTTGAACCTTCGCCGCCAACAGCTCCCTCCTATAGAGTCAACCCCTTGGCCTCGCTCAAATCATGAGGCATAAATATTAGAAATACCAAGGTCAACTAGTCTCCTTAGTTGACCTTGAAATACAGATACTGCGGTTAGTCAAATCTGTCTCGCTGTATCAAAATGCTGTATATTTTATGATTATGGCCCGGAGAGGGATGTATATCCACAAGCGCCACTTGGATTTGCAAGAGGGTGCTGTTCGGCAGTTTGGGTCTTGTTTTAAACGCTAGTTTTTCTCGTGGCAACCTTCGCTTTGAATTATTATTTTGAGTATTTTTATATTTGTAATTTTTCTGTATGGTCTTTTTATATTTGTAATTTTTCTGTATTTTCTGTATCTAATTAACTAAAGTTAACGTTGTTAATGTTGAAAAAATATTACATATTTCTTTTTCAACTTTATAGGGAGGAATTTTATTGACTCCAATGCCTTTCTGTACACCCTTGAAGCCTGGATGTGCGGTAATATGTGTTTAATTAGTAATGTATTAGAGACGATTGTTAATAATAATATGTTTATAATTTGTTTCATGTAGAAAATGCCAAATAATTTGCAGATTTCAATGCGATATTAAAATAAAAAGTATTGTACTTCATAGAACACTCTATATTTAAAAAGATATTTTCTTTTGACAAAATTAGATTTTTATAGACACCACTTCAAAAGTAGAATTTTAAACCTTTCTTTCGAAGTTTAAAATAGATATTCTCGATCATTTAAACTTCTATTCAATAAAATACACTTATGTCCAAAATTATCTTTACATGCATAAAATCACGGATTTCTCAGAAACTGTGAACTATAATTTTATGAATTTGTGTGAAATGATACATAACATCATAACACATAAATAAAAAGGAAAAAAATTAAGAGCAATGCATATGATATAAAACTGTAACATGAAAAAATAAAAATGACAATAATGTGACAAGGAGAGTTCAGAAAAAAATTAAGGCTTATGAATTTAATGTGGAATGTGATATCCCCTGACGTGTACACACATATCACAACGTGTTTTAATGCTGGCAATAATGTTGTTAGGCACAGTTTGGGGAACTAAGTTCCACTCCTCCAGCAATGCGGTCTTCAGGGCATTTATATCTCTAGGAGGAGGATGTCTCCGTGCAACTGCTTTTCCAAGGTAGTCCCATAAGTTCTCTATCGGGTTCAGATCAGGAGTTTTGCTGGCCACGGTGTTCGCTCAATGGCTTCACTTTCAAAGAATTCATCAACGAGGTTCGCTCGATGTGGACGAGCATTATCGTCCATAAATAAAAAGTCAGATCCATATGCACCTCTGAAAAGTCTTACATAAGGTTCTAAGACCTCATCCCGATATCTCTGGCCGGTCACAGATCCGCTGTTCAAAACGTGTAGGGGCGTACATCCATCGATAATTATTCCTCCCCATACCATCACACCTGCACTACCGAAACGGTCACGTTCCATAATGTTTGAAGGAAGATTTCGCGTTCCTAACTCCCTCCAGATGTAAACACGTTTAGAATCAGATGTTAAACTAAACCTCTACTCATCTGTAAAGAGAACATGGGTCCATTGGTGTTCACTCCAGTTCTGATGTTCTTTGCATCAATTAAAGCGATCCCTCTTTTGTTCTGAAGACAGTGACCCTTGTTTTTCTGGCATCAAGGCCTTTTTCATTAAGCCTTCTGTATACAGTTTGCCGTAATACAACAGTTGCAGTGGCGGCTGCAACATCTGAACTTAACTGCCGAGCAGTAGACTTCCTGTTACGACGGGCAGCTATTGCCATATATCGATCTTGGGAAGCAGTTGCTATTCGTTTACGACCTTGTCCAGGCCTCCTTACAATAGTTCCAGAGTTCTGAAATTGTTTCCATGGCATAGAGACCGTCTGTCTTGAAATATTCACACATCTCGCTGCTCCCATGATTGTCTGCTCTGCTTCTAAACGGCCGATAATTCTCCACTTCTCCAGATTCTTCCAAATGATACTTCGGAGCCATAACAAACCGTTTTGAGTCCTTACACACTGAAATCAAACGCTATATTGCAGAAATTCACTTTGCGCAAAGCGCTTGATTCACCGTCGGATGACGTAAAACCTTGATTTGCATATCAGAAACCATTTGATCACTTTTGATTGGATAATGCTAATTAGGTTTGTCTTTCATACATTCCCTGCAAAAAGGATTACATCGATTGAATATTTCATGGAATATCATTATTTTTAGGTATGTAAAGATAAATTTGGACATGAGTGTATGTTGAAACAAATATACATGAGTTATTTTCTAGTTTTGGACAGCATAACAACTCTAATGATTTAAGTGTAAGTGTCGGCTGCTGGAGTAGATGCACTTGAATTTATTACTAATGCTATGCTTCAATATACATAAATTTATCATTTTAAAAGAAATTTGAAACATTTTAGGGATAAATTTGAATGAAAGTAGATTTTGGCCTACCATGACAGTAATCCAAACCATACTGCTATGCATACAAATGTCAAAGTATATAGGGTAGGGTAGGGTATTTCAATTAACGTCACACTGGAGCAACACAATGGGCTATTGGTGACGGTCCGGGATCAATCCCAAAGGGAAAGATCCGAGGACAACACCACGTAATTTTGAACCACGGTCAGATGACGAGGCAACACCTGAGCGAAAGTATATAAAAAAAGTATATAAAAAATCAAAATGATTGATTTCTGATCAAAATCTGAGCTCAATTTACTGCCGCGGTAGCCCGTTTCGAAGAGTAACGGATCAGCAACCGGAGGGTTGCGAGTTCGAATCCAACCAATGACCGTAGTGTACAAAGGGGGCTGGTGCACGTTGAATCTGTCGTGGCCTCAAATGTCCTCACGTTGGTGTGGTGTGGAAGTTTGGAAAGTGGAGTGTCAGCTCAAGTGTGACCTCGGTCATTTGACCGTGGATCAAAATTACGTGTTGTCCTCGGATCTTTCCCTTCGGGTTTGATCCCGGACCGTTGCCAATAGCCCGTTGTGTTGTTCCAGTGCGACGTTAATTAAAATACCTATCTACCCCCAACCTGGTTTGTGTATTATCTTTACCTCTATCTGGCGAAATTACACATTTATTATGTTTTTAATAGTGAAATTCTTTGAAAATCTGTCTTCAAGCAGATTGGTATGAAATTAGTTCCAGTTTAACCAAATACCTCTAAATACTTGGTACAAACCATGATGTCTAGACGTAAAACGATATAAGGTATAAGACAAAATGCAAAAAATCTTATAGACATTTAAATTTTACGTTCTAGTTTAACATTTTTACTTTTTACAGCAGATGGGCGAATACTTTTGTGTGCTTGATTTCACAAATTACATTGTATTTTAAATATTTTTGATCAAAACCTTTCATAATTATTTGATGGTCGAATATGGCCCTTGCGCGTTAAAACCCCCCAAAACAACAACATAATTATTCGATTATATTGACGGGAGTCTAAAACAGAAAGACGGAGCTTTAAGTGGTAAATTTTCAAATCGTAATTTTAACTACATCCTTATAAAATTCATAAAAATAGAAACGTGAGGTGGTCAAATACTTTTGTGACCCACTTATATAAGGAGGATGGTGCACGTTAAATCCGTCGTGGCCTCAAATGTCCTCATGTTGGCGTGGTGTGGAAGTTTGGAGAGTGGGGTGCGAGCTCAGGTGTTGCCTCGTCATCTGACCGTGGTTCAAAATTACGTGGTGTTGTCCTCGGATCTTTCCCTTTGGGATTGATCCCGGACCGTCACTAATAGCCCGTTGTGTTGCTCCAGTGTGACGTTAATTAAACTACCTACCTACCCACTTATATAAATCGGTTCATTAAGTACAATATATAAAGTTAAGTATAATTATATTAAGAAAAATATACATTAATTATCATTATTAAATATATTATAATTTAAAGTCAAACGCGCGATCAATAATTATATATATTTTATATTTAGTCTCTGCCTTTCTTCGGTGTAGAGCCTGCAATTTTAGACGAAGATGGAAATGAAATGAAAGGTCCAGGAAAAGGCTACTTGGTAAGAATTTTTACAATTTTTTAAGTTCAAATATTCATTTTTTTCAGAGTTATAGTCCCACCGTGTATATGCATTTAGTTGCTCAAGTCAATTTTAGGCGAGAGGACAAGGATTGGATTGTTCCTGTGTAATTTTTTCTACGATTTCTTCAAACATAATTTGTCATTTCAGTTATTACCAGGCCCAGATTTTGGCATTATTCTGCCAGGAAAAGCGCCCTTTACAATTCGCATTGTTGCACGAGCTGCATGACATGCTGCTTCAACTTGTTGAAACTACACGTGCTTTAAAACTTTTTTCGATCAATTTTAGACAGAAAGAAATTTTACAACATCGCACAATGTCGTTCCCAGTTGACAGCAACAAACCTCGGAACAAAAGTGATCCAATAATGCCTCCACTCTAAATTACCCACAGATGCTCTATGAGAATAAAAAGGTCAATCGTGAATTAACCTTTATTTTTCTGATCCTCAATATAGTGAGTCTCTCGGGAGAAGGCAGTCGACCTTGGATCAGTTGATTTCTGAATAGGTGTGAAAGTGCGTTAGAAGGCTGCCATACGAAAAGACGTGAATGGCAATAGCCGTAGATATTTTCTCTTTGCCAACTAGTTATCAATACTATCCTTTTCGACATGGAACGATAAACTTAGAGCCAGAATCTATTCTAAAGGCGAAAATTATGGAAGGCATTTGTTTACGTTACCGCCAATCCCCTTATTTAACTAATGGATTCGTTCAAAACCAAGACACTCAACTGCCTTCTCCCGATACACGAGACAGTAAAAACAAACTTCTCCCGTTCTACGTATATTGATACGTAAACAATCATAACAGCACTGTAACGGCTGTTATACTGATGTGCTGCTCTGTTTGTATACAGCCGTTATAGTACTGTTCTGATTGTTTACGTACCTACCGATGTCGAAATGAAGAACGAAGAAATCGGACAAATCACGTGATTCAAAGAGCCCGTAGATGCAGATAGTTATGTATCAGTAATTGAGTAAACAATATGTAAACAAAATTTAATAAAAAATGTTTTATTGAAAAGTCGAAAGCAAAATGGTGCCCTTACATAAAAATACCGTATACAAGGGGCCCAGACAACATTGGGCCCCAGTATTTTTATGGTTGTGCCCAGGCCCCTCTTACATGAAGGGTAAATATTACAAATACATCGGTAATATTGGCAATCTATCTGTTATAATACTGTTATTGCATATTATTTTGGTCTATTTCCAGGCATTCAAACGACCATGGCCACCGATAATGAGAACAATCTTCCGAAATCACGAGAGGTTCGAACACACATACTTCCAGCGTTTCCCGGGATACTACTTCACTGGTGACGGTAGGCATCTTCGTTATCTTGGCTCAATCGCGACACATTTATTTTAAAATGTGGTTTTAAAATAAATGCAACCAAATAAAGAAAAATAGGTCGTATTGACTGCGCTCTCTACACAATGAGTAATCGCGATTTTGGCGTGTTGATATGAATACGTTCTCATTGTGATCTGTTGAGACGAGATGGACAAGATAACGAATTTCCAGGATTGATCCTTAGTGGTATGTTGGGCTTGCACTTGCGCTTGTCAGAAAAATAGGGGCAATTGAATGCACAGTATGCGTCCAACTTTAAATAAGAAATAAATTTGCCGATATTAAGGGGTCGCGGTAGACCGGTTGGAAGAGTAGCGGATTAGCAATCCGAGGGTTGCGAGTTCGAAACTCTATCCAACCAAAAACAGTCGTGTCCGCGGGGCTGGTGCATGTTAAAAGTATCGTGGCCTTAAATGTCCTCAAGTTGGCGTGGTGTGGAAGTTTGGAGAATGGGCTGCCAGCTCAGATGTTGACCTCGTCATCTGATCGTGATTCAAAATGACGAAGTGTTGTCCTCGGATCTTTAATTCGCGATTGATCACGGGTTGTAAAAACGTTGTAGCCAATATCACATTGTAAAAACTTAATTTTTTTCACAATTTTTAAATTTCTAACGTTGTTACTTTTTACACTTCAAACAAAGAGGCTTTTCTTTAATAAATAGTGATGGAAAGTTCGATGTTTTTTTAATATGTTTAATGCGAAGTATAAAAGTAATTTCAAAAACCGTGGGTTTCTCTTCGCGGATCAATGAAAATTATTCTTTAAAAAAGAACACGCAATAAATCATTTAAAAAGCGACTAAGCCGATGAAATTATCTCTGCATCATACGTCATAAAAGTAGTTATAAATCATTCCTAACCGTTTTATCAATAGCAGAAAAGAACATTATTTATCTCGTATGACGATGACAGACGAAAATAACTTTAACGTCGAACGACGTAACTTTTATCAGCTGCTTCCATCACCGGCACTTCGTACACACGTAACTAGCCAAATACCACCCAGACATTTTACAATTTATGCTGCATACCGTTCCTTAAAAAGAACTAGTCGATGTTCCTCTTGCTACGTCAGTTGAAACTCTCTAGGATGGTGGTTTTCCCCTGAATTATGAGCTTAAGTTCGCATGACGTCACTAGGCGTGCAGATGGTTTCGCTACTCGCGTTTTTCGGAAAAGTTTGGCCGTCTCAACTTCTCATTTTGAATCCTTTCTGATGTGGCTCAAAGGCCCAGATCTGGCAAACTGCGTCACCCAATGTTTTTTAAATGGAAACACAAGAAAAGTAGTTGAAGTTACGTCGCACTGATGTAAAATAACTGGCTATTGGCTACCGTGCGAGATCAATCTCGAAGGGAAAGATTCGAGGACAACACCTCGTTATTTTGAATCACGATGAGATGACGAGGACAACACCTCGTTATTTTGAATCACGATGAGATGACGAGGACAACACCTGATCTGGCAATCCACTCTCCAAACTTTCACACCACGCCAACGTGAGGGCATTTGAGGCCATTACAGGTTTAACGTGCATCAGTAGTTTTCCTATTAGTTTTATGCTACTTTTATGTTTAAAGATTAGTTTTCTTCACTACGGGCACAGATGACCCGAAGGAACAATCAATAGAATCCTACAAAATTAAACGAAAAACCTAGTTCGGAAGGCTGAGCTTGTCCTGGAAAAACTATTCACACTAAAGAAACTCTCAGAGAAAAAAAGTTTCAAAATATTACGTCATTATTTGACGTCGGCTGTCTTGTGTTTGGCGCATCTTGGCCAAATGTCGCCCTTGTGCCATATAACTCAAAACTAACCAAAACTAATCAAAATATTACAATCATTCGACATAGGCGTTGGTAGAGACCCAAATTTCTAGACTAATCAATTACTAACACCATCACACATTCCCGTGCCTAGTGTCGTGAGACATTGTACCAATTTAAAGGTGTTGTAATGAATAGAACATGCCACCAAGTGTGGTTGTCACCAACCACCATGGTGGTTAGACCATGCCACCAACATGTGGTCGGGATGAATAGAACATCCCACCTTGGTGGCATGTTCTATTCATCATAACCACACACCCGATGTCTAACCTGAAAGTTATATTATATAGTGTAGATCGTATATAGACTTTAATCCAGCCTAGGCCTTGTTCACTAGTTTACTCTATATTGTACTATCTTGTACTACATGCAAACATGCATATTGAAAGTCAATCTCTTAGTATATCAATACCCTGATGAGTCTACGAATTTTATATGCCAATAATTTTGACCTTCGAGCCCTTGTTAGAAGCAATATTCCTGAGCCACGTGATTTTAAGTGTCTTCGTATTCCAAGATGCTGTAAGGGGAAGACTGATATAGTGCAGTGACATGTCAATTTCACTACAGGAGCAATTGTCCGAATCGATTTTTATAAACTTCTTCAGGTAGGATGGAAATAAACCATGTGAAGAGTATCTTTCCTGGTTCAATCTACATGCAGCATGGATAATTCTAATATTACACGTAAATTAGTATTCCTTACAACTTCCTATGAGTTGCACTACTCAGACCTATATTGTATTATCAATAAGGAGGAGGATATCAATACGGATACTATAATAAGGAGTTTTCACCTGGCTGACTCCAACAAGTGCCGTATTTGCCTCGATGAGGAAGATACTTTCGAGCATATCTTTCCACTGCACAGGAGAGAACATTGTTTGAATTCTCTCAATGAAAATTTGTGATTCATCTTCTAATTCTTACTGTTTTTTCCAATGTTCATTTTATGAATATTGCTTCGCTGGTTTATAGAAGACATCGTGAAATCGGCGTTAATATGTCGGACTGATGTATCAAGATGTAAGCTAAGTTGCACTCATATTCTTCCAGGTTTGTACCATGGCACAGGAGAGATTTACCCTTTTGCTCTTTAGTAGACTAACCAAAAACATAATATACCCTATTATCGATGTGATCACAACAAACTGACAAAGATGTGTCATGATATTGCGAATGTGTCCATCTGTTAAACAACTTATTGTGTTGGGTCATCAACTTTTTAGACATCTTGAGCAGTAACATCATTTGTAATTCTAGTACCTCTAAAAATATATTTAATGTTTGAAAGTATTTGTTTTTGCGTGAAAATATTTTAGATTTCAAGCCGGTATGACGTATTGTTGTGAGACACACAACTCTTTCTCGTTGCTTTTTTTAGAATTTATCGGCAGCAAGCTGGATAATTTTTCTTGGGAATTTTTCGTTATGCAAGCTTGGTTTTCCTTTCAGAACTTGCTATGCCCTTATATTTGTAATCTTTTGCAGTTTGCATTTTTCTAGTTTTTCTGTTCTGATCGTTCGTACTTTTAATTTCAACTTTTTTGGGGGAGGGGGAATTGAACGTATCGGAGTTCTGGTTGTCATTCTTGTTTTCTGTTGCTGATATAGCCGTGTTCTTTTAAAGTTCTTGTAAAAAGGCAAATAAATTTTTAAAAGATTGACTATAATTTTTTGGAATTTATTAAACTTTTGAAGAAATGAGCCGCTGACTTCATACTAGAATAGTCATTCTCCTACACCAACAAATATTTGTAACGGTACAGCTTTGATATAAAGACTTTTTTGTGGCAAAGCCTCTGGCGTGTTTTTTGAAGGGTTTTTTGTTGCGGTTGTGGCAGGTAGACAAACCCGCTTTATTAGGATTATGGCAACCTCGTTATTATTAGAATATCTTTTATTAACTTCATCAAAATCAAGATCGTTTTTTATTTTGCCATGCCTAAATAACTAGTTTGCTAGAATTAATGTGATCTTTCATAACATTCATTTTTGTAGCCTGGTTTCATTAGACTGAAAAAAACTAAATTATTTAACTTGGACAAACTTCTATAACATTTCAGAAAAAGTAGATTTTCACTAAAGTAAATACTTACCTTATATAGTAGAAAGAATAATCAGTTGCGTGGATTTTTTTTCTATTTTTAAAATTATTTTCGATAATTATTTATTATTTTCGTTAATTTTTAAATTATTTCAGCTAACCCTAGAACGGTGCTATTTTTCCAAGAAATTCTTCCTTTGTGAGACAAAAAAGCTCGCCAAAAAAACGCGCCAAAAGCGTTGACACAAAAAGTACCTTTATAAGTTCTTTTTTTTTTACATTTATTCTAAACAAGAAGCGCACTATTAATGTTCATTTGAAATTAAATCACACCACTATACCATGTAGTGCAGAGGTATGCCAATTTCACCGCAGGATGAATAGTCCAATTTGATTTTTATTTAACAACTTGATTGAAAATGTATTTATTTGGAATACGTGAATTTCAATTTGTTTTCAATGGCTTCCTCAGGTGGCATGAGAGACGAGGACGGATTCTACTGGGTGACGGGCCGAGTGGACGATCTGCTGAACGTGTCCGGTCACTTGTTGTCCACCATGGAAGTGGAAGCAGCCCTCGTGAGTCACAAGAACGTGGTGGAAACTGCGGTGGTGCGACATCCTCATCCCGTCAAAGGAGAATGCCTTTACTGCTTCATTGTGATGAGAGATGTAAGTGAGCATTCAGCTCCAGTCGCGAAAGATAGCGAAAAAGTGTTCTCCAAACAGTGGGACTCGACCCTCGAAGGATTTACGGCTTGTTTCTTGATTTCATATCATGGAACATTCAGTTTTTTTTTTGTTAAATATTCTCCACAGCATAAAATTATTATTTGTGTCTTGATTTTATATATCACGGAACATTTAATATTTACAAAATATTCTCAATGGCATAGGATTTATGATTTGTTAATTGATTTCATATTACTCGAACATTTATTATTTACAAAATATTCACAACAGACTAGGATTTATGATTTGTTTCTTTTGATTTTATATCACTCGAACGTTTATTATCTTCCTTAACACGGGAGGTTATCAGAGCGCAGTCATATTTCCACGGCTCCATCGGGAGCCACGGTATATTGTTAAAAAACTTTTGAGCAAGACTGAACGAGAAAACAATTCGTCTCAATGCTAGACTAGAATGCAAAACTTAAGGAACAGTAAGGTTATCAGCTGCTACTTTGCTATGATGCAACCTGGATGTAGGGTAATGATACAAGAGGAAAATTGGAACTACCCAACCGCGAGTGAGAACAAAACGATAACAAGAACAGAAACGAACAGTAAAAAATGTCTGAACAGAACAGGTGACTGTAGTGGGTGCTATGTGACAGAAGCGTAACTGAAAACTTAAAACAAATCGGTAGGTTTCGTCGAGGACACAAACTAGTTTTGACGTGAATATTCGAGCCTGATGTTGGATTGTGGACTGAATGAAGCAGACATAGGAAGTTTGAACGATTGTTTATAGTGTGTGAATATTCAACAATTAATTTACAGTTTCAACGATCAAAGTGCAGTTTGATATTAATTGTTGTTGAGAGATTGTTGTTGTCCACAATTAATTCTAGCGTAGTTTGGGAGCTTTCGAATGACATCACTTACGCAATCCAAACTTACACTGTCTCGCTCGTTCAGCCCCGTAGAATTTCAACATATTGCGGAACCCTACCCGCGCTCAATGCGCCTTAAGAATTCGAAAGTCTTGTCAGGTACGACGCCATATTTATCTTGTTTCTTCTAGTTCTGGAATCATAAGACAAAACAGTTGTAACGCTTGTCTTTTCATGCATGTCCCATAGTGCTGTTCCGATTTTAAAGACGTATTCACGTCACAAATAGAGGAGTTAGTCCTTTGTAGGTTGTATGACCACCTTGAACACACACACTGACGCAGTCTTTGCACCCCATTTGCAGAGAATGAGGTTGCGGCTGATTTCCTGAGGTAGCAGAATCCATTTCTATGTTAGAGCCCCTGACGTCATGATTCCAAAATTTGAATATGCACTAGCTTTCTGCTGAATACATTCGGTAATGCAAATCGCCACAGGCTGCTTCGTTTAAAATTGAGGTTGCAACTTTTAAAAATAATGGCGTTCCTTACGTTTTGCAATGTTTTTGTAGAAAATTTGTACAAACTTTAAGGGGAGGGAACACAAAATTAAACCGTTTTTGCATAGACATGTATGACCTTAAGCGCCTTTTGGTTTTGCCTGACGGCGCTGTTCGGCAGTTGAGCCATCGTCATTTTGGACAATGCTTCGTACGGTAACGTGTCAACAATTTCAATAATGCTGATACCTGACATGACATTCACCTAGCAATGAAAATGTTCATTTTTCTTACTGTCCCATTTCTGAACCTCTAGCAAATCTGGATTTAATTTTACGTTCCATGCCTCACGTTGAGGCAGGTCACACATTAATATGCGCATGCATACTCCATTTCTGTACAGAAAACAAGTCGGTGCTCATGCGTATATATAAATATTTAGCATCGCGGAACGGATATTGGACCAATGTGTGGCCCGCCTCAAAGTTTGAACGGGAAGTTTTGAAACACCCTGTATATTATTTAAAATAAATAAAGGTTATTGGTCTACAAAAAACGTAGTGTACTTCAATGACGCGATGAATGTTTTATCCATTCTTTTAAGATTTTTCTTTCCTGTCTGAAAATACCTGTCATAAATCTAATAATCTATCAATTTCACAGGGACATGAGTTCGATTCCACAGTTATACAAGAATTAACGGTTCAAGGTAAGTGAATGTATCTCTTAACGTATTGTTCTTATCTCGTCAACTATCTTACGAATCATCTCGCAAAAATTATTAATTTTTTTAAATCGATACTTGTACACATTGGCCTTTGATACCCGAATAAATCTTAATACTATCGCCATATAATTAACTAAACAATTCGCATTTTTTAAAATCGAAATATACAGAAGCTTGAATATCCGAGCTCCGATTAACCGAGTGTCCGTGTTATCCGAGCCGAATTTGATTCCGAGGTTTTTGAGACTTTAACCCTCCTGGTGGTTCTCCCGAAAAGTATCTCGTCATTCATTAGATTAAATCAAAACGAATCAGATCTTGATGGACGATATATCTCGCCTTCATAAAAAAATGGTAATATCTTGATGACGAGGTATCATTAGCAAAGCTGACCAGATCTTGATGGATGAGATATCTCGTCATTGGCAGAAAACTGACCAGGTCTGAACTCGTCAGCAAAAATCGGCAATATCTTGATGACGAGATATCTCGTTATTAGCAAAATTGGTCAGATCTTGATGGACAAGATATCTCGTCGAAACTACTTGGTGGGTTAACGCTCGTGTTGGATATCGTATATTGCAAAATTAGTGAAAACTTACGTGTTATTCGGGTTGTTACGTGTATATTTAACCCTCTTGGTAATTGTCTCGGCGAGGTATCTCGTCATTAGCAAAACTGACCAGATCTCGATGGGTGATATATTTCGTTCTCCAGATCTCGTCTCTCGTTATTAGAACACTGCCCAGATCCTGATCTAGTCATAATCAAAAATCGGATAAATCTTGATGATTAGATATCTCGTCATTAGCAAAATTGGTCAGATCTCGTTGGACGAGATATCTCGTCAAAACCACTTGGAGGGTAAAATAAAGTGCATGAGCACTTTGTCCAAAGTGAGAAAGTTCTGCGAAATAGGTGACCGTTAAGGACTTCTCAAGAGTTTGAAAGATGCGTAACTAGCGTCGATTTACTGTAAAATTATCAAATGTAATGTGACACAAATCCGAGTATTGATTATTACCCTTAGCCCTTACTTTTTTTTTATAAATATTGCATCAGCAATATTATATATATACATCAGCAAATCAGGGTGGTATTAATATTTTCTGTATTCCGTAGAGGCCTATTTTGTGTTAGGGCCGCAGTAGCCCGGTTGGAGGGATAGTTGAATTAACGTCGCAATGAACCAACATAACGTGCTACTGGTGACGGTCCGGGGTCTATCCCGAAGGGAATGATTCGAGGACACCTCGTCATTTTGGACTAGTCAGATGACGGTTGGAAGAGTAGCGGATTAGCAACCGAAGGGTTGCGAGTTCGAAACTCCATTCAACAAGTGACAGTCGTGTACTGGGAGGCTGGTGCTCGTTAAATGTCCTCACGTTGGCCTAGTGTGGACGTTTGGAGATTGAGGTGCCACACACACACACACAACTCAGGTGTTGACCTCATCATCTGAGCTTGGTTCAAAATCACGAGGTATTGTCCTCGGAGTTGATGCCATAAAGGAAAGCGAGAGCAATGGTAACCTTTTCATGTGCCCAAAACTAGTAGCAAAGTGACCCGTAAACTACCTTCGCCTGCAGGATGGAAAGAGAGAGGAACATTCATCATCCGATAGGACCACGGGATTGAAGACGTCCATCCATTGATTCATCATCTGATTAGTCCACGCCAGACTGGCGATTTCACCATTTTCATCGCCACTCGATAGAAATGAGTATTCGTACACCTACCGTCATAAGATGTTATATCGCCAAATAAGGCGATAAGATACCAAATCGTCCAAACAAATCAATTTTTCAGAGCAGTCACATAACTACTAGTCGACATGTTGGTCACATTTTTTGAAGCTCCTCTCAATAGAAATGCCCAGTCTCCTTTATTTTTCACGTCTACGGGCGGCTCTTCTCACAAAAGATGTGAAAGCACATAATTATCTTCATTTTGTTTTTACAGTGGAACTCCAAATAGGACGCTTCGCCCGGCCGGAATACTTCCACCACGCAGTGGCATTACCTAAAACTCGATCTGGAAAAACCGTGCGTCGAATATTGAGAAAGATAGCAGACAACGAACGAGACGTCGGAGACTTGAGCACTCTCCTCGACGAGAGCGTGGTGCAAGACTTGTTTGAATCCGGAAAGTTCGTATATCACAAAGAACCAATCAGAGTGGACTAGATCAGTTTTCTCTGATAAGGGACATTAGAACTCCCAACGGCTGAATCCGAGTCAAGATTGTATAGATAGATAATAATCGATCAAACAGAAAGAAAACTAAAATTCTGGAAAGATAAATTTAATGTATTGTTATTAAATAAAATTTTAAATTCAAGAGCCTGTATTTTATTTCGCCAGTAAACACATACGCTTGACTCAAACGTCGGCTTAGAACAGAAACACATTGACAAAAAGTTAAATTTTACAGCACAGTCGATGTCTATTAGTTTTTAAGGTCAAAAATGGAAATTATAAACATTTTGGTAGTAGTATATTTTCTTTCAAACCTAATACAATGACAATTTATTTCTCAACGTGAAAATAATCATTTGACGCCAAAAAATGCCTTTCCTGAAAATGTCAGTTTCTACTCTAAGCCGACGCAATACTCATCCCAAAAAAGATTAAATCAAAATTTGAAGTTAATTTTATTTTTATACATTTTTAAAAATTTATTTACTGAATGAAGCAATCGCTATTAAAATTCCTTTGTTTCTAAGAGGTTCATCCATCATTTCTCTAATTACTATAAAGGAAAGTTTGTTGACTAGTTAGCATTTCGTAGACGATGTCCAAAAAGATAGAAAATCAAGTTTACAATCTTGATTCTAGAAATGCAGTTTTTTCAGGTTATTTTGGATTTTTAGTTAGTTTTTGAGGACATTTTTTGAGTTATAAACAATTGGTCTTGTCTTATGTTTCAACCAATTTTTTATAGAAAATTCTTGTCTGACCTAATATGGTCCTTTTCATAATTCATCTTTTCTGTCGCCAAAATATCCGTTATCCTAAACGCAACAAAAACCATCCATATAAACATAAAAATGTATTTGAAAACTTAACTTTATAAACTGAAATATTCGTTAACAAGAAAATATTTCACTTGCATATATTTTACAATTTTTTGATACATTAGCTATGTTCTCTGTTCCTTATAGTTAAATAAATCTAAATATGCATATTCTTTACTGTATTCAAACGACTTTTGACTAAACTGGCTTCTTTTGTAGTGAATATGGAGTTAAGTTTTTATGAATAAAAAAAATTCAATTTTATAGTAAATAATTTATAAACCTAAATAGCGAGTTGCATTTCAGATTAATTCATATTTGTATCATTTCATTGCTAATTGGGTATATTTAAAATGTTTTGGTAATTTCTAGGTCAACAAAATCCGGATCCCGGTAATAAATAACAAAACTACAAAATCTCATAAAACATGTATGAAAGTGTGTGTGAAAGTAACCTCTAAAATATAATTATCAAAAATAACTCCCCTTTTAGCCTCCATTTTCATCCGCCAGTCTGTTTCATTGCTATAGCATCTGGTCCCCAATATATCCTGTCACCACTTTCACATTTTGAGGTAGGTATTTTAATTAGCGTCGCACTGGAGCAACACAACGACGGACCGGGATCCAATCCGAAAGGAAAGATCCGAGAACACCTCATAATTTTGAACCACTGTCAGATGACGAGGTCACACCTGAAGTGGCACCCCATTCTCCAAACTTCCACACCACTCCAACGTGAGGGGACATTTGAGGCCACGACAGATTTAACGATCACTAGCCCCTTTGTACACGACAGCCATCCGTTCTATCCGTTGAATTCGAACTCGCAACCCTCCGTTTGCTATCCATTACTCATCCAATCGGGCTACCGCGGCCCCTTTTACATTTTGAACTTCCTCATCTCGCAAATCATGGCTTCAAACAGAACCTCACTCAAGTTGTTTCTTCTCTTCCGATCGCCGAAGCTTTCCACCCCAACACTTGAAATGCATATGCAACTAAATGGAAACACTGCCTTTTCTGCAATTAAAACTTTCTTAAAAGGTCCCCTGATCCAATAATCTTCCTCTAAATCCGTATCGCCCTAGCGGGTTAATTTTTAGCTTTTCATTCTTTTACGAACCTCTTCAAATAAGGAGCTCAGGCCCGTTCCAAACATCCTACACAGAATCTCACAAAGTACTCTGATGTATCCCATGATGCTCACCCTTGGATTTAATGAAAGGTTTTCCTGCCTCTTCCCTTACTCGTGAATTTTCAACACTACATACATCCCAATGAACAACCGGAACGACTGCCTACACCATTCCTGCCATACATGGGCAGCGGTAGCCCAGTTAGAAGAGTAACGGATTAGCAACCGGATGGTTGCGTGTTAGAATCCAACCAAAGACCGTCGTGTACAAAGGAGGCTGGTGCACGTTAAATCTGTCGTGGTCTTAAATGTCCTCATGTTGACATGTGGAAGTTTGGAGAGTGGGGTGCCAGCTTATGTGTGACCTTGTCAGCTGACCGTGGTTCAAAATTACGTGGTGTTGTCCTCGGATCTTTCCCTTCGGGTTTGATCCCGGACTGTCGGCAATAGCCCGTTGTGTTGCTCCAATGCGACGTTAATTAAAATACCTATCTATCTGCCATGCATGTGACTCGGATTTTTGTTATTATGACATGCATACAATAAATTTAATAAACTTATGTAAACAAATTTATAATTAGTAAACAATTCATTCAAAACTTATATTATCTGATGCTAGCTTTGCTATCAAAAGCATCTTGTTTTGTTTAGCACAATAAGTTGATAAATAACACTTAAAACATAAAATAACTGTCATAAAAGCGTAACAAACTTTAATAAACTTTGTTATATCTCAATAAAACATCATATACACTTGAAAAGAGTTATCTCAACTATACAAACATTTTTTCGTCCAATTTCGGATGCAAAAGGTAATTTGAGTATAAACATTTGTTCATGAATTGAGCAACAAATTCAAAACTTAAACAAGAAAAATATTAAATTTGCAGTCTTTAAGTAATTAAGCCAAACTAGAAGGAAAGGCATTTGAATCTAGTATAAATAACACTTAAACAAATTAGTTGGTATCTAAACTAGAATAACCTAATAATTCTAACAAAGGATCTCTGAAGCAACAAAATAACTTATAATTTACACCCAAGATTATTTCATGTGCAATATTTTTTACACATTCAAGATAAATTAAAAGAATCACTACTGTTTTTTTAACAGCATAACAAAACTGATTACAAGTAGAATCAGATGTAATTACATAAAGAAAAATAAACAGTCAATAAATCCCTGCACATTCTTACAGAACTTCTAATAAAGTATGGATTACAAATTAAACAAAAATTATGAGAAAGTGTTAGCTATTTCCTTCCAATTTTTCAGAGCAAAAGTTTTTAAAAAACAATATGTAATGTGTTTTTGAATGAACATATTAACAGGACTCGTAATGGGCAGGATGGCATAATGGGCTAAAAGGACTCATACATAGCTGAAATACCAAATGATTCAATCAATTTTTTGTTTGAAGATTTTGAACCTACTTCATTCCTGATGAGATTTTATTAACACATCTAAATTTTGATGTAACATTTTAATCTTGTAATAAAGTGAAAATACACAAATAAGTTTTGAAAATAAGACAGCCTTGTCATTGAAATACTTTTCATGTAACTAAGCAACAAAAATTTAAAAGTCAGCAATAGTATCATCATTTCATCTTATTCTAAGGTTTGTACCAATTTAGGATTGTTACTAATGTGCTGTATAAAATATTTCTAGTGTAATCAAGTAATGCTGGTAAAAAATAAAATTTATTTTTGATCAGCAAATCTAAAATATCATCTCAATTAAAATAAAGCACACCCAAATTAAATGTCTCTTAATTTAAAATTTTTATATTTATTTTTTAACTGGTCAAAATGAAGTTGGATATTTTTAGAATTAAAATGTTCATTTCTACATCCCCAATGTTTTATAATAGAATTCAACTCGCTTAAACTCACAAAGTATTCAGATACTTGAGATTGCTATTGCAATCAATCCATGCTGTTTGCAATCTATTCACTGGATTATCTAACATTATCATGTCTTTTAACTATTTCCTTTCAAGGCCATTTTTATTATATCTTAACTTCACTGAAAGTTATAAATAGCCTCAAAATATGTATGATTTAAATGTTGAGGTGAGTTACTGATCTTTCATATTTCTTATTAGTTTTAATCAATAAAATTTCCATTCTTAAATTTGAGCTAGACTTCATCTCGAAAATAAGACTAAATGAAAAACCAAGTTGCTGTAGTACAACGATTAAGAGTCACCAGTTTAGTAACAGGAAAAGGGTCAACTGACAATTATTTTTGTAACTGATTTTTTACTTTGCAAAAGTTTAGTTTTAAGAACTCCTTGTTAATGAAATTATCTGATTGTAAGAAAGGAATCATGAAATCTGCTTTTAAAAAGTATATGCAACTGACTGATACATTTGATACTTCTGAATTTTACAACACAATGCACCTTTAGTAAAGAACTTTTGATAATAGTCCCTTTAAAATTCCACCAGGGCATTTTGCCGTACGGATAAAAAATTAATTTTGTTTGAATTTTGAAAAATTCTAGGTCAAAGTTCAGGACTGCCAGACAAAGCACTTGTGAAATAGTAGCTTTTAGTAGAATAAATTCTTAAAAATTGTTGCAAAATTAGCTTTCTCGTAAAGCTCATTTTAGTAGCAGTTTCAGTTGTCCCCAGAAGCTACTTCCTTGGTGCAGGGTCATCAAAAATCGCTGTGTGGGTGAAGTAGGATTAGGACCCTAATTTAACAGTTCACACTTTTAACAGAAAAATACTATACACTGTTACACAGATGACTCAATGAAGCGATCACAATGTTAAAATTTACCAAATGCTTTTGATATCCGTTGGAGAGTTTAGGTCAGTCATTCCTTTCTACAATGGTAAAGCAGAAGGCATTAATTCGTGACTGAAACAAGAATTCATGCTATTGGTAAAAAATGGAAGGACTTAATTTTCGTTGACCTTATGGCGGATTTTCAAGTTACCAAAACTTTGAAAATAGGAACTGTTTAGATTAAAACATACCCTTGTTGCCAAGGTTGAAAAATAGTAACGAAAAGTCACCTGTGGCAGCCCTGAAGTTAGTTACAACAAATGGTTTGCATTTTTAATAAGGAAGCAATATTTCTGTTAAAAATTAATTATTTTACTAGTAATTAAACTCTGAAGTTAAAAAAGATTATTTGCTCAATCCTCAAAACTAGTATGATAGTTAATGCAATTATTCAGATTGACGAAAGTCAGAAGATTAAATCCCCATTAACATATGGTCCCAGGGATGTTTTCATGTTTTCTTCCAATAAGCTCAGTGTGGTGGTAGGAAACATTGTTATGAAATAAAATTAGTTAAAACAGCTAATGGCTGGAATTAAATTTTGGAAACTAGCAGTTCACCAAAATTTTGTTACAATTCAAAAAATTATATATTGCACATGAATTTATTTAAATATATTTCCGTTTAATTTCTATCATGCACACAATATTACTAAAATATATTTCTGTCTTTAATGTCAGTACAATTTCCCAGACAGAGCCAATTTGTTAGATGGAAAAATTAATTTTGTGTTGGTTAATTTCAGACATGCCACAGCCAAAGCAATTGTGAAATAGTAGCATAATTCTTTAAAAATAGTAGCAGTCTCCTCTTAAACCCTATTTTAGAAGCTCAGATATAAAATGAATCGGATAAACTACAAAATGTGCTAATTAAGTATGAAACAGACATTGAAGATCTCACCAAGAAATTTGAATTTTAAAATTAAAACTAAATATTTTCTTAATGAGGTTTCCATGACAATCTAACAACCAGATTCAAATATTTTTCTACCATGTTTACCATGGCTTGGCGATTAAATTTCAAAATCATCTACCATGAAAAATTCTCAAAAGAAAGATTTGAAAAATATTTTTTCATCCACTATTAGTCAAAAAAGGGACTAAACTTTCATTGACCTTTGATGTATTTTCTAAAGTCACCAAAATTTTGAAATTAGTAGCTTTTGAGACAATTTTGTTTAAAAAGATACCCCTAGTCGCAAAGGTTGAAAAATAGCAAAATATCACCTTTTAGTTGCCTACAGCAGCCCTATAGGGTGAGAACAATTATACTATTTTCTGAAATCTAGCAATGCTCAAAGGGATGAATATTGAGATTCAATTTTTATGTGCCCCAACTGTTGAATTTCTTTGAACTTCAAAACTTTTATTTGATTTAAATAAAAGCTTTATAACAGTTTTTAAATAACTATAAACATAAATGCTTACTGGGCTCATGAGTTCGATTTGAATTAGTAATTTCAGATACAAAATATTTTATACAGGTTAGTACAAACTTAAAATGGGACTTAAATGATACTCTATACGAAAGGGGTATTGAATTTCATACACAGAAGGCATAAAAGTAAAAATTATAAGGAAATGTGTTTGATATGTATCTGAAATATAATACAATTATGTATTTATTTCATAATCTTAAAATATGACAAATGCCCATACTTGTACTATACATGGCATAAACAAGAACATTAAATCAGGAAATTTGAATGAAGAATTTGGAGTAATCTTGTATCATTGTTAAAATTTAAAACGAAAGAAAAAAGATTCCAAATTACTTTGAGTGTTTCGTATTCAGCTCTAAAAAGGAGCAAGTGACTGTTTTTAACAAAAATCTAAAGCCAAAGGAATTTTTTTGATGATTTTACCTGAATACCAAATTTAAGTAAGTTATACTGCCAGCCTTCTTACAGAAGAATACATTGTTAACATTCACTCCATAAGAAAAACTTTTCAAGTCAACCAGAGTAATCAAAAGATGAGAAAATATGCTTTAAAAAATACACTTAAAATATATTGAGCACTTGTAAAGGGGAAAAGGTAACTTAAAATTACACAACATAAATATATAAAAAGAAATTAGCTAAGAATGAGCATATTCAGATTACATATACACACTATACATTATAAAATAGCTAACTTGGATTTCTTATATCTAATTTAGAAGCTGCATCAAAAGACTTGGACGAGGAACCATTTGAATAAACATCATGGTGAGTGTCATGCGATGATCGCATATACATGTACAATGCAATAGCAGCAGGGACAACAACAGCAAATATAATTACGCATAATATTAAATAATTCCATTGTATACCACAGTCCACTGTATTGTATGGATCTTTAACTAGGGGATGAATACGTGGAGATGTTAAAGCAACAGCAGCAGCTTCCAACGAATCTTTTTGGGAATTCGTACTCAGCATAATTTTCACGAGATCTTCGTCCATGCGTTGGAAGAAAGCAGCAGAGTCTTGTGGTGATGGACATCGGCCTGCTCCACCAATGCCGATGTTTATTGTCCTCACTGTCGGGTCGTGTTCTTCGACAGTCGTGGACTCTGCTTTGGTTTCCAATGATGACGGTAGTATTTCCGAAAGCAGACTGAATTTCTTGACAGGTATCTTCAGGTGCTTCAGGCCAAAAAATTCTTGACTACTCATCAGGTTATTAGCTCGTTTAATATCAGACACCTGAAAGGTTTAGTAACAAGTGTCATATCATGTCAAATAGAATCCAACAAATAAAAAAACTTATAAAAAGTTGGAAGCCAAGAGCATAATTGATTATAAAAACACAATAAAGGAGATTGAAAAATTATTTGATATTTTCAAGACCCGTTATGGGAAATTATATATAGATGGTGCAGTCAAAGGCAATGAGCTGTATTGAAGAGATTACCCTTTATTACTTTCTGTAAAAATTCAAATTCCATTTTGATTGCTATACTGGCATGACCTCCCCTTTTAATTTGATAGGTTTTAGAACCCCTTACATTTGGATTAGATTCGATTGTCTCTATTTGATGGGTTGGTTTGTTGGATTTTTTAGCGCAAGGGCCATATTTGACCATGCTGTGCCAGGCACAAGACAGACAATATCAAGTACATGCAAGAATACATACAAGAAACATTTTTACTGACACAGAAGAGAGAAAATACCCAGGGAGAAATCACACCTAACAGGAATTGAACCTGTGCTGCCTACAACTTGAAGGTTGTTAGCACAGTAGGTATACCTAGCCACAACTGACCCTCTATTTGATGGGTCAGTGTCTTGTTAATAGTGTGCTTGTAAGTATGAGTCAATAAATGTTTTTCAATTTCTAATGAATTACTTGGTGTGTTCATGACAATAATTTTGCTTTATTCTTTAGATATAAAATTTAAATTGATTAAATGTTAATTTGTAAATATACTGAAACACCCAGTATTCATAAGGCTATGGTCTGATAACTGGTGAAATTTATGTAATCGATTTAGCTCTTAAGAAAATTAAAACAAGGCCTGAAGAGAAAATTTTCTGTTTACCGATACACAGCAATTCAAATTCTTTTTGTCTATCAGTTATTCTTCTCTTCTAGAATTAGAGAGCAAAAGCACCATAAACCATCTTTTAAGCTCAGGAAGAGAAAACATCCTAAAGGTTCCAAGCCATTGTGATTTTTTTTTGGCAACAAGTAAGTTGACAAATTAGCTGAAAGTGCTTTCCTTTGGAATTATCCAAATCACAAGATCCCTCTTTGCAATGTCAAAAATTTAATAAAAAAAAACATGCCTTAGGAAGAAATCGATTTTTGGAGAAGTTTCCAAAGAAAAGAAATGGACTTGCCTTACTGGTAAGTAGAAATATTTGCAATACGATCTTCCTAGAGTCACCAGGGTTACCTGCTCCAGAGTCCTTTTTGAGCATGATTATCTACAAGCTCATCTGTATTGAATAGGATTTTCTGATATTCCCATTTGTTCACTGTGTAATAATATCAATATGACTGACAAGTACCTTTTCACTTGCTCGGTTTTATCTAATTTTGTGTTGACATTTGCTGTTTTTGTTTTATTAAAATGCAAAATACCTAATGCTCAAAAGAATGACAGGGCATTGAGGTAAAAAAGTATTTATGATTATTTTTTCCTCTTTTCTGATCATTTCAATTTGAAAGGGACACAAAAGAAAAATGTATTCTTCCCACCTTGCCCTAAATATTAATGTTATATTTCTGACATCTAATCTCATGGTTTTAATGCTGTCATAACTACATTTAAAAATCTTACTAATAGATTTCTAAGCATCCCAGATTTTAATTTCTAATCACATTAGTTTAAATTGAATTGCACTTTCACGTCACTTTATGTGGGCTGCATCAGAAGCAAAATTTCATGAAGGAACATTTAGATTGAGCACATGCATTCCCTCTTGCCAAAGCAGAAAATATGTGCCCATCCCAAACTTTTCCCCAATGTTGCTTTCTTTGCATTATTCATGTGGAACAAGAGATCAGTTGCATCAATAATCGTAAATCATGATGTTAGATCCAAGTATAAAAACATGTTTACAAATCAATGAAATAAAGTAAACTTCAAAAACACTTAAGTATGTTCAGAAAATAATCCTCATTTTCTGGATTTGAGTGAGCCATGGTGACTGACTTATCACAACTCTGTTTGAAACCACAAAATAATATTTAATAATCCATAAGACTTTTGCATGAACAGTAAATGATGGCAGTTAATTTCAGTTTTTCATTCTATACCCAGTACAAAAATAAACGTCTTGGTACATGAGATTGTGGAAACTGCTATGCATCCCTGCCACTTTTTATAATCCAATGTTACTGACATTGATATTTAAAACAAACCAAAATAAACACAGAAAAATTTACATTTAGATGTCAAAAGTATACCTTCTTTTCTAATTAAATAATCAGCTCTAAAAAAAACAATTACAATAAGCACCTCAAATAAATGTCACCTTTGAGTAATAAGCTAAAACAGATAATATAGTAAGTTTACACAAGTATTGTACTTTCCTAAGCATCTTAGCATTGACATTTGATATTATCAATTTTTTAATAATAAATAAAACTATAAAGTTTAATGTGCTTATAATTTTTAATTTCTGATAGTCTCACATCACCATGAATTCATGTAGACCCCTAGGATTCAAATGCACCAACTTTGAAATGTTGGCTATACTAAATTAAAAAGGTTCCAAAATTTTGATGTTGGAAACCCAATTATAGTTAAAATACAGGGCCTTCTATCAGCTATAGGATGTAGTTCAATAGCTCAAGTTCATACTCTTTCATACCATCAAAATTTTAGAAACTTCATACTACAAAAACTTCATTACAAACTTTTGTGCTCAATATTCTAAAAAAAAATTGTAGCTCTAAAATTTATACTGTCTAGTCATATATTATAGCTCTATAATATGTGGTAGGTTGGTTGGCAGTTGAATCTGTCACACTGGAGCAACACGTTTATGACTTATTGAACTTTTCTTAGAGCTAAATTGCTAAACATTTACAAGTCAAACTGATGATTGGTAACAAATTTCTGCCTCTTTGGGGAAGACCAGCTACCTTCCCAAAGAATAACATGATATAAATGTATACATTACTAGCATGCATAAGAGCTCATGAAATACAATGGTTCTAAGAAATAATTGTAAAAAATACTAACGGAACACTGATACTTTATAGATATACTCTGCAGCGTGTCTCCCTCTTCAATTTTTAAATATAAAAAATCACAGTGTTGAAATGGGTCAGAAGTCTTTGAAACGGCGCCGTTACCATTCATATCTGATTTCTTGATTTTTCGTAAACAAGAACTTTGGTTTCCATCATCAGACTTTTTACCAATTTGTCTAATGTCATGTAAAGTGATTTCCTCATCGGATCCACTGTCCGTGTCAGCTGAGATCAAAGGTTTTCTCTCATACATTGTTTTCCGAGATTTTCTCTTGTTTGACACAAAACGTCTCACGTTTTTTAAAGATGTATTTAATCGTCCTTTGGCATTTGAATCAAAGTTTTTCACAAGAACGCTATTCATACTGGAAGTCGATGTGCAGTCTTGAGACCAATTTGTGAGAAAAATTTGAACCTCAAATCACAGCATTAGCTTGAAACGTCCCAAGAACCAACTTAAGCTCGCCATCAAAGCAGTAGTTACAAGCACAAGCAGACATCAACAGTTCTGCACCGTGGTTCGTTCGTGGTAAATAAAGTGATGCCAGATTCAACAGAAACCGAAACTTTAAATATTGTTTGATGATAGGTAGATAGTTTGGAGAAGGTAGTTGAGTTAAACGTCACACAGGAGCATCACTCGGGCTATTGGCGAAGGTTCGGGATCAACCCGAAGGAAAAGATCCGAGGACATCTCGTGATTTTAAACCACGGTCAGATGACAAGGTCAACATCTGAGCTGGCACCTCACTCTCCCAACTTCCACACCACGCCAACTGAGGACTGAAACAAAAGAAATTACGGAGCACCCGCTGCGCAGCAGCTCATCTCCTAATCGAAATAGAAAAGAATCAGAATATTAAATTTATTAAAATGATTGGGGGGGAGGAGTATTTCAATTAACGTCACACTGGAGCAACACAATGGGCTATTGGTGACGGTCCGGGATCAATCCCAAAGGGAAAGATCCGAGGACAACACCACGTAATTTTGAACCACGGTCAGATGACGAGGCAACACCTGAGCTGGCACCCCACTCTCCAAACTTCCACACCACGCCAACGTGAGGACTGAAACAAAAGAAATTACGGAGCACCCGCTGCGCAGCAGCTCATCTCCTAATCGAAATAGAAAAGAATCAGAATATTAAATTTATTAAAATGAGAATAACAAAGGTTGTAATGGGCTGAATATCTTAAAAGATCAGCGGAGCCAATCTAAAGGACGCCATCTATCGGAACGCGAAGGCCCTAGAGAGGAGAGACCCATCCCCAGCCACATTGGATGTCAAATGGGCGGGCGGACAACTACAGCACCGCTGATACTCTTGCATGAAGCAAGTTACGATTAAAGAAAGTTTAGGGGGAAACAGGAAAGAGTTCAGGTAGAACTTTAAGTTTAACATTTCGTCCTGTGGAATAATTAGGGGTTCAGTCAAGTCCTTAACCCAAGCTTACCGGTGTCGAAACGCAGTCAGAAGTATGACTCGCAAATGTTAAATTGATGGGGGTGGAATTGAAGTCGTAGACATCAGGTTTCAAACGAAACACTCCACATCGGCGTTTAGGCCTCTGTGGAAAGGTGTCAAACTGTTGGTGCAGTATGGCTCTAGGCCTTTTCTGCGAGACGCCAAATGAGGACGTTTGAGGCCAGATTTAAATGCACCATTCCCTACGTGCACACGATGGTCTTTGGTAGGATCGAGTTGAACTCGCAACCCTTCGATTGCTAATCCGCGACTATCAACTGGAAAACCGCAACCCCTGTTGTGCTTGATCGTCATCCGACAGTGTTTCAAAATTACGTGGGGTAGGTAGGTATTTTAATTAACGTCACACTGGAGAAACACAACGGGCCATTGATGACGGTCCGGAATCAATTCCAAAGGGAAAGATCCGAGGACTACACCACGTAATTTTGAACCACAGTCAGATAACAAGATAAGGGGAAAGAATGAGTGAGGTAAACTTTTTTGTGAGCCAAGATCATGCGAACAAAACTGACCCGAGATTAATTTCGGCTGTTGGGAGGAAATGTTCATTCATCATCTGATTGCACCACGGGACGGAAGAAGACGACCATCGATTCAGTCATCTGATTTGTTCGCGCGACATAATAGATTGGCGATTTCGCATTTTTATCACCACTTTTTAGAAATGGCATTTACACATCTTCCCTGCCAGTGTAGCCAAACGCGGCGATAATATGCCTAATCGGCCAACTAGTTTTTAAAAAGTAGTCACGTGACTACTTGTCAAGATGTTGATCACACTATTTTAAGCTCCTCTCAATAACAACACTAGGTCTAGTAATATTTCACGTGTTAGCGTTCACGTGTTTCACGCGCCAGCCTATCAGCGACGAAAAAAGCAGTCATTCCCCTAACAATTGCTGATTGGACGGCATGGTACGCTCCGCATCCGCGTTGCTCTAGTGTGAAACAAGCTTTAAGATGATGATCTGACCAATTTCGCAAACGTGATATCTCGTCATCAATAAATATATTGACTAGATCAAGATCAGGGACGCGGTACCAGGTTGGAAGTGTGCCGGAGTAGCAACCAGAGGGTTGCGAGTTTGAATCCAACCAAAGCCCGTCGTATATAAAGGGGGCTGCTGCACGTTAAATCTGTCGGACCTCAAATTTCCTCACGTTGGCGTGGAAGTTTGGAGAAGGGGGTGCCAGTTTAGGTTTGACCTCATCATCTGATCGTGGTTCAAAATTACGTGTTGTCCTCGGATCTTTCCCTTCGGGTTGGATCCCGGATCGTCGTCAATAGCCCGTGTGTTGCACTAGTGCGACGTTAATTAAATACCTACCTAGATCAAGATCTGATCAGTTTTCTTCTAATGGTGATATATATTCTGTCCATAAAGATCTGGTCAGTTTTACTAATGACGAGATACCCCGTCGAGACAACTACCAGGAGGGTTAAGATGGCCAAAGACAAAACGTTAATGGTATAAGTGCTCCTTCCAAACAGATGCCTAAAAGCGCGACCAACGTTATTGTTGGTCATGCTTAGTCATGTGTTCCTTTCATCCTGCCCTTGGTTATAGCCATTGTGTCAGATGCCGAAATCAATGCATAGAACTTATTTATCCAACTTAAGAGAAAATAAGTGAGTGCAATTGTATGTGGCATTTGCCCTGGAGCATAGAATAGACAGGGCCCCCTCATGGAGAGTGGTGGTTCCATAATAGGCTTCTGGGAAATGTGGAAAGTGTTTGCACTGTTCTAAACTTTCTGTATGTTTAGTTAAGATGAACAACTATATTTTAAGAGAAAGTGAAAGGCATGATTCCTATGCACTTTATTAAAATGGAGTCAAAATTAGTGAATGCCAATACTGAATAACAAAATAAGAAAATTAAAATACTTCCTTAAAATTTATTCTTAGTGAGAAGTTTTATCAGTTTTGTATTAATTGTAAAACACATGAATAGTTCAATGATAAACTTTAACAGGTCTCAATTATCAAATTAAATAGCTGAAATATTTTTGATATATTGCAATCAATAACATATCTATGAATAATTCAAATATAAGAATACATTTCTATTATCATGTATCTAATATCAGTATATACTTTAGCAGTCTATTAACCCCCTATTAGTCCCTCAAATACTTTAAAACAAATTGTTTGCCATTTCAAGTGACAACCATATCAGTTTTTGGAATCATTAAAATTTTTTAAACTTTCATTTAACAATGCTACTTGAGAAGTTTCTATTGTATAACATAATTTCTTTACAAGAGCTGAGTATGCAAAATGAGAAGTGAAAAGAAATAATTATGGGGATGGGGAAATAACGTTCAACTACAGTAAAACATACTTGATTGTCAATGAAATCAGCCTTAAAATATGAAATTCAATTTTAGACTTAAAGTTAATTGAAGGACTTTTTACTTTATAATATTTATCATGTTTTAATTAACTGAACAAAATTGAAATAATAGATTGTTCTCTTAGCACAACTTATCTATGTAAAATGAAGCCAATTTTAATACTATTTTAGAGTGGGTAAGTGCTACATACCTGCAAGAAAAACTCAAGTTCACCTGAATCATCCCTTTTAATTTGACAAAGTCAATAATTTCAGACTTGAATCTTATAATCAAATTACTCCAAAGTGACAAAAGAGTATTGGTAGGAAATTTAAAATACATCTTTGGCATAATTATTCAGTTGTAGAACTGTACCTAAATGAATCAATTCTTCGTAAAAAATATTATATAAAGGAATGTAACAAAGATGTGGAAAGACCTCTTGCTCACAGCTGAGGAAGCACTTCTCTCTGGCATCTTTGCCTGATTAACATCCATGCGCTCACCCAGCACTTGTACAATATGTGGGAGACTTAATAATAGATACATGAAAATTGTAAATTAATGTGTCATGTTACGAAAGCTATATTTTTCAAATTTAAATTTTTTTCAGAACTCTACATTATTTATCTTTGGTCAATTATATTTTCAATCTAAAGAAATTTTGTGTAAAGTCAAGAGAAAAACCTTTGCTTCATTTCATTTGAAATATATTCCAGTCTAATTATTTTCCAATTTATATCCTTAGTTTATTTCATAAATTTCTAATACAAATGTTAATGTGCAAATTGCTATTCATTCGCAGTTATCTGAGATTAATTTGGAATGAACAGTTGAACTCATTGATGCTTGCCTTTTTTATCCAATATCTTTTTTTTTCCTTTTTTAATCCAATCATCATTTATTTATTTTATAAAAATCCAACTTACAAATAATTTAGAATAAAGTATGAAAACAAAATACAAGGGGTCCAGAAGAAATTAGCCACAGACAATATTCTACGAAAACGTTTGGAAAACATAGTAAATGCTCAAACAAATAATGCATCCTTTCAAAATAAGTGAAATTTGGAGTCCAAGATAAATTTTAAAAATGTTTTAGAAGCATTGGGAATTTTCTGAAAATTTCGAAATTAGATTTCGCAACACACGAACATCTTAAGTATAATGATCTATCATAAACACAGTATTTACAAATTTGAAAAACATAAGATAGTATATTGTTTCAGATTTAGTTATAAATAGTGTGCCTTCAAACAAGTTTAATAATTTGCATGAGATTTGAATAACATAACAAAAAATGATCAATGAGTTGGGTAACTAAAAAAATATTTAAAAGTCAGTTACATCAAATTGTATTAGTAACTTGAAATATGTAATTTAAAGTGAATGAACTTAGGTTTTTAAAATGTCTTTGAACAATTAATGCAATTAAATCGCATTCATTGATCAATAAATTGTTTACCTTACAGCATCTTATTTTTTAATATTCTAGACATGTTCCCTGCTGCACATGTAGTTTTCAATACACTTGAAATTCATATTAAGGCCAGTGATGTATAATTTTGTATATTTTAAATATCATTTCTAAAGCTTGACACCACTGACTTCATTGACCTTGCGTACTACAAAGAGCAAACCGACACCTGTTTATGAAGGAGTGCCCAGTGGGTAAGCCATGTTATTCCTAACAGGGAAAATGGCCAACATCCATGTGCTTATGAACAAGGATTCAAACCTAGGACCACTGGGTGGTAGACAAATGCTATGACCACTATACCAGTAAGGTGGTGATATTTTAAATATGAATAAATTATTTGTTTGTTACATTGTGCATTTTGTAGTTTTAATATCTACTTTACTATTAACTAAGTTTTCAAGTCACAAAAAAAAATCGAAAAACCAGATCATTTTTATAAATCAAACTCTATTACATGTATCGTTTTTAGTACACATTGCTTGAAAATCTTACTCAAAAACGACTTGGCAGAGAATATGTTAAACAGTCAATCAAATGCTGAAATATATCAGAATGCAGTTTATTTTTCAAAAAATAAATTAAAATCACTTTATGTACAAATCACATCATACAACTTTCAGTATTCATAGCCTTCATCTGCATTATCATCATCATCATCTAAATAATTTTCGCCATTGTCAAAATAGTTGTTACCATAATCTGTCTCCTTATGGAAAGAAAAATTATGCTTTAAAGTGGTACAGATGAATAAAATAAAATACATACTACAGAATAAAGAGAAAGAAAAGTAATACAATAAATGTTTAATTACAGGAAAATAAAATACATGGTCAAATAAGAAAATAAGTGCATTAAACCTGATGTATAGGCATGTTCTAAGAGCTTGAAATGTATTTAATATAATTAGCAAGGGTGTTAACTGCTATGGTATGATTCAGAGCACCTTTTAGAGCAGTTGTTTTGACAATTTGGAGCAAGGGTAAAGAGTTTTGGAGCCAGTATCTTGTCAATTTGGAGCAGCTTTAAAACATTTGGGTGCAGATTCATGAAAAATTTTAGCAAGGAAGGAAAATTTAGTAGGAAAAGCAGCCCTGGTTCTGCCATTTGTTTTTGCTTGGCTTCAGTTCGTAGTTGGCACTACCGGTGTGGCAAAATTTAATGCAAAATGGCACCAATCTTAAAAATACTTAATATTATTTAAGCTATGATTTTAAGTTTTTTTTATTAAGATTGTTTTCGATTAATTTTTGAGCAAATCATCGGTAAAATATCGATGCAATTATCGACTTCTTTCACCAGAACTTATAATTTGGCACATATATATATATTTTCTATAAATACTCTTCTGGAGCAGGCAGAAGCATTTGGTGCAGAATGAACACTCCTGAATTATATTCTTGCAAATATTTTGCATAGCACCAGGTAACAGAATGTACAAAAAATTTCACTTTAAATATATCAATATAAAGACAAAAATATTGAAATGTGGTAACTTTTAAGTAGTTCAATAAGTTTAGAAAAGCGTTCATAAGATGCATAGACATTGTATGTGATACTTTGTTTCCAAAAGGATTTCTAAATTAAAACAATTTCTTTAAAAAAAAGTTGTACAGCCCTTTAAGACATTTAACATATGTGTACTTTTTACATTTGGCCCAAATAGCTTTTAAAACTTTTCGTTAGTAGATTGATAAAATGCAATTTAAGAAACAAACTATTTTTATTGCTCCAAATATAAATTTTTTGCAAAGATAATAAAACAACAATTTCCTATTTTTTAAATTACTACTTATGAAATTAATTGTGTTCAATTCTGAAACAGGTTCATTACAAACAGCATGAGTTGCACCGAGAAAAGTGCATTCAATAATTTCCATTAACATACATTTAAAAAACATCATGCTCTAAACATAATAATCATACAACAAAAGATTATACACACACAAGGGATGCAGCATACATTAAAGAAATTTTACTTGATTGTTTAGTGTTGTATGAATCCTTTTTTTTATAAGGATATGGTCTTCAAAAATTACTAGCTGAACCTGTGAGAATTATTTGAACAGAAAACACTTAAAAATTTATTAAATTTAGTTCCAAAGAATTGCTTTAAATATGTAGAATTAGTATAATTTCATATATAATGGTATTCCAGAAAAGTCTAGTTTTATCATGATATTTACAGAATTGTATGTAATTGAATCTTTTGGAACTTTCCAATAGAATTTTCTACTATTTTCTGCAACATTCTTGAAATTTCTAGTATTTTCAGGAATTTGTGTGGAAACGGTTGCACTTAATTCATTTTTAAATGAATTAATAATTGGCTAAAAAATTCAATTGCATTCACTAAATTTGCACTAAAAGACCTTTCTATCAGTACCATTTTTATTATGATATATTAAACCGTTTATAAGTGTAAAAGGTAATAAATGTAATAAAGTAATAAAAAAATAGTAAAAAGTAATAATGTAAATGTAATAAGTGTAATAAATGTGAATATATATATATATGAATATATATATATATATATATATATATATATATATATATGATAATTAGACTCTAGAGTACCACAAAGAAATGTATATGGATGAGAGTTGTGACTAAATCTCTAACAAGATAAATCAAAGTAATAAACTATCCATGTAATTTTAAATGTTTCCTTTTCAATGAATCAATTCTATTTCAAAGGGGGTGAGTTTTATGATAAAAGACTATAACAGTGCTATCATGCTGTAAGATCACAAAATAATGAAATTTATGGAAAGTTTTTCTTACTGATAGAACAATTAACAAATGCTAATTGCAGGATTCTGTATAGTTTGATATTTATTTTAATATAAACAATGGAATTTAAATAGCTTTTAATTTTACCTCTTCCAATTCTTCTTCATTTTCTTCCTCATTTTCTAAACCTTCTTCTTCTTCCTCCTCCTCATCTTCATCTTTATCTTTATCTTCTTTTGCTTCCAGTATCTATTTACATAAAAGCAGTTTTATTATTTTTGAAAAGAAAGTTCCAAGTACCTCCAGAAGAAAAATATATTCAATTTTGCTTCCTCATTCTAATATCCTTTAACTACAAGGATATTCCACTGAAATAGTTTAACACAAAATAAGACAAGACATCTGTGAGCAATAGATGAGGAATTAGTAATCCTTGATAAAATCTAACAAAAAATAATTTCTTACTCCAAATAAATCACATTTATTCAAGAATCACTTTTGCATAAATTATAATTAGCATAAGTTTAAAACTGATTTTCCAATTTGCACTAAATAACTAGTCACAAGCCTTTTTAGTGAGTTGCTAAAACACTTTTAAAATAAAGTCATTTCTCCTTGCAAAAGTAGGAAAATTATAGTATATAGAAAATAAAATTCTTATTTTGAGGGGTGGCCAGACACATCAAGGAAAGGTAAGCATACCATGAGTAAATTCATGAGAATCTGCTGAAATTTTTGATTTAACTATCATTTTCTGGTATATTTTTGAAGGTTTTAGAATTTTCTTTTCAGTGACTGAAAATAAATTATAATTTATTGCTGTTTCAGAAAAGGTGGACATTATTTTGTTTTTTACATGGGGGAACTGTAAATAGAGATGCTATTATTATAAGATAATTAACTTACTATAAATGCAATATCAATTTGCATTAAGGAATCATTCATAATTTAAGTAATGTTGTCTAATCAAAATAACCATTTTTGGTGTCAGATTTTAGTACATCAAGGTAAATAGATTAGTGAAATCAAGATCTATTATACTTATCAGATTTTGAAATCATACAACACTTTCCCACTCTTGAAGTAAAAGAAAATTATGGTCTTAAGGCTATTTTTCCCTTTTTAAGGCTACATTTCAGGAAAATCAAAGATTAATTAGTGAGTGTACAGGTGAAGAAACTTTTATGAGAGCTTGGTTTGGGTTCACTGACCCAGTTTTAAAAATATCAATTTTTAGCTAACCTACAAATATTATGCCCCTAATTTTTAGAGACATGTTACCATGGAGGAAAATCATTGACATTAGTTTTTGAATGTAGGTGAATTGAAATATTCAGCGTTCTTGTAAAACTTAAGGTTTTTAAAGACATTTTCAAGACTTTCAGCAAATATTAAAACCTTTTAAGGACCCTTAAACTAAAAGCCCTTCTTAAGGCTCTTTAGATAGAAAGTAATTCTAGTCAATACCTGCACCTTATAAGATAAAACAAAAAATCAGAAAGCGATTTTACACTGCATAAAATTCAATGTTAAAGTTCAAAATGAACACAACAAATTGAAGCTATAATAAAGGTACAGTACTAACAATTGAAAAATCGTAAAACAGAACACACAAATAAAATTATGTAACATACTTTTAACTCATATTGGCAAAAATTCTATAAAAATCTCAAATCACAGTTCTATTAATACTAGAAAAGTCAAATTCATGCCTCAGCACTGCAATGGAAAATACAATGGAACTTAATGGCTTTTCTTCTTTCTTGATATGCATGAAATCCTTGCTTCCCGAAGTACACTTTCCCAAAGCAAATTTTTCTGGCAACTCACCAATCTTGTTCCTTCATGCATTGCCACAACAAGGCACAAAATGCTGAATTTGATGTCATTTAAAAATTTCCCACATGGAAAATCTGGAAGATATTTTTTCCGTTCGAATGCTCGAGGAAAAAGTGGTTTTCCACAAAACTTGGCAAGTATCTAGTCCCATATCATAGAACTTACATAATTGTGGATAGTAATAGTCCCTCATTATACTCTCTAGCTCATAGAACATCTATATAATTCTGTTAATCTCACAGAAAGTTTTTTATATGCAGTAGCATGAGCAATTTTTAAGAAAAAGCACTACATACCTCTAATTTTTCAACAGCAACTTTTTTCTCACTAACCTCAGCAATTTTTCTCTTTTTCCCCTGTGGACGTTCAAAGAGTTCTTTAGGAAACAGTGACTTGTCTAAAAAACAATTAAATACCTAATTGAGTAAGACATAAATTATAAGTATAAGCATAAATGCTCAAGAGTAAATCATGAAAACAAATAAAGTGAGGTACTCATAAGAAATCTGTGATATTGAAATCTGATTTTCACTATTCAGATGCACTTTGATTAGAATCAGACCTGCATAAGTATAATTTAATGCAATTTTAATCATTGCAGTAGACAGTTATGAATAAAATATTTTTAACACATACTTATATTTTTATATCATTAAATAGTTTGGTATTTATTACAGACATTTATTTATCTGTTTTAATAAATAAGAATTTGTGAAAATACTGTACAAATTACTAATCAAATGAAATTTAGCATGCAAAATTATTTTGGTTTTGTAATAAATCATTCTCACCCCAAGCAACTTGATCAGCTGCAGGAATTTGTTGGTATTTATCTGTATATCGCTCAATGTCTTTCTTTACAGAAACTGGTGGCACATAGTAACCAGATTCTTTGAATGAATTTCTGATTTCTTGTTTTAAGGTCAAGGTATATACAATTTTGTTTCCTTCTAGAAGTGGAACAGGTTTAAATTGAAGAGGCTGGAAAATAAAAATACCCAATATAAAAGCCATACAAAATAATCTATTATGAGGGAACAGAAAGACAAGCAAATAATTATGAATAGTGATGGGAGTATTCAAATACAAAAGTACACATGTACTCGATACTTAAAAGTAATCGTTGTACTCGATTATTTTCCAAAGTATTCAGTTACCATTGTATTCCGATACAAGTATTCGGTTACCAAAGTAGTTCGATACAAAAGTAGTAACTACCAAGAGTAGTCATCCTAGGAATTCCAATACAAGAGTATTCATGTTAAGTAGCAGTGTCACATTGCATGGGTATCCATGGTTCTCATTAGTGTTGTTTCTAGTCTTGATTTTGCTTTTTCCAATTTTACATGCCTTGAAAATGCACGTGATGATGAAGTGTCGAAAAATTCCATTAATTAAGAGATTGGATTTAAAATTTTCTGGAAGCAATTTCCTGAACAGGTAGGCTTAATTATCAGTAAATTACACATATGATTTGCCATTTATTTTTGAAAATCAAGTTGGAAGTTTTCAATTTTAATTATATTTTTAATTTTAATTATTTATATTTAATTTTATTAATTTTTAAAATCTGCAAATAAGATATTATAATGCTTGAAATGCTTTTCTTTTTCTTCAAGTAAAATAACATTACTTCACTCTTAAGATGCTATTATTTTCTTTAAAATATAACAATAATAAATATAATATATAACAATATAACTGACAATAACTAATATTCTCTTTTAAAATGTCTGACAAAATCTTTATTACAACAGTAAAATGATTATGAATACTCTTTTCTGCTTTGACTACCTCATCTCACATCTTCGTACTCCAAACAGTGGTTGCAAAAATAAAAAGTTAATTTCCAGGAACAAGATTTGATTATTTAATGTAATTTATTTTGTAAATATTTACGGAACCATTCTTGTACTTAGATCAACTGAGATGTATCACTTTTTATGATTACAGAAATAATTTTGAAGTTTCAGATCCTGATATTAAAAATAACAAAATACTTTTTACATTCATACAAACCTTTTAAGGAGTTTTGTATAAAAAGTTTCATTCTTATTTTAATCTTATCAAAATAAAATTCTGGCAATGTTCCTTGTTAAAAGTGATTATCAACATTTTCCTCAAAATATGATAGAAAATCAAATCTTTCCAATGCGAAAACTAAAATTTAAAAATCATGATATGTAAAATCAAAATAAAAAATACTTGACACATATTTCCAATTACAGAAAATATATGCGTGACCAGAAAATTCATCAATTTGTACATGGGATTAATTTTTGTTCTTCAAATATAATTTGTCAACAGTTCAAATAGATTTAAAAAGTTGTACTTTATTTTTTTAAATTTATATAAATAATTCAGAAAAGAAAAGTCTTTTTTCAGCACATCTTGATCAAAATAATTACGAAAGATAAAATAAATTTGATTGTCTTGTCAAAAATTATCATTTCCATTAATATAATTACCCACCAAATTCCACTTATTGTGGATTAGAACCATGAACCCCAGGTGTGTTGCAAATCCAGTCCTGTAACTACTATGCTAAAAGGACATGATGCCTGGGCGTTATTCTTCATTAAATGCAATATATCGTTGCTCTCCAATTCTTACTATCGATTAATCGTTTTTGTATATGTATTCGAATACTTACTCGATACTTGAAAGTACTCGAATACCATGTATTTGATTCTCAAAAGTGCTGCTCGATTCTGCCCATAACTAATGCAAAACCATATGCAAAAAATTCGATTCTGCCCATAACTAATTATGAATATAAAGGACAAAGTGCAAGTGTTTATGAATATAAATGTAAGGCTCCAAATGGATAGGCTCCTTTACTTCCAACTTGAATAGTTGTTTAATACATCCTGTAGGATGAATCAAACATCACCTGATTTTATTTCTGAAATGCTATTGGTTAAAAAGAGTCAAGTGGTACAATCAAGAAAAGAAAGATTGGTAGTGAGATGAAAAGATGACTTTTTTGTAAATAGTGTATGGTGATATCTGTTAATAAAGGTCTCGTTTTTAACATGGTTCTCTGCGGCCTGTTAATTTCCACTACCCACCAAAATGCTATATTTGTATGTTTGAAGAGAACCTTACTGTAAGGTACTGAACATTTCAAATATAAAGCATTAGAACAAGAAGCAAAATGTATATAATGAATTATAAAAATACTAATGACTTAAAAAAATCATAATTACCGTTATAAGAATACAAAATCACAAAATATTCATGCCTTACTACAATCTTTATAAAAAAGAAAAATGTACTCCTGACAAAAATATATTTTTAGATGGACTGTATGTGATAAATAACTAAGCACTTTACTCTAATTACAATTATTCTTATCAAGATGGTAAAACTTAATTACCCTAACACAGAACAATTTAATGAAAAAAATTTATATTAAAGGAACAAGTGCAGATTTAAATGATGAAAGAAACAATTTAGCAAATTAAATACTCATAGGAAAAAATATTTTTAAGCAAGACTTTTTAAAAAAAATGTCAGTGAAGATGTAAAAGTATCTGAATACATGATGCATAATCTAGTAAGTTTTTAATCTCATTAAATTCTTACATGCAAATGGTGAGCCTTGTTTTGAAACAATTATACAATCAAATTAACTAATTTCCAAAATTGTAAAATATACAGCATTAAAACATAAGAAAATGGATAAAATATAGAAAAGATCGTTCTTGGTGACATTTGTTTTGTTGCCAATTAAAATCTGTCAAAGAGCTCTTGATACATGTTTCCTTTGTAAAGTTTTTATTCTTTTGTTGAAATACTAACAACTATGTTGGCCTCAAGCCAAACAGCTGAATGGACTGAAGTTTTGGAAACAAAATCAGTAGGTATCTATTCTTGAGTTAACAAAATTCTAGTATGCAACATGAGCTTGGAGACTTCAATTTTTAGCATCAACTCTTCACTGTAATTTAAATAAGTGACATCAAAGTTTTGCTAGCCCTTTCTCATGCTGATGGCAGAGTTAATCCTTGGTCCTATGTTAACATTGATCTCAATTGTCTCTTCACTGCCTGAAAATGAACATCACTGTCAAATAGCAAATTTTTCAAATAGACATTGAAAATGAATCCTTTCATCAGCGTGGTACGTTCTTCGTTAATCAAACTTCATGACTAAAGGTAGTACCATAATAACCTGCATAACTAAGCTATTTATAGCATAACATACATAACATAAGGGGGTTTAAGAATTGAGACTATTAATGAATCAGGTATATTGTACTGGGATAACTAATTTTTAACTACAAAATAAACAGAATACAAAAATAATGAAAAGCCTTGTAAAACAAAATATAAACAAGAAATTAAACGTTTAAAACAAGTTGTAAATCTGTCACCGGATAATTTGGCGGTGGTTGATTCAAAGGAGGTGGAACGTCTTCAGCATTTCCAAAGCCTGGGGCCCTTCTATTAAGAGGCATACCCCTTCCTCGACCACGACCTCTCCCCGCCATTTCAAATCAGTCTTCACAATTGTAAAATTTGAAGACGAATGCTCATGAATAACTAGGTTCACAGCTGAAAATTTAGGCAAAACTCTTGTATATTGAAGCTCAGGTCTAGATGCACACTTCACCACTGATCACGAAGGATTTCGTATTCTGTTTACAAATAAAGAGGTGAATTCACTTCAGTTCAAGCTGAATCAGTTAAAAAATATTTTTCATGCGACACATTTCAGTTTATATATGCAAATAACAAAAAAGAACGACTATTATGAATTCTCTCCGTTATATAATACTTATAAAAATAAAAATAAGACGAAATAATTATTTATTTTGAAATTGGTAGTATTTTAGCAAATATTTATGATTATGACTGTCAGTACAACTGGCAACTCTAACCACTATCGGCGGCTAAATAGGCATAATTGTTTCTTAAATACGAAGTCATTCGCATTTTAACTCTTCGGAAATCCGTTGTTTTTTGACTAATATTTCTAAGTTTATCAAGTTTTTCATTTGAAGAACCTATAAAACGCAAAGATGTCGTACAAAACTGGCCAGAAGGTTCAGAAAGTGATGGTTCAACCTATCGTATCCTTTCACTTGTTCCAATCTTAGGCTTAAATGTTTCGCCTCTTGATCCGTTTTCAAATATGTATCTTTGATTTAAAAAAAAAAATTCTGTTGCTGTGCTGAAGTTATGTTGGTTTAACATGACAAGTAGATGTGTTTAAAACCAACAATTAGCAAGTTTGTGGAATCGAAACTAATGTTATTTCAGATCAGTTGAATGGTGTGGTATTTAAATAATTAAATTAGTATTAAATATTTGATGAATGAGAAAGTAAATATCCTTTTTGCTTCAGTAGTTATGTTTATTACTGTTTCATCAATAACTACTAGATTATGTGACTCCTTTGTTGGGTTACTCCTTTATCCGTGACTGCCAATTTGGATGTTTGAAAATTATTTAAAATGTTAATTCATTGCTTCTAATTTGTGCATTCCTGCCCACTATTATAGAACGATTATGGTTTCTGCAGGTTTTGTTCGAATTGCCTTTGGCAAGTTTTGATTCAGCAAATTCCAGAGATTTGATTCAGTATTTCCACTTTGAATCTTTGTTTGTTGAAATGAGTTTTTAGTACTGTTTCACAGTGATCTTGCACTTATGAATAAAATGTTTGAAAAAAAATATTTGAACTTTATCGAAAAAATTCATATCCAGTTTTAGAAAATAGTTAGATTTGGATTTGTCAAAAAAAGCTATATTTGTGTGATGCCTGGATGAAAATATGGTTAATGTGCTATATTACCCCTCCCATGAGAAGGCATTCGGTGTTGGATCAGTTAATTTTTGAATAGGTGCGAAAGTATGCGAGAAGGCTGTTGTATGCAAAAGCATGAGGGGATGTATTCCCCTGCCAACTGTTATCTCTGCTATCCCTTTTGGCACAGATAAGCTGTGAACCTGAATCTGCCCGGGATGTCAATTTTGGAAGGGATTTCTGGTACAGCTGCAGTCTCTGCCGCACGCGGTGGCAACGCGTTTTTTTTTGGCGCCGTGTTTGGCACACTTTTTATGTCGCCACGGAAATCTTCCAACATTGAATATATACTGGATACGTACGGATGAATTATGTAAATCTGAATTAAACAACATTTTGACTAGAAAAACACTGCAAATATTGATTAAATATATGGACTTTTGGTGTAGTTATAAGCGACTCATGCCGGTGAGGGTAACCCATTTTTTCTCGAATTTCCGACAGTGAATACGTACGGATGAATTATGTAAATCTGAACTAAACAACATTTTGACTAGAGAAACACTGCAAATATTGATTAAATATATGGACTCTTGGCGTAGTTATAAACGACACAACCAATGCTGGACGCCGGCAAGGTTGCCATAAAAACAGGTTAACCCTAACCAGGAGAAAAAATGGGTTACCATCACCCGGCATGAGTCGCTTATAACTACGCCAAGAGTCGTTGCCACCGCGCGCGGCAGAGACTGCAGCTGTACCGGATTTCTTTAGTTTACCATTAGTCCTCTAATTTAACTAAGACTCATTCAAAATCACGTGACCCAACTGCAAGGCTGCAGCATGAACCTAGAAGGTGACTATTTGCTACTATTTTTCACACATCCTCACAGGGACTAGGATCCTTTGAAGCAAACTCATCTCAAAGCTCCTCTATTTTCTAAATTTTAGTGACTTCCAAAATAGGGTTTAAGAGGAGACCTACTATTGTTTTAAAGAATTTATGCTATTATTTCACAAGTGCTTTGGCAGCCCTGAATTGCCTTCTCCCAGGAACTACATTATAGCAGAGTGTGGTGTTATAAAAAGATATATTTTAAGTATAACAACATTATCTTTGTGGTGTAAAAAGTTGGAAAGCAATTTCCTTAACTCAATTTTTAGAATCTTATATTTAGGTACTTGCAAAACGTAAGTAGTTTGGATCAGATTTACTGTACGGTCACCCTTGGCGCGATTTTTTCCACATTGGCGATAAATGTTTTATATGGCAACCCCCATCCGACCCGACAAGGAATTGCAGCAACCCTATTGGACCTTGGAAAAGGTTGGTTTTTCGGAAGGAAAGAGCGCTTCTTTTTTTTTTAACGAACGCATTTTTTTAACAAAATATCGATGTTTTGCGTTCTATGATTGGTTACCGTTTTAAAATTTGAATTCTCTTTTTGTGTTAGTTGATGTCTTTGCTTTTTAGAAGGATCGCAACGGAATATATTAGCAAAACCGGAGAGCTTGAAGGTGATTGATTTATTATTGCCCTATTCAAGGTTGTTCGCGTAGGAAAGTCCGAGTTTTTTTTAAGAATATCCACAGGATTAATTAGACCGTTATTTTAATTTTTTTTTACTTATTGCTTATTTGTGCATTCCTCATTTATTATTGCCCTATACAAAAGGTTCGCGTAGGAAAGTCCGCGTTTTTTTAAAGAACATCCACAGGATTAATTAGACTGTTATTTTAATTTTTTTTTACTTATTATATTGCTTATTTGTGCATTCCTCGTTTATTATTGCCCTATACAAAAGGTTCGCGTAGGAAAGTCCACGGTTTTTTTTAAGAACATCCTGGCTTTGGACGCCATCTTAATAGCGACAAAAATTGCTTGGCTACAAACATGTCTCGGATTCTACATCTTTACCCATTTTTCACTACGCTGTTTTCTTTAGATCTGGCTCGTGCAAAAAGTCGCCATTTTGGCGAGATTTTGAAAAAGTCGCCAAGGGTGACCGTACAGTAAATTTTTACCAGTAGTTTTTTGTATCGCGTCTTGTTTGTCTTTGAATTTAATTTCTTATATAAGTGTTCTTTTGGGATGACCTGTTGCATCTTATTTTAGAAATCAAGGATTCAAGTATGGCTGTATGAAAATGTAACTACTCGTATTGAAGGCCACATTATTGTAAGTAAAATTATATTTTCTCTAAATGTTATTTTGGTTTCACCTCTAAGATCCATGTCATTGATGAGAAGAAATTGCTCAAGTTCTTGTTTCTGTGCCATTAAAGAAAAGTAGTGCATAAATGAATTGTTTCATTTTATTTAAATTATTTAATTGATTTTATATTAATAAAAGCAAGGAAAAATATTACTTAAATACAGGTAATTACTTAAATATTAGAAATAAGAGCTGTAAGTATTTCACATTTTAATCCCCTGGTATACCACAGTGGGTGGGATTGCATTACATACATTCACACATTCTCTTCAGAACTGCTTGTAGAGGCCACTCGTTCATTCCAGATGGACAAATATCCATTCCTTAACCCTGTATTTGAACCAGGAACCTTTCAATGCAGAAATCAGCACCCTGACTGCTAGACCGATAGGTCGGTCTTAATATATGTATATTGTATTTACAATATTGTTTTTCTGAAATATGGAGATAGCAGTCCTTGCTGGGTAAAGGATACTTTTTTAGCAAAATAGATATTTTGCAGGTACAGTGGACTCCCTCTTAACCGGCCACTTCGGGACCGGACAACAATTTGGCTGGTTAAACCGTCGTTCCCTTAATAGCATTAAAATACACTCCCGTAATCGTTTTTATTAGAATAAAACTAAGTATATAGCCTACTTTATTGTAATATGATATATAATTAAGAAAACTTAACCTGGAAGAACTTTGTTGGAAAAAACTAAACACATGTTACTGTAGGCTACTGTATTTACAGTACATAATTGGTCAGTGGAGGCCGGTTAAGAGAGTCCACTGTACACTGTTAACAGACATCATCTAAAATCAAAATAAATTTAAGAATTAGAATCTTGTATGGTTAAATATATATATTTATAAAAATATATATAAAGGCCATCACACACTAAGAATCAGATAAGAAACTAAAAGCAAAACAGATGTAACAACATAAAATAAAATAACAGACCTCTAAATGAACAGCGCTAAAAGCCAGAGAACATAAAAAGGAAAATAAGAGGTATACTTTATCAGAAAATAATTTTTTGTGCAAGAAACTAGAAAATATATAGTAAAAGTGGCCTGCTCACTTTTTTATCAAGGGAGTAGTGGGAGTCACTTAAAGCAGAGTATATACATATGTATAACAAATTTAAATGCAGTATGCTTTGTAAAACATAAATTTAAATGTGATATACATATGTATAACATAAATTTAAATGTGAACATTTAGAATTTTAAAGAGTTTTAAACTTGGGAAGTCTTAAAGTTATATTGTCGTAGCTCAATTTTTAAGATGAATAAGTGTCTATTCTCTTATAGGGTTTCGATGAGTACATGAACCTGGTTTTGGATGAAGCTGAAGAAGTGAATATGAAATCAATGGATAGAAAAGCATTGGGTATGTTTTGTATAAGCAACTCTTCATGTCTTGGAAAAATTCTCATTTTTGCTGTCTTGTTTAATAGGTGTTTAAGTTTGTCAAACATGTAACTGGTCATGCATACAAGTATCCTGTAGAATGGTATTTCAGCTTCTCATTGCCATAGTTCCCAATATAAATAGATTTTGTCCTTTGGCAAGAATAATTACAAATAAAAACCTGAATTTTACAGACTGAGCAAACAAAACCCTTCCATTCAATGTACTTTTATTAAAATCTATGTATATATACATTTCTCTAGCATGTGGCACAGAAATTGTTATTTGTTTATTGGCATATAGCAAAAAGCAGATATTAACTATTTATAATGTACCACTATGGGATTAGTTCACCAATTTGCATGCAAAGTTCAATGTACTTAATTTGAGATAGGAGCTGCATAATATTGCTTGAATTAAATGGAAGAGCTCTATGCTCTAATGGAAATTCTCCAATCTGATTACAGAAGACAATGAAAAAGATGGAAATTAGCACAGAAAAAGTAGCAAACCCAAAAATAAGTACAGAGGTAAAAAAAATATAATATTGCTTTGAATTAGTGAATGGAATGCAATTGAAGTAAACGTTTCAAAGCTAATTATGGTAATAGACTGAGGCATATGAACTTTTTACCATGCACTTCATTGGAAACAAGAATTAACACCAGTAAGAGTACATTAACTGCTGTTATTTTTGACTAATTTTATTTCCTTTGGTGATATGAAATGTGCATATCGATTGGGTCTGCTATACATGAGTATATAATAAAATAGTTCAACAGAATTTGCTTCCAAGAGGGTCCTCAGGTTACAACAAACAACAAGTACTTTTTAGACTGATGATCTTACTCTTGAATATATGGTTTTCCTTTCTGTTCACTATCTCTGTCATGTCCGTAGATTCCATTGTTTCAAGACTTATAAATAAAATCTTAACGTGCACAGTTGTGATTTCAATTTTGTATTGCCAAGCTGATGACAAATGGTTATGTTTAGCAATGCAGATATAATGCAAACTTCGATTACAACACTAAAATTTAACCGAAATAAATCCATACACCATAAAAATTTTAGTACACTCAATGTAGTTCAAGACGATTTTCCCAACATTTCCACTTTCACATGTCCCACATATGTTAACTGTTTTGCTTAAATATTGATTGGATAAGTTTCAAGACTCATGTCAGCCTACTGCATAAAACTGTTTCATTGTCTGTGAAGATTTATCAGAAATTTTTCTTCACAAATAAAATGGCTAAAAAATCATAAATATTTGATTATTCAGGCTTAGTAGCTTTTTACATCACTACCTAATTCAGAAGTATCTTAAGTATACCATTCTGGGTTCTAGGTTTCGCAACCAATACACACACAAAAAGGTTTAGATTTCTACATGGATTACCATAGTTCAAAATGTCATGAAGCTAGGTGTAGGTTTTCTCTTTTAAGACACTGATTTACAACCTTTTTCATTTCGTGGCACGCATGAACTTATACTAAAATTATGCAGCACACCGATATATTTGTCCGTTTGATAAAAGTAATTTTGATTGATTTACAAAATTTTTTTTAATTGCCTACCTTTTTTACACTAAAGTGGCTTTAAAAGATCCTTTCTGAAATTTTGTTTCATTGTAATAAACATAATGTTAATTGTACGAGTATTACTTAAAATTATTCATGTTTAGTTATCAACTTGTCAAAAGTTGAAAACTAAACCTTTGAAATGATATAAATCTTACAAAATTTTAACTGCTTCATCTATAAGGCACTCCGGTTAAAAAATGTTGCCCTAAGACATAGGATTGAAGTTTAATGGATCATGTGTGAAGACCAATTGCACATAAACTTGTCTACTCTTAACATTCATCTTAGCTATTAGGAAGAAAGACAAGTTCAGTACTGGGGTGCCTATTGGCAATCATGAACCACTAATTGGAGAAGTTATCAAAATGTTGTGATCGAACATGTACTCAGTTTGCTGCTAGTGCAGGTGTTATTTAAAAAGATTCCACAAGGGATTGTCTGTTATCTGGGCTTCCATAGACAACACCATAGGAAAATATACCTGCTGAACCACATCAAAAGTTTAACTTAATGATATGAAACATTTATTGTAATTGTTAAATTTTATGAAGTATACTTTTCATGGGTCAAGCTCACTATTTGGGATGAATATCTAAAAATTATATTTTAGACATACTTTTATTTAAAGTTCCACTTACAGAATTGAAATTAGTTTGTACAATAACTTGTTATATTGAGCTTCTAGGCAGGCAATCGAAACATGTAGTGAGGGCCAACAAAACTTTGATAAAGTGTATCTATTTTAGAATGTGTAAAATGACTAAATTTAACAAAATTAATCAGAAGGTAATATTTTAAACCAAGCCTATTTTATTGTTTGCAACTAAAGATTAGGGAACTAAAAGGACCATTTTAGTTTTGATTTTGTAGATTCAAAAGGTTTTGGGTAATTTTCTTTCTTTCTCACTGAAAATTAAGACATACGTACATTTATTATGCATTTAGTGAAAATTCGTAAAAAATGTTTTTATCAAATTGTTTTCCTGTGAAACTTCATAATTATTCTATTTCAGGACGTATAATGCTGAAAGGAGAAAATATCACTCTCATTATGAGCACTCAGAAGGAAGAGTGAAAATTCCATTTGGTGTATAATTAATTCACTGTGTATAATATCATTGTCTTGTGCTTCTTATTGCCATCATTAAACTTTATAAATATTAACTGGACTCGTTCTCACTTTAGCATCTACTTTTGATAACACATACAATAAATCAAACACATTTCTTAATATTTCAGTTCTAGTATAATTTATTAAATTATCCTCATTTGCATCCATTTGGCACCATTTTGTTTTGAAAATATTCCAAAATTAGCACCAATTTGATACTACAGCCAATTATTTCTTCAGTAGCAAACACTGGGATTACATTGGTTAAAACTGGGCATTTATGTCTAATTTGCTGCTTTTATTATTTTCCGATCCAAAACTTTCTTTTTGAAAGAAAGTTTTGAACTATCAGAATCAGTGTGAAATCTTTTAGTTTATTGTTTGGTGCAAATGGCTGGAATTGTGCAATTGCAACATTTTATTTACTAATATGTAGTTGGAACTGTCATGGCTAATTCTGATGTAGGAAATTCAGATTTCATATTAAAAATGTAATTAATTTTGAAGTTTTCATATTTATGTTGACGAGTTCACCTGTTTCAATGCTAAATTAACTTATTTTGTATTATTTTAACTGATTCTTTTGAATATATTGGCTTTGAAATGAGAATTGATAAAATCTTTTGTCATTCTAAAAGTGCTTTAGGTTGTGCTCGACCCTGTTTCAATTGTTTTTTAAAGTATTTCACTTATAAAACAATGTATCAAATTCCTAAAGAAATGCTATTTTCTTTGAAACAAATATTTGAAAAAAATAACTGCCTTAATTCATAAAACTGATTGGAATCTTTTAAAGTAAATAGTTTAAATGCACAGGTTATAATGGAATAACTTTTAAATCTTTCTAAACTAAAAAGTTTTCTATACACACATTTATACTCAATATAAAGACATCTTTAATTTTTTATTTTCATTATTTTAATATCAAATCTGGACAGTTTTTTGGTAAAGGTTATCGGAGGGAATTGATATCTTGGAATTATTTCTTAATTTTCCTAGATATTTTATAAAATATTCCTTATCACCTGTCCATGATCCAACCTTCATGTCTTACTGATAATTTTTCTTTTAAAAATCGATGGCTTGCTAATCTTATTTCCAAAATATGCACAGGGACTGCAGTAGCCCGCTTGGTAGAGTAACAAATTACAGGGTTCCCACGCTCCTTAGAAACTCCTTATTTTTCCCAAAATTAAAGCACTAAATTTTTCTGAGGGCACAGCCATTTTCCGATTTCTCCTGTTTTCGAGCTTCATTGTCCGATCTTGGATGGGAAGAGGCAGGTTTCACTACTGGGAGACAACGTTTATCCTCCCCTCTTCAGAAACGAATACAAAGAGGACCACTGATTGACCCTCCAAAGGACTGCGGACACCCCGCAAGGTTGATTGACTGGTAATGACCATTAATTCATTGGGTCTGGGGAGATGACCTCCAATTATAAATATGCTCATGCGTCGTGTTCTCGCGTTTATCAGCTTTTTCCCAGATGTTTTCACATAGTTTTTACAATGACAAAGTTTCTAAACATCTAAAGAAAAAGCACACAAATAACAATCTTTATTTCCACATTGTTCCCCACAAGCAAAATACATGGCAGATGGGTTTGTATTTGCTTCGTGGGGAATGAAGAACTTTGAGGAGAAACAACTTGGTTCCGTTGATGAGGAGTGGCAATTTTGGGCAGACTTTGATGTGGAGACGAAGCTTTTGGAGGGTTAAAAAAAGTATGCATGGGAAATGCGTTTTTAACAGCTTATGGACTACAAATGAAAAGTATCTAGAATGGATTGCAGCTTCAACTGATCGCCATTAAGCAAAATGCCTTGTTTGCCAAAAAGAATTTGATATTTTAAGAATGGGGAAAGTGCTGTTAAAGCTTATGACTGGTAAGTAAATTGGGTAACTGTTTTATTTGGTGATTGTTAGCTGTTGTGAGAGCTTTTTTTGTTCACATTTTTTTACACATAAAAATGTGTTAAAATAAATAAATTGTCAGATGCAAATGGATTGCAAAACTATTTGAGTACTAATATAATGAAAAATAATGCAGCTCTGTGTGCATATTACTTATTCTGTGTGCGTTATTAGGATTCTCCTGCAAGAAGGTAAGATTTCAGTAATTTGTCTGATGTCAAGGAGCTTCCCCTCACATTTTGTGGTCATAGATGGCTAGAGAATGTCCCAGTTGTAGAACGTGCTATTGTAATTTGGACGGATGTTATCAAATGTGTTAGAAGTGTAGAAAAGAGTACTTTGAATAAAGTAAATTGCAAGTCTTTTTTCTGACAGTACGAGACGCTACAAAGGGTGAGTTAATTCTGGCAAAGTTTAATTTTTTCTTAGCTGTGGCAAAATTATTGCAACTGTTCCTTGAATTTTATCAAAACAATAAATCATTGTTGCCTTTTTTGGAGATGACATGCTAAAGCTTGTAAAGCAATGTGTGGAATACTTTAATCTTCTAAAACTAGAAGAAAAAGTTAATATAAGTACCATTCAGAAGCTTTCCAAATTTGATTTTTCTGACTAATTGTTATTCTCTTGTGGATAAAATCAATATAGAGTTCATTGGGGAAAGAATAGTAAAGGAGAAAAAATAACGCCTTGTGCTGCCTTTGATTTGCGGCGTGATCGTAGAAGTTTTGTTATACAAATGCTGTCTCATGGCTAAATCTGCAGCATATTTTCTTGTTCGAAATGCTTCATGTCTTGATCCTAGACGTATGGTTAAAGATCAGACCAAGTGCATGAACTCCATGAAGCTTGTACTATCGCACTTTACTCAGAAAAAGATGATATATTACTTCAATTCAAAGATTTCATGGAAAGCACCATTTTCAAATCCGCTGCATTGTTTCAGAAGTTTGAACCAAAAACAATGCGTTTAGATAGTTTTTTAAATGACTTAGTATAGATGATACAAAGGGAAAACTGTGTGGAAAGTTATGAAAACCATAATGATCTTATCTCATGGCCAGGCTTCTGTGGAACGTGGATTTAATATTAACAAGTCCTTAGAAGTTGAAAATTTAAAAGGAGACTCCTGTATTGCAGACTTATTTATGAAAATGCTAATGATATTACAAATTCAGTAATTACTAAAGAAATGAGAAAATTTGTTTCTTCAAAGCACAGAAATATGTTATGCATTTAGAAGAACAACGCAAAAGTGCGAAGATAAATTTAGAAAAGTGAGCTACAAGAACTTAATTCCTTAAAATCAGAATTTGTCTTGAGGGTGATATAATGAGAATGGAAAAGTCAGCTGAAGGAACTGGCTAATGAGGAAGAAGCTTCTGAGGACTTTTATCTTTTAAAAAGTACAAATGGGGCACTACGTAAATAAATTAAAGGAAAAACAGCTGAAATAAAGGAATTAGACAAAATAATTTCTAAAAAAAACCAAATCAGTTGAAATTTATTTAAAGACTTTTTCTCAGGGGCAATATTTAACAAGATAAATGTATTTGTATTTAAAACGGAAAATAAATCTGTTATTAAAATTCTTTTATTTTCTAGAAAAAAATGCAATGATTTTTATAATTTCATTTATTTTTCCGCCTTGAGATGACATCTTTAAAAATTAGTTTTATTGTGGTTAAATGGGGCTAGAAAGCTTATAGGTGTAAAATACATACATTAATCTTTTTGTGCATTGTTTTTAGAAAGTTACTTCAAAACACAATGCATTTAACAGAACATCAAAAAATTAACTTTTAAGTTGCTATAAATCTGCCAACGATCCTGCATACATCCCTAATTTTTGTCCTAGGTTGACTCATACAATGAAGGTGCAATATGGTTTTTGGTATATCTCAATTAGTCCTTATAAAAAATTATTATTTGTCCTTAGAAACTCCTTATTTTTTATTTTGAAAAAAGAGTGGGAATCCTGAATTAGCAGTTGAGACGAGTTTGAAACTCGATGCAACGAAAGATCATGTACAGGGACTGATGCATGTTAAATCTGTTGTGGCCTCAAATGTTCTTGCGTTGGCTGGTGTGGTTTGTAAAATGGGGTGCCAGCTCTGGCATTGACCTTGTCATCTGACTGGTTCAAAATGACGAGGGGATTGATCCTGGTCCATTGTCAATATCCCGTTGTTTTGCACCAGTTCAGTGTTAATTCAACTATCTACTTAACGAAATGTTCATTTTAGATACTATTACTTGTTTATTACCTAGCATTTGTTATATTCACATGTAAAATGCAATATTGAGGTAGGTGGTTGAATATTCATCACTGGAGCGACGGTGCTGGATCAATCCCGAAGAGAGAGATCTAAATCCCTAATTTTGAGAGTAAAAAAGAATTTTAAATCCCTTTCGTAAAATCTTTTCTTTTTGAAAAGCTGTGAGAAGATCCATTACGTAAAAACATGTTTAAAAGAATTTTCTGAGCAAGATAAAGCCAGAAAACTTGTATTTGAGATTGGGTGGGAAGTTTGAAAAAATGTGTCTTCACTTGTGAAAGGAAAACATCAGAGAAGCAGTAGGAGAAACTCAGTAACAGTCTACAGGAGATGGAGAATTCACCAGTTAAAAAGGTCCATAAACTCAGTATGACTCAAAGAAAGCATGGCAAAAGAAAATGATAGGAAACTGTCAACTGCAAAAGTAAATTTTCTACTGTTTTTGCGAGCAAACCCCAATGAAATTAATAATGCACCTGGGACTAACAAATGAAATTTTTCACTAAACTAAGGGTTGACAAAATACATATCAAAGACTAAATCAGGCGGGAGACAACCTTAGAAATGATTACACCACGAGCAATGACGTCATCAATATGGCCGCTTAGCCGATTTTATAAAGTCGCATATCCCAGAAACCACTGATCAGATTTTGATGAAATTGGTCTCATTTTAAAGAACAGCTGTTTATCTAAGAAATGTTATTACATATGTTGCTGTTAATGCAATAGTTCTTGAGTCTTTCAATTAAATTTTTTACACATTTTTATTATTTTCCTGTCGATGGTTTGAATGATAGTAATAATACAAGGTGTAATTTAAGAATATAATTTATTCTTAACAAATAATTTTTTTCTTAGTAATTTTACTTCAGTTACAATGGTTTTAATAAGAATTTCTCATTTTTCAATATTAATTATTTGATTTGTACAAGGCTGTGCATTCATGTAAACGTAACCAGCTCATTCGTCTATTCTCATTCGTATCATTTCTAAGGTTGTCTCCCGCCTGATTTACAGTCTTTGATATGTATTTTGTCAACCCTTAAAGTTTGGTGCTACTATCCGAAAGTGAAATATTTTTGGGTTATATGATTTTTAGGTATCAGGGCGGCATTTTTACATTACAGGGCGGTATTAGTCAAAAACCGCCCTGTAACGTAAAAATGTCGATGATGTAAAAATATGTTACAAATTGTTACCAGTTCTGGACAAGAGACAATTCGTTTTTCCTACTTTGATTTTCATTCCCTCAGAGAGAAAAAAACATTTGAAAATACACTGCTGGCCACCGTAAATGCAACACCCTGAAGGAAGCATGCAAATAATATGAAATTTACAACATGCATTAGTGGAGGTGAGATATGCAAATGATTAGAATTTCAACACAGACGCACATCACGCGCGCCTGTGGCGCCACTTCAAAGCGCTATTTAAGGCTTGGAGATTTCGACGATTTCTAGTACGGCAATTGTGTTTTTCTTGTGGTTTTTTCAAAAAAACGATCAATTATGCCTCGTAGAAAACAGCGATCATCTTTTGATCAAGTATCCGAGTTCGACAGAGGAAGGATAGTGGCCTACCGAGATTGTGGATTATCTTTCAGGGAAATCGGTAGTCGTGTTGGACGAAACCAAACAACTGTAATGCGGATATGTGATCGTTGGATGCAGGAGGGTACGACGGACCGACGTGTTCGATCGCATCCACCTCAGTGCACCACTTCACGTGATGACAGGCATATTGTGCGTATGGCAGTGACGGATCGCTCAGCCACATCACGAACCATAGCACAGCACATTCAGTCTGTACCGCATCATCCAGTGTCTGCGCGTACCATTCGACGCCGTTTACAACAGAGTGGTCTGTCCGCAAGACGTCCATTGCTTCGTCTACCCTTGACGCAGAACCACAGACGTTTCCGCCGCCAATGGTGCGATGAAAGAAGGATGTGGACGGCAGAATGGAATGAAATTGTCTTTACTGACGAGTCACGCTTCTGTCTGCAACACCACGATGGTCGGATTCGAGTCTGGAGACACCATGGAGAGAGGATGCTGAACAGCTGCGTTATGCACCGCCACACTGGTCCTGCACCGGGTATTATGGTATGGGGCGGTATTGGATATCACTCTCGCACTCCTCTAGTACGCATTGCCGGTACTTTAAACAGCCAGCGCTACATCTCCGAGGTGTTGGAGCCAGTTGTCCTTCCTTACCTTCAGGGCTTGCCCACAGCCATATTTCAACAGGACAATGCACGACCACACGTGGCACGCATTGTCCAAGGGTTCTTCGTCAATCGCCAGATTGAATTGCTTCCCTGGCCAGCTCGCTCTCCGGATCTTTCGCCGATAGAAACATGTGGTCCATGGTTGCTCAACGATTGACCCAGAATACATCCCCAGCTGCCACACCAGATCAACTTTGGCAACGTGTGGAAGCTGCTTGGTCTGCTGTACCCCAAGAACACATCCAAAGTCTCTTTGAATCAATGCCGAGGCGTGTGGCAGCGGTGATCTCCAACAATGGCGGCTACTCTGGCTACTGATTTTGGCAGGAACCACACTTCACAGAAGTCTATAAATTTAATCATTTGATACTTGGTCAACATGTTATCTACAAAATAAATTTTGTTGTGATATCTCTTGTCTTTCTTGGTGTTGCAATTTGGGTGGCCAGCAGTGTAAATTCAGGGCAAATATTGCAGATCCACAATTTGTTTTTTTTTTATTAATTTGGCATTATTACATTTGTTACAAATTTTTACTTGGTTTCGTGAAACAGAAATTTAATGAGAAGGATGAGACTGTTTTGATTTCCACAATGAGATTATATCTGGCTGACTTTCGGATAGTTGCAACTGAATATCTTGCTCTGCATTGAGACGTGACGTGATCTGCATTTTTTTAGTAGCGGCGTATGCGGAGAATCTTGTATCGCATAAATAAGTGGTTGCGAAGGGCAGGAGAATAAATTTCGCTTTATCTGATAGGATTTTAAATTCATCTTTTAGCGTACACCAAAAATCTGAGATTGATTTCTCAGTTGCAAACTTTGATCTTATCGCTGTATCCGATGTCAAATCAAGCACGCATTCATATTCCTGTGATATCAGAAAGGATGGTTTTTTTGGATATAGAGTATGGTGTTACAACCCAAACGTTTTCTTTTGTGTTTTCATGCAATCCTTTTAGAAAATAAGAGTTCAAAGTATCAATCAAACGCAAGAGATGAACTTCAAACTCGTTTAAGATATCCGCAGGAATGTCTGATTCGAGTTCTCCAAATCCTTTTGTCCTTTGGAAAACAATCCAGGCTTCCGTTTTTGATTAACTCTACCCAATACTTCAGTTTCTTTTTAAATCATTCCACTTTATCAGTAGCATCAAAACAGTTACTGCTTTTCCTTGAAGTGAGAGACATAAATCATTAACGTTTGTAAAAATATCTGCCAAATACGCCAATTTCATTAGCCAACGATCTGAGAAGCTACAGAAAATTGATTTAAAAAAATAATAAATTACATATAATGAACTTTATAATTTGTCGGTTCTCGACTGATTGTTGACTAAAATGCAACTGATTTGAGAAGTGAGTAAACCACCAGTTTTATATGCAATAAAAAAATTTTCTGATAATTCTGGAAAGGTGTCAAAGCTTCTAATTGTTTCTGCAAACGCAGAGACAGTGAGTCCAGCCTCTGGCTCCGTGTTGTCTGGTTCTGTGTTGCCTTTTGACATAAATTTGTTTTGTCGACTGGCAGACGAGAAACTGATACATTGAATGGCGACTACCTTTTTATATAGTCAATGTTTCACCTGATCGGTGATAAATGATTTATACTCGATTTTTTTCTTACACACCGAGATCGCAAAAGGTCATAATATTCAAATATTTTTGTCCCATTTTTTTCGTAAAAGATATTTTTAATTTTAAACTTTAAAATATGTTTAATAAAAATATTTTTAATATTAAACATGTCCTACCTTTTCGCGGAGCACTGGGAATTGTTTTGTGGAGCACTAAGTGCTCCGCAGAGCACAGTTTGAGAAACGCTGGACTAGACCATTTGGAGGGCTAATTGTTCTAGGGTTTTATGGCGCAAGGGCCATATTTGGCCAACAATTTGAAGGATTAATAGAGAAACACATTATTTTATGTGCCTTCAACTGATGTTATTCGTATTGTGTCTCAGCTTCGGCAAAGGTTTAATAAAATGCTTTTTGGGAAACACAATTATTATCGTTACATCTCGATTTTGGTCAGCGATTTTCCACCCGTGTGCCTCAATAACGCATTGGTGTGCCTTGCATATGGAGGGACTGCTTAAATTGCGTACGATCTGTCATTTCAACGGTTTAGTTTTGAATTTTTGACAGGTGTGTTCAAGGTAAGTAGGTATCTAATTAACGTCGCAATGGAGAAACACAGTGGGCTATTGGCGACTCTTTGGGGAAGTTCCAAGTGGGGTGTTTCAATTAACGTCACAATGGAGCAACGCAACGGGCTATTGGTGACGGTCCGGGATCAATTTTGAACCAAGGCCAGATGACGAGACAACAGCTGAGCTGGCCACCCCACTCTCTAAACTTCTACATCACGCCAACTTGAGGACATTTGAGACCACGACAGATTTAATGTGCACCAGTCCCTTTTGTACACGTCGGATCTTTCCCTTTGGGATTGATCCCGGACCGTCACCAATAGCCCGTTGTGTTCTCCAGTGTGACGTTAATTGAAAATACCAAATACCATACCCTTTTGTACACGGCGGTCTTTGGTTGGATTCGAACTCACAACCCTCCGGTTGCTAATCCGTTACTCATCCAACCAGGTGTGTTCAAAGATAATTTCAAGTAATACCATATAAATCGAGTGTTGCATTCTTATTTACGAAGTTCATAAAAAATTGTTTCTGAAAGATTTGAAAGCCATTATTATCTAAACCGCCGAGAAAAATCATTTATATCCTCTCCAGTGAGCAATATCCATAATTAGAATTCTTTGCTGTCTGAACTTGGGTGGTCTGGTGCGCGACTGGGAGTTGACCTTCGGCTTCTTTCCGCACTTTCTGATAGCCCTTTGTGTTGCTCCAGTGAGACGTTAATTAAAATAACATACCACATCGTCCTTTCTGCCTCACTAGATACCGCGGGAATCTTCAGAACGCTTGAAAGCACAGAAAAGAGCTTCAGCTGTAGTATTGTGTTCTACACTCTGAGAAAATTAGTTAAAATGATATCGATTAGATGACAAAAAAAACGATCTCGGTTGGCGAAAATAATTCGATTCTTTTCTGAGAACTGCAGAACAGTGTTGCCAGAATGGCTCAAATTGCGCCTTTTGGGTTGGTTTTGGTATTTTATGGCGCATTGGCCATATTTGGTCATGCTACGCCAGACACAAGACATACAATATCAAGTAATAATCAGACACATACAATGAAAGTAATAGAAAGACACATACAACAGAAGAGAGAAATACACCCAGGGAGGAAGGCACCTGTCAGGAATCGAAACTGCGCCGCCTACAACTCGAAAGTTGCTAGCGCAGTGGCATCCCCACTGAGCCATGACTGCCCCTTCGCCTTTAGGGTAAATTGATCATATCTCCTTGATACGGGCCGCGGTGGCCCGGTTGGAAGAGTAACGGACTAGCAACCGAAGGGTTGCGAGTTCGAATCCAGCCAAACACCGTCTTGTACAAAGGGGGCTGGTGCACGTTAAATCTGTCGTGGCCTCAAATGTCCTCACGTTGGCGTGGTGTGGAAGTTTGGAGAGTGGGGTGCCAGCTCAGGTGTTGCCTCGTCATCTGACCGTGGTGTTGTCCTCGGATCTTTCCCTCTGAGATTGATCCCGGACCGTCACCAATAGCCCGCTGTGTTGCTCCAGTGTGACGTTAATTGAATATACCAATACCTTGATACAGTAGCCCGGTTGGAAGGGCAACGGATTAGCAACCGGAAGGTCGCGAGTTCGAAACCAACCAAACACCGTCGTGTACAAAAGTGTCTGACGCACATTAAATCTGTCGTGGCCTCAAATGTCCTCACTTTGGCATGGTGTGGAAGTTTGGAGAGTGGGGTGCCAGCTCAGATGCGACCTCGTCATCTGACCGTAGTTCAAAATTACTGGTATTGTCCCCGGACCGTCACCAATGGCCCTTTGTGTTGCTCCAGTGTGACATTAATTGAAATATCTACCTACCTTGATACAAAAACAAGACTTCAAGATGGCACAAATGGGTAGATAGGTAGTTGAATTGACATCACACTGGAGCAACATAACGGGCCACTGGCGACGGTCCGAGATCAACCCTGAAGGGATTGATCCGAGGACAACGCCCTACAATTGTCAATCACGGTCAGATGACGAGGTCAGAACTTCTAAGCTGGCACCCCACTCTCCAAACATCCACACTAACGTGAGGACATTTGAGGCCACGACAGATTTAATGTGCACAATCCCCCACGTGCATGGCGGTTTTTGGTTGGATTGAGTTTCGAACTCGCGGCCCTCCGGTTGCTAATCCGCGACTTTACCAACCGGGCTGCCGCGATCCCTGGCAGAAACGGGAAGAGGGTTATGCAATATTCTGTATTCATGAAAAGTAAGATAAAAAAGCTTATTACATTACATTATTCTTCAGGCACAGAATCCAAACAAAAATTTTAGGCGTAGAGAGGGAATGTATTTCATGAACTTTCCATGAAAGGACCGTGGTATCCAGTTGGTAGAGTCATTTCATGTTGGGACCAGTTTGTAGTTAGATTTGTGAAAGTAAGCACGTGCCTACGGCTTCAAACAAGTTTTATAGATTGTGTGAAATATTGTGAGCCCATGTCTCATAAAAAGAAATACGCTCGTGGCTATTTACCAGAGTATCTGAAGATAGGTTTCATCGAATCTGTTGTAAATAAACAACTCCTAATGTGTTCACTGTGTCATAAAACGTTATCCAATGAAGCCAAGTCGATTGCGAGAACATCTTGCTACAAAGCATCTTGCCAAAAGATAAAGACAAGTCCATTGAATATTTTCAGGAAATATATCAAATTTCAAAATTGTCCAACAATCCTTGCATCATTTCAGAAACAACATATATCGAACGAAGATGGACTAACTGCCGCCTATCGCATTTCACAATTAATTGCAAAAAGTGGTAAAAGCTATAATATTGACGAAACTTTAATAATACCCTCTATAAAAGAATTTATCTCAACAGTAATGCATCAGGGTATACCTGGAGCTTTAGAAACGTTGCCTCTAAGAGATAGCACAGTAAAGCGACGAATTGAAGAAATGGCAGTTAATGTTGAAAATAAACTTATAGGTATTCTCCAGAGCTCTTCATTTTCTATACAATTGGACGAGTCTACCATTGCAGATAATAATGTTTTATTGATGACGTATGTACGTTACTTTTATGAAAACAATACATTTCGAGAAGAAATGCTATTCGCAATAAATCTCATTACAGGTACAAGAGTATTATCAATATTTAATGCTGTGAATTCATACTTTGCAAAAAATAATACACCCTTGAACAATATTGTTGCATGCGTACCGATACTTGGAGAGTTTGGGTGCCAGCTCAAGTGTTCACCTCGTCATCTGACCGTGGTTCAAAATTACGAGTTGTCTTCGGACTTTTCTTTGACCTCGTTATCTGACGGTGGTTCAAAATTACGTGGTTAGTCCTGGGATCTTTCTCTTCGGATTTGATCCGGACCGTCGCCAATTGCCCGTTGTGTTGCTCCAGTGCGACGTTAATTAAATACCTACCTATCCAACTTGGCTACCGTGGCCCCATATATCTGTCGAATGCATGTTTATATGTCAGTTGTTTTTCACAATTTTAGAGCCGCGGTAACCCGGTTGGAAGAGTAACGGATTAGCAATCAGAGGGTTGCGAGTTCGAATCTAACCAAAGACCGTCGTGTACAAAGGGTGCATGCGCACGTTAAATCTGTCGTGGCCTCAAATGTCCTCACGTTCGGGTGGAAGTTTTTTGGAGAGTGGAGTGCCAGCTAAGGTGGAACCTCGTCATTTGACCGTGGTTTAAAACTACGTGGTGTCCTTCGGGTTTGATCTTGGACCGCCGCCAATAGCCTTTGTATTGCTGCAGTGTGACGTTAATTAAAAAACCTACCTCACACAACTTTCGAAATTGGTTCGGAATTCGGATAAGAGTATAATATAAAAATATTCGAAGAATTTAATATGAATCCCTACTAATTTCTATTACTCTTATCTTTTCTGATAGTACATTACTTTTTTGGCGCTTTTGAAACGTGAAATCGGGCGCTTTCTCCTTCCTATGAGTCTGGCAACCCTGTAGCAGAACATACCGAAGACGGGATTTTACACAAGAACTGGTTTGGGGGTAAAATTGAACAAAGAAACCAACTCGATTTGTGGGGGTTGTAATTTCCTGTGAGGGTGATGTTGAGTTTGATTCTATTGAATACTGGTGATTAAGGAGTTGGGATTTTTTTACTTTCCTTCTGAGGGGGTAGATTTAAGCTTCAGAAGCTTTCGCATTTATTTCGCATGAAAATAAATTAGAAAAGCGTTTAAAAAACAGTAGCGTGTGGAACAACTTGCGATGTGAATTGCAAACTGTAAAGGCGTAGTCAGTGGGATATGGGATTCGCCCTTTTCCCACGGCATGATAATTGTGGAATTACACGCGTCTGATTTCCCTTTCACCTTTCCAAGAAGCCGCAAGTGAACACCTGTATTGCTTTTGCTGTGTTTGCTATTCTAGCCTTTTATCGATTCAATTACGGTGATTTTTCGTGGTAAGCTAAAACTATTAGACGGTAGGTATTTTAACTAACGTCGCACTGGAGCAATACAACGGGCTATTGGCGACGGCCCGGGATCAAACCCGAAGGGAAAGATCCGAAGACGACATCACGTCATTTTGAATCACGGTCTGATGACGAGGTCACACCTGAGCTGGCACCACACTCTCCAAACTTCCACACCGCGCCAACGTGAGGACATTTGAGACAGATTTAAAGTGCCCCCATTGACTGTCTTTGGTTGGATTCGAACTCGCAACCCTCCGTTTGCTAATCCGTTACTCTTCCAACTGACCGCAGCCCCTAAAATCATTAGAAGTTTATGAGAGGGAAGGAGGTTGAATTTACGTTGCACTGGAGTAACTGTTGAAATCGTATTCGAAAAACAAGCCAACATTTCCTGTACGTATTCAGAATACGTACAGGAAACAGGTATCACCACAGACACACCACCACCGCCTTTATTTAGTTTGACATAAAATGCCTTTCATAGGATTTAAGTTTTAATTTCTGGTTGAATCCTTTTACGTTCACACATGTAAACATTTTGATAAAATAGTGCTTTTTATTCTAATAACGAATAGCAGAAAGCTCCAAATAGTAGTGAAGTAGTGTCCATAGCATCCCCTTCGTCATCTGACCGTGGTTCAAAATTACGTAGTGTTCTTGGATCTTTTCCTTCGTGGGTTGATCCTAGACCGTGCCAATAGCCCGTAGTGTTGCTCAAGTGCGACGTTAATTAAAATACCTACCTACCATGGCATCCCCTGGTAAAAAATTAAATTAGGGAGCAATAAAATAAAAAAATCGATAAAACTTGAAGCAAAAAAACGCCCATTTGATCTTATAACTTAAATCTAAGAGAGACTTCAATTTCTATTCTAACGTCCTTAATTTTCACCGCAAAAAACAAGTGCTGATGTCCCATCCTTTCAGCCTCAAATAGTTTCATGATTTGTTAATGGCATTTACCATGATCAATGACCCCCATGCTTTCGACTGAGGCTAGCATCCAGCTCGGATGGTATGAACCATCGGTCCTAGCGTATGATCTATTATTTTCACCTCACTTTCCCACTTTTACAAAAGACAGCTTCAAACTCGAAAGACAACGAGATAATTGGGAGCAATTGCGTCTTTGGACTCCTTTTTTTTTAAACTTGAGGCTCAAAATGATTTGTATTATCTCGTCGTTGGGGAAAGAAAAGACTGTGAATCTAGTTGACTTACAAGGCTGTCAAGGTAAGCATTAGATTTCTTTACTTTCGTAAATGTATTATGGACGAGTTGCCCAGTCCTTTAGATTTGAAGAATTGGAGGCGAGAGCTCTCATCATTTTAAGCAATTTTAATTGTTGAGATTAAACAATTTACAGATGAAGACTATTTACAAATGGAAAAGAGAAATAACAATTAGGTATTTGCCAACTGCGAACTCCATCCTCGTCTTTCATCCTTGAGCTATCCTCTCCAGCTCCTCTTAGATGTTTCTTTGTAAGCACTGGCGGGCTCCGTATTGTCATCCAATGGCTGGCCTGCTGATGGGAAATCCACTGTTGCTACGGTGAAGTGGCTGACACAATAGTCTCTTAGGTTGCGTATCCCGTTTTTCACATGACTGACACAAGTCTTCCTTATTGCGTATTCCTTGTTAAATATAAAATCCATGCAAAAAGTGCAGCCTTCATAAAAAAATCTTGATGTTGGTCCAGTTTTTGAAATGGCCGATCAGATAACCAAACGAAAAAAATAATCCGTCAGTAAAAACGAATGTCCGGTTGATGACAAGTAATGGAAGAAACTGGAGCCGCTCGATCCAATTGCAAGTTTATTTAGACAATTTAAAACATAACAATACACAAACCCCAATCACGGATACTAACAAATAAAAATATATCTCGGTAAAATTTCGGTTCGATGTCTCAAGGAACTGATGTTCGTTTTAATTTGAAAGTTCCATAGATAGTGAAGATTTATTGCCTCGTAGCTGGCGTTGGACCTGCCGCTCACCTGCTACACTTTAAAGATTTTCAAGCCAATTTCGCAGTTCATTCGTTACATAATTAGTAATTATATTCTTTCTGTTAATGGAGCATACCTTGTCTTTTCTTAGTATGTAATAAAGGTTATGGTATGCAGCATACCATACCCTTCGCTATGCATGTTTTTATTTTGTATTGCACGGTTTGAATATTAAAAGAAAATATATACATGTTGCATGTTATATAAGTGTGTAAATTGAATATTTATGTATTTATTTCAATACAAATAAGTAAAATACTAAATACATAAATATTCGTACAATACAGTTTTTTTTCTTCAAAGATATTTTGTAACCTTCATGATCTTGTTTCATAGATCTCTTTTTTTGGATACATCTACGTTATTATGAAAACAAGACACTTTATAGATCAGTGGTCCCAAAGCAAGCGAGCCACATTCATCACCACGACAACGGTTTTACAGACCACATGAATGATTGTAAAATAAATAATCGTTTCCAAGCACTTACTTTTGTGTGATGTAAACATAGTAATGCTTAAAACAGACATCCTATCTACAAGAAACAAATTTATTTAAGAAGAATGCAAATGTAATAATTATTCTTATTTCATTGTTATTTGGAAATTAAGAAATGTAGACCCTTTGCATTAAATAAATACTGTCTACTAATCCCAGAGCGCTGGCACGCTGTCTAATTCGTTACAGTTAGTGACAGTAAAGAGGAAAGAAGTGTCTGATCAGAAAATGTAGCATTTCGTTTAACTTGTTCAATGCGTGAGCGTGCAAGCGATTCGTGAATTTAATTTCTACTGCGCGCGTGTAGTGCTACTAGCATATTTGTTAACGTTATTATTAAGCACGTACAAACTATAATATTAATAAAAGCATTTTTAATTATGCACGCGCAAAACGATGATATTGTGAATGTATTTTTTAATTATGCACGCGCAAACTGAAACAATGATATAGAATGTGATAAAAAAATTAATTTGGAATTTAGAAGAATTCGAGATGGAGTGAAAAAGAGTTGATCATTGCTCTATCTGATATTGTATCATCTTTAGTTTCTTTAATAAATGTTTAATTTTTTTAAATAAACATTCGTCTCCATGTATGTAACCGAAAAGCTTATCTACAATTATTTAAAGCAATCCGAACTGATATTCTGATAATCCAAAAAGTGAATAGAGCGTATTTCCATCTCCAAAGGTAAATTAGACTCGAATCATCACTATACGTGCCGATATTCAAATGGTGGTAGAGGTGGTATGCCATTGCTCCGACACAATGCCACTTGAAAATAAAAGGATCACAGCTGAACAAGTAGATGCATGTGACGTCACGCATGTATGTACATCGACTAACGTGATCTCATTGGCCACGTGTATGTGGATGAACAAGTATTATAAAGTCAAAAAAAGTGTTTTTATCCTGAGTAATTCCAGAGTGAATGGTTCCTGATTAAGAAGCAAAACAAGAAAATATTCCGTCCATACTAAAAGTGTCAAGGTATGCTTACTATGAATTTTTATATAAACTAGGGGCTGTTAATCCCTTAGGTGAGAATACAACGGGCTCTAGAAACAATCAGAATATTAGTTTCCAATATAAACTTCAAACGGTTTACAAAATGCGGTTCTCTTTTGCAATAAAAGAACAGGAAAGCATAATAAAAGTTAATTTTTATTTAAACACTATTATTCCATTAACAAACTCCAAGATATTTTTCGTCTCGACATTTTTGTGGAACATCTATTGGATCATTGCTTTTATCTCCCCCCCCCCTCTCTGTTACTATACATTAAAAGAATATCAATAAATCTCTAAAACTAAGTAAATTATAACATTAATAAAAAATCTTTCGCAAGCACATATATCAAATTTGTACTTCTAAATGAATAATTATCGTTTGATAAAATATGAATCAGGATTTTTAATTTTGAATAGATATCGTTTGGTTAGATGCATTCCTGATATTTTACTCAGTATTACTCCTCCAACAGTGTGAACTCACTTTTTTAATTTAAACTTACGAGCAGTTTAATATTCGCTATTATTACTATGTCGTGATTTCATATTCAATTACTGTGAGCATGAAAATATTCAAATATGACTTTAACCAATCAGAGCGATGATAAAAAGTGCTCCGCATACGTCATTGCAAGTTTACCCTCACCGTGAATTAATATAACTTTTCTCGTAACTAGAAAAAGTTGTCCTCTTTGTAAGTAACCAATTTGTTTGCGAAGTATGCAACTATAATAAGCACGAATATCGTATTGTTATTTCGAAATTACGGAAATATCCAGTTTTTGTTGATGTACTGTTTATTAATTCAAGAGCGTTGGTTCGTCGACTCGTCCTTACATTATTCCAAATATTGATAAGTTAGTGACAGGAAAGCGACACAAATGTCGGGTCAAAAAATGCAATATTTTCTTTACCATATTCAATCGTAAAATGTGATTTTTATAAAATTCAAGTCAAAATATATTGTTACATAAAAGCGATTATTTTCATTGATTGAAACAAAAGCAATTTTCGTAGTATTCTCTTTTATTATATTTATCGATTTTTAAATATCCTTCTTCAGTACATCGGTATAATTTTGTTAAGATGATATTTATTTTTAACATATTTATTAATGTCACATGTGGCCAAAACGTTCCTTTAAAACTGGGGAATGGCCCAGTCATTTTAAGATCACTGATAAGTATTGTATCAATGTTCACCTTGAGTGTTCCCTAGGATTCCTAAGAGAATTCCACAGCTAAGTAGAGTTCCATAAACGTTAATTATGAGCAACCGTTTTATATTACATATCTTCATAGCGTCAATTTGTTCTTACGTTTGGAGTATTTTCTGAGAAGCGCGTTGAGCTCCAAATACCGCCTTGGTATCAACCCAGGTAGGACAACCAGGTACTCCCTATCATGACGCACCTCTGTAGCCACCGAAGCCGACCAAATCATCTTCAGCATGAGCGTGAGATAGATAATCCCTATAATATAGAGTAGAGGTCCATGATATCGTAGCTCATAGAAATCTTGAAAGTGATGTTTTAGCCAATCCAAAGCGAAAATATCATGCAGCTCGAGATAATGGTAAAGATTGGCACAGAACTTGACTTCGTCCACATTCTGGATGCCAACAGAGATGTCATCGTAAAGCTGGATCAGATGCAGAAATACTCGATCGACTGTAGGTTCAACGGTTAGGTTACTCGAACACACAGCGACGAAAGCACAGAGAAAGGTGTAAAATAAGCCGCAATACCAGGACGACATATAGGAATAAGAAAATTGCAAAATGCGAATGGTTCGACCGTTCTCATGAAGCCAAATAAAATTATCGTTTGCGATATTGAGTTCTTTAACTCCAGACATCTTGGAATTCATTCAAAAAAAGTTCTATTTTAATTAGGACAGACGATACTTTCCAGCAGGTAATTGTTGATAAGCGCTTCGATTCGATGGATTAGCATGTCCCGTGCAATGAGTAGGTTAAAAGAAGTGCACTGTATAATTTAAACTGATTTTTTTACAAAATTCTATTTACATTAACAGAGGCGGTGGCTCTAAAATAATTATTTCATGAAGAGCCTTCCATGGGTCCATACAATATTTACGCTAGAGCATAAGTTAATCGCCATACAGCTAGTCGAAGATTTCTTAACACGAACGGTTCTGAATAACAAGAACACAAATTCCAAAGATATCTCCTTAAATATTACTAAGAGTTTAAAGAATAAGAACAAAAATAAACTGCGAACTATTCTTAATCCCCCTAAAATCGCTGTTGATCCAAAGTAAGTGCATATGACCCGAAGTACAGCTAAGACGAGAAGTACACAGCAAAATTGACAAAAGAAGTATCGAATTTTCTTCAAGTCGTTTCTCATGGACATTTTTTCAGCGATCTTTAATCCGGCATTGAGTGCTGAAAGAATTCCATCACAGAAGCGAATGATTTTAAGTGCATCAATGCTCCAAACACTAAGTTGCACAATATCACTATTTTCCTCTTAGTAGCTATCTCTGAAAAGTATACGTAAGATACCATGTCTACCAAGATACCAAAATAAAGAAGTATTTTGGACAATTATAAAAGAATTGACGTACTTTGTTTCCTATATCGAGTCTTTATAAAGATAAAACAGGAATTCCTATTGTTTGTGCTTGTACCAGAAGTGGTAAAATCGTCTTGTTGCTGCTGTAACGTCAATTGCTTATTTCTATCATTGCCAATACTTTCATAGTTCTGGTCAAAAGCAACTTCGGTTCTGTCCAGTCCTTTGAACTACCCCTATCTGTTAGAATTTAGTCCTTTAGTTTTTAAACATAATAGAAAATAGTTTGTAGTGTATTTAAATGGTATATTGCCTAAGCCAATATCACAAAAAATAAATGTCCATTGTTAATACATCACTTGAATGGAAATGTGGAAAATAAGTTTATTATACTTTATATTGACTTGTATGGATACCATTACATTTAGCAATGCACTTCGCTTTGTGTAATCCCACAATATTTTCCAAAGAATTTATATAGAGCAATGTATTTTAAATAAGTCTCCATTTCATTAATGCATTGGGTTGATATGTCTGTGAGGCTTTTAATAAATCAAATGAAATTTGAAAGGATCGCCTATCAGTAACTTTTGTGAAAACTTGTTTGAATGTATGGCAGAGAAGTCAAAATACCATCGAATCATATTTCATTGGGTTTGAATTCATTGCGTTCATTGGGCTTCTTTCATTCCATCTGCGCACTTTCTACCAAGTACATAAGGCATGTTCATTACGATTGCTCTATTGATATGCTAATTGTCGATACAATACTTGTCCTGATTCATTGTTACGGTTATTACAATGATACATTTTTCTCATACAGTATATTCTATTGTCAGTTAATGCTATTTTATTATCTGTTTGTTGTCTAGTCTTGATTAATCCTAGTACAATTAAACACAAATCTGAATTGAGAGAAAGCATTGAAAAAAATAATTTTATGAAAAAAAGCTAGCAACTTGTCTTGTTCGGGTTGAAATCACAAACCTACGGCGAATAGTTTTTGTTTTAAAATTTTTCTTTCTATATTTTGACCTACGGTTCTCTTGAGTCAGGGAACCGATATTTCTGAATTTGACCATCATTAGCGAAAGGATGACAAATTAATTTGATACGATATTCACGATTAATTTCTTTTGAAGCAATACTTGAAAATTCTATTCACTGGCAGGTGAAATAACAATGAGCTTGTTTCTACCATGTGAGAATCTTTTTCAGTGAAGCTAAATTTTTTATAGTTTTTTTGGTAGAATGTGCTTCCTGTACATATTCCGTACTCCTTGTAAACGGAAGTAAAATCGTCATCTTCCAGCGGTTCGTTTCTTTGCATTGAAAGTCCCTCTCATATGCAAATTATAAAGGTACTCAATTACAACTTACTTTCCCAACTCCTTAATAATTTATTTACGACATTTAAAATAATGGAAAACAGAAATACAGCAATAGCATTTTAACAAACAGAAAAGAAATTTCGGTCTTTAAAAAAGTGTAGAATTCTGAAAGATGTGAACAAACTCAATTTGATGAAAGATGTGAACAACTGGATTTCAATTTCGAATCTACTAGGAGTACAGTCATTCCAAAAATACACTGTACAAAATAACGATAGAAACGTTTATTTGCAAACGGAACACATATTCTTAATACCTAGAAATGCTCAAATATGAACTCCATTTTGTTTTCTTAACTCAGATACACAGGCTCAGAATTCTATATGGAATTAAAAATTAAACATTGATTCTGAAAAACTATAAAAACGCAAAGAAAGAAAAGTATAAATGTTTTGGAATTAGAAAAGATATAATTGTCATCGTATGTTTTATTAACGCTATATCAGAAGTAAATCAAGAGTGTTAAACAGATGTTTTCGAAAACATTTCCAGCTGCGCTGATGTTTAGAATTAGGTCGAAGGAATGTTTCTATTTTTGTGCTATTTCAATAAGCTCTACTGCACTTTTCTCTTTTTGTTGACACTCGCTAAGTTACTTGTTAGCGAAATTAATACCTCAAAAAGCTACGAAATACCTGTTCAATATCAATTCGTGAGCTACTTTGGTTTTCAATTGAACACGACAGATGTTTAAAAAGTGTTCAGTAGAAAGTCATATTAAGGAAAGAAACCATTTTCATAAACAAATTAGTTTTGTACATTTAAAATAAAATAGTTTTTCTACATTTTAAAACATCACAAAAAGTCATGTAAAGCCCATATAAATATATCACATTTACGCAAGGTGTGTAGGAGGCTTGAGAATTATTTGAAGTAATAAATTTCATTTCATACCTATAATACTTGAGTTTCAAACGCCATTTTTGTTTTTATTTTTCGCAATCCGCATTTTACTACACATGGATTGACATTTTTGTTCAGCAAAAAAATAAAAATTTAACTACATATTTAAATTTATTTTAGCATTGCATAACATTATTTATCGTATTGTATAGGTTATCTGGTTCAAAATTATGTGGTGTTGTAATCGGTTCCTTCCTTTGGGAATTGATCCCGGACCGTCGCCAATAGCCCATTGTGTTGCTCCAGTGCGACGTTAATTAACTATTTACCGTATAACATACTAAACAAAATAGTAATCCGAGTTGGTGTAAAAAAATCATCGCTAAGACCCACCAACCGAAAAATATTTTAGTTTAAACATTATTTGAACATACATTGATCACAAACTAAACATTTTTTGTTATACATCGGGAAATGTTCGCAAATATATTAATTCCAAAGCCAGAATATCCCTTTTATTACACCAGCAAATATTAAGAGACACTTTATTGTATATATAAATGAATACTTTTTTAAATAAAAGTAAATCGTTCGCCACAATGTTTCCACTTTTGATACATTTGGAATTACATGATAGCAGGATAGAATCATTTTGAGCTTTGACTTCTGTCTGTAGTGGTAAGCACTTGCAAATAATAACTCATTAATTTCATAAAATCCGTTTATTGGTGGTGTCCAGTAAAGATAAATCACCTTTATATTGGGATCCGCTGAATTATGGTAAAAGGTCGAAGCATTTCGTCGGATGAGTGGAACGACTCGCCCGAACCTTTTGAAGTTCTACCAGAGGATTCTGTCTCGGCATGGACTCGGCTCGCGTTCGGAGTTCACGTTCGGGTCCCCAGTGTCTTATTTTGCGTCCGAACATTTAGTCGTCCTTTGAACGCTGACTCCCCTCTTCTGCTCCGTTCCATAGAGGGAGATGACTGCCCTCTTTATCTCTGCTCTATGCTCCGTTCGGACAAGTCAGTCAGGGGGAAAGGCAACCCCTTTTGCTTCGACTCTCGCCATCCAGCGGAGATCCCCAAGTTCGGCTCATACAAAATACCAAGCGAGGGCCATCGAAGATATATAACACTTCCAATATATTTACTATAGAACAAGTGATTAGGACGTGCGAGAATAGTCTAAGAATCCCGTTATTACTAGTTTTGGTCACATGATCATGGGCACAGAAAAAGATTTCCATAGTTCCCTCTACTTTTATATTTCGTCTATGGACATGCTCAACGGAAACGAAACCTCGGGTTCATTGATCACGTGAAGTAATATTATTTTTTGAATTTTTCATAAGAATTCATTTTGTAATTTTAAACTGCTTTATCTTTTTGTTGTAAATTGTAGCAACTGGTACTAGACCACGAGATTAAAAATAATCACGAATTCATACCTTTAGAACAATGTTTTTTCACCGGCTTCAGTTTTATTTAGCTGTTTTCTGTGCTGTTTATTAATTTTATGAAAATTTAGTTCTTTTATATTTAAATTAAAAACTTATTTCCCGTAACCAAAATTCATATTCCCACAGGAAAGTGCCAACCCAAAAATTTTAATCAATTCTTAAAACCCTAGTATTATCAGACTATAGCACATTTTGAAGTTCTATGGAAATTCTTTCTACGGATATTAAGTTATCTTCAACACCACAACATGGAGATATTCTAGCCAGATAAGTACGTTTTATTTGTTTTGCTTGAGCTTTGAAAACTTAATGTGAACTGTGCACTTAAACGTTTTATCGCCATGTTTGAAAATGGTAAATTAGCCCTCAGATCGAGGTTTCTAGAGTGTCTATTCGAGCTCCGCAGATATAGAAATATGAAGTAGATTAATGGTTTCTTCAAGTGGAAGCTAATTTTAGTTGCAGCGAACACTAAGCCTAAAACCCGATTTCACTGTCCTCGTCACACACTCCTCCTGATGTTGAAGTATTATCTTATGTTTGTGATTTTGTTAGAGCTCCTGTTAATGATTCCTGCTCGGAATTAAAGGAAAGAATAGGTGAACAATTCTCATTTTCTTAGACATATCCTTTAACAACTTCATTGCTAAATTTAACCCTTACTAGGTAGTTAATTAACGTCACACTGGAGCAACACAACAGGCTATTAACGCTTGGAGACAAGCACCCATAACAACTGTTATACTGATAAACATCTGTGGAAGAATCTTTCTGCTGTGAAAATTTCGTTATCACGATTTAAATGATTTTCAACGCGGTTTAATAGTTGGAACTCGTGAGATGGTTCATAGCACCTTCCAACCTAAGTCACCATATATCAACGTTATCGGACACGTCTAAGATGCCATGCAACGCACCGTGAAACACAAAAATCCTACACTTCGGAATACGAGTGAATTATTCTGCAAAATGTATGATGTTCAATGCTTAAAGAATACTTTCTCAAGCTCGTGGAGTCGTCAAGTCGTGTTTCTGTAGTTCTACGCTGGTAGGCCTACCAAGTATTAGACTGGTGTACCAGTTTATCTGGCACTTCAATGTATTAATGTATCGCTATTCACTCTGAGGGTTTCCTAAAGTTCCTAAGAGAATTCCGTATGTAAGTAGGGTTCCAAAAACGTTAATTATGAGTGACCGTTTTATATCATATATCTTCCACAGCGTCAGTTTGTTCTTACGTTTTGCGTGTTTTGTGAGAAGCGCTTTGAGCTCCAAATACCGCTCTGGTATCATCCTAGGTAGGACCACAAGGTTCTCTCTAGCTAAACCAGCCGTCTCTTTAGCAACCGATTCCGACCAAACTGCCTTCAGCATGAGTATGATATTGATCATCCCACTTAGAGAGTAGAGTGCCATGCTATTGTAGCTCATAAAAGTCTTGAAAGTGATAACGTAGCCAATCCAAAGCGAAGATGTCATGCTGCTTAAGAGAATAGCGAAGACTGGCAAAGAAAACGCTTCATCCACTCTCTTCATGGCAGTAGAGATGTCATCGTATAGTTGAATCAATTGCGGTAATACTCGATCAATACTCGGTTTCTGCAGCGCCACGGCGAGGTGACTCGAACACACGGTAATGAAATCGCAGAGGAAACTGTATCCGACTGAGCAACGTACGCAGTGTGAATAATTCGAAGGTAGACTAGATGCCAAGTTGTCAAGTTCGGTAACGTCTCTGCTGTTCTTGAGGAAATGGAAGTGGTCCGAGCAACAATTAAGACGAGAAGTGCACTGCAATATAGTCAAAGGGAACTGTAACGGCAGCTAGGGAAACGATCACCACGACAACGTGGGAAAATGGAAAATCTTGTTGACTCAGGTGTCGAGAGGAAAAGCCCACACTCCATAACGACCACCCGAAAACATCTTAATGATTTCTTAACGACAGCCAGCCAGCAGGGGTCGGAAATCGCTGTGGTTGCAAAACAAAGGGCAGGCGCCTTTCTGTCGCTCTCTTCGACATTTTGAGACCAAGAAGATTGAGATAAATGATGATGAGTTTCCGACAGGGTTTGATGGACCCTTTCAAGTCCACCGAAGTCTGTCGTAAAAGTTGAGGGGAAAGACCAACGTGAGACAGCCAATCAAGAACGTGAGAAATCTTCAACACCCAATCCAGCACCGACTAAAAGGCGGACCCGAAACGGAAAGGAGGAGTCGATAAGCACCCAACATATAGAGTTTTTGGGGATATCATCAGAGAGGATCACGAGAGGAGACGAGAGAGGAGAGACGGAGACAGAGGATCACAGAGGATCAGAGAGCTTGGAGAGAAGCGGTCAACAGAGACCGTTTTTGGAGCTTGGTGAATATCCGTTCACTGTTGTGCATTTATCCCACCTTGGGATCCTATACTCGCCGGAGTATTTTAGTGAGAAAGGCTCGACCGTAGCCGTAAAGGAGAACCCTCCTAGAGATCCGTGTAACTGTTCATCCTAGTAGTGATCCTGTCCAGAAAGACTGAGATTTCCTGCCTTGGAACTCTGTACTCATTCGAGTAATTTTGTGTTGAGAATAGGCTCACCCGTAGCCGTGCGTTAGACTTCCCCGAGCGAAATTGTGAGGCTCGCCAGCAGCCCTAAGCGCCTCGATAGAACTTTGGACCTTCCAAGGAACTAATATTAATGAACTTTACATCCATTTTCCGACTTTTTGTACAAATTGTAAAATAAACCAATTTAGTCCAGAATCGGATATTTTCAATGGTAACTAGTCTAGCTACCCGTGAATCAAGACGTTACAGACTAGTTAACTTTCTGGTGGCAGCGGAAGCGATCGACACCCAGTCGTGAAGAAGTAGCGGAAGCGATCGACACCCAGTCGTAAAGCAGTAGCGGAAGCGATCGACACCCAGTCGTAAAGCAGTAGCGGAAGCGATCGACACCCAGTCGTACAGCAGTAGCGGAAGTGATCGACACCCAGTCGTAAAGCAGTAGCGGAACCGATTGACGCCCAGTCCTGAAGTAGCGAAAGCGATTGACTTCGTTCGACATCCAGTTCTGAAGGAGTATCGAACCGACCGACGCCCAGTCCTGAAGTAGCGGAACCGATTGACTTCGTTCGACATCCAGTTCTGAAGGAGCATCGAACCGACCGACATCCAGTCCCGGAGAAGTAGCGACTTCGTTCGACATCCAGTTCTGAAGGAGTATCGAACCGACCGACATCCAGTCCCGGAGAAGTAGCGACTTCGTTCGACATCCAGTCCCGGAGAAAAGGACGCCTGGTCCGAAATACAGTTACGGAAGACGCCGAGTCCCGAAAAAGAAATAGAAGACCAAGTTTTGTGTGGAAAGTGACCGACCAGTAAACCTGATCTGAAGTAGATGAAAGTGACGAGATCCTGTGAAGCACGACAGCAGGTAAGGCTTGATTTTACTTCAGAGGCAAAAATTGTAGTAAATTAATGTGCTAGGAATTTAAAATTGTCTTAATGAAATTATATTGTATGTGTAATTGAGTGGTTGCAACATTTAGCAAAGTGCTTGATTTGAAAAATTTAGAAAACTATTGTGTTATCAATTCAGGAAGAACTTTCCTTTGAAATTAGAGTAAAAGTCATTTATTGAAATTAAGTACTGTTGTAATCTAAAAGTTATCGAAGTATTCTGTGTAGAGTTACGCTTAGTATATTTTGTGAAATTTGAGTTAAGATTGTTTTGAAATTTAAGGTACATTGTTTTATAGTGTTGCATTGTGTTTTAAGTATTGGTCACATGTATTAGTATATTATTGTGTGTATAATTGTGTGTAAGGGACAGGAGAATTTTAAAATGGCATTTTTAGCAAGGCAACGTAAGGCAGATTTGCAGAAACTCGCTTATGAGTTAGGTATCGACCTAGGACCTAATGATAGGGTGTTAGATATAACCACAAAGATATCAGAGCATCCACAATACGACGAAGAATGGGTGAAGGCTCAGTTGCAGGTTATAGTAGAGGAACGGGAGATAACTGACACTCAAGCTAGAGAGGAACGGGAGATAGCCGAGAGAAATGCTAGGGAGGCGGAAGAGCGAGAAGAGCGAATTCGAATGTTCGAGTTAGAAAAACTCAGAATTACGCAAGCTGCTGAAACAAATAGCTTAGGTTCGTCACGAACGGATAATTCTAGACCAACGAAAAACTTGAAATCCGTAATGCAAAAATTTGACCCAGAAAAAGGAGACATGGCCCTATTTCTCACCTTGTTTGAAAGACAGGCGAAAAAGATGGGAATAGATGAGGTTGATTGGGTGACTCACCTTCTTTACCTACTCCCGATGGATATTGCAGAAATTATTATGAGAGAGCCCCCTGAAAAATCCGAAGATTACGATCATGTTAAGAGTACCCTCCTAAATAGATTTAAATTAAATCCGGAAACATTCCGAACCAAATTTACACAGCATCAGAGACGATCAGGAGCGCCCTGGAAAGATCTAATATTTGAATTAAGGAGTTACTTAGAGGGATGGCTAGATGGAGTCGGAGTGGGAAGTTTTGAGGACCTCAAAAACCTAATGCTAACGGATCAAATAAAAAGGAGAGTTTCTCCTGAGATTAAGGAGCATTTCATAGATCAGTGGGCGGCCATAGTAGACCCCGAAGAATTAGTATTTAAATTAGACCAATATGAAGCCGCTAGACGCACTGTTAGAAGACCTCTCACAGCTAAGTTCCCAGAAAAACGTTTCCCAGATAAGCCAAAACCTGACAACAGACCTGCAGTAGTGAGGAAATTTGAGCCAGAAAAGAGCGAACGCTCGAATTGGAGGAACCCAAATCCTAATGAGCAAAAGTGGAGGAAGCGAGAATTTGAACGGCGAACAGCGCCGGCGTGTTACATATGCCATTCGACGGATCATCTGAGACCGCAATGCCCTGAATTAAGGAGAAACCCGAATCACGAACGCGTGAATCATTTAAAGATGGAGGAGAATTTCGCACCTTCGTTTGCCCCTTATCTGAGTGAGGCTAAAGTTAATGGGATAAATACCGTGATATTGAGAGATAGTGGAACCAGTTTGGACGTAGCTCCCAACCACTTAGTAAGACCAGATGACTACACCGGAGAAACAGTTTGGTTGAAACAGGCTCTGGAAAATCATTTCCGATGTTTACCGATAGCAACAATTAGTTTAGAAAGTGAAAAATTCGGCAAGATAATCACTAAAGCAGCGGTAGTGGATAAAACGGTAGAATTGAACCATTATCTCCTGGGAAACTCGACCCAAGAATTGCTCGAGGAGGCAAAGAAAAACACACATTTAGTTAATGCTGTCGTTACGCGTAGTCAAAACAGGGGAAACAAAAGATCAGGGAGTTTGGAGAAACTCAAAACCCCCAACTGCGTTAGCGAAAAACCACCTCTTCAATCGAATAGCCAGGAGCGCGAGGTTCCGATTCATCCACCCCCTGCTGAAAAGCATACAATTGCGATTTTGAAAGTAACCCCCGAGGAGTTTTTCAACGCACAAAAGGAATGCTCTGAATTGAGTACGCTGTGGAAAAAAATGGAAGAAAAGCGAACTCAGGAATATAGGGTGGATAAAAATTTGTTGTTTAGGATAACCGCAGATCACCGAGGTGAGGAAAGGAAACAATTAGTCATTCCCGCAAGAATGAGGGATGAAATTCTAAGGTTATGCCACGAAGAAGTAGCCGCACATTTAGGCTCGACAAAAACCAAAGATAAACTATTGAGATATTATTTTTGGCCGAACTGCATTAAGGATGCTGAAGAATACGTCAGAACATGTGACCCGTGCCAGAGAGTGGGAAAACCAAGGGAAAAGAAGAAAGCCCCATTAAAATTAGTGCCGGTGATTAAAGAGATCTTCTCGAAAATTAATGTAGATACAGTAGGACCCCTTCCTTATTCAAGTAAGGATAATAGATACTTAGTAACTGCTATCTGCATGGCCTCAAAATATCCTGAAGCGATACCCGTTCGCGACATCAGTTCAGAATCAATAGTGGAGTCTCTCATGATTATATTTAGTAGATTGGGATTTCCCAGAGAAATACAGTGTGACTTAGGCACTTGTTTCACGAGCAATTTGACCACCACGTTTTTTGAAAAATTTGGCATTAAGGTTACACACAGCTCTGTAAGACACCCACAAAGTAACCCAGTAGAGAGGTGGCACAGATCCGTAAAAAGATTATTGAAAGTTTTGTGTTTGGAATCGGGATTAGATTGGGAGAAAAATCTACCCGCAGCTCTCTTAGCATTAAGAACGGTGACTCATGAGTCCAAAAATTTTAGCCCCGCTGAACTCGTGCACGGAAAGAATCTTCGAACCCCCGAAACCTTACTTTTCGAACATTGGGTAGAACCGGAGGAAGAAGAAAATGTCGTGACCGAGTACGTGTTCGAATTAATTAACAGGTTGAAGCATTGTCAGGAATTGGCCTATGAACGAGTTTCAGACATGCAACATAAAAGGAAAACCTGGTACGATAAAGATGCCGTTCGTAGAATTTTTAAAAAGGGAGATAAGGTGTTAGTCGTAGCGTCATCCAAACCAAACAAATTATCTGTTAGTTGGATAGGCCCTGGAGTGATCGAGAGTCAACTCTCAGATACTAACTACATAGTTAAGATGCCTGGTAAAACCGAAAAATCTCAGGTGTATCACGTAAATCTTCTAAAACCTTATAATAAGCGGGCGGAAGCAGTGAACTTACTGATTAGTGGAGAGAATGTCGAAACATCAGATTCGGATTTAGAGATAAATTACCCGTCGTCAAACCCCAATTTGTATGATTTCGAGGAGATAGTGAGGGATAGTGATTTAGCTGGAAAGTGCAGCCCTGAACAAATCGCCCAACTCGAGACGTTATTATTGTCTCATAAGAAAATATTTTCAAATGACCCAGGTAGGACAGATTTGGTAGAACACGACCTAGAATTGATCAGTAATCAACCAGTGAGGTCAAAACCCTATAGGACGTCACCCCGACAAACGGAAATTTTAAAAACTGAAATCAAGAGGATGTTGGACCTCCAACTGATAGAGATAGGAGAGTCAGATTATACTTCTCCAATGATATTAGTGGAAGCTCAAGGCAAAGATCCAAGGCCTTGTGTAGACTACCGCAAATTAAATTCTATAATTAGAACCGAATATTTTCCCTTACCGAATATCGACGAAAGAATAGAGAAGGTATCAGCAGCAAAGTACATCACTGTCATTGATTTAACAAAAGGGTATTGGCAGATT